>CAWUFW010004289.1:600000-1200000 GCA_963921515.1 Calotriton arnoldi | reverse complement strand
TGTGACAATAGTGGCACTCTCTGAGGTCTGGCTGCTGCCAGCCTCCCTGATCTCTGCCCTTAGGACAAGGTGGAAACTAGGCCAGGGCAGAGTTCGCAGAGTTGCGCTACGTGAAACTCTGCAGAGTGGCTAAAAAACTCCACCCCGCTACGTGGAGTTTCCCAGGTGGGTCGAGTTTCTTGGCGCACCCGTTCGCCTTGCGTTTTCACATCAAACGCAACATGGTGTACATTCTCACATTCCAAATCGAGCGCAAACGGCACCACATGGTTTCTATGGGCGCAGCCATTTTGTTTTCTACTCAGTTTATGGTGCTGAGCCTGTTTTTTAATCCATCTTTAACCTTTGTAATCCTCTGCCCCCTAATTAATCTATCGCTCATTTTTATTTATGGTATTAGTGTGTGTTTTTGTGTCTGTGTATTTTATGTCTTTATCTTGTTCGTGTTTTTCATGAATTTTTGTTCTTTCGTTTATTTTTCCGTTTACTTCCTTATTTCTTCCTTCCTTCCTTCCTGTTTCAATATTCTTTACTCCACCCAGCGCAATGGCAGAGCAGGGCCCCCGAAAAGCCAGCAGCAGCCAACTGCCTTGACGGTGGTGCCACCGCCCAGGTATGCAGTCCCGGGCTATCCTCAGCAAGGAGGAGATGGCAGCACTAGTTTTTTGTGCAGTGCCACCTCCGCTTCATGCTGGCAGCAGGCGGCAGCCCCGGCAGTGGATAACCCCTGCGGGAGCGTTAGCTGCACTGGGGATGTTGCGCAGGTGTGTGAGGCGCACCAGCCAGGTACAGTGCACACTCTAGCAGCTGATGAACAGTTGGGCGGATATTCTTGACTGGGAGCAGGACCTGCTTGATCTGCTCGGTGTCGAGAAACTGGGGCTTGGTGAGTATTATTAATTATTTGTTGTGTTTATGTTCTGCAATGCTAAACTTTTATCCCGGATAGCATGTTGCTCACACTCACAGGTAAGTTGCATTAAGTTTATGCTAAGAATATTTTATTATGTTTTCCAGTTTCAGCTAGGCAGGTGCTCAGCGCTACCTAATAAGTCGGTCCATCAAGGGGGTTGAGAAATGAGATATATGTTTGTTGAAAAGACTTACTTTTTCTTGCTCATGCTCTAACAGTTAACAGGAGAGTGGCAATGGTCATGGAGCACCCCTCCCCATGTTGTTCTGTGTAATTCATTTATACAGTATACCAGCAGTGTCCATGACAGTGCTACATGGCTGGAAAGTATGAGGTCCCACTGCATTTACCAACCAACACCATATGTCTTTCATTGACCATTATTCTACCCCTTCATTGTGCTTCAATGACTCTGAGTCAACATAATCATCATAGTTTATAGCTCTGTCTCTCTATTATGAAAAGTTTTTGGTTGGCTTCAGTACCTCGCTTGTCTAACGTTGTACTACAACAAAACGCAGATAGTGATATTTTTGTTAGAAGATACTGCAGTGCTAACCAAACTGTAATGATGTATGTATTGCAGTTGTATTTTTTGATTGAAAAGACTAAGGGGAGGCATATCTGACATCCAAAAAATGTATAATGTTTTATTCTAGTTGCACAAATCACCAGTGATGCCGGCTCAAGTGCCGCTGCAGGAGGAGTCAGTTGGAGGGGGAGATGCAGCAGCAGGGACGGGCACTGGTAAGTCACATAATTGCTTGCTTATTGACAATTACTATTATACTCACTATCTACCAGGGCGTTGTTGACGCGTGACCATGAAACCCCCCCCCCCCTCACCCCCCAACTTTACCAGCTGCAGCAGTGGTTGAGTTATGGTTCTTCTATCTGCAACTCAGCAAAAACTCATGATAATGAGCATTGATGGCTTGAAGGAGAAGAAAAGAACGAAAGGTTAAAAGAAAGGATGGGCGAAATGTTATATGAGTGAAAGGGTGGGTGGATGGCAGGGTGCGTGGGTGAATAAAGAGATGGATGGGTGAAAGGAAGACTGGAAGAAAGGGTGGATATTGACTGAATGGATAATAATGGATTAGAAATTTTAGGGGAAGACTAGATGAGAGAAAGTAAAGCTTAAATCGCGGTGGCTATGGGTGAATTAGAATGAAAGGATGAATGAATTTTCGGATTTCTTGGATGAATAAGCAAGGCAGCTCTTCTCATTCAGAGGGTCATGCTGCTCACCTACTTCACCTACCTTGTTGTATGGTTATCAATGCTATGGTTCTAAGTGGGGGGCATTTTTTATTTTTGTTCTATTCCCTTGACTCACTGCATTTGTTAAGCGATGTATCCCACCCATCATCATTCATCACACCCCTCCCCAACCATGGCATTTTCCCACCCATGACCGAAGTGCAGCCTGGTTCAATTCGTGACTGCAGCGTTGGCTGCGAAATATGCATCTGCTTCAATTAATGCGGCATTTACAAAGTTTTCAACGCATTTCAAACTGAACACACAAGGTGTGTTTCCCTTTGCCCACTCAGTCACCTCTTAGAACTTCACTCCTTTATTCTTTCCTAAGTTCTTCCGTCCAAGCCTACCAAATAAATTAAAAAATCCATTGTTGGCATGTGCCACATTTTACAGCCATGTGAAGTGATTCCAAAATATATTTTATGGTTTCTCTTCACAGATTTATTTTATGCCTGTTCAGATTTTTCCTTTTTGACTTCAGTAAACAACAGTGACTGAATAAGCCAAAGCTTAATAGCCACATGACGAATTGATGATCAGTGTAGTGACTGTGACCCCTCTATTCTATATCAAAAGCTCTACCCTACCCGCCTAATCCCTCTAGCCTACCCTGCAGTACAGTAAGTCAAGTTTCCTTTTCTTACTGCCAAGCAAATTAATTTGTTGGAATTAATATGTGATGGTGGGTGAGGCCAGTGAGTAAAGTGGGACTAAGTGCATGAGTTGGTTTAAGTTTGGTGTGTGGAATACGCTGTGACGAATGTGCTAAATACAATCTATATAGCCTGTTCTTTCCCTGTAGTGCAGTACATCGTTTTCTCCAATGTCTACTTACGGCAGACATGATAATATCCGCATTTTATATGTGAGGTGTGTGGCATAGTATCTTATTTATTATTTATCTGCCTCTTTGGAGACAGGGTAGAAAGAGAAAAGCATTTGGAGAAGAGCAACTGCAGACAGTAGCAAAATACCTGATGCGCTGGCTGGCATTGAGGATGCCTCCATTAATTTAGCACAACACACAACTTGGACTCCATAGTGCATAATGGGGCCAGTGTGGGCTATTGCTTAGGTAAAGAAGATCCTGCAGTGAGTTAGTGTTGCTTTCACCACATCCGCCCCACCAAGTGTGTAATCCATTGATGGTGTAAATTAAGGGACACCTCAATAAATCACACCGCCCACTGGAAGAGGTTTAGGGGTTTGATGGCTGGATGGGAAAGGGGATTTGGGGAAAGGTTAGACAAAGACAAACACTACACAAGGACAACATTAATCTGGACGATGAGCAGCACATCATCATCATCAATCTGTTGTGGAAGGAAACGAAGGAATGAGTATGACACAGTGCAGTTAAATGCATTGCAAATGGTCCTTCTGTCCCAGAGACCCAAATTATCAGATAGCTAAATGTTCTGTCTTCTAGGTTGGAAGAAATAAAATAATGGAGGAGTGAACCCACCCACCCACTTCTCAAAATATGATTGTTAAAAGAAAAATGATACTGCATTGCAAAATTAGGTGGTGCATCTGCATTCTCCTAGGGAATGTCCATCACTCTTGGGTGCCTGTCTGGAATGGTCTGGTAGGTAAGAAGGAGTGTTGAGCTCAGCTTTAGCCTTTTGTTCATGTGGGAGATGAGTAGGCCTGTGAATTGTAAAACAGAAACTGTATTTTAGAGTCAAGAGTAAGGACAGAAGGAAGGTAAGCTTCATGAGGAGTGTACCAAGAAGACTCACAGCAAAAAAGTGCAGCACGCACCCACACTCAGCAGCATTTAACAAATCAATGCACCTCACTCCATTCAACATAACTGAGTACCAGGCCTCAGAGTCATGGTTTCCCTATAAAGTCAATTACTTCTTGCTTCGAGCTGTTGATGAGGTAGTCCCGCCCTAAGTTCTTCCATCCTCCTCCTGACTCCGAGTAATTTCACCCCAGTCACGAACCGAGCAACATAGACGTGTAGTGCACTGCTGTTGAAGAACAAGTAGAGAAACAGAATTGCGGTATTTTGTATAGGTTTTTATTTGTTAACTAAAGTGACTGTTCTAGTCTCTGAAGAACAAGAAAAAAGGGGTGGCCCTGCAAGTAAATCTGAATAAGTGTGAAAGGGCCAATCACCTCCAGGAAAAAATGATCAGCCATCATTCAGGCCCCAAATATTACAAATCATCTCAAGCAAGTTCCCAAATTACAGTTGAACACCCACCCTCACTGTCTGCCACCACATGAATCATCAATCATCAGTCACAAACAATCACTCAACAATCACTTGTTGGTGCAATGCCTATCTGTTCCAACCCAAGCACAGTAGTAGGTACACTATCTCCTCTTTGACGCAAGCAACAGATTAGAATTTTTAGTCTTGTAAATCAAATGATCATCTGGGGTAGCTCTCCTAGGTGATGAAAAAAGTGAAGGATCATAGGAGTGGACTGTACTGGTTAGTTTTTGCTAAGTAAGTTTGTAAAGGCCAATCACCTCCAGGAAAAAATGATCACCCATCATTCAGGCCCCAAACACAGCAAATCATCTCAAGCAAGTTCCCAAATTACAGTTGAACACCCTCCCTTACTGTCTGCCACCACATGAATCATCAATCATCACTAATCACTCACTCACTGTTGCAATTGTAGTTACCTCTTCCAATCCAAGCATGGGTAGTTTAGGTAGTAGGTACACAATTGCATCTTTGATGCAGGTAAAACATAGGAATTTGGTATTGACACTCTTTTAAATCAATGATCTTCTAGGGCAGCCCTGCTGAGTGAATCAAAAAAGGATAGGCATGCAAGGGAGGTAGGCATTGTCTCCAATGTCATGAAGGAAGTGTGGAGGCTTCTTCACTGCACACTGCTCCAACTGTAATTCGGCAATATATGTGTCTAAAAAATGGTGGGGCAGCGTATAAATCTGACACAAACATAATATTCCTTTAGCTATTTTTTTTGCAAAGAAAGAAGTTTAACAAGATATAGTTAAAAGGCTTTATGGTGGCACTGGCATACTCAGTCCAGGAAGTGGAGTTTGTCCTCAAACTCAGGTGGTTCACCCAGAAGTTGGTCATCTAACACACTTGATACAATTTCTGACCAATCATCTGTTTCCTGTGCTGTTTCAGGAATAGAAAATTGTGTGGTTTGAAATGTTGGTTCATTTTGTTCATAGTCAATGTCTCCAATTTTTGAGGTGAGAGAATTTGCTGTCATATTGCTCCAAGATGTTTACAGCTGTATGTGATTTCTCCATGGTGAACATGGCCTCTGTTTTATGCCGCCGAATGCTCTCAAAACTTTCTTCAGGGCAAAAACGTTATAGATATTTTTTGCTTTACCTCCACAAAAGAGATCCAATGTATAGTGATGCACATGTAATTAGTCACCAGACAACTGGTCCTCATGTCGGTCATCAAGTAGATAGTGTGAACAATATTTTACTGCAAAGCCTGTCCAACCAATTGCAGCACATCGTGATGCAGCGCTGAAACAGCAGCTCTGGCAAAACAGTTCCAACTTGGAACCTTCCATTTCGGTCAGATGCTGACACAAATTCTAAAAATCCCACTCCTTCCAGAAAAAAAGCAAGGAGGTCCACTCCTAACATTTTTACCACCTCACTCCTAACATTTTTACCACCTACCCATTGTACAATCGTGCCGTTGGGTGGTTGCACTCGTAGGACCCCTCTTGCCTAAACATGCCCGCAATAATAGCCTGGATTTTCTTCTTTTCTGGGCCCACTGACTCAGGCGACTTTTGAAAAGTAGGTAGTAGTAGAGTCAATGTGTGTCGTGGTGAGTAATCACTGTATGCCGTGGTGTCTACATCTCACTCTGAGTCTTCTTGTGCCATTGTGAAGTCACTAAGGTGGGTGATTCCCCTGGCGCACTGTTGGGGACTGGGCTGCTTTGCATGAGGATGTTACCCTCTTCTTCCTCATCCTCACCTCCCACTGTGATTGGACTTGTAGCTGATGTTCCCCGGCTCTCCTCACCACCACAACCACGTTCAGCATTTTTTTTAAGGTGCTCCTCCCACTTGGTTGCATGGTGTTTTTTCATATGTGCCGTTTGGCCTTCAGTCTCAAAATAGGTGTTTTCCTCAAACGATGAAAAGCGTCACCAATCCGCACTCTTTTCGATAAAGTTTCAATAATTCAACAATGTACTTCAATGGTAATTCCAAACGTTTCTTTTATTTTTGTAATGTTCTTCTTTTTTCATTGTGACGTTATCTTCACATTACAACTTTTCAATTATTACCTCAAAATTCATGCGCTGATGTGCCCAATGCATTTCGGGCTATGCCCTTCATCAGGGGCTCCTTTTTACAAATGTAATGTATATATTTTAATAGAAGAGACTAAATTCAGTGTGAAATATATCTCAATAATGCATGCAGCAATTCCATGCCTGCTACGTGCTTATGGGGAGCGTGAGCAGTGGCCCTCTTTTAGTGAGTCATTCTCCACAAGTTGTTGTGAGTTATATAGTGGAGGTACTCAAAACTAGTGACAGTAAAGATTAATAAAAGAAGGTGATAAAGGGATAATAAGTGACTGTGTTATCTGCATCCTGAATACAGTCGTGAATGCTGTGTGTATTCGTGATCAGAAATTACCATCTAACGTGAACGGCAGGTCTTGCCCCAAAGTAATCGGCAGGTCTTTGCAAAAACTGATCATGCCCCTGTGGTAGTACAACTGTGAATACTCGGGTCATTCACGTACCTAAATGTTGGTAATCAGTTTAAGACACGATTCCAATGTTCGTCTACATAATCTAAAAATAATGAGATAAGTCCTCTTAAATTAAAATTTCAGAGTACGGGAACTCTGCAATCAGTAGTTTAGTACACACGAAATGCACTTACCTACTCCTGTCGGTATATGCTGAACCGCGGCTTCAAAGGTGTCTACCTAACCTGTGTCTGATTTCTGGGTTATATGCCGTACTTACTCCGGAAGTGATCGAGTATCGAATCAGTGAAACGGTGCCTGTCACGTGTAGATGTGTATAAAGTGAAATAAGATAAACAGAGATAAGTGACGATACGTGGTTCTTAAAGTTGCATTCACAAAAGCATGCTAAACAGTATGTTAGAGAGTGAACTACAAAATAAAAAAAATAAAAAAACCTGATCTGTTAAACTCGATAAATGTTGTTATAAAAAGTTTTTTGAAAAAATCAATGGCATACGGGCAAAAGACTTGATTAGTTAAACTCAATAAAGTTTTGTTTAAAGGATCGCTGGCATACAAACAATAAATGTTACCTCTACAGATGTACTAAAATACTTCAAAACGCTAAGGAAGCGCACATAGAGAATCTATTGGAACCATGAATTCACTCTATATATTCACTCTATGTTCTCTGCCAGAGATCAAAAATACCTTGAGTTTTTATGAAGAAGACTCTAAAACATGTACTGGATGATAGAATACATTCTTGTCACCAGCAACTAATACCTAGTATATTCTCAGTAATCAGTAGCAATATAGATGTTCAAAAATGCAACATTATAATCTTGATTCTAATGCTATTCATTAATTACTGGATGTTATGACAGGTTAAATTGACTAGGGTTCTACAAAAAACAGTTGAAGTCCAAACGTTCATTCAATCCTTTCGGGCTCACCGAGCCCAAGCGATTTATCCATTGTAATTCTCTTTGGAGCAAAAATTTTGTATTATTTCTGCCCGCCTTTATAGGTACATGTTCTAAGATGAGGAACCTAAGTTGGCTGATGTTATAATGTTGGGCATTAAAATGTACAACAATCGTAGATTTTTCGTTGTATGTACTATATTACTTTTATGTTCTGTGAAGCGAATTTTCATTTTCCTTTCAGTTTTCCCAACGCATACTAGGCCACAGGGGCATTCTAGCATGAAAATAACATTACTCGTGTCACAAGTGGCTGTTGTGTTCAACTTGATGGGTGTGCCCCGTGTGGGATGTAATAATATGTTGCCCTTTATTATGCTGTTGCAATTCCCCCAGTTTAAACATGGCAGAGTCCCTCTGTGGTTGCGCTCATCTTTCTCTTCACTTTTACTCAAAAGTTGTTTCAGATTTTTGGTGCGTAGATAAGCAAATGTAGGGTGATGTTCAAATAATCCTTTGAAATCCTTTTCTGTACGCAACATAGGCCAGTATTTTAAGATGACGTTTTTTACTTTTTGGCTTCTGATTGACAATTTGGACACAAAAAACGCTCTGTTGTCTTCATCATCGGTGATCTTGATTTTGCTTGTGAGTAAGCTCTCCCGTGTTTTGGCCTCAACTTTTTAAATTGCTGCTTTAAGCAAATTTTCTGGATATCCTCTTTGTTTGAACTTTTCAATTATGATGGTTTGACTCATTTTGTACAATTGCTCATTAGAAGAATTTTGCTTCAGTCTCAAAAGTTGTGAATATGGTAAATGCTTCTTTAGGGATGTCTGATGAAAACTGGTGTATTGCAATAAGTTATTTAGATCTGTAGGTTTAGTAAAGACACTAGTGATTAGCTGGGTGTTCTCTATGGTGACTTGAACATCTAGGAACGTGATAGTGTTTGTGCTTGTAGTGAAAGTGAATTCTGTTCTTTCATCCGTTGCATTCAATGTTTCAATAGCTTTCAGGAAATTCTTTTCTGTCCCTTTCCAGATAAGGAAAATATCATCAACATACCTGCGGCATAATATTACATTTTCAACCCAATGTTGTTTACTGAGAATATTGTCCAGTTCAAATCGATGGATGAACAGAGTTGCGTATGATGGAGCTGCACAGTTTCCCATAGATGTTCCCGACAATTGGATAAAGAATTATTTTTTCCATTCAAAGTAGCTATGATACAATGAAAAATGTATTAGTTCCATCAGGAAAACTTTTAAGCTTTCTTCTTTGTCGGAGTTGACTAGAAAAGATTCTCCTGCTAATAACCCCAAATCGTGGGGAATGGATGTATATAGGGACTTTACATCTATGGTGCATAAGATTACCTATGTGAATTCATCCACTTAATCTTTTCAATGATATTTAGAAAATCAGTAGTTTCTTTTAAATAAGTGGACATATTTTGAACTAGGGGTTGGAGGTGTCTATCCAAATATTTCCCTATTGGCACATGAACGGAGTTAATCGTAGAAACAATGGGTCTGAATGGGGGTTTCTTGAGATCTTTATGAATTTTAGGAACTATATATATATATGGGATATTGGATGTTCTTTAAGCAGGTAGTTCTTGTCTTCTTCGGTAATGGTACCAGATGTAAGTGCATTGTTCAGGACTTTGGTTAGTATTTTAATGAATTCTCTTGTAGGGTCTGATTCTATTCTCATATAAGTGTTTGTGTCCTTCACATATGTTTCTAGATTTTCTACATAGAACTCAGTGTCAATATTCACAAGGGCTCCCCCCTTGTCTGCTTTGCAACATGTGATGGCTTGGTTGGAAGCTATCTGGGCAAGGGCTACTCTTTCCTTTTGAGTGAGATTGGTAATTTTTCTTTTTTTTTGTGGTTCAAAATGTTCTGTAGATGTTACTGTACTCCTTTTCAAATGCATCCAATACTTTATGGCTGATTGGTGCTACATATGTACTCTTATTTTTTAGGCCTAGTAAAGTGTTGTTGGTAGGATGTTGTCTAGGTTCAATCACGTTCTCGAAAAAGTGTCTAAGTCAGAGAGTTCTCATGAATTTATAGAAGCTGATTTGTACTTCCAAGGCATTTGAGTGGTATGTCGGAACGAATGACATTCCTTTCTGTAGGGTTTTCGTTTCAAAGGCAGTTAATTCACCTTTTGAGATGTTGATATCTTGGTTCTCTGACTCCTTGTCGACCTTGCAATCGGTGGGTCCTTTTGTTTTGTGGCCCACCTCCGGGTTCGACTTGTGGCTCTTGGCCCTTCTCTAAAAAAGAAACCTCTTTTTCAAAACTCTTGGAAGTTGATGTGTTCTGTTACTGGTTGGTTGATTCTCTTGCTGTGCTGGGTATAAGGTTTTTGTTGTCTTCTGCATGCATAGATGTCGGCCCAATTGTATACTTCTCCTAACTTGTAGTCGATGGTATCCCTCTTGAATTTATGAATCTTCCTTTCGTTGATTTATTTAGTATATGTATCCAATTGAGTATTGATGTCCTCCAGAGTTTTGTCCCAATCTTCTTTGGTCATTTTGTCAGCCAGTTCTTTTTTAAGTTGCTTCGTCTCCTTGTACAGATCTTCAAGTAACTTGGATAATTTGTCTATTATTAGCAATATTAAATCTAATGAGCACTTGTTCAGTATGGCACACCATTTCTCCGTAAATCTGGAATTGTTTTTACATAGTCTTCTAGGTATCCTTTGTGCTTTATGATACTTTATGTGTGCTTGCTTGTAAGCGTTGGTTGATTTCCTTTTTAGATATATACAGTATTTGCTTGATGTTTGATTGGATAAATCCCATGCCGGTGATGGTAGTATCAGTCTCCTCCATTAAAGAATAAATCCGTTGAGTTTCATCTGCCATGAAACAATACATTTCTGCTCTGTGTTCGGTAAGATTCGAAATTTCTTCATAGGACATTGTGTCCATTCGGTGCGTGGTCTTTTTACTCAGTCAATATCAAAATAAATATTCCAATAGATGGAAAGACCTTCGCACTCACAAGTGTATCCAAAGTGGTGGGTAAACATATATATGTTGTACGGTGCTGATAGATTTTAATCTCCCGAGTGTGAGATTTATGGATAATCTGAAAATAGGCGTTTTCCTCAAATGATGGAGAGCATCACCAATCAACACTCTTATTGATAAAGTTTCAGTAATTCAACAATGTACTTCAATGATAATTCCAAACGTTTCTTTTATTTTTGTAATGTTCTTCTTTTTCGTTGTGATGTTATCTTCACATTACAACGTTTCAATTATCACCTCATAATTCATGCGCTGATGTGCCCAATGCATTTCGGGCTATGCCCTTCATCAGGGGCTTATTCCTACAAGTGTAATGTATATATTTTAATAGAAGAGGCTAAATTCAGTGTGAAATCTATCTCATTAATGCATGCAGCAACTTCATGCCTGCTAAGTGCTTATGGGGAGCGTGAGCAGCGGCCCTCTTTTAGTGAGTCATTCTCCACAAGTTGTTGTGAGTTATATAGTGGAGGTAATCAAAACTAGTGACAGTAAAGTTTAATAAAAGAAGGTGATTAAGGGATAATAAGTGACTGTGTTATCTGCATTCTGAATACAGTCGTGAATGCTGTGTGTATTCGTGATCAGAAATTAGCATCTAACGTGAACGGCAGGTCTTTCCCCAAAGTAATTGGCAGGTCTTTACAAAAACTGATCGTGCCCCTGTGGTAGTACAACTGTGAATACTCGGGTCATGCATGTACCTAAATGTTGGTAATCAGTTTAAGACACTATTCCAATTTTTGTCTACATAATCTAAAAACATAGATAAGTCTTCTTAAACGAAAATTTCAGAGTATGGGAACTCTGCAATCAGTAGTTTAGTACGCAAGAAATGAGCTTACCTACTCCTGTCGGTATATGCCGAACCACGGCTTCAAAGGCGTCTACCTAACCTGTGTCTGATTTCTGGGTTATATGCCGTACTTACTCCGGAAGTGTTCGAGTATCGAATCAGTGAAACAGTGTTTGTCATGCATACCATAATGTGAACCAGGCTCACCTCGACAAACATTTGTGTGGCAAATGGTGCATACTGCAGTGTGCTCTCCCTCTTTGCTAACCGTAAAAACTGTCCCAAACTGGGGAGAAGTACTTTTTTACTGTGCCACTGCTAATGCCTGAAGAAGCACTGGAGGTAGGTGAGCGTGTCATCAATTGCCTCTCTGCAGTGAATACTTTTACTGAGGTAGAGGGTTGGCGCAGGTGTCAGCTTGGGCTTCGCAAATATGGGAGCTGGTGGGGCTACCTACGCCAAATCCCTTGGAGCAGGTTGAATAGCAATGTCGGACTCCTCTGTGTCACCTTCCAAAATGACTACCTCATCGTCGTCATCCTCCTCATCATCCTCTTCCATAATTCTAATGCCTTCAGGAACATTTATTTTCCATTGCCTCTCCTGGCATCTTCCGGACTCTGCCGGGTTCCACTCCAATTCTGTATCACCATCACCAGAAGTGATGCTTGGAGAAGATGGTGGAGTAGTAGCCTTTATTTTCCCTGTTGGAAATCTGGGAGCCAATGATTCTACAAGAGGAGGTCCTTGGTCGGCAGGAAGCTTGACCTCCTTTACTGCTCCAACTTCAAGAAGATCCACTATTACTGGCTGCGGCTACTGTCCACTTTACTCTGTTCCTGAAACGATTGGGTACTGCTTTGCAAAAGGGACATATCCAATTCAACGTCACTGCTCATCAGCATCGTCATGATTACTGTGGCTGCCTCACTGACACAAATGGTCCTGGGCTTAGGCTAGGGTAGTCCTGTTGATGCAAGAATGCTGCTCCCAGCTTGCTCCCTGGAGGCCGGTGCGGCAGGCATACAACCTTGTCCGAAAAAGGTTTTGGGCGACATACCACTAGTAGAATTCTGCTTCTTCTCACTGTCCACTTTCTTTTGAGTAACTTTTTTGGGGCCTTCTTAAAGCTCTCAGTTTGCAGTGACACTAAGCTGTACAAGCGGAAGAGATTGGAGGACTGACGTGTGACGCCACTTTACAGGCCTTCTGTATAGCAGTACAAAGGGTGATGTCTCTTCTCTTGTGCACCTAAAAGCAAATAAACAAGGAAACATTTAGTGAATCTTGACATTGTTGCAGTTTGAATTAGTACAGACAAAGGTGATTTTAGTGGGGTTGGTTACTTAGGTAATAAATAATAATCACTTTAAAGTCAAACCACAACACCATACCATAAAATGTAATTCCCCATCAGGAAAACACACACAATAGACAGATAGAGCTCTTTCCTGTAAGTCCATAAAGGAGACGCCTGTGGCATTCAGGGAACTGCATGGGTAAATAGAATAATAATCTTTTTAAAAATGCTGGTAAGTTTGTGTGCGTATGGCAGGCAATGTGGTCCAGGGGGAAATGGAATAATAAAAAAAATGGATGATGCTGATGTGTCTGCAATGCACAGCAGCCAGGGTGGCCAAGAGGAAATGGAGTTATACCTAAAAAACTTCTATGTGGATGGATGGATGGAAGGATGGATGGATGGATGGATGGATGGATGGATGGATGGATGGATGGATGGATGGACAAATGGATGGATGGATGGTTAGGTAGATAAATGGATCGACCGAGGCAAAATTAAAAAATATATATACAAAAAATAAAAAAAATTAACAAAAAATGCTGTAAACATTATTTTTTAAAATAATTATTTTAAAAAAATTAAAAAAATCAATTTAAAAAAAAAAAAAAATACAACAAATTCAAAAGATAAAATACAAATTTAAATTAAAAAATATCAATAATTAAAATGTTTGTATGGGAGGATAAGAAGAAACCTATTCTGAGGCAAAGTGGTCCAAAATAAAAAAATGCATGTATTATATATTATAAGCACTGTTCGTCAAAATCATAGTCTTAATATACACCCTACAATGATACTCAAGCATTTTATTAAACTGACACCACATCCATCAATTCAAGCCTCTGGCAAAAGCACACTGGCTGGATGCACAAAATGGCTATCAGCCAGTTCCACATGGTCAAACAACAACACTGAGCAAGGAGGCATGGGGTATAAAGAACACATACAAGCCTATGGCAAACGCACACTGGCTGGGTGCACAAAATGGCTGCCAGCCAGTGCCACATGGTCAAACAACAACACTGAGCAAAGAGGCATGGGGAACAAAGAACGCATGCAAGCCCATGGCAAAAGCACACTGGCTGGATGCACAAAATGGCTGCCAGCCAGTGCCACATGGTCAAACAACAACACTGAGCAAGGAGGCATGGGGTATAAAGAACACATACAAGCCTATGGCAAACGCACACTGGCTGGGTGCACAAAATGGCTGCCAGCCAGTGCCACATGGTCAAACAACAACACTGAGCAAAGAGGCATGGGGAACAAAGAACGCATGCAAGTCTATGACAAAAACTGTCTGGATGCACAAAATGGCTGCCAGCCAGTGCCACATGGCCAAACAACAACGCTAAGCAAGGAGGCATGGAGAGCAAAGAACACATGCAAGCCTATGGCAAATGCACACTGGCTGGATGCACAAAATGGCTGCCAGCCAATGCCACATGGTCAAACAACAACACTGAGCAAGGAGGCATGGGGAACAAAGAAAAATGGCAAGCCTATGGCAAAACCACACTGGCTGGATACTCAAAATGGCTGCCAGACACATGGGCAAACAACAACAGCAATCACGTAGGCATGGGGAACGAAGAGAACACATTCAGGCCTATGGACACAGACTCCGCAAAATAGCCCCTGACCATATGGCAAGGAGAATAAAGACAAATCAATGGTGGCCTATGGCAAACAGACACACACTGGACAGACAAAGAAGGCATGGTAACACTGAAGAAAACACTACCATTAATTCAGTAATGCCAAAAATGAAAATTAACTGTGCTATAAAAATTGTGCAACAACACACATCCTCCCAAGGCATCAAATATTACCTCACATATGCACTTCTTTGAACACATAAAAACCCTTCAAATACCAAAAGAAACCATCACATTTTTGATTTAAACCAATGCCATCCTAGTCCTAAATTATGTTTTAACCCCTTCGCTGCTAGGCCTTTTCCCCCCCTGTGCTAAGCCTTTTTTTGGCTATTTGGGGTAGTGCGCGCTTAGGCCCCTGTAACTTTTTGACCACATAAGGTATCCACGCCAAATTTGCGTCCTTTTTTTCTAACATCATGGGGATTGAAAAGGTACCCAGGGTTTGTGGATTCCCCTGGAGGGGACCCAGAAATTAGCCAAAATACAGCTAAATTTTGGATTTTTGGGGAAAAATGCGAAAAAAGGGCTACAGATGAAAGCGTCTTGTTTTTTCCCTGCAAATGGTATCAAAAAAGGGGTTGTGGTGCTGAAATCACCATCTTCCCAGATTTCAGGGACAAGCAGACTTTTGTTGGAAAACCAACTTTTTTTACACATTTTTGGCATTTTTCTGGGACATAGCCTATTTTTGCTATTTTTTGTGCTTTCAACCTCCTTCCAGTTAATGGTAGAAATTGGTATGAAACCAATAATGGATCCTGGAAAGCCATACATTTCTGAAAAGTAGACAAAATTCTGAATTCAGCAAGGGGTCATTTGTGTAGATCCTTAAAGTTTTCCTTATAGGAACTAACAGTTAAATAAAGAACAAATTGAAAATTAGTTGAAAAAAACAGCCATTTGTGTCAACGTTTTCACCTGTAACTTCTTCTAATTATGACAGCTATTTGAAAGCAATATACCGTTATATCCGCTGGACCTTTCTGGTTGTGGGGATATATAGGACTTGTAGGTTCACCAAGAACCCAACGAACCCAGAGCCAATAACTGAGCAGCATCTTGCAATGGTTTTTTATTATGTACCGGGTATATAGCAATTATTTTGGGAAAATGTATACATGGAAACATTGTTATGAAAGACACCTATGTATTTCTGAAATGGGAACAAAATGTAGATTTTAGAAACAGTAGATATTTGCACATTTCCGAAATTGGGAGTACCCATACTAGCATGAGAATTATAGGTCATTTTCCAAAATGACTTATTTTTTACACATTGTCTTTCATTTGGAAGGCAGAAATGCATCGAAAGTCAATAGGTAATAACAGTTGCTCTACAATTCTGTGTTACCCTAAAACTCCCGATAAAAATGGTACCTCACTTGTGTGGGTAGGCCTTGTGCCCACAACAGGAAATGGCTCAAAATGCAACGTGGACGTACCACATTTTCACAATGAAAAATTACCCTTTTTTTGCAAAGTGCCTAGCTGTAGTTTTTGAAGCGTAGGTCTGCTGGCACTTAGGGAAACCTAGCAAACCTATACATTTTTGAAAACTAGACACCCAGGGGAATCCAGGATGGGGTGACTTGACTGGCTCTCACCAGGTTCTGTTACCCAGAATCCCTTGCAAACCTAAAAATTGGCAAAAAAACACATTTTCCTCACTTTTCTGTGGTGGAAAGATCTGGAATCTGCGTGGATCCACAAAATTCTACCCACCCCGCGTTCCCCAAGGACTTCCGAAAAAAATGGTACCTCACTTGTGTGGGTAGGCCTAGTGCCCGCGACAGGAAGCAGCGCAAAATGCAACGTGGACGCACCACATTTTCACAGTGAAAAATGACCCTTTTTTTGCAAACTGCCTAGCTGTAGTTTTTGAACCCTAGCTCTGCCGGCACTTAGGGAAACGTAGCAAACCTATAAATTTTTGAAAAGTAGACACCCAGGGGAATCCAGGATGGGGTGACTTGACTGGCTCTCACCAGGTTCTGTTACCCAGAATCCCTTGCAAACCTAAAAATTGGCAAAAAAACACATTTTCCTCACTTTTCTGTGGTGGAAAGTTCTGGAATCTGCGTGGATCCACAAAATTCCACCCACCCCGCGTTCCCCAAGGTCTTCCGATAAAAATGGTACCTCACTTGTGTGGGTAGGC
Source organism: Calotriton arnoldi (assembly GCA_963921515.1). Classification (NCBI taxonomy): domain Eukaryota; kingdom Metazoa; phylum Chordata; class Amphibia; order Caudata; family Salamandridae; genus Calotriton; species Calotriton arnoldi. Next base: position 1,183,230 of record CAWUFW010004289.1, on the reverse strand, counting down.
CTAGTGCCCGCGACAGTAAGCAGCACAAAACGCAACGTGGACGCACCACATTTTCACAGTGAAAAATGACCCTTTTTTTGCAAAGTGCCTAGCTGTAGTTTTTGAACCCTAGCTCTGCCGGCACTTAGGTAAACCTAGCAAACCTATACATTTTTGAAAAGTAGACACCCAGGGGAATCGAGGATGGGGTGACTTGACTGGCTCTCACCAGGTTCTGTTACCCAGAATCCCCTGCAAACCTAAAAAATTGGCAAAAAAACCACATTTTCCTCACTTTTCTGTGGTGGAAAGTTCTGGAATCTGCGTGGATCCACAAAATTCCACCCACTCCGCGTTCCCCAAGGTCTTACGATAAAAATGGTGCCTCACTCGGGTGGGAGGCCCAAGTACCCGCGACAGGCAAGGGCCCACAACGTATTGAGGCGACCTCAAAATGGCATAACACAAAACGACCTGGTTTTGCAAGGGGGTCCCATGACGTTTTGGCCCGGGGCTCGGCGGCCACCTAGGAAACCTACCAAACCCACACATTTCTGAAAAGTAGACACCCGGGGATTCCAGGGAGGTATGGCTTGCGTGGATCCCCCAACGTTTTCTTACCCAGAATCCCCTGCAAACCTGACATTTTTCTGAAAAAATCCCTTTTTTCACATATTTTTGTGTGGTAAAGTTGTGGCATCACGGGGCTGACACAAATTTCCTACCACCCAGCGTTCCCCCAGGTCTCCCGATAAAAATGGTGCCTCACTCGGGTGGGAGGCCCAAGTACCCACGACAGGCAAGGGCCCACAACGTATTGAGGCGACCTCAAAATGGCCTATCACAAAACGACCTGGTTTTGCAAGGGGGTCCCATGACGTTTTAGCCCGGGGCTCGGCAGCCACCTAGGAAACCTACCAAACCCACATATTTCTGAAAAGTAGACACCCGGGGATTCCAGGGAGGTATGGCTTGCGTGGATCCCCCAACATTTTCTTACCCAGAATCCCTGCAAACCTGACATTTTGCTGAAACAATCCCTTTTTCACATATTTTTGTGTGGTAAAGTTGTGGCATCACGGGGCTGACACAAATTTCCTACCATGCAGCGTTCCCCAGGTCTCCCGATAAAAATGGTGCCTCACTCGGGTGGGAGGCCCAAGTACCCGCGACAGGCAAGGGCCCACAACGTATTGAGGCGACCTCAAAATGGCCTATCACAAAACGACCTGGTTTTGCAAGGGGGTCCCATGACGTTTTGGCCCGGGCTCGGCGGCCACCTAGGAAACCTACCAAACCCACACATTTCTGAAAAGTAGACACCCGGGGATTCCAGGGAGGTATGGCTTGCGTGGATCTCCAACGTTTTCTTACCCAGAATCCCCTGCAAACCTGCTATTTTGCTGAAAAATCACTTTTTCACACATTTTTGTGTGGTAAGTTGTGGCATCACGGGGCTGACACAAATTTCCTACCACCCAGCGTTCCCCAGGTCTCCCATTAAAAATGGTGCCTCACTCGGGTGGGAGGCCCAAGTACCCGCGACAGGCAAGGGCCCAAAACATTTTATGATAGGCAATTTTGATGTCGCCTCAATACGTTTTGGGCCCTTGCCTGTCACGGGTACTTGGGCCTCCCACCCGAGTGAGGCACCATTTTTATCGGGAGACCTGGGGGAACGCTGGGTGGTAGGAAATTTGTGTCAGCCCTGTGATGCTACAACTTTCCCACACAAAAATGTGTGAAAAAAGTGATTTGTTTCAGTAAAATTTCAGGTTTCTGGGGATTCTGGGTAAGAAAACGTTGGTGGATCCACGCAAGCCATACCTCCCTGGAATACCCCGGGTGTCTACTTTTCAGAAATGTGTGGGTTTGGTAGGTTTCCTATGTGGCCACGAGCCCCGGGCCAAAAGTCATGGGACTCCCATTGCAAAACCAGGTCGTTTTGTGATAGGCAATTTTGATGTCGCCTCAATACGTTTTGGGCCCTTGCCTGTCGCGCGTACTTGGACCTCCCACCCGAGTGATGCACCATTTTTATCAGGAGACCTGGGGGAACGCTGGGTGGTAGGAAATTTGTGTCAGCCCGGTGATGCCACAACTTTCCCACACAAAAATGTGTGAAAAAAGTGAATTTTTCAGCAAAATTTCAGGTTTGCAGGGGATTCTGGGTAGAAAACGTTGGGGGACCCATGCAAGTCATACCTCGGTGGACTTCCCGAGTGTCTGTTTTTCAGAAATGTGTGGGTTTGGTAGGTTTCCTAAGATGGCCGCCGAGCCCAGGGCCAAAAACCTCACTGGTGTGGGTGGTTCAAGTACCTGCAACAGGCAAGGGCGCAAAACGTATTGAGGAGACATCAAAATGATCTATCACAAAACAAGCTGGTTTTGCAAGGGGAGTCACCTGGGTTTTTGGGGCCGGGCTCGGCGGCCATCTTGGGAAACCTACCAAACCGCAGGGCATTCTGGGTAGGAAAACGTTTGGGGACCCATGCAAGCCATACCTCGCTGGACTCCCCCGGGTGTCTAGTTTTCAGAAATGTGTGGGTTTGGTAGGTTCCCAAGATGGCCGCTGAGCCCGGGGCCAAAAACCCAGGTGACCCCCTTGCAAAACCAGGTTGTTTTGTGATAGGTAATTTTGATGTCTCCTCAATACGTTTTGGGCCCTTGCCTGTCGCGGGTACTTGACCCACCCACGCGAGTGAGGTATCATTTTTCTCGGGGACCTGGGGGAAAGCTGGGTGGTAGGAAATTTGTGGATCCACGTAGATTCCAGAACTTTCCCACACAGAAATTTGAGAAAAACGTGATTTTTTCAGCTAAATTTGAGGTTTGCAGGGGATTCTGGGTAAGAAAATTTTGGAGGACCCACACAAGCCATACCTCGCTGGACTCCTCCGGGTGTCTAGTTTTCAGAAATGTGTGGGTTGGGTAGGTTTCCCTAGATGGCCGCCGAGCCCGGGGCCAAAACTCATGGGACCCCCCTTGCAAAACCAGGTTGGTTTGTGATAGGTAATTTTGATGTCGCCTCAATAGGTTTTGGGCCCTTGCCTGTCGCGGGTACTTGACCCATCCACACAAGTGAGGTACCATTTTTCACGGAAGACTTTGGGGGACGCGGGGTGGGTGGAATTTTGTACATCCACGCAGATTCCAGAACTTTCCACCACAGAAATGTGAGGAAAATGTGTTTTTTGGACATATTTTTAGGTTTGCAAGGGATTCTGGGTAACAGATCCTGGTGAGAGCCAGTCAAGTCACCCCATCCTGGATTCCCCTGGGTGTCTAGTTTTCAAAAATGTATAGGTTTGCCAGGTTTCCCTAGGTGCTGGCAGTGTTAGGGTTCAAAATCTACAGCTAGGCACTTTGCAAAAAAAGGCTCCGTTTTCACTGTGAAAATGTGGTGTGTCCACGTTGCGTTTGGGCCGTTTTCTGTCGCGGGCACTAGGCCTACCCACACATGTGAGGTGCCATTTTTCTCGGAAGACTTTGGGGAACGCGGGATGGGTGGAAATTTGTGGATCCTCGCAGATTCCAGAACTTTCCACCACAGAAATGTGAGGAAAATGTGTTTTTTTTACAAATGTTTCGGTTTGCAAGGGATTCTGGGTAACAGAACCTGGTGAGAGCCAGTCAAGTCACCCCATCCTGGATTCCCCTGGGTATCTAGTTTTCAAAAATTTATAGGTTTGCTAGGTTTCCCTAGGTGCCGGCAGAGTTAGGGTTCAAAATCTACAGCTAGGCACTTTGCAAAAAAAGGGTCCGTTTTCACTGTGAAAATGTGGTGTGTTCATGCTGCGTTTTGGGCCGTTTCCTGTCGCGACCACTAGCCCTACCCACACAAGTGAGGTACCATTTTTCTCGGAAGACTTTGGGGAACGCGGGGTGGGTGGAATTTTGTGGATCCACGCAGATTCCAGAACTTTCCACCACAGAAATGTGAGGAAAATGTGTTTTTTTGGACAAATTTTTAGGTTTGCAAGGGATTCTGGGTAACAGAACCTGGTGAGAGCCAGTCAAGTCAGCCCATCCTGGATTCCCCTGGGTGTCTAGTTTTAAAAATCTATAGTTTTGCTAGGTTTCCCTAGGTGCCGGCAGAGCTAGGAACCAAATTCAACAGGTAGGCACATTCCGAAAAAAGTCAGTGCCTAGTGGGCTTTCTGCCGCCCTGGGGAGGGGGAAATCAGGGGCTATTGCCCCGATATGCCCCCGAGGGGGCAGAAAGACTGTGGCTATTCTTTTGGGGGTCGAGGGCATTGGGATGCCCATTCTGGTCAGCCCCCACCCCTGCGTATAAAAAAGCCAGCATAATCGCTGGCACATAGTGGGCTTTCTGCCCCCTGGGGGCAGATCAGGGGCTACTGCCCCCATCTGCCTCCTGGGAGGGGCAGAAAGACAGTGGCATCTTTTTGGGGTGGGTGGGGGCATTGGCATGTCCATTCTTGGCAGCCCCCACCCCAAACTTTGTAAAAAAAAAATCCCTGGTGGCTAGTGGGCTTTCTGCCTCCCCGGGGGGTGCAGATAAGGTGCTATTGCCCCATCTGCCTCCCAGGGGTGGGCAGAAAGACTGTAGCATTTTTTTTGGGGTGGGGGCATTGACATGCCCATTCTGGGCAGCCTCCACCCCTACCTATATAAAAAAAAAATCCCTGGCACTTAGTGGGCTTTCTGCCCCCTCCCCGGGGGGGCAGATCAGGGGCTATTGCCCCCATCTGCCTCCTGGGGGCAGAAAGTCTTTTTTACTTTGGGGGTAGGGTGGGGGCATTTGCATGCCCATTCTGGGCAGCCCCAGCCCGGGCCTATAAAAAAATAATCCCTGGCATCTAGGGTGTTTCTGAACCCCTGGGGGGCAGAAAGACTGGAATTTCGTGGGGGAGGGGTGGGGGCATTGGCATGCCCATCTTGGGCAACCCCACCCCTAAATTTATAAATTTATCGAGGGGAAAAAAAACCCTGGTGTCTAGTGGGCTTTCTGCCCCCGGGGGGAAGATTGGGGGCTACTGCCCCCATCTGCCCCCAGGAGGGGCAGAAAGACTGTACCTTTGCGTCGGGGTGGGGGCATTGGCATGCCCATATTGGGCAGCCCCCACCCCAAATTATAATTTAAAAAAAAATCCCTGGTATCTAACAGGCTTTCTGCCCCCCTGTGGGGGCAGATTGGGGGCTACTGCCCCCATCTGCCTCCCAGGAGGGGCAGAAAGACTGTACCTTTGCGGTGCGAGGGTGGGGGCATTGGCATGCCCATATTGGGCAGCCCCCACCCCTAACTATAATTTTAAAAAAAATCCCTGGTATCTAGTGGGCTTTCTGCCCCGGGGCAGATTGGGGGCTACTGCCCCATCTGCCCCCAGGGGGCAGAAAGACTAATTTTGTTGCCGGGGCGGGTGGGGGCATCGGCATGCCCGCTTTGGGCAGCCCCACCCCTAATAAATATCCCATAAAAAATCCCTGGTGTCTAGTGGGCTTTCTACCCCGGAGGCAGATTGGGGGCTACTGCCCCCATCTACTCCCGGGGGCAGAAAGACTAATTATGCCAAACTTTTATGGGGAGCAAAGGCCCTTGCCCAAGGGGCCGCTCCCCCTCCCTGGTGCCTAGTGGGTGGATCTCTGCTTGGGGATCGCCCACCTGGGGTGATCCCCAAGCAGGGATCCACTAGGGAGGGGTACCATTGGAAAGGGAGATTCTCCCTTTCCAACGATACCTCTCCTGAGTTTCTACGTGCTCAGGGGCTGAGATAGCCCCCTGAGCACGTAGAAACTGAAACTGAAATGAGCCTCTTGGCTCATTTCAGTTTCAGTTTCCTGAAATGACATCAGCGCAACGTGCGCGCCGATCGTCATTTCAGGGAAACCAGGGAGCCTCGGGAGCTGGGAAGCTCTTCCCAGCTCCCGAGGCTTTAAGGGAGAAAGGGAATCCCTCTGGTGCCCGCACCAGAGGGATTTCCTGTGCTGGGTCCCATGACGAGCTGGACTCGTCATGAGCACACGACCACTGTGTGCCATGACGAGTCCAGCTCGTCATGAGCATGGAAGGGGTTAAAACAAAATATAGCACAGAAAAAGTTGTTTCATGCACCCATGACTAGCACTTGCCTGAGCCTACTGGATGGCCCCTTGGCAGACTAGGCCACATAGTAAAATAAATAAATATTGCAAATTTAACAAACATGGAGAAAATGTACTGAACTATGCAACAGTGTTCCTTTACAAAAGAAGAAAAATGTAATCCCATAATATAACTAGGCCCCTACTGAAACTGAAGCCCACCCACCACAATACATTTTAAAACCCGAATAAAAGTACAAATAAATACTGGTGCATGCCCTCTATCAAACAAACCACACCATTATACAGGAGTTTTAGAACCTACTTGTGAAATCTCAAAAACAAAGTCCTTAAATCTTATGGTAGATATGCAGCAGACAAAGGGAGTGATCCTTCCAGCTCCAAATCAAAATGAAAAGGGACCTGGAGCTGGAAAAGCACTGGGAGGAGCCTGCTGGACAGGAATGGGAAGTTGGAGTCTCTAGAGCACTTCCTTTCTGTTGGAAAAAAAGTCAAAAATAAAAAGGCTTCTCGCACAAGAAAAACAACTCCAACGGTCCGCTGAAGAAGAAAATCCACTCAAAAACCTCTTTAGCTGCTTCTCGAGCACAAAAGCTACTCAAGAAGGATGCATTCGCGATCGGCACAACATTGGCGCTGTCATGGCCAGAAGCAATGCAAGTGAGCACAAAGCCTCACAGAAGCTCGCTAGTGGTGCAGAGCGACAAGGACATCTGCTGATTCCCCCGAACGCACTAGTCAAACAAGCTGACCCCTAGAGATACAGTGCCTAGAGAAGAAGGCAAACATTATGAATTGTATTCTACCAGCAGAAATCTTTTACAGACGCACAAAGAATCATTAATGAGACATAACATTCAACATAAAACACAGTTGCAACAATTTATCAGCAACACAACATAAAAAAAAAAAAATCAAGTGAAAAACTACAATGGAAATAAAAAAGCGAAAAAGTGAATGAAAGACAAAATGATGACTTTTTCCAAAAGCCCTTAGCCCGCTCCTACCACATGCTGCCCAATGATGAGGGGAGGCTCTGCTCGGTACACAGACCTAAGTGAGCCCGCTAATCTGTCAACATTGACTCTGTGACAAAGATAGCAACAATTTATGTAGATAAGAAGGAATAACTGGACAACTACAGGCCCTCCTTGGCCAAGCACAAACGACTCCTTAATCTCCAAGGTCCAAATTTTTCCCTAATGTCTGAAGTGCAGCCAGTTTCATACCCAGGGGCTTAGCGTTCCATCTGTGTCATAACCAGTGGCCCAAGCAAATAACACCTCTCACTTCTTTCAGACACCACTAGTGTTTAAGAGACCGGTAATACTGATAAAACCACTTTAGACTAAAAAATAAGATTGACGTGCTGGCCCTATATCATACCCAGAGCCTATGCGTACCATCTGTGTCACGCCCAGCGGTCAAAGTGGTCAGGCCTCACCCCATGTCACACCCAGGGATAAAGCATGCCATCTGAGTCACGCCCAGCGGTCCAAGTGACAAACAACCTTCACCTTTCCTAGCATGCTGACTATCAAAAAAAGGTGGCCTCCACTGGTTTGCCTCCAAGGCCGCCTTGCAACTACTCAGCTCGGACACATAAATTAGGCAATATGTCATATTTCTGTTAGAGGCAGGGCGCTCAGGTTACATTTTTACGCTTCTTCCTAGTTTGCCATACGCCAAATGCTGGGACTAAGGATCAGATGTAGTCTCTTACCCACTTAAGGCAGCTTCAGGATGGACCTCCGCTCTGAGTATTCAGCAGAACTTTCAATCAATTACGGCATCTGCTTGTCGTCCTTGCTGCACAGATGTGAATCTGTATAGGCCCTTTCCTTCGGCTGCAGTCAGGCTTGAAGAACCAATCTCTCCTATCTGGCTCATCAAAATGTTGCTCGAATGTGAATTTATCTTGAAAAAGTGAAAGACAAGAGATGTTTAGCAAAAAAGAAACAGAAGGTTTAATTAAATGCTGAGGCCGGGAGAACAGTGACAGAGTTTGAGTCTGAAGACTGTCTCAAAGTACTTTGGTTTTGAACATCATTTATTTGGAAATTTGTAATGAGCACAGCTACCCCGAGGGGTTTCCTGGTGCAGGACAGACGCAGATAGGGTGTCCCAGGACAAAGATCTAAAATAGCCAAGTCTTCAGCTTTTTGCCAAAAGTAAGTAATGAATCGCAGTTTCTAAGATAGGCAGGCAGAGAATTCCACAATTTTGGACCAAGGTAGGCAAAAGAGCGGCCCTTAATGCTGGTTAGACAGAACCTTGGCACAGAAAACAGAGCTTGCCTAAGGATCTTAAGGATCCAATAGGCTGATAAGGAACTTCCAGTTCCTGAATGTTCAAGGCGCTAAGCCATGATTGGCCATAAACATATAACACAGTGACTTAAACTCAATGCATTTAGAGACCTTGAGCCGGTGCAGTTCTTGAAACAAATGGGAGACTGAAGCATATTTTGGTAATCGAAAGAGCAGCCTAGCAGCAGCATTTTGAACAATCTGCAAGCAATAGATCGAAGTCTTATCCGCACCCACGTGGCGTTTTGTGACACTTCAACTCTTGATTGAGATTTGTTCTACCCTTGATTTCCCCCCTCGTTTCTAAATAACCACTGTATTTGTCAATTTCTTTTTCTTTTTATTGTTTTATGTTCATACCTATGAGATGTACTGAACCCATTGGCATCTTCTAAAAAACTTTTGGTCCACAACTTTGTGGACACTGGGGGATACTTTGTTATTTATGTTGTTTTGCTAAACTGTGTATGTCACTGTATGCGTGTTGTGAGTTTGAATGAAAGAGGTATGATAGGATGCTCGTTTGTGTGAATGGTATTGAATGAGTGGTGGGACTGTATATATTCTCTGCTCTGTATATATTGCTTGTTTTACATTTGTATATCTTTTCATTGACATTGAATTAATAAATTTATTTTGTGATACTTCTGTTCTCCCTATTCTTCAGCACTGCTTAGACCATTACATCACATGACATTATGCATATTGTAAAATAAATAGGTAGGGGCCTTTCCTGTTTGATTGTATTATCCGCACCCAGGCACAGCACATTGCCATAATCCAATCTGATTATATGACTAGAGCCTGAATTACAATCCTTAACTAAAGAATCTTTTTCAGCTATATAAGGACTGAAAAATAGGTAGCAGTAAGCATAGTCACCTGTGGTTTCAAAGAAAGCTTATTGTCAATAAGAAAGCTCAGATTTTTTACCTTAGTAGACGGAGCGGGCAGAGTCCCTAAGGATTCCGGCCTGTGTCTCGGGGTCCAAAGAGAGGCGTTGTTACCCAGGTCATTATATACATTTATATACATTTTCCTAAGTGTCATACAAGAATTTGAATATTCCTTTGGAGAAAGAAATCCAGACCTAGTCACGGAGTCATAAATCTGATCACCTGGTATGGAGCACCGGTGGGTCTCGACCTTGTGTGGACACAATGCGGGCCAGTGGGTACGTGTCCAGGTGTCCAACATGGGAAGCACGTGATCACTGCGTGTAGTGTGCAAGCTGTGTTCTGATTGACTGAATGTTCCTTACTTCATGTGCCATCTAACTTTATGGTGTTTAGAAAATGCACGCCCCTCCAACAAAATGTGTTTTTATTGAGGCCAATCTGCTTGGACCATTGTGGTGTTGCTGCCTATCTGTGGGTTTAATCTGGGTTTTTCCTGTTCACGTGTTTGTCTGCGTGCTACGTGTCACCCCACCTGGGGTCTGTCAATCAGTTGCTTCAGGCCTAGGTCGCAGGGCCTGCCTGGCCACGTATTTCTGATTTGGGGTTGATGGAGAGGTCATATCGGGTGGATTCGCCAGCAGTGATGTGAGTTAATTGTTATGCGTATATATATCATGGCGTACATTGACATTGTATTTTCCAATATTAACACCTTGAACATGGTGAAATTGGATAACTAAGATTTTGTATATCTAACCTTTGTATATGACCATTGTATATGATGCCCAAAGTAAACCCATGGCATGCAAAGGTAAATGTTACCTATGGACTGTAGCACTACTGTGCCCTCCACTAGTTCGACCAGGCAAATATGGCTCCAGGCCTGTCACTGCAGCATAGCAACTGCAGCTTAAACCTGCAACCTGATCTGTCAAACTAAACCCCTTTTTGACAGGAGAAATCCTTCCTTTTAAATATTAATAAGATACCCCTATGTCAGCTTTGATGCCCACAAGGCAGTGTGCATGGTAAGTAGCACATGTAAAAATGTAAAGATAACATGTCCTAACAGTGTCTAGCACTGAAATCTATTTTCACTACAGCAAGGCTGGCTGGCCCATAAAGAAACATTGGGAAGCAATATTAATGATAACTTTTGCTATCTCTAGAGTGGAACCGGCTAGAAATATTACTAAGACCTCTATTTTAAATATTTATTAAAACCTAACTCAATAGTGCAGTTGGATTTTCAATAGATATTAAGGAAAGGAAGTTACTTTTTCCATGCCTGAAGATCCTGGAGGCTAATGTGCATTATCTTTCTAACAGTGGCCCAGTGAGTGCAGTGCTGTGAGTGTGAAAACTCCCAACTAGAGCAGAGATAAAGACCTGGATGTGGAGTGGTGTTTTTCTTTCTCTGGCAGGAAGACCAGTTGGGCAGTGCAGAAAGTTGATTAACGTCAAAGGAGCCCCCCCTGTCTCAAGCAGATGTCAAATGACATGTGGACAGGCATCTTCCTTTGTCATCCCAGTCAGGCAGGCACCAGACTCAAAGAAGGGAGTGCTGCCCCAGAACTGGCTTGAAGTGACCATAGAGGAGGGGCTCCTAATTTTCCTGGCCAAAACTCTGGGTTGGCATACAGGGTTTGCAAAAGGGAAGAAAGGTTTTTCCATCTTGGATTTAGTGAGTGAGGGCTCACTCATTTTGATTGCAGTAGCACATGAACTGCTGCAAAAGTGGGTAGGATTAACCTGGGAACTTTCACTCTATTGGTTAGGTATCGGCCAAGAGTCATCCTCACCCACAGGTTAGTGTGCTGTATAAATGTAGCACCATCGACACCTTCTTAAGAACACTGCTGTAAGAAATTGGATTATTTGTTGAAGCAAGGGTGAACCAGAAAAATGACTAAATAAACCTGTGCTTAACCCTCTGGTAGCTTGGCACAAAGCAGTCAGTCTTAACTTAGAGACAATATGTAAAGAAGTTATGCAGTACTCAAAAAGTAATGAAGTGAAAACACCACACAAGAAAATTCAGAAACCAATTTAGAAAAGCATACTACATTTTAATAAATAAAATGGCATCAAAAAACAAAAATCAAATCAGTAGAAAAATTATGATTTTTTAAAGCTTACGAAAAAATTGGCACCAAAAGGCAGGAAGCGCCAACTGGGGGTTTCTGGTCTGCCGGACCGAGACCAAGTCAAAAGTTCAGGTCGACCTCAATGGAGTACGAGCTGGCTACCTGAGCAGGTTCGGCCGGCTGGGAGTTACACCTTCTGTTCTTCATACAGAGGCTCAGCGATGCAAGACTCTGAGTTACTCTGCATCAGGTCCATGGAAGCCAGTAAGTGCACGGTGCTGTAATGAGAGGCTCTGTCTGAATCACTCTGCACCGGATACAGTGAAAACTTCAGTTAAGCTAAGGAGAAGTGCACTTTGACTCCTGACAAGCGTCAATGACCTTGAGGGCAGCACTTGTGGGACAGACTCACTCCCATAGAGGCCAGCAGACGGAAACTAGGCATCTAGTTGGATAAGGTCAGGTGGAAAGCAAGAACGGTCCCTGGAAGATTGTTGTATCCCAGTAGCTCGAAGATGAGATCATCCAATTGACCCTTGGAGATGCTTCCGGAGTCCTGGGTTCTAGGCAAGTAGGTCAAAGCTTCCTTCTCGAGACAGCAGTGCATTCCTTCTTCTGCATCATCTCAGATCCAAGCATGATCTGATTTGGGATTCTGAGGGTGCTACTTTTATAACCAGTGCTGACTTGTGTGTTGGGGCAAACCCTTTGTATACCCCTAAACCAATTCTGGCCAGTTCTTCCTTCTTCTCCTAGGTTTGGCTTTAACCTGGCTAGTGAAACAAAGGGCAGGCAGGCCCACGTGAGAGCAGTATCTGTCAGTGGCAGGGTAGGCTTCTTTTGAAGTCAGGAAGGGCTGCATAAGGCCCCAGGCTATCCTTTGGAGTGCAATCTGGGGAAGGGTGCAGGTCTCCTCCCCAAAAATCCTGTCAAGGCCTGGGCAGAGCTTGCAGAGTTTCACTCCATGTAATTCTGCGGAGTTGCCAAAAAACTCCGCCGAATTCCGCTGTGTTCCCTGAGCGGACGGAGTATTGCTCAGCCATCCCTAATGAAGTTCCCTTGGTTGCTGAGGGTCATTGGGGGCCAAGAACCCCTGTTGTTGCCACAAGTAAGTCCCCCACAGAGGGGTTGCTGATTTGTTATCAGAGGCCCTGCCCCCTTTCTCAACCACTCTGCAAAGGTGCCTCCTGGCACACTATTGTTTGGGGAATGAAGTCCCCTTGGCTGCTGAGGGTTGTTGGGGCCCAAGTACCCCTATTGTTGACACAAGTAAGTCCCCCACAGTGGGATTGCTGAGATGCCTTTGGAGGCCCACCCCCTTTCATAACCACCTTGCAAAGGGGCCTCCTGGCGCACTACTGGTTGGAAGATGATGTCACCTTTGCTGCTGAGGGTCGTTGGGGGCCAAGAACTACTATTATTGCCACAAGTAAGTCCCCCCACAGCAGGATTGCTGAGATGTTATCGGAGGACACTCCCCTTTTTGTCTACCACTCTGCAAAGGGGCCTCCTGGCACACTACTGGTTGGGGGATGAAGAGCCTTGCTAATGAGGTCGTCGGGGGCCAAGAACCCCTATTGTTGCTACAAATACGTCCCCCACAACAGGATTGCTGAGACTTTGTTGGAGGCCCTGCCCCCTTTCTCAACCACTCTGCAAAGGGGCCACCTGGTGCACTACTGGTTGGGTGAGGAAGTCCCCTTGGCTGCTGAGGGTCGTTGGGGGGCAAGAACCCCTATTGCTGCCACAAGTAAGTCCCACACAGCGGGATTGCTGGGACTAAGGGTGAGCGTGCCAGTAAACTTCGCTCCACAGGTGGGTTGATGGAATTTTTGCCGAACTCTGCATTCCAAGTGGAGATCGGAGTGACAAAACTTTGCAAACTCTGCCGGCGGAACTTACTCCCCTCTACACCCAAGCCCCTTTGTCTACATGTGGCCCTGATACACATTTCCTAAATGGGGAGCCATCACTAGCCCTAGAGCAGCTGACCACTTACAGAAAGGCCCTAGAAACTTCAGGCAGGAAAATGCCAACTTACTTAAAGTGGCATTTCCAAAATGACAATCTGACTTTCCCATTAAAAAGGATTATAAATTACAATTAAAATTAGTAAAATAAGTATTTCCTTAGCGGTTCACAAACTGAATTGCACTCTTCATAAATGTAAAAAAGGTAAACTGGTGTTAGTTTATGGGAGGCCAGCCTTGCCACAGTGAAAAATGCCTTTGGAAGCCTTTCACTGCCAAGGCATTTAGTAGTTTAAATATACATGTCCCACTTTTTAAATACCCTGTACCCTGCCCTACAAGCCTTTAGGGCATACCTGAAGGGTGACTTATAAGTATTAAACAGGTAGGTTTTTTCTTGGTAAAGGAGCTATTTTGCCAAGTCAAAATGACAGTTTAAAATTGCCCTGCAGGCAGCAATGGCAGGCCTGAGACATGCTTTATGGAGCTACATTGGTGGGTGGCATAAGAACTGCAGCCCACTAGCAGCATTTAGTTTACATGCCCTTGGTAAAGGTAGTACCATATACTAGGGACTTTAAAGTAAATTAACTGTGCCAATCAGGTGGGTGCCAATTTTACCATGTCTAAAAGGGAGAGCACCAGCACGTTACCACTTCTTAGCAGGGGCAAAGTGCAAAGAGTCCTAATGCCAACATAAACAGGTTCAGTTACAGAAGGCAAATATTTGGCGGAATACCACAGAAAAGATGGTCATTTCCAATAACAACTGGACCCCTGAGGAAGAACAGAAGAGAACTAGACTTGCCGTCTGTGACCCAAGAGGAGCATAAAGTTTTGGACCTGCTCCATCTTGTACCCTGGACCAAGTGTTACTAAAGTGTCTTTTTTAGAGACAAGCCCTGCAGCAAACAACCCTCCCACATTATCCAGCACAGAAATAGTCAAACCCGCAGAGGGCATAGATTCAACAAAACCAGGCAGACCGGGTCATCAGAAGAAACATTAGTGATTAACATTTCTTCACACAGTTTGTCTGTTAACCAATTGGCAGTTTTAGAAAAAGGTAGTTCCTTTGTTCCCACTTTTCATTCAAAAGCGCTTGATTCAGAGGTTGCCTTGTATAAATTCAGAAGGAAATTACGATTACGGTATTTTTTTTCGACCATGAATTCTGAACCTATTTGTGCAGGACAGTCTGAATATCGAGAGTTCAAGCCAAAGAGCACTTTTATCTCTCCAGTTTCACACAAGATCATAGACACTTTCGAGACTCTTGTAAAGCAGGATTTGTCTAAATTACCTGTTCACTCATCTTTGACTGCCAATTTGTCTCAACGCGAGAGGTTTGCTTTGTTAGAACTCAGAAAGAATGAACAATTACATTTCACTAAAGCTGATAAAGGGGGTGCACTTGTTGTGATGGACAAAAAGTTTTATGAACACAAAGTTGAAATGATCTTGAAGGATGAATCCACATATATCCCTTTGTTGAATGATCCCACTGAATCTTTCATGACTTTGCTGGTTTCCATCTTGACCCATGCAAAAGAGATGCAATGGATTACTGATAAAACCAAAGAGTTTCTGACCACCAAATTTCCACGTAGACCAGGGTTATACATGTTACCCAAAATTCACAAGGACCTCATGAACCCACCACTCAGACCTATTGTGTCGGGATGTGGGTCTATACATGAACCTCTTGGTCAGTACTTAGATACTTTCCTACAGCCGATTGTTCAAGCTGGCTGTACTTATCTTCAAGATACAACTCACTTGCTGCAGATCCTAAACGAAGTTCAGATTCCAGAAGTTGGTGACATTTGGCTATGCACAGTAGATGTGGTGGCGTTATATACCTCAATTCCCCACATGGAAGGAATAGAAGCCATTGAATGGGCTCTTTTGCGTCATGAGGTATCCGGGGTCAACAAAATCTTTCTGCTGGAACTTTTACATTTTTGTCTATTTCATAGTTATTTCACATGGAAAGACCGTTTTTATCTTCAATCTAACGGAACCTCCATGGGTTTTTCGGGGGCGCCCAGTTACGCTAATATCTTTATGTCTAAATTTGAAACCGAGCACATATTGTCCAACGTTAACTGGAAGAGTAATCTGATTTTATATCGTCGCTACATAGATGATATTTTAATCATTTGGCATGGGCAACGGATTGATTTGGAAGCTATGGTCAGTGAGCTCAATCATAAGAATCCCAGAATTCAGTTC
Organism: Calotriton arnoldi; assembly: GCA_963921515.1. Lineage (NCBI taxonomy): Eukaryota > Metazoa > Chordata > Amphibia > Caudata > Salamandridae > Calotriton > Calotriton arnoldi. The sequence goes on along the minus strand of CAWUFW010004289.1, from coordinate 1,167,685 downwards.
ACCTCTTGTATAGATTCCCAGATGATTTCTTATCTGGATGTTTCCATAGAATTGAAAGGGTCTCACATTAACACTAGGGTTTTTAAGAAAAGCACAGATAGGAACAACGCTTTGTTATATCAGAGTTTTCACCCTTGGTCTCTTAAACGTCATCTTCCGTATTCTCAGTTCACTAGGATCAGACGCATTACTTCCGATCCTGTTCTTAGCTGTCAGACTACACAGGAATATAAAAAACAGTTTATGGCCAGGGGATACCCTCGTGATGTTGTAGATCAAGCTGAAACTAAGGCATTGCAAGTGGCTAGAAGTGATTTATTGAAGAGGACGACCAAAAGTCAAACCACACCTAGAGAAGTGTTTGTTTCCACCTTTTCTTCTCAGTCACACTTTATCAAAAAGATAGTGTTAAAACGATGGGAATTACTTCAAACTGAATCTGATTTTCAAGGCTTATTCGCTAATCCTCCTCTGTTTGCATATAAACGATCACGTAATCTTAAGGAGATATTGTCATCTCCGTTATCTACCACAAGGAGCACACACAAAGGTATGATTAAGTGTCAACACTGTTCTCATTGTAACAATGTATTAGTTGGGCAACTGATCACCCATCCTAGATCAGGCAGAAATATCACCTTGAATTTCTCTGCTAATTGTAACAGCACACATGTTATTTATGTGATCAAATGCCCTTGCGGCCTGTATTATGTTGGTAAAACTGAAAGGGCTTTAAGAATTTGCATTACCGAACATAAAAGCAGGATACGCACTAAAACTTTGAGCTCCTCTTTGGCCAAACACTGGTTAGACAACCAACATACCATAGCACAACTTAGGTTTAGTGCAATTGAGGTCATTGAACCACTACCAGGCAGAGATGTATCCAGATTGTTACTACAGCGTGAAACACACTGGATATGGTTTCTTGAGACTCTTCATCCGAAAGGGTTAAATGATAAGATTGAATTGTCGTGCTTTTTGTGAATTTCACCTGTTTTCTGTTGTATAACCTCACCCTGTTTTTAGAGTCTTTATGTACCAAAACTGTCCGTTTATATCTGTTGATCATTGTAGTTTATTCCATTTCTACTTTTATTTTTTTGTCTTCCAGTTTTGTATAGGCAGGGATTTCACTAGTTTTGTATAGGCAGGTTGCACCGTTTTTGTATCATTGTTTTTTGTACTATTGATACAACATTGTGTTCACTTTTACTTCCCCTTTAATTGTACTCTTTTTTATTCGTTTTTTGATTGTTTTGACCAGCGTGGCATTTGCAGCATTACCACTTTAGTAACTTCTCTTTTTGAGTGTTTACTGCGTTTATTTTTCTTTTCTTTTTTTCTATTACTCTGGGATAGTCTTCTTTCTATTTTTATTGCACTGATGCGGGGCACGCATGACTGAGCTTTTTGCTTTCAATACTTCGGGTTGTGAAGGTCAGGTTCGGCGTTACTATTATGCTAGCGATTCCGGTTGTGGAAGTTTCTTGGAGTGCACCAGCAAGCTTTGGTAAGATGCGTTCTTTCTGTTTGAAGCTACATTTAGTTTTATCAGTGTCCTTAGGGTTTTGAACTCACTGGAGTTTATACTTTTTATTCATTTTTTTAGCATTCTGCCTTTTCTGTTGATTTTCGACAGTTGCGACCTGAGGTAACAATATTCTTTCATAAGCCACTGGTGGTATTTTTAGATACTCGTTTCGGTAGCTCACTATGCTTTTTCGTTTATTCCACAGTTGTTGGCACAGTGTATGTGCCGGTTGGTTTGATTCCAGCGCGCACTTGAGGTACTTCCTTACTGTTAAATTCCTTCCAACAATTTTTGCACTGCACATGGGATGCTATTTTCCTTTCTTTTCTTGGTTTGTATAGCTCTTCTTCTCTCGTTCACTGATTTCTTTTCGTTTTGTTATTAGACACCTCCATTTTTGTTTAGTTGATCTTCAGCCTTGGCGTCTCTTCTAATGAGCTTTCTATTAAACACATAATGTACGATGTATATAACTTGAAACATGACCTTTGACATTCACTGTAATTCATTGATGTTTTAGATTCCCCTAATGAAGGGCACAGTTTTGCCCGAAATGCATTGGGAAAGGGAAATTTCGTTTCTCAACTGACTGGCTATGTTGAGTCAAGCATCACCGTGTTTCTTTTGAAGAAGTTCTGCTATGGACTGAATAAAAGCAGATTCTTACTTTCGACATCTTCTACGTTTAATGTTCTTGGAAGTTTCTGATATAATCTTGTTGAACGTCCAGTCATAAATTGATCACATGGTTTAAGATTGTTTCACCAAATTTTGATACTATTTCACATTACTTTATGTACACTTAGGATTAAGTGACATGATAGTAGTGCACCTAGAGTTCTTGAATACTCATCCAGGCTGTTGTTGTTTACATTTGTACCAGGAGGCTGACAGAGCCCCCCACTGGATGCACACTTTAATTGAAGAAATTTTAAAGTAAAGAGTATTTGGTTGTATTTGATTATCGTTGAGTGCATTTTAGCTGTATTCTTTTTTGTTAACTTACTTAAAGTGGCATTTCCAAAATGACAATCTGACTTTCCCATTAAAAAGGATTATAAATTACAATTAAAATTAGTAAAATAAGTATTTCCTTAGCGGTTCACAAACTGAATTGCACTCTTCATAAATGTAAAAAGGTAAACTGGTGTTAGTTTATGGGAGGCCAGCCTTGCCACAGTGAAAAATGCCTTTGGAAGCCTTTCACTGCCAAGGCATTTAGTAGTTTAAATATACATGTCCCACTTTTTAAATACCCTGCACCCTGCCCTACAAGCCTTTAGGGCATACCTGAAGGGTGACTTATAAGTATTAAACAGGTAGGTTTTTTCTTGGTAAAGGAGCTATTTTGCCAAGTCAAAATGACAGTTTAAAATTGCCCTGCAGGCAGCAATGGCAGGCCTGAGACATGCTTTATGGAGCTACATTGGTGGGTGGCATAAGTGCTGCAGCCCACTAGCAGCATTTAGTTTACATGCCCTTGGTAAAGGTAGTACCATATACTAGGGACTTTAAAGTAAATTAACTGTGCCAATCAGGTGGGTGCCGCTTTTACCATGTCAAAAAGGGAGAGCACCAGCACTTTACCACTTCTTAGCAGGGGCAAAGTGCAAAGAGTCCTAATGCCAACATAAACAGGTTCAGTTACAGAAGGCAAACATCTGGGGGAATACCACACAAAAGATGGTCATTTCCAACAACAACTGGACCCCTGAGGAAGAACAGAAGAGAACTAGACTTGCCGTCTGTGACCCAAGAGGAGCATAAAGTTCGGGACCTGCTCCATCTTGTACCCAGGACAAAGAAATGGACCCCAAATACCAGTTGACTAGTTTTCCTACAACTCCCGGATGGCCATTTCCAACTGGACCTGACCTGGACCATGCAGGTGGCCTCTGCTGGAGTGAGTCTTGAACCACAAGTGTTGTTACTGACGTCCTAGGGTCGATGGCTGTGTCTAACTGGACGTCTCCTATCATCAATGAAAAGCTGATCCACTCAAGGTGCAAACTCACTGGGCTTAAGTGGTGGGCTTTCCGCCACTCAGATATTTTCTGCAGCAGCAAATTAATTTCAGTGGGACCTCAGTGAGAAGGGATCCGGCCTTGTGAAGCCCTCGTCTGACACAGCCGAAAGCCTTGCCTCACTGGAGGATTCCAAGCTTCAAGATAGAAACCTTAACTGATTGAAGGTGCCAAAAGTGAATATATATAGACGTCCTCAAACTGAGAAAGTGGTGGCATCCATGTTAAGACTCGGGACTAAAAATCCCGCCTGGGGCCAAAAATATATGTTTTTTATTTTGCAGCAAATTCACGAAGGATCTGGGAATCTGCAGCGATTTTTTAAACAAAAAGCAAGCGTGGCCTCCCTCACTTGTTTTATTTTCAACCCCCTAGGTGGGCCGAGTCCAAAATGTACATTTTGGGGGAGGGGGTGGGTGTGGTACCCCTCCCCAGGCCAATTTCAGCCCTGGGGACCCCATCCTCCGGGGTTTGGGGCTTTTTCTGGAGGAGGGGGCATGGGGCCCTCTGCCTGGGCTGTTTTTGGCCCCAGGACCCCATCATCCACAGCCCAGCCATGATGTAAAGGGGGAGTAATGTAGCCCTCTCCCTGAGCCATTTCTTTGCCCCAGGGACCAGATCTCCCGGGGCCTTGCTAACTTGAAAAGGGGGAGGGGGCACGCAGCCCCCCGTCCCGTGCCAATTTTGGCCTCGGGGACCCCATTCCGGGGCCTAGCCCTATTTAAAAGAGGGCACATGTCCCCACTGCTTGGGCCGATTTCAGCCCTGGGGACCCCATCCCTCGGGCCCCGGCTGAGTTTGGAAAGGGGAATGGGGGCATGCAGCCCCTCTCTCCGGGCTGATTTTTGGCCATGGGACCTAGATGAATGCCAGGGCACCCAACGTTTGTTGGATGGGATCCCAAGGGCCAAAATCAACCTGGGTAGGGGGGTCTCGTGCCTTCCTCATATCTATACATATTGTTGCAAAGTCATCCTGTGCCCTCAGCACCCCCCTTTTTAGATGACTGGTACTGGTAGAAACTGACTCTGACTGTCCCTGGGCTCTGCCTAACCAGGCCAAGGACCAGTGCTATGCTGAAAACACACTTAGATTACAGTGAAAACACCTACATATACTAGGCTACACTATGGGTTAGAGTACCCCTATGATAGGCATGACCTCCTCTATAAGACCCTGGTATATAATAGGGCAGGGGGATTAAAACTACCTTTGAGTCCCTAGTGTATAAGAGTGCATGGCAGTTTAGAGGCCAGCTGCCCTTTCTGCACTTGCATGTGTGCACTGCAGAGGCCAGAGGTCAGTTTAAAAGCAGCCCTGTGTTGCTGGACTACTTTTAAAATGTAAATTGTACCCCAAATTGACTTTGGTGTTTAGGGCACTTAACAATTTATACATTTCAATATTCTGGCATATTAGATACCCCCAGGGTCTCCCCTAGGTGTCCTAGGGGTGGGGGGGGGGCAGAAACTTATAAGGAGGACCCTTATAAAAGTGGTTTTATATGCCTTGAGGATAGTGAAATTGCACATTTCACTTCCCTCATTGTAGTAAAGTACTTCCCAAAAACGACTTTTGGTAAAACCAAGTCACAAGAAAAAAGGGTTGAAAATGGTTAAAAAAAATGAAAAAGGGGCAGGGTAGAAACACCCTGACCCCCTGGACCTGGTCAGGGGTCCCCAAAAAAAGCATTTTTTTAAAACTATATCGGCGGGAGTCGTGTTGGGTGTGCAAATGTGGCTGAGAAATTTTTTTTTGAAAAGAAGCGCGGTGTCCTGGGCTTCGTTTTAATAAGCCCCCAGGTGGGCCAGGCCCCAGGGGCAATGTTGATAATGTATGCGGGGCCACGTGGGCCCCCGCAGCCCCAAGGATCGCTACCTCCCCGGGGCTTTTGAAACAATATGCGGGGGCACACGGCCCCCCGCAACCCCGGGGACTGCCACCTCCCTGGGTCTTCTTTGAAAAAATTGCTTGGGGGGTTTCCTGCCCCCCCACGCTGCCCCAGGGATTGCCACCTCCCCGGGGCATTTATGATAATAGGTGGGGGCCTCGCGGGCCCCCCCAAGCCCCGGGGACTGCCTCCTCCCCAGGGCTTAAATTCGATTTTTTAAGTGGGGGGTTCCTGCCCGTCCCCACACTGCCCGGGGGACCACCACCTCCCCGGGGCAATTTTAATTAAGGGCAGGGTCCGTTGCGGACCCCCAGCCTCGGGGACCACCACCTCCCCGGGGCTTTGCATACGTTGGGAGGGGGGCCATGCGGCCTCCCTCCTGGAGCCCTCCTTGGCCCTGGGGACTGCCAGCCCCCAGGGCTGGCTCCAGCAATGTCCCAGGGTGCCCACCCCTGAGACATTGTAGTTTGCAATGACAGGGCAGGAGCATTGTTCCCACCCTGTCATTGCAAACTTCTGCTTTGCTTCGTGGAAGCGAGAGCAGGAAACCTGCTCTCACTTACACAAAGCAAAGCAGAGTTGCTTTTGGACAAGGGGAGCTGCATGTCAGCAGCTCCCCTTGTTCAAAAGCAATGCCGGCTCCTGCAGGAGGCGGGGGACCGGCAGGGACCGCAGGGGCATGGGGCTACCCCGTGGTCCCCAACGTGAGGACCAGTGCCAGGGGATGGGTCTCCGGGGACAAAAGTGGCCCAGGGAAGTGGGACCACGTGGCACCCCTCCTGAAAATAAATAAATGAATGATGCAATGCCCCGAGGGGTGGGGTTCCCCACGGTCAAAAAGACCACAGGAGGGGGGCGCGCGGCCCCCCTCCTTAAAACAAAATTAAATGAAAATAGATAAATAAATATGTGGCCATGCCCCGGGGCCGAAATTGGCCGTGGGAGGCAGGCCGCGCGGCCCCTTCCCGTTTAAAAAACAAAAAATGAACAGTGGCCCTGGGGATGGGGTCCCCAAGGCCCAGAAAATATTGAGAGAAGGGGGGCCACACAGCCCCCCTTCTAACCCACCAAAAAAGGAAAAAAAAGCCAGCATCTCACCGGAGGCCCCGCCCCCCTCCCTGCAGCACACTGCAAACGCGCCTCCTGGTGGGTTGTGGGTTGGGGGATTAAGTCCCCTAGATCCTTAAGAATCCTTAGGGGCCAACTAGCCCACCAGGTATCTCCAGTAAGCCCCACACAGTGGGATTGCTGAGAGGTGATCCGAGGCCATGCCCCTTTTTGCACCACTCTGCAAAAACGCCTCTAGGCGCACTGGTGGTGGGACGATGAGGTCCACATGTGTCCTGAGGACCTCAGGACTAAAGTGGACTTCATCCCCCGAGCAGCAGTGCACCAGGAGGCGTGTTTGCAGAGTGGTGCAAAAAGGGGGCGTGACCTCATACCACTCTCAGCAATCCAGCTCTGTGGGGCTTACTGGAGATACCTGGTGGGCTCGTTGGCCCCCAGGGACCCTCAGGAGGCAAGGGGACTTCATCCCCCAACCAAGAGTGCATCAGGAGTCGCGTTTGCAGAGTGGTGGACAAAGGGGGCGTGGCCTGTGTCCACCTCTCAGCAATCCCACTGTGTGGGGCTTACTGGAGGTAACAGGTAGGCTAGTTGGCCCCTAACGACCCCCAGCAGGGAAAGGGACTTAAATCCCCATTGAAGAGCACGCCAGGGAGCGCGTTTGCAGACTGGCGGGCAAAGGGGGCATGGCCTGCTATGAGAACTTACCAATGCTGCTGTGTGGGACTTACTGGAGGTAACAGGAGGAGTAGTTGGCCCCCAAGGTTGTCCTTGGGGGCCAACTACCCCTCCTGTTACCACAGTGGGATTGCTAAGAGGTCTTCGGAGGCCATGCCCCCCTTTCTCCACCACTCTGCAAATGCGCCTCTGGCACACTGCGGGTTGGGGGATGAAGTCCACGTTTCTCCTGAGGGATTTTGGAGGCCAAGAAGCCCTCCTGGTACCTCCTGTAAGTCCTACGCAGCGGAATTCCTGAGCACTGGTCGGAGGCCCAGCCCCCTTTCTCCACCACTCTGCAAACGCGACTACCAAGTAAAGAAGCATTTTTAATGTAATAGGTCTCGCATTTGCGAGAGTTAGAGCTATTGGAGTTGTAAATGTAAAAGTTTTTTACTCATGTTTTTTTGGAGTGTAGTGGATGTATGTTGTGTATAGTGAAATTATGTGGTATTTTGTGCCGTGAAATTATGTGGATAGAAAGTATGTGGTATTTAGTGTATAGGAATTATGTAGAGTGGGATTATATGTTATGGAGAGTAGTTATGTGGTATGGTAGTCTGTGTTGTGAAGTGGTAACCACAGGTTTAGTCTTCCTTGTTTCCATAGAAGCTAAACTATAAAGTCAATGAGACAAAAAAAGAAGGAACCACTGACGAGCTCTTCTGGACCTAGTCAGAGGTATGAGCAGGGCCACTGGAATTATGCGACTGTTTAGCTGCACCAACTTTCGCACTATTATACATTTTCTGCATTTGCCACATAATTCATCATCTGCTGCATAATCTGCATATTAAGAACAAAAAAAACCTTGTTTCTAGCTCAAATGGCTCAAACGTTACCAAAAATGCAGCGACAAGTGGTATAGCGTGGTGGAAGGCCCTTTGCAAACCTAGAATGGTCACCTCTTACTTATTGCTAAATGTGTGTGTTAGATTGGTACTAATGGTGTGCAAACCACTCGTGCTTGCTTCTGCGCCTCTTTTGCTTCTTTCTGCATTTCTCTTGCTTCGTTCTGCACCTTTCTTCCTTTTTCTACACTTCTCTTGCCTCTTTCTGCACTTCTCTTGCCTGTTTCTGCATCTCTCTTGCCTCTTTCTGTACCTCTGTTGTTTCTTTCTGCACCCCTCTTGCCTCTTTCTCCACCCCTCTTGCCTCTTTCTGTACCCTCTTCCTACACCTCTCTTGCCTCTTTCTGCACTCCTCTTCCCTCTTTCTGCACCTCTCTTGCCTCTTTCTACACCTCTCTTCCCTCTTTCTGCAACTCTCTTGCCTCTTTCTGCACCCCTGTTCCCTCTTTCTGCACATCTCTTGCCTGTTTCTGCAACTCTATTGCCTCTTTCTACAGTTCTCTTGCCTCTTTCTGCACTGCTCTTGCTTCTTTCTGCACCTCTCTTGCAAATTTCTGCACCCCTCTTGCCTCTTTCTGCACCCCTCTTCCCTCTTTCTGCACCTCTCTTGCCTCTTTCTGCACCCCTATTTCCTCTTTCTGCACCTCTCTTGCCTCTTTCTACACCTCTGTTGCTTCTTTCTGCACTTCTGTTGCTTCTTTCTGCACTCCTTTTGCCTCTTTCTGTACCCTTCTTCCCTCTTTATGCACCTCTCTTGCCTCTTTCTGCGCCCCTGTTCCCTTTTTCTGCACCTCACTTGCCTGTTTCTGCAACTCTCTTGCCTCTTTCTGCACCTCTCTTGCCTGTTTCTGCAACTCTCTTGCCTCTTTCTGCAGTTCTCTTGTCTCCTTCTGCACCTCTGTTGCTTCTTTCTGCAATTATTGCTCTTTCTGCACCCCTCTTGCCTCCTTCTGCCCCTCTGTTGGTTCTTTCTCCACTGCTCTTGCTTCTTTCTGTACCCCTCTTGCCTCTTTCTCTACCTCTCTTGCCTCTGCCTGCACCCCTATTCCCTCTATCTGCAACTCTCTTGCCTCTTTCTGTACCCCTGTTCCCTCTTTCTGCACATCTCTTGCCTGTTTCTGCAACTCTATTGCCTCTTTCTACAGTTCTCTTGCCTCTTTCTGCACTGCTCTTGCTTCTTTCTGTACCCCTCTTCCCTCTTTCTGCACCTCTCTTGCCTCTTTCTGCACCCTTCTTTCCTCTTTCTGCACCTCTCTTGCCTCTTTCTGCACCTCTGTTGCTTCTTTCTGAACTTCGCTTGCCTCTTTCTGCACTTCTCTTGCTTCTTTCTGCACTTCTGTTGCTTCTTTCTACACTCATATTGCCTCTTTCTGCACCCTTCTTCCCTCTTTCTGCACCTCACTTGCCTGTTTCTGCAACTCTCTTGCCTCTTTCTGCACCTCTCTTGCCTGTTTCTGCAACTCTCTTGCCTCTTTCTGCAGTTCTCTTGTCTCCTTCTGCACCTCTGTTGCTTCTTTCTGCACCCCTCTTGCCTCTTTCTGCACCCCTCTTCTCTCTTTCTGCACCTCTCTTGCCTCTGCCTGCACCCCTATTCCCTCTTTCTGCATCTCTTTTGCCTGTTTCTGCAACTCTCTTGCTTCTTTCTGAACTTCTCTTGCCTCTTCTTGTACTCAAATGGGAAGTGCAAGCTGTCAAGTTTAAAGGTCTGCGGGCTCTCGTGACTGAGGTATATGTCTACTTGTATATGTATTCTTACATGTGTTATGCATCTGAAGATGGTAGCTTAAAAAGCGGGTAACTTCTCCTATAGGTGGTCAAATCTTCTCAGTTCTGCTCTGTCATTCGGTTACACAGGCGGACATGTCTTATGTATATATGTGTTATAGAGCCCCTTAAATATACTATTGAATATCCATGTGCCCTGTATTGTGAGCAGAAAGAAATGCCTACACCTTTTTTTACACAAATTTACAGAGTATGCTGTTTGAAACACAGGTATTCAAGTGTTTGTATGTTTATTTTCATTTAACATGTCACTAGGCAAAGGCATAGACACGCATGCATACCTTCACAAACTTGGTCAGACTTACAACAGTGATATGCTTAGGATTGCTGTTTTATATTTGGTAGGCCTAACATTCTGAGCAGTCGATTAATAGTGAACCTTCAAGAGAAAAGTGAGGTTTAAGACATCTTCGGAGAAGGATTAGTGATTAGGGTACTTTGTATGAGTCTGTTGTAAGGTACAGTGAAAGTAGGCCTCTTTCTGCAGCTCTGTTGGTTTTTTCTGTACATCTCTTGCTTCTTTCTGTACAGTCTTCCTCTTTCTGTACCTCTCTTGCCTCTTTCTGCACTTCTCTTGCTTCTTTCTGCACCTTTCTTCCTCTTTCTGCACATGTCCTACCTATGTAGGCATAGTTAGAAATTAGCATTTAAAAAACCCAGAAATTGACTGAAAAAAACAGAGGTTTCAGGTACTTGATAGTTAGGGATTAGCATTTAAAAAAACTTAGAAATTCACTGAAAAAACCACAGGTTTCAGGGACGTTATAGTTAGAAATTAGCATTTAAAATACCTTAGACATTCACTGAAAAAACCACAGGTTTCAGGGACATTATAGTTAGGGATTAGCATTTAAAAAAACCTTAGAAATTCATTGAAAAAACCATAGGTTTTAGGGACGTTATAGTTAGTCAGACATTTCACTTGTACAAAACCAGAGAAATTCGGCAGTTATAGTTAGCTGAGCTAACTATAACTCACGCCCCCGCAATGCACTGCTGATGACGTCACATATTAAATCACTCATGACATGGTCAGTGACATCACTGATGACATCACTGATGACATCTCGAATGACATCACTGATGACATCACTGATGACATCATCCAGTGACTATGAGTGTTTCTAAAAAGTTGACGACTGGTATATATATATATATATATATATATATGCAATGGTGTATTGAAGAATGAGTGGGTGTATGAGTGTCTGAATGGATGATTTAGTGGGTGTGTGACTGACTGTATAAATGAGTGATTAAACGTATCTTAGTGAATGCATGGGTGAATGACTAATCTGTGTGAATGACTGTATCAGTCTGTCAGTTGGTGTGTAAGTGGCTGCATGGGTTGCTGAGTAGCTACATGAGTGTCTATATGGATTAACGATTGGTTGTCTGATTACCTGTATGGGTGCCTGAGTGTCTGTGTGGGTGTGCGTGACTCCCTGCATGGATGTGTGAGTGGGTGATTTACTGGGTGTATGGGTTCATGAGTGCGTGTGTTAGGGGCTGTATGGGTGAGTGAGTGAGTGTATAGCTGTGTTGGTGAGTGATTGGATGTCTCAGTGGTATATGTGTAAGTAACTACATATGTGAAATGCAGTATATGTTAGTGTTGGATTATATAAGTGACTGAATGTGACAGTGAGTGATTGTGACAGTGGCTGCATGGATAAGTGTGTGCTTATGTCAGTGATTGTAGAAGAGAGTAAGTATATGGTACTATCTGTATGAATAAGTGAGGTGGTGTGTGTGTATAAATTGTATAGGAGAGTAAATGGCAGTGTGATTGATTCTTTGGTTGACTGACTAGGTGTTTGAGTAACTCTTTGGGTGAGTGGCAGTGTGTGAGTGTCTGTATGGGTGTATGAGTGGATGTATCAGAGGCTTTATTGCTGAATGACTGCATGAGTATGAGTGTATGAGTGACTGTATGGGTTAGTGAGTGGATGTAATATGTGACATCATCAGCAGTGCATTGCTGGGGCGCGAGTTAAAGTTAGCTCAGCTAACTATAATGGCCGAACTTCTCTGGTTTTGTACGAGTGAAATGTCTGACTAACGTCCCTGAAACCTATGGTTTTTTCAATGAATATATATATGTTGGAAAGTGGATATATATATATATATACATATATATATATATATATATATATATATTCACTGAAAAAACCATAGGTTTCAGACACGTTATAGTTACAAATTAGCATTTAAAAAACCTTTGAAATTCACTGAAAAAACCATAGGTTTCAGACACGTTATAGTTACAAATTAGCATTTAAAAAACCTTTGAAATTCACTGAAAAAACCATAGGTTTTAGGGACAGTTATAGTTACTTGGACATTGCACTCGTACAAAACCCGTGAAATTCCCCGTTATAGTTAGTTCAGCTAACTATAACTCGCTCCCCCGCAATGCACTGCTGATGACGTCACATATTACATCACTCATGACATGGTCAGTGACATCACTGATGACATCACTGATGACATCTCAAATGACATCACTGATGACATCATCCAGTGACTGTGTGTTTCTCTAAAGTTTAAATATTTTTAATATATATAGGAAAAGACGTATTGAAGAATGAGTGGGTGTGTAAGTGTCTGTATGGATGATTTAGTAGGTGCGTGACTGACTGTATAAGTGAGTGATTTAACGTATCTTACTGAATGCATGGGTTAGTGACTAAACTGGGTGAATGTCTGTATCCGTCTGTCTGTTGCTGTGTAAGTGGCTGCATGTGTTTGTGAATAGCTACATGAGTGTCTATTTGAGTTATTGAATGCTTGTGTGAGTATATGTATGGGTGCCTGAGTGTTTGTGTGGGAGGGGTGTGTGCGACTCTGTGCATAGATGTGTGAGTGGGTGATTCACTGGGTGGATGGTTTCAAGAGTGCATCTGTGATAGACTGTATGGGTGGGTAAGTGTGTGTAAGAGTGTGTTAGTGAGTGAATGTATGTCCCAGTGGTACATGTGTGAGTAACTACATATGTGAAAGGCAGTATATATGTGTGTTGGAGTATATAAATAGCTATAAGCGAGAGTGAGTGATTGTGATAGTGGCTGTATGGATGAGTGTGTGCTTGTATCAGTGATTGTATAAGAGTGTAAGAATGTGCTAGTATTTGTATGAGTAAGTGAGCTGGTGTGTGTATAACTGTATAGGTGAGTAAATGGTAGTGTGTTTAATTATTTGCATGACTGACTAGGTGTGTGAGTACCTCTATGGATGAGTGGCGGTGTTTGAGTGTCTATAAAGGATTATGAGTGCATATGATAGTCCTGTACTGAGTGACCGTAAGTATGAGTGACTGTACGGGTGAGTGAGTGGATGTGTGCGTAGACCTAAGAATCAGTGAGTGGGTATGTAGTTATTGGTGTTGGAGTGTCTATGGTTTTGCGAATGGCAGTCTGTAATTTAGAGTGGGTGTATCAAAGGTTATATTAGGGTGTGAGGAGGTGCATGAGATTATCACGTGGATGATGTCATCAGTGATGTCATTTGAGATGTCATCAGTGATGTCATCAGTGATGTCACTGACCATGTCATGAGTGATGTAATATGTGACGTCATCAGCAGTGCATTGCGGGGGCGCGAGTTATAGTTAGCTGGACTAACTATAACGGGGGAATTTCACGGGTTTTGTACGAGTGCAATGTCCAACTAACTATAACTGTCCCTAAAACCTATGGTTTTTTCAGTGAATTTGAAAGGTTTTTTAAATGCTAATTTGTAACTATAACGTCCCTGAAACCTATGGTTTTTTCAGTGAATTTCAAAGGTTTTTTAAATGCTAATTTGTAACTATAACATGTCTGAAACCTACGGTTTTTCAGTGAATTTAAAAGGTTTTGTAAATGACAATTTTTAAATGTATTAATTGTTATATACATTTTTTCATACTGATTTACTACATTTTTAGAAACAATTTTTTTTTACATATTTTATTTTTTAAATTACATTGTAATTACATTATACATTACATTACAAAAAATACTTTCTCAGAATGAATTACTTTAGTTTAAATACTTTGCACATAGGCAATAGACTTTTAAGTACAGTAGTTACAGTTGTTGCAATGGGCAACACATTTTCAAACACAATGCAACATTCAGCTCAATGTGAATTTCTAGTTAAATGCAATTACTTACTTTATGGATTACTTTTCTAACCACAGGACTGGATCCTAGATTCAGTCCTGGGACATCTCCTGTAAACAGTTGAGTAAAAGCGTTTTGGTTACAGTCGTGATTTTTAAGGAATATTATTGTACTTTAAAAGTTGACACTTAGAAACTTTTTCTCATAGAATCACCAATGTTATCCTATGGAAGGAAATTCACTTAGAAGGTAAAAACTGTTATCGTTACTTTTTCTTACTCAGTGTTGGATCCTGGATCCAGCACTGGTGCATCTCCTGTAAACAGTTGAAAGAATGCGTTTAAGTCATACAGGCGATTTTTTAGGAATATTTGTAGTTTGTGAAAATCGACACTTTGAAACTTTTCTGCTGAAAACCAGACAATGGATTCCTATGGAAGAAAATATAAGTTACTGGTAAGTACGGTTAAAATTACTTTTCAGGGTCAGTGCTGGGCTAAAAGATGCAGCACTGGGTTCTCTCCTGATAACAGGTGAGTAAATTGGAATTCGTACTTGGGTTGATTTTAGAGGAATATTATAAAGTTCCAAAACTCCACACTTAGAAGAATTTCCAAGTGAAACCAGTCAATGTTAGCCTATGAAGGAAATTCAAGTTACCGGTAAGTACGGTTAAAATTACTTTTCAGGACCAGTACTGGGCTGAAAGATGCAGCACTGAGGTCTCTCCTGATAACAGGTGAGTAAATCAGAATTCGGATTTCGGCTGATTTTAGAGGAATATTTGTATGTTTCAAAAATCAACACTTAGAAACTTTTTCAGCAAAAAGCAGGCAATGATATCCTATGGAAGGAAATTCAAGTTACTGGTAAGTACGGTTAAAATTACTTTTCAGGATCAGTACTGGGCTGAAAGATGCAGCACTGAGGTCTCTCCTGATAACAGGTGAGTAAATTGGAATTCGTACTTTGGTTGATTTTAGAGGAATATTATAAAGTTCCAAAACTCCACACTTAGAAGAATTTCCAAGTGAAACCAGTCAATGTTAGCCTATGAAGGAAATTCAAGTTACCGGTAAGTACGGTTAAAATTACTTTTCAGGACCAGTACTGGGCTGAAAGATGCAGCACTGAGGTCTCTCCTGATAACAGGTGAGTAAATCAGAATTCGGATTTCGGCTGATTTTAGAGGAATATTTGTATGTTTCAAAATCAACACTTAGAAACTTTTTCAGCAAAAAGCAGGCAATGATATCCTATGGAAGGAAATTCAAGTTACTGGTAAGTACGGTTAAAATTACTTTTGAGGATCAGTACTGGGCTGAAAGATGCAGCACTGAGGTCTCTCCTGATAACAGGTGAGTAAATCGGAATTCGTATTTCGGCTGATTTTAGAGGAATATTTTAAAGTTCCAAAACTCCACACTTAGAAGAATTTCCAAGTGAAACCAGTCAATGTTAGCCTATGGAAGGAAATTCAAGTTACTGGTAAGTACGGTTAAAATTACTTTTCAGGACCAGTACTGGGCTGAAAGATACAGCACTGAGGTCTCTCCTTATAACAGGTGAGTAAATCGGAATTCGTATTTCGGCTGATTTTAGAGGAATATTTGTATGTTTCAAAAATCAACACTTAGAAACTTTTTCAGCAAAAAGCAGGCAATAATATCCTATGGAAGGAAATTCAAGTTACTGGTAAGTACGGTTAAAATTACTTTTCAGGACCAGTACTGGGCTGAAAGATGCAGCACTGAGGTCTCTCCTTATAACAGGTGAGTAAATCGGAATTCGTATTTCGGATGATTTTAGAAGAATATTTGCACAATGGTGAAGGGAGGGGCGGGGCCTGAGGTGACATCTGTGCAAACGCGCCCGTGGCGCGTTTTAAGTTGGGGGATTAAGTCCCCTTGAATCCTGAGGGTCCCTAGGGGCCAACTAGCCCACCAGGAACCTCCAATATGCGCCAGGGGCTGCGTTGCAGAGACGTGTAGAGAGGCCACACCCCTTTTACACCTCTCTGCAACGCAGCTCTGTGGCGCTTTCTGGATGTACCTGTTGGGCTAGTTGGCCCTCAGAGACCCTCAGGATTGAAGGGGATTTAATTCCCCATCTTAAAACGCGCCACGGGGCCTGTTTGCACACATGTCACCTGAAGCCCCGCCCCTCCCTTCACCACTGTGCAAACGCGCCCCGTGGCGCGTTTTAAGTTGGGGGATTAAGTCCCCTTGAATCCTGAGGGTCCCCGGAGTCCAACTAGCCCACCATATACCTCCAAAAAGCGCCACAGAGCTGCGTTGCAGAGAGGTGTAAAAAGGGGCGTGGCCTCTGTACACCTCTCTGCAAGGCAGCCCCTGGCGCATACTGGAGGTTCCTGGTGGGCTAGTTGGCTCCAGGGACCCCCAGTATTCAAGGGGATTGTTTCCCCTCTGCAAACGCCCCAGGGGGCGCGTTTGCAGAGTGGTGAAGGAAGGGGCGGGGCCTGCGGGCCCGATCGGTTTTAAAAAAAAAAAAAAATTTTTGTCCCTGAAGGGGGCTGTGTGGCCCCCTTCCTTTTTCCTGTTTATGGGCCCTGGGGACCCCATCCCCCAGGGCCTTACCCCTTTTTAATTTAAAAAAAAAAAACGGGAAGGGGGCCGCGTGGCCCCCTTCCCTGGGCCTGTATTGGCCCCGGGCACCCCATCCCCGGGGCCTGGCCTCTATTTTTATTTTTATTCTTTGGAGGGGGGCTGCGTGGCCCCCCTCCTCTGGCCATTTAAGGCCCCGGGGACCCCATCCCCGGGGCCGGCCATACCTCTTTTTTTTTTTAACTTTGGGGAGGGGGCCGCGTGGCCCCCTCCTGGGCCACTACTTGCCCCGGGGACCCCATCCCCCGGGGCTGGCCCTCTCCGTTGGGGACTGTGGGGGGTCCCCAATCCCCCACAGTCCCGCCGGCTCCCCGCGTCCCTTGGGAGCCGGCATTGCTTTCAACATGGGGAGCTGCTAAGATGCAGCTCCCCATGTGGAAAGCAATGTGCTTGGATATTGGAAGAGAGAGCAGGTTTCCTGCTCTCTCTTCCAATATCCAAAGCAGTTTGCTATGGCAGGACGGAGCCGCGAGGCTCCCGTCCTGCCATAGCAAACTACAGTGTCCCGGGGTAGGCACCCCGGGACACTGCAGGAGCCGGCCCTGGGGGTGGTGGTCCCCAGGGCCATCAAGGGCTCCAGGAGGGGGCCGCGCGGCCCCCTCCCATTCAGGTCACAGCCCCGGGAGGTGGTGGTCCCCGGGGCTCTGGGGTCCGTAACGGACCCCCATATTTAAATGTTTTGTGCCCCGGGAGGTGGCGGTCCCGGGGCGTGTGGGGGCTGGAGCCCCCCACACAGGTTTTTGAATTATAAAAAAAAAGCCCCGGGAGGTGGTGGTCCCGGGGCTGCGGAAGGGCTCAGAGCCCTCCCGCACCATTTTTAAAAAAAAGCCCCGGGGGTTTTTTTTTAGCCCAGGGGGTCCTTGTGGGACCCCCTGAGCAAACCTAGGGGGTCAGGGTGTTTCTACCCTGGCCCCTTTGTGCGCTTTGCGCACTTGTTTCTGTCCCTCGGTTCTACCGAGGGACAAAATGGCTGCCAACATTTCCTGAATCGGAATGTTGACAGCCAGCTGACAGCCAATTAACATGCAGCTCGTGATCGGGAGGGTACGCGGACCCTACTCGGCCATAGATATCACTATCTTTTTACTTTTGATTTTCTCAGCAACTACTGAACGGATTTACACCATTTAACAAAAAGGGTTCTTTCTGTTCCTCTACGCAGCTGATGTCTCCGTGCCTCAGTGCTATACCAGTGATCAAGGGCTCACCGCCCGAAACACGTTTGGTGTTTTGAGGGAAGTGAGCTGAGCAGCCAAGTTGCCGCCGCCGGTGTTGCTAGTGCGGTAACTCTTCTTTGTGCGACATTTCCTATGGGGCAACCTTCTTGTTTTGATATATATATATATGTATATATATATACGCACACCCTCATATATATTCCGTGAAAAAAACATATAAATAAATATTTTTTTATTGCTTTCATTGCGCAAAATGTAATACCTTAAAGTAACTATCACATACACCCTCACCATGCACCGCTAAGTACCTCAATAACGGCAACATCTGAAATGATATAATTGATTAAAACACTCGGCATGGCAGGTGAGTGAGTTGTAGTTACTTCAAGGCCCAAGTTATAGTTATCTGAGACAATCAGCTGAGTATCATCAGCATATGACACCAGATTTATCCCATGCCTCATTACAATATCTGCCAGAGGGCGCATATAGATATTAAACAGGGTGGGGCTAAGAGCTGAACCCTGCGGCACCCCCTGCGACAGAGGACAGACTCTAGAATTAAATGGGTGTTGCAGAACCTGAAAGGATCTGTTCTGCAAAAAGTTTTTCAGCCTCTCCCATGTGCCACCGTCGACCCCGGCCTCCCGCAGCCTCTCAAGCAGAAGGCCGTGGGAGACCATGTCGAACGCAGCACTCAAGTCTAGAAGGATCATAGCAGTTGTCCTTCCTTCATCGGCTGCAATTCTCAGCGCTTCTGCTGCCAGAAGAAGGGCCGACTCCGTGCTATGAAGTGGCCTAAAGCCAGACTGGGTATCATGAAGAACCCGTCTCTCTTCCAAGAACATAGACAGTTGGCCATTTAGATGTTTCTCCGCAATTTTAGCAACATAGGGGAGCAGAGAGATCGGTCTCAGATTTTCAGGGAGAGCGGGATCTAGAGACGGTTTCTTCAGCAATGGAACCACCATAGCGTGTTTCCAATTACTGGGAACCTGCCCCGTGCTAAAGGACATGTTCAAAAGTGTAGTGAGAACCGGGGCAATAACTTTCTTCCCTCGCCGCAAAAAGTTTGGGGGAACCGGGTCCAACGGTGACCCTGATTTAACAACCTCCATCAACTTTAGAACCTCACTTTCCATAGGAGGATGAAAGACAAACTTATCCTCGGTCCAGGAGCAAAAGGAGTCTGGAATGGCAGCTGATTTTAAGGTCTGCTTGGGGGAGCTTGCGGACTGGATGAAATACAGCTGCCTCCAGCTGAATGCGGGGAAGACAGAGGTGATGGTTGTTGGAAAGCAGCCCTCTCTTTGGTCACAGCGATGGTGGCCTGAGGTACTGGGACCTACTCCGGCACCGAAAGCAAAGGTGAAGAATTTGGGAGTATGGTTCGATGAAAATCTGCCTTTCTCTGATCAGGTAACCACTGTAGCCGGAGCCTGCTTTGGCATTCTTAAAATGCTATGCAAAATTATGGACCTACTCCCCCTTGACGCCAAAAGAACTATTGTACAGGCTCTTGTTACATCTCGCCTTGATTACTGCAACATATTGTACCTAGGGGTGACCACCAGAAATTTGAACCTCTTGCAGAAGGTTCAAAATGCTGCAGCCCGACTGATCCTGAACATCCCTAGGCGGGCCTCGGTTGGGGAAGCTCTGAAGAAACTTTATTGGCTCCCAGTACAGGCCAGAGTTACCTTTAAGGCCCTATGCTTTGGTCATAGGATCCTTAGTCAGAAGGGGCTGCGATTCTTGCTCCCCCTGCTTACAGTTTATCGGCCCGCACGGGATTTGAGATCGCTGGGCTCTGCTAGGGTGATTGTGCCCAGGGTGCGGAAGGTTCGAGCTGGAGGGAGATCCTTTGGCTTCCTGGCAGCTAAGGCATGGAATGACCTGCCTGCGGATCTTAGGACCTGCGTGTCAGAGTCTCTGTTCCATAAAAATTTAAAAACCTGGCTCTTCCGACACCCTTTTGGTGGACGGAAGTAATATTTCTTGACTTCTATTGTTTTGATAGTCATATGCGCAGGAAGGGCGTTAGTTCAGGGCAGTCGCTGGGGTTTTGATGATGTTCTAGCGCGGGGACACACCGTTGGAGTAACCATGTGCTTTACAAGCTAAATAATAATAATGTTAAAAGAAAGTCAGAAATACACTCAAAAAACGAAAGGTTAAAGTAACAATATAGTTAGGTAAGGTACTAAGACTTTAGCTTACATTAAAATAGACCTTGAAATTCACTGAAAAATCTAAAGGCTAAAGTTATGATATAGTTAAGCCTTGTAATATTATAATAACAATTGTTTGAAAAAAAAAAACCTGAAATTTGCCGGTTATATTTTTCTGAGCTAACTATAACTTATGCCCCCGCCATGCTCTGCTTATGACCTCACATATTACATCACTTTTGACATGGTAAATTAAATCATTGATGACATCACAGAAACATCGCAAATAATATAATTGATGACATCATGCAAAGAATGTAATATCATCCTAGAGGATCTGTGACCTTGAAGTAATTCAACACACTACAGGTGTGGAAAATGTTCTATTCACCTTAACAGCATTGCTCACTTAAATACTTCTCATGACTGGCAATTTGAAGTAAAGAGGTTGACAGGTATATATTTGCCGCTACAAAGACACTTTCTTTCAGCACTATGGACTACACAGCATAGTTTAGTAAGATATGCTAACATGGGCACAGTGGCATTAAACGTTAGAGCCAAGCATTACAATTCCAGTGAGAGATGAACCAGCTCTAAGTGGGACACGCCTGCATTCTACATTATTCACAGATTTTTGCAATAGCCATTGACTTTAAGCCTCATCCTACTTTCAGTATTTATCTTGCATTTTGTTTCTTTGGGACACACACACGCATCCACACCTTAAACCCTATTTGTCATTTTTTGATGGCGCAGTCTTCAATGCATTGTATTCTGTAATGACCCCTGCAACAAATATTTTTAACTGCTATGAGCCACTTAGATTGCCTGAGAGGGTCACGATGCACCTCTCCTTCCCTCCCTCACAATAAATAATTCACATATTCGCTCTCCAGATCAGCATGTATGGTTTATGGTTTGCTATTCTGTAAGGTGTCTTACTTATAAACCAAAGTATTTACCTATACATAAGAGGTAAAATGTCTAGAGTGAGGCAGAATAATAATACCAACGGTTTGCGAGTATGTCAACTGTTGATACTCACTAACAAATGATCCAAGAATAGATTTGTGAGTCTGTAAGCAAGATTTTCCCAAGTTAGTTTATCTTTACTGTGGTAATAACATGAAATTTGAACAATATACTATAAATGTGCTAATGTGAATTTAATATTGCAGGTCTTGCAAAAAAAGCATGTATTATTGGTCCACATTTATTTTTTTCCTGCAAGGGTAGTGGGTGTGTATGGGTGTGCATGTGTGTGTGTGCATGTGTGTGTGTAAATATATGCCATAGCAGTGAAGACAAATGTGGGCCAATAACATGATATTTAGAGCGACATACTAATAAACATACTTTCACACATTTATTGCTACAGTGCAAAGACCAAATTTGAGTTTATTATCACAGTACAGCACAATTGACACTGGACATAACACTTTTTACTGCTTCACAGATTGCAAATATAAATTACTTTACACATGGAAACAACTCTCCTATTATTCTTCTATGTGATTTTACCATACTGCTTAAATTTAACCTTTTGCACTCCAGTTTTGATTAGCTAACTTTTGTTAAAACAAGTATTCTTGAGAAAATATTGTGGTGTAAACCATATATGTTGGTGCGTAGAGTATTATTTATTACCATTGTTGAGGCAGGAGAGACGCATTATGACCTACTCAAGGCTTCGCTTCTCTTAAGTCATGGCACCCCTCCACACTTAACAAAAGGTAATAAATAGCATATTACACTCTGCACATCTGCCTCTACTCACTAATATAAAATCATTTTACACCTCCCTAAATTATGATAATAAATAACATCTTTTATATTATTTTATATTTATTTCGATAAATCTGCCTTTTTGCATCATCTTCTTCCTTCATGTGTATTATTCTTAAATACATGTAGGGGCTCACTGCAAAGGTCCGTGGTATGAAACAATGAGGA
This sequence comes from Calotriton arnoldi, assembly GCA_963921515.1. Classification (NCBI taxonomy): domain Eukaryota; kingdom Metazoa; phylum Chordata; class Amphibia; order Caudata; family Salamandridae; genus Calotriton; species Calotriton arnoldi. The sequence goes on along the minus strand of CAWUFW010004289.1, from coordinate 1,145,783 downwards.
GCAAGTGTAAGATGATACTGAAAGATTTTGCTTCTATGTGGTCATTAAGTAATTTGCACACTATTAATAAATGTCTGAAGTTGCATTTGTTGCCACCGTTGCGTCAAATAACATGTTTTATTAAGCAGCATTTATTTTTACTTGGCATAGGAACTATAGAAATAGCAAATATATCATACAGATGTGAATATGTGTTTGCGTGTATTTTTATTCTTTTAGCAAAAACTGCTACATTGATGTACCAACTTTGTGACTTACTATTAAGGCCTTGCATAATGCACACATCTCTTCTAAGAAGTGCCTTACCACCATGAGAAAAACGTTTCCTATACTGTACATAATGCCACTTGGGGATCCGCTGCTTTCATTAGACCAACAGAGAAAGCAAGGTCCGGGACAGCGCTCAAATGATGCCAATTTAGAAAAATGGCTTTTGACAGCCCAATAAAACTTTCATGAAGTGACCAAAGGAGTTTCCTCTAATCCAGGGCTTGACCAAAATCTCAAGTTTAAGGTAGCGCCACGTTTAACTCCGAGTAAATTGTTTAAAAGGCACTCTCTGGAGTTAAATCCCGTTCAGTCACTGCCATGAAATAGTTGCCTTATTTGCTACATTAATGCTAACAATAGTACAAATATACATTATATTATTCACAACACGCATTTGCTTCAATAAAGAAACATAAAAATTACTTACACATTAGAGCAGTGGCGGCTCCTGGAGGGAGTGCTGCGGGGTGGGGTGGGGGAAGGGCAGGGTGGGGGTAGTAAACTACGGCGTACGGTCGAACATATTTAAGTAACTAAATAAATAAATAAAACTAATTGCATTGCACGCGCTGCATCGCCATTTGCGATGCAGCGCGTGCAATGTAATTCGTTTTACTTATTTATTTAGTTACTTAAATCTGTTTGGCGGTATGCCGTAGTTTACTACCCCCCAACCTGCCCCTCCCCCGCCCCGCCCTACCGCCCCGCAGCACTCCCTCCAGGAGCCGCCACTGCATTAGAGGTCATTATTTGGCACCCATGTAGTTACACAACCTTTAAAATTTGCATACAGATGGATGGATGGATGGATAAGGCCTTGACGTAATTTTATTTAGGCTGGCACAATTTGTGTAATTTGAAGAACTTTGAGCTGTGCTTGTTATGTGAATTTCCAAAAATGATGCCCTTACTAGGGGTAGGCATAACTCGTGTAATCTGCTAACTGCAATTATGCAAAATTATAGCAAAATTATGCAAGATTACGCAGAACGCAAGCAGAGTTACCCAGCATTTTTCGCTATTTTCTTAGCACAAAATACAACTCTGTGTGCAAAATGGACTGGGGGATGCATTTTGCACTAAGACAATATCGCTAAAGGCAACAGAACACGAACAGCAGCAGCCATTCATGCTCACTAAATTTGTTGTTCCTGTACTTCTGCAGCTGAATTTTTGTGGCAAATAACTCATAACTACGTGAATGGGCATACTCACGTAACTGTGAGTAATTTTGCGTCAAAACTGTAACATGAAATTATTGAAATTACTATGGTTACTCTGGCACAGTAACAATTTTGCCCAGGCATTGTCATTGCGCCACATCGCAAAATCACTTCACCTTTCACTGCAACTTATTGCACAGAGCTTGGAAACAAAATGAGCAACCAGAACTCGAGCAGCTGTTCGCCGCAAGTGTGTTTCTTGCACAGTTTTTTTTAGCGCAACATATATCAGGATGCATTTCAAGCTAAAGGATAGTGCTAAGTGCGCATTTGCATTTTTCATAAATAAGCATAATTTAACGCAATTTTCCAAATTTTGCGTACATACGCAAAAGCAAGTTATGTATAATTTTGCACACCCCTATTATTAATAATGATTTATATATATATATATATATATTTGAGACAATGTATCTACTCAGAAGTGCATACATACATATATGTAAGTCCAGAAGATATCGAATTTTCCTGGAAAAACAACAGGCACGACTTATTTCAGAATTAAGTGCTAGGCTCTCTGGTGCTTTGGGAAATGTAAACTACAATTTTTACTTCAAATCCACAATACACTTCACTAACTCGTGTTCTCCAAAGGCCCAGAGCAGCCCCTTACGATGATGAGCATCATAGAGAGTGCTTTGGTAAATCATGCAAACAAGAGTGAGAAAAGGGAAAAAGCCATCTTCCCTCTCCATTTCGTAAAACTAGTAAATTGATTTACAAACTGTTATGGCTACAAACAAATACCAGGGTGAAAATACAGAGCAATGTTTACCCCATTAAATCCTGTAACAAAGGGAAATAGAATTAAATTGCACGGCGTGTTATATGGCCATACACGAATGCAAAGTACTTCCCTCACACACCTATGCATTCCCCAAAGAACTAAAAGCTAGCACACGAAAAAAAGTGTAAAGAAGGCAACCAGAGTGCACTCCTATCATCAAACCTCCAAGTAATCTCAGATGTGCCTACGTTAAACAATTAATTTTTTCAATGCAGCACTTAAATCTAAAATGTTTTTTTCGACACAGTGTAAGTATTGGCATTTTTTAATAATACAAGCTGTCCGTACATGGACGAAAATGCCTGATATTCTTGCCAACAAAGGCATTTTAAATTAGCAATTGCTTTTAGAAACTTTAATTACGATTTTAAAATGCTATTTCTGGTATATAATAGATTCCAATTGTTTCAGTATTATCTGGCTCGAAAATAAAATCTACAGTAGATGACAATATTCCCAGGATTAATCACTCTTGAAATTCTAATATGCTCTTGAAATACCACATAAAAAAGACAGCAATGTTGTTGATGTACTGAGAGCTTCTTGCTTTTTGCAGTTTGCTATTATTATGCATATCCAGGTAGAAAGTTAATTAACCCAAAGCTTAAGCTAATTATGATAGCAGAATGCTATCAACCAAACGCTTTCAGTCAGACAGCTGTCCAGAATTTCATTTGCTAATCATTTGTCTTTTGGCTGAGCATATGGTACATTTTCATGCTATCAGAGGAACAACAAACAGCTGAAAATCATTAACTAAAAACAATGTGCATAAAATCAGAAGCAGTTCTTTATGCAGCTTTGTGTCAAACAAAAAGCCAGATCCGTGCCCTATAAAAATTAATGACTATTTTGGTGCTTGTCACTTAAAATTTTTAGCTGATAGTGCAATAAATATGTGACAAGAATTTTAGTTGCTGCAATTATCTGCTTGTGTGAATGTGAAACATGGAAAATTTTCACAACACAATCATTGTTCTACTGATCAGACGTTGTATTGAACACTACAAAATATCATCACATATATATACTGAATGACGAGCATTTATAAAACAAGGATGAAAGATTCTCTCATTATATTTTGGCTCATTCTCTTTATCCATTAGTTCAATTAATTTTATCTGACCTTGTTTAATGTTGTCCTACAATGCCACCGCTGCAGCAGGTTGCGATTTCAAGGCCAACTGTGCCCTCTATCCTTTAGAGGTCAATATATAGTGTACCTATAGACTGAGTAATAATAATTCATCACTTAACGTTCTCAACTCCTTCTATATTCTAGAGATGGGGCAAACCTTAAAATGGATTTGTTATCGAATTATGTGAAGTTTCTGTAGTCATATTTAACGATTATTGTATGTATTTTTAAATTGAGTTAAAAAAATGACCAGAGTGTAGTTTGGGTACCTCTATAATCAATTTTTTAAAATATTGTTATTCCTATCCTATTACTGCTCACATTAACAGCAAGTGTCAGTGAATGCAAGCTCAGAAGATGCAGACAACACTGTGCCCATTAATTCACACCCCAGCCTTGTTGGTGCAACAGCAGCATTTGCGAGCCTCCCAAGAGAGGACACCATATCTCAAGCCTGCAATGGATGAATTTGACTCTATGAACCAATATTTTCCTAACGGTGATGGGGACTGGCAAAAATATGCATACAACACTTTGATGATGTGCTTTTTCTGAAAACAGGAAAGAAGAACCTTGTCAGATCGGTACTGTCACAAATGTTCTCCGGACAACATTTTTGTTCTCACATTTTTTAATGGGTGCATTTGTGTGTGTTTTTTAGCCACACATGATGTACCTGGCACAGAGCACAGGAATTCGGCTGCAAAGCTACTAAGATCTCAGGTTTTCCCTCATTCGACTACTTCAAATCTTTGTAAACACGCATTCGTTTTATTTACATTACTAAATTGTTTTTAGCAGTTTGTCGGGCCCTTGCTATTTCAAATGCCAGAATTCAACTTTTTAGGACAGTGACGTAGCATGGGTGCAATGGGCCCTTCACTGACTGGATGGTAAAATACAGCTTACATTTCAGTGAAGCGGTCCTGCTGCCACTGAACATACAGCACTATTTATTATTAAACTGTAGGTTTTAGTCTGCTTCCTTCCAAATGTGGCCGAAAATTAATAACCAACATGTTGATGTTAGACTTATCACCTGAAGCATGTTATTCACTTTTGACTTTCGCTATTTTTTAATGCCATCTTCTACGAGATTCTTTATACAATGTAGAGCCCACAGGGATTTTGTCACATGACCTATTTTATTTTAACAGTCGACGCATTGCAGAAAAATAAGTTGACTGCATCATGCACGTTGTAGGCAAACAGTTTGTTTGCGCTAATGAAAAACAAAAATAAGAAAAGCCAATAAAAGGGAAAATAAATTGTACACGTTGTCCCGCTTTCATGTCATACAATAGCGTCTCTTTGATGCACTGTATTAGATATACATTGTTTTTTTGCGTGTACAAGAGATGCTCGTTATTGGTAACAAAAAGAGATTGAAATGTCAGTCTCCGTTGCCGGCATGCTCATATCTGTGCTTTTACCACTAGGCTACACTGGCAGCCTGTAGGAACAGTTGCAAAAACAATCTGTGATAATATTGTACACAAATGCGGCAGCTATAATAAACAGCTGTATTGCTTAGGAAACCGTAGTCGCTACAGACACTGCGATGAAAGCTTCAGAATAGATTCCTTCGGAATAACTTTGTTCATGATAAGAGGTGGCATTCCATTTCAGTTACAAACCGGCGTTCACCACAAATAGATGAATAGTTCGTACCACTTTAGAAAATCAGAATGAACTTGGAAACATAAACCCAGGCAAGCAATGCATCAAAATGTGTTCTTTGGGCAGTAGATTTATAATCCTGATGTTTGCAAGTATTTATGATATTAACCGCAATAATTTCTCATTGTCCGCGTATTATGCTGCAATGTTAGAAGCAACATTAAAAGTAAAGTATGACCATGGTGCGCTTGACGTCACTGAACCACCATAGTCAACAAGTCTCGTCGAAGCTTCAGGAATACGAAGGAAGCCTCATATCTTTGAGGCTTCCATCATATCTCTGGTCCGAATCTCCTTTCTGTCCGCGCTGGACTGGCTACAAGGCGTGTCGGTGGACTGGCACGCAGGGGCGGCTCCTCCACTAGTGTGGAGGAGCGTCGCCCCACTGCTTTCTCGCAGTGCGAGAAGCAGAAACATGAAATGGTAATAACTTTCAGTTATTACCATTTTATGTTTAGTTGTGGGCGGGCGGGGCTGCTCTGAGAGCAGGGCAGGGGACGAGTGGTGTGCCTGCCCACTCCAGAGTGCGCAAAAACTGTTTGGTCGGCCCCCTGGGCCGCCCAAACCAGTCATGTGCACTCTGCCCTTCTCCATGCAGGCTGCAATGCAACCTGCATGGAGAAAATGGCCTCCCCATAAGCCCCTTGCTAGGCCTTCCCGACCAATCACAACGTGATTGTCTAAGGGGAGGGAGCCTGACTGCCTGCTTCTGTTTAGCAGTAGCAGAGAAGACGCGGGACCCGGCCGGCGGAAAGGTACGTTTGATTATATTTTTTTATTATTAAATTAACCCCCGCGCAACCCCCCCACCCCGCGCAACGCAACCACCCCACGCGAACCCCCGCCCTCCCTCCCTCCCGTGAGTCATGCCGGCCGCGACTGCTGGCACGGTGTGGGCCTGGTTTTAAAGCTGCTTAAATGTACTTTGAAACCGTTCATTTTTGGATTGTTTATTTAGAATCCCTGCATGTAGGAACGTGGCCCCCATGTGCCCAGCAACAAAACTGGCTCCCACTGCCTCACCCTGCCAGCCCAGTGCCTGGTAGGCCAGTCCGGCCCTGTGTAATTCTGTCAGTAAGAGCTGCAATCTCAATTCAATTGTTCTGTTTTTCTTTTCTGTTTACAAATAGTGCTCGGCCTGGTAGCACTCTAGCAACCTCATCACTTTAAGCATATCATTTTCCTCCTCTGCATGTTTGTCTTAACCAATGGGACTATTCACAAAGGTATCTTACACTTATTAGTAATTTACACATGTAATTTACTCTTGACTTTGAGTAACTTTACTACATTTTGCTATTCACAAACTCTGAGTGTAAAGTCACTTAACAGTGTAGACTTGCACATCTTTACCCACTGAATAAGGGGGTGGAGCCAGATTTATGAGTGTAAGTTACTACTGCCAAAAAGAAACAGTAGTAAGTCCAGCACGGCACATGGCCAACCACTGATTGTGTAACACTCTTTAATAGAAAATAACAGAGACAGGAACTTAAAATAAAGCCTCGTAAGAAATAATGGTAAATTAAATTATTTAAAATAGTTTAAAAATAGATAAAGATAATTTAATTTAAAAAATGTCTAAACATAAAACACATTTATTATTTAACTATAAAATATTGTAAAAACCATTATTAAATTAATCAATTAATGTAACATTATTCTTATTAAAACAAAATTAAACTAGTCTATTATTTCCATGCACCATTTTTAATAATTATTGTTTCAAAGTAAAAAAATCTAATTTCTTTAATTTTAGATGGGAATTTACTGTGTAATTTAAATTTAAAAAAATAATTTGAATTTAATTTAACATATTTAAATTACAAAAATAATTCCAAATTAAGCTAACTCTGCCATAGCACTCTTTTCTTTTGTTCTACGTTTAATAATAAACATACAATTAGTTACAATAACATTTAATATAAACATAGTTTTATTAATTTAATATAAAGTGTATTACGTTTTTCAAATGTTCTCTATAGTTCATCACAGGGAGATCTCCACCCCAACTGTGGAGTCTCCCTATCTTAAAATATAATGGAAAGTAAAAAAGTTTATTTAACTGATAAAAAAGGCAAAAAATACCTTTTGTTAAATATAAATGTAAATTCATTGTATATATTTATTTAAATATAGAACAGAAAAGGATAATGCTGCAGTACAATGAACTTAATCTTGAATTGAATCTTTAATTGATTTAAGTATATTAATTTAAATACAAATAATTTTTCTGATGTTTAAACTAAAAGAATTAATTCCATCTGGAGTAAATACAATCCACGTTTTAGTTTGCATTAATAATTGTTGAAAGTGATATATAGAATTAATTACAATTAATTTAATTGTATTTTGATAAAATTAATGTAACATTAATTTATACATTTCAAAAAGGTTTTTAAAATATTTGATAAATACTCAATAAATATACTTTCTTTTTGGATTTTTTTAAGGAATAAATTATATTAATTTATATTTTTACCTTTTCTAAATAATTGAATTTAATTCATCATTATTTTCTATGGGGTTTTATTTTAAGATCTTACCTCTACTATTTTCTGTGGTAAGGTATTGCAGAATCAATCACTGGTTATTACGATCGTAGGTTTGTGAATAGCATTTTGTGGTGTTTTACAAGGACTATTATAGTACTACTAAATGTACTACAAATGCAGTTTGCCAATAGAGCCTGCAGAATCTAGTGAGACTAATAGGTAAATAACACTTGCAAGTAATTTACATGTGTAATTTACTCTTACACTTTTGATTAACTTTACTACTTTTGGCTATTTACAAATTCAGACTAAATTGACATACACATCTCCACCCCTTGAAACAGGGGGTGGAGCCTGTTAGATTTGGGGGTCTCTAGTTGGCAGAGGTAGGTACCTTTGTCCAAATAGGGACCCTTGCGTCTAGTCAGGGTAAGGGGGATACACTCCTAAAATAACCCCTGCTCACCCCCCTTGGTAGCTTGGCACGAGCAGACAGGCTTATCTCAGAGGCAGTGTGTAAAGCATTTGTGAACACATACAGTAACCCAGTGACAACACTACAGATGGACACCACACAGGTTGTATATCAAAAATAAGTATTCTTTATATAGACTTAACACAAGACCACAAACGACAAAAATCCACAATACTGTACTTAAAAATGGTAGAATTAGCTCAGTTCTCTTAAGATGGTAAATGCGACACTTTGAGTTCAATGTACCTTTGGATGCGTAACGCTATACAACGAAAGTGTTGCAGGGAAGGTGATGCGTCGGTTCCTTACACGCAAGAACGGTGATGCGTCGGGTCCCTACTGCTGCGTAGGGGATGCGTCGGTTCTTCCCCGCGTGGGGAGGTGATGCGTCGGTTTCTTACTGCGCTTTCATGGCGATGTGACCAGCAGCGCCGTGATGCGATGAAGATCCGGTGCAATGAAACAAAGATGGCGTCTTCTTCTTGATGTGACACGATGCGTGCACGCCCGACGGCCGTGCGGCGACTCAATGATTCTTCTGAGCCGCGACAGGCCCTGCGACACGCTTCCCGGTGATGCGGCGGCGTCTGATGTGACGTCGATCCTCTTCTCCGGCGATGCGAGGTGCTTTGGTGATGCGATGCGACAGCTGCAGTGGCGACACCCTTCTTCAGCGATGCGACGACAGCAGCTGCGGTGGCGACACGCTTCTCCGATGATGCGGCGGCGTCTGATGCGACGTCGATCCTCTTCTCCGGCGATGCGAGGCGCTTCTTCTTCGTGCGTCGCGCTTCTAGCTCCTTGCGACACACAGTCCCTCAGAAGGCCCAACACAACAGCAGGCACTTCAAAATAACTCTTGGGGAGCTGGTGGGTGAAGTCTGTTGTCCCTGAGACTTCAGCAGGAGGCAAGCTCTCTCACAAGCCCTTGGAGATCCTTTACAAGTTGAATTGAAAGTAGCACAAAGTCCTTTCTCCTTTCTTTGGCAGTCAGACAACCACTGCAGGCCAATCCCCCAAACAGCACTCAGCATAGGGATAGTCTCCTCCTGCAGTCTCTCGCTCTGGTTCCTCTCCTCAGCAAAGGTTCTTCTTGTTTCCCAAAGTGATCTAAAGTTCTGGGGTTTGGGTCCCCTCTTTTATACTCATTTTCCTTTTGTTCTCTGAAGGCAGAGAGGCCTTTGCCTAGTCCAAACCAGTTCTGGTCAGTCCTGGAGCACTTTGTTGACAAGACTCCTTCTTTCCTTTCACAGTGTAGGCCAGGGACATCAGACACACCACAGGAGGTGGAGCCAGCATTGTGGAGGGAAGGCACAGCCCTATTCAGGTCCCAGGTGCAACTCCTCCCACCCATCTACATGCAGATCTCTCTGTTCAGCCCTGGGCTGACTCACCCTGTCTCCTGGAATCCCCCAGCCCCTGTCACTCACAAACCAGACAAGGAATACACAACCTAGCAGAGGCAGGCTTGTATAGTTAGGCAAGAAAATACCCACTTTCTAAAAGTGGTATTTTCAAACACAGAATGTTAAAACCAACTTCACTAAAAGATGTATTTTATCATTCTGAGTTCAGGCATACTAAACTCGAATTTCTACCTAGTTCCCTGGGTCAGTTAGGATTATAAGATGTTATAATCAAACTGCCCATTCTGGCCTATGGGGAACAGGTAGCCTTGGAATAGTGAAAAACGAAAATGGCTGTAATTCACTATTAGGACATGCCACACATACCAGGGCATGTCCTACCTTATACTTCCAATGCACCCTGCCCTTGGGCCTACCATAGGGGTGTCTGATATGAAGAAAAGGGAAGGTTTAGGGACTGGCAAGTGGGTGCACTTGCCCAGTCAACATGGCAGTACCAGACTGCACACAGGCTCTGCAATGGCAGGCCTGAGACACACTTTTACAGGCTGCTTCTGTGGGTGGCACAACCAGTGCTGCAAGCCCACCAGCAGCATTTGGTTTACAAGCCCTGGGCACACTCAGTGCACTGTACTAGGGTCTGACAAGTAAACCAAACCAACCAATCATGGAACCACTAATCCATACACCAATTTACCATAGGGAGTACTTGCACTGTGGCACTGAATAGCAGTGGCACAGTGCCCAAAGCATCTATAACCAGCAAAAACACATGAGGCAACAGCGAAAAATGGAAGGGAGACCCACGCCAATGGTGCCAGGTCTAACAGAGCCGAATTACAAGTTTAAGTTACTACTGTCAACAAGAAACAGTAGCAACCACCAGTAAATGTATTATAAAATGCAGTCTGTGGATACATCACTTTGAGAGGAGATACTCAGTGTTGTCCCAATATCTACTTGGAGAAGCTATATGAGAAAAGTTAAATTATATCCTGTAGCAAGGCACACCTGTGATTAAAGTTAGTGAGGTACTGTGCAGTTAATTGACCAATCACTTGTGAAGTAATATGACTTTCCCCAGTTACCTCTGAAGCAACAGATCTTTGCCTTATTGCCAATGAGGCAAAGGTCAACAACAGAAAAAGGCAAATAAGTTTCATTTCAAAGGACAACTAAGAAAAATAATAAAACAGAACTTAAACCAATTTTTTTAAAGTGTATTAAGCAACACTAAGGGTTTAGAATATGAAGAAACACTTAAGAACTAGTCAGACTAGACTTGGACACCAACAAGTGGTGTATGTGGTAAGCACGACTCATTGAAAAATGATAAGGTGTTAGACTTGTGACATTTTCTATTAGATGACACCAATTCTTTTCCTGTTTTCCTTTACTCATACGAACCACACACTCAATGGAAGATATATAGTGGTCAATCAACTTAGCCAAGCAGGTGGCAGTATTGGTACTCTGGATTTTCAGCTAGGTTTAGGTGTAGGATTGAGGAAAGACATTTGTTGCTGGTTGCTGATTTCCAATTTTTTCTTTGGGTAAATCAGACTCATCTCAGTGATCAGTCTATGATCATCCTTTGAATGTCCCCTACCTCCCGCTGATGGTCCTGTAGTTGTATATCCTTTTTCCCATTCCCCTTTTTGTGAACTATCTCTTGGCTAATTGATACCCCTGCAGTGGAATCTTAGGGATCTTGACAGGAGTCTGGGCTGACACCAACACAAAGTTAAGCCAACTTTAAGGATGCCAAGAAGGACAATGGAATCTATAAAGAGAAAAGGCTGCATTGTGCTCTGGCGAACTGGAACAGAGGGATAAAATGAATGAGAGTGAAATACCTCCAATTCAATTCATGAATAATTTGATGCTTTCTATGAGACTTAGGGTAGCATCTTCAGCATATCCCGGAAAAAATATCTGACCAGATAACAGATTGAGACTGATTCCAAGCAAGTTATTATACTAGCAAATACGTGTCTTGTGAGTAGGATACACAAGGGGCTAAATCAAATGATCACTGAGTTAAGGTTGAGAAGAATTTGTGTCCACCAAGCTCAAAAACTGTGGTAAAGGACCACTGTGGTTTCCATAACTCCCAGCCGGGATCTCAGCCAATGGAAAACAGGTTGTCTGGCAGCACCCTAAGGGAGTGCAGAAAAAAAATTCCTCCTTTACACCAAGCGTAGTCAAGATTTTCCGATGTCAGTATGAGGGGCACATAATAAAGAACTGCTCAGTCATGCTTCGGTAGTGGTTGCAGTCATGACAACCCATGTGCTCTCTCTGATGACTGGCACCAGTGAGGGTCCTGTGGAGCTCACCTTAGTCGCCATGAACATCTGGGAGCCATACCTGATGCACTGAAACACATTCACCTTTATTGGATGAGTTTAATGGGTGAGAAGGGTATCAGTAGGAGGGTGGTACCTGCACTGAGAGATACAACTGCCCAAAGGACTGTGGATGAGAAGGCTTTTCTGTGTTCTCGTGAAATACTCCCTCATTACAAAGGCTATGCACTAGCCCAGTGTTAATGACATGGAGTACCCACTCATGAGAGTAGAGGTAGAGGTAGAGGTGACAGTTAGATTGTTATAGTCGATGGTGGGGGGAAGTTAAGTAAGATGTGGCATGCCTGCTTCGGACTGAAATCTATGCTGATCCCAGGACCTGAGGCATATGGCCTTTACAGCATCAGTTGTGCTGACCAGGGCACATGTTGTGCATCAACCTCCTAGTGAGGCTAGGATCCTCTCAAGAGAGAATAAAACAAAGATTCATGCCAATATCACCCTTTAAATTATCCCCATACCTTAATTCGAATACATATCTTATACCAACAGTCACACTACGAACACTTCAAGAATCATCAAATCTCATTTAATGGACACTGACTTGGACAAGTTGCTAAAAATGCTTGTTTTTAGCAAACTACAGTCCTTTACTGAGGAAAATGATCTTTTTGATCCAATTAAGCAGAGGGTGAGATGTTCATTAACAGCACTGCCGTATTTGTGTGGTCTGTGATGGACACTCTTCCTAGGCTGGTTGAGGGTACGAAGGGTGTTGAACTAATAGGTTTACATCTGTTAGCTGCCTTTGATACCATCTACCATAACATCCTAAAAATTAAGCTGGGAAGAGCTGGCTTGAAAGGCACCATCCTTTTGCCTAAAACGCTGGAGAGTTGAGCTAGTGTGTCCCATAAGTGACAATTGTATCCTCTTTAATCTGTACATACTACCTCATATTAAATTCTCCATCAAACTGGGGTATATTTTACCTTTATGCAGATGTAACCAAGCTCACATATGGCCTATCACATCACTCACATACAGGAAATATCTGTAGGATCTAAATGCTCTGACCAATTGCCTGGCCATTCCATGGTGGTGAATGCCCAATATTTTCTCCAGGTTATTCTGACAAAAATTGAATTTCTGCTTACCAGATCAGTTGATTCTAGTTGAAGCAATGTTGCCTGACTCGTATGAATGTATACATTACCTTATTCCGTCAAGGCAGTTAATAACTTATTATTTATTTTGATTTGAATCTAGCAACAGATGACCACAGTTGCAAAAATTTGGTTTGCACAGCTAAGAATCCTTAAAAAATACTCCCCTTCAGGTAAACACAATTTCCCTTTCCTGCGATAAACCCCACAATGTATTTCAAGTTAGAATATGCAAAATCAATGTACCTGGTCTCTCTAGTGAATATTTCATAATCCTCGGCTCATGCAGAATGCTGCTGCCCTCAGAGGACTCTAAAGCAATGACCATATTTCTCCAATGCTCAGATGGATTCCCATCCATATAATGGTCTGTCTCAAACTTTGCATAAAGCTTTGTATTACAAGACCCCTGAACTTATGTCTTCTAATTTTGATCATTACACTCTCTTCTTGTGGTTTCTGTAACCTATGATAATAAATCCTTTCATCCCTGAAGCCAAATTGTGGAATACGTTGATCCTCACTTTGTGTCTTAATCCCAATCCGATGAGTTTCAGAAAGAAAGTTATAGTAGACATGCAGGCACATGCATCAAAGCTTTTTGCGATTGCAAATGGTGCGAATCGCAAAATTCGGCCATTTGCGATCGCAAAATTAGCTATTGCGATGCATGAAACAACTTGCCACTCGCAATTTAAAAAATCGCAATTTTTTGCAATTTCTTAAATTGCGATTGCATTTAAGGAATCGCAAATTGTGATTCCTTAGATGCAATGCAAGATGCCTTTTAAAATAGCGATTTTGCTATTTGGGCCCGCTATTTACAGCGAAATCATCTCAGATGGTAAATAGCGGAAACTTTGAAAAATGCACTAAAGTGCATTTTTCAAAGTTGTAGGTTGCACACACACATGTCCTTGGGACATGTGTGTGCGCAACATATGTGCACAGATCAATTTCAGGGGTGCAACAGGGTGTCCTTTTGACACCCTTGTACCCTTGAAATTGCAAGCGCAATTTGCGAGTACCTATTGGTACTCGCAAATTGCGCATGCAATTTCCCATTCATTCCAATGGGCCTGTAGGCCCATAGGAATGAATGGGAAGCCATTCCTTATTTGCGACTCACAATTTGCGAGTCGCAAATAAGGGATGTGTAGGAATCGCTATTCTTATTGCGATTCCTACATGCATAGGCTTTTGCGAGTCCTTAATTGCGATTCCTTAACAATCGCAATTAAGGACTCGCAAATTCCTAGCTTGATGCATGTGCCTGATGGTTCTTTAACCAGTAACCGCTTTTAGCCTGTGTTTCCAGGTTATGCTATTTCTTTGGTCATTATGTCATTAGTTTTTGTATTTTAGCCAGTGGTGGTAGATCAAGAATGAGCACATAAAGATATAGGATAATATTTTTTCACCATCACTCTATATTACAGAGAAAGGTGTAGCCAAGGTGAAAGAGGGGACAGAATCTCAAAAGCAACCATTGGAGAAATCATCAAAGGTGTCGGGGTCAAAATCAACTATAAATCAAGCCTGAGTTCCTACCAGAGCAATATGCATTGTTAGTTGCTAGAGGACCTTCCAGTGATGAATTCTGTAAGATACAGCAAGAATGCTCTTCTTTTGTCAGCCTCCATAGGGTAGTTAATTCTCTGGTCTCTGCTGGAGTGCTTGGACGTTTTATATGGCTTGTTCACATGTTGGAACATGACACTAATGATAATCATAAAAAGAGTACTCCCATTACTGTGATGAATGGAGGTGCAGCAATATGCCCAATATTGGATCTACTTACGAAAGGTGGGACGTTTGTAGGTGACAATGGGGCTATTTCACTCAACACATTGTTAATCAAAGAGTTAGAACTGGATTATTGTACCTGGTAAGATAAGGCTCAAGGCCAATGATCGGTTATTTTGTAAATCTGAAACTATTACAATTGAGAGCACTGAGGTAATTCATTTTGATTTCTGTAGGTTTAAATCGTACCGGAATATTTGACTTAATGCTCAGTTATATGACTAGGGTGACCTGTTGTGTAAAAACAAAGAGTTAAGCTCCGCAATGCATTGAGGAATACTTAAGTAATGGAAAGCATTCCATTGGCTTGTGATGTAGAGTAGTGGTCTGAGGGAATTTTTACATTACTGATTGGTGAACTAATATCATGATAAATTCCATACAGCAGACAGACTGTGCAATGATACGAGCGTAGAGTAATCAAGAATAAGCTAAAGGACATGTCATATTTTCTGAGTACATATAGTACATTATACAAGGAGGGTAGAGTAAAATTAAAAGTTTGAAGCCGGATGTTAGTTAAGTTAATGTATGGCTTGCATTAGGATGCATTTTCGAAATTGCACATTGAAGGGGGATTTGAACCTTTTTTTCAACATTATTCATAATTTTATTTTACTACTTGTTGTAATGTTGGAATACATGCTAATATCGAAAAATTCCATATTGAGGTTTTGAAACCATAGGCAGGCATGATCAAAATGTATTGGAAAACTGTGACTTTGCAAAAATGAAGCATGTAAGTATGGAAAGAGTTGCACAATGGTATAAAAGTCGTTTTTGATACCATAGCACATGCATTATTCAGGATCATCAGTGTATATTTATTTGTTAGGCACAATGGATTACTGTTATTATTGTAATCTACAGAGGGATATCTTAAACATTCAGTGAATTGTATTGAATGTATCTATGTTTTCTTTACTGTAGTTTTCATCTTTTTTTATAGTAACTGTGAAATGATAAGATGAGGCCCTGACAAAGAGAATAATTTGCAAAAAACATGTTGGTCTAGTATATTCTGTTAAAATGATGATGTGCAACAATAAAAACTTTTTGAACTTTGGATGTATGACTTTTGTCCTTTACTTATCTTTGTTTAATTTGGGATATCAGAAATGGATAGCTGATACCAACGGAGGGAGCATACATTCTGTCGACCTTTCTGTATAAGCCTCTGTGTCTGAATAAAAATACAGTGGTTCTATGACCATGAAATGGACTTTTATTATATGGTGAATGGTAAAAATGTGACACGCAGTAATGAAACAAATGAACTAAAAGCAAATATTTATCACACGTATCCTAAACATTATCGTATTTCTCCAGACATTTCTGGAAGACAAATAATTAGTTCAAATTAAGACATTGTCATCCAAAGCAATGTAGATTAGTACCAAGTGTTCCGGGAAACCCGGATGGAGCCATGAGCGCATGTATTAGACACTCTTGCCCCAGTAGACTAGTCCACATTTGTCTCTTTATGTGTCATTATCACAATTCCAAGTAATATTAGCTCTGTTGGAGTTAATCTGCATCACTCTTATAGTATGCATACTTGTTCAAAGATATACCTTGTCAAGTAGCCAACATTATACAGCCATATCGTTCATCCTCACTCCTTCAGACAATTTGTTGATTAGTGATGCCCTTGCAACAAGTCACAAACAGTGAGAATCAGAGGAAAGGGCCCTGAATGTCACCCAATATAAGTGGCCAGCCAGTTCCTCTCCTATGTTTAAACAATATATATATATATATATATATATATATATATATATTATCTACTGGCGGTCGCCAGTAGATAGTTATAGTTAGGACCTATTATCCATAGGAAATCCGCGACATTCTATTTGAAATAACGTTGGCACCGGTTGACGAATCTTCGCAAAAGTTTCCAACTTGTTGGGGCGCTCCGCTCCGCTCCTACCCTGAAAGTCTCGGGTTGATTCGTCAAGCGGGGGCCGAGAAAAAAGGGGGGTCCCAAAACGTGTTTTCCCCATTCATTTTTCCATAGGAACCTTTAGTCGCAGCTACAGCCCGAACTGCTGAACGGAATTACACCAAATTTGGCAAAGAGGTAGCCCTTGGTTCAGACTGGTGCCTTTGGCTTAAATGGTGTAAATCCGTTCAGTAGTTCCTGAGAAATTCACAAGTAAAGTCACATATATATCTATGGCCGAGTAGGGTCCGCGTACCCTCAGCGCACCCTGCGCGCACCGTCCCGATCACGAGCTGCATGCTAATTGGCTGTCAGCTGGCTGTCAACACTCCAAACCAGGAAGTGTTGGCAGCCATTTTGTCCCTCGGTAGAACCGAGGCACAAAAACAAGTGCGCAAAACGCACAAAGGGGGCAGGGTAGAAACACCCTGACCCCCTAGGCCTGCTCAGGGGTCCCAGAAGGACCCCTGGGCAGAAAAAGCATTTTTTAAAAAAATCAGCAGGATGCGCTCACGGTGCGCGGATCCCGCCGAGAAAAAAAAAAGAAACAAGTGCGCAAAACGCACAAAGGGGGCAGGGTAGAAACACCCTGACCCCCTAGGTGTGCTCAGGGGGTCTCACAAGGACCCCCTGGGCAGAAAAAAGCATTTTTAAAAAAAAAAAATCGGCGGGATGCGCTTAGGGTGCGCGAATCCCGCCGAAAAAAAAAAAATCGAAGCGCGGTCTTCCGCGCTTCGATGTTAATTTGCCCCAGGGTGGGCCAAGTCCCGGGGGCATGGTGGGGGGGGGTTAAATTTATGTGTGGGGGGCCTCTAAGGGCCCCCCAAGCCCCGGGGACCGCCACCCCCGGGGCTTTAACACAAAAGGGTGCGGGAGGGCTCTTTGCCCTCCCGCTGCCCCGGGGACCGCCACCTCCCTGGGGCTTCTGTTTTTTTTACTTTTAACCTGTGTGGGGGGGGCTCCAGCCCCCCCACACGCCCCGGGGACCGCCACCTCCCCGGGGCACTAAAAAATTAAAAATGGGGGTCTGTTTTGGACCCCCGAAGCCCCGGGGACCACCACCTCCCCGGGGCTTTGAAAATGTGGGGAGGGGGCCACGCGGCCCCCCTCCTGGAGCCAGTGATGGCCCTGGGGACTGCCACCCCCCAGGGCCGGCTCCTGCAGTGTCCCGGGGTGCCTACCCCGGGACACTGCTGTTTGTAATGACAGGACGGGAGCCTCGCGGCTCCCGTCCTGTCATTGCAAACTTGCTTTGGATATTGGAAGAGAGAGCAGGAAACCTGCTCTCGCTTCCAATATCCAAAGCTGATTGCTTTCCACATGGGGAGCTGCATCTTAGCAGCTCCCCATGTGGAAAGCAATGCCGGCTCCCAAGGGACGCGGGAGCCGGCTGGGACTGTGGGGGATTGGGGACCCCCACAGTCCCCAACCAGAGGCCAGGCCCCGGGGATGGGGTCCCCGGGGCCATAAGTGGCCAGGGAGGGGGGCCACGCAGCCCCCCTCCAAAAATTTAAAAAAAATTAAAAAAAGTGCAAGGCCGGCCCCGGGGGATGGGTCCCCGGGGCCTTAAATGGCCTGAGGAGGGGGGCCACGCAGCCCCCCTCCAAATAAAAAAATCAAAAAATCGAGGCCATGCCCCGGGGGATGGGGTCCCCGGGGCCAATACAGGCCCAGGGAAGGGGGGCCACGCGGCCCCCTTCCCGTTTTTTTATTTTATTTAAAAAAATAAAAAAAAATGCTCAGGCCCCGGGGGATGGGGTCCCCGGGGCCAAAAGTGGGCAAGGGAAGGGGGCCACGCAGCCCCCTCCCATTAAAAAAAAATAGAAAAAAAAAACCGACCGGCATCGTGCCGGAGGCCCCGCCCTCCCTGCAGTACTCTGCAAATGCGCCCCTGGCGCGTTTGCAGAGGGGGAACAAATTCCCCTTGAATACTGGGGGTCCCTGAGGGCCAACTAGCCCACCAGGAACCTCCAGTATGCGCCAGGGGCTGCGTTGCAGAGACGTGTACAGAGGCCACGCCCCTTTTACACCTCTCTGCAACGCAGCTCTGTGGCGCTTTGGAGGTATATGTGGGCTAGTTGGACTCCAGGGACCCTCAGGATTCAAGGGGACTTGATCCCCCAACTTAAAACGCGCCACGGGGCGCGTTTGCACAGTGGTGAAGGGAGGGGGCGGGGCTTCAGGTGACATGTGTGCAAACAGGCCCCGTGGTGCGTTTTAAGATGGGGAATAAATTCCTTTTCAATCCTGAGGGTCCCTAAGGGCCAACTAGCCCACCAGGTACCTCCAGTAAGCGCCACGGAGCTGCGTTGCACAGTGTTGTAAAAGGGGCGTGGCCTCTGAACACCTCTCTGCAACGCAGCCCCTGGCGCATACTGGAGGTACCTGGTGGGCTAGTTGGCCCCTAGGGACCCTCGGGATTGAGGAGGAATTAATTGTCCAACTTAAAACGCGCCACAGGGCGTGTTTGCAGACATGTCACCTTAGGCCCCACCCCCTTCCTTCACCATTGTGCAAATATTCCTCTAAAATCAGCCGAACTACGAATTCCAATTTACTCACCTGTTATCAGGAGAGACCTCAGTGCTGCATCTTTCAGCCCAGTACTGATCCTGAAAAGTAATTTTAACCGTACTTACCAGTAACTTGAATTTCCTTCCATAGGATATCATTGCCTGCTTTTTGCTGAAAAAGTTTCTGTCGATTTTTGAAACATACAAATATTCCTCTAAAATCAGCCGAAATACGAATTTCGATTTACTCACCTGTTATCAGGAGAGACCTCATTGCTGCATCTTTCAGCCCAGTACTGGTCCTGAAAAGTAATTTTAACCGTACTTACCAGTAACTTGAATTTCCTTCCATAGACTAACATTGACTGGTTTCACTTGGAAATTCTTCTAAGTGTGGAGTTTTGGAACTTTATAATATTCCTCTAAAATCAGCCGAAATACGAATTCCGATTTACTCACCTGTTATCAGGAGAGACCTCAGTGCTGCATCTTTCAGCCCAGTACTGATCCTGAAAAGTAATTTTAACCGTACTTACCAGTAACTTGAATTTCCTTCCATAGGATATCATTGCCTGCTTTTTGCTGAAAAAGTTTCTAAGTGTCGATTTTGAAACATACAAATATTCCTCTAAAATCAGACGAAATACGAATTCCGATTTACTCACCTGTTATCAGGAGAGAACCCAGTGCTGCATCTTTTAGCCCAGCACTGACCCTGAAAAGTAATTCTAACCGTACTTATCAGTAACTTGAATTTCCTTCCATAGGAATCCATTGTCTGGTTTTCAGCAGAAAAGTTTCAAAGTGTCGATTTTCACAAACTACAAATATTCCTTAAAAATCCCATGTGTGACTTAAACGCATTCTTTCAACTGTTTACAGGAGATGCACCAGTGCTGGTTCCAGGATCCACCACTGAGTAAGAAAAAGTAACGATAACACTACTTACCTGCTAAGTGAATTTCCTCCCATAGGATAACATTGGTGATTCTATATAAAAAGTTTCTAAGTGTCAACTTTTAAAATACAATAATATTCCTTAAAAATCACTACTGTAACCAAAACGCTTTTACTCAACTGTTTACAGGAGATGTCCCAGGACTGAATCTAGGATCCAGTCCTGTGGTTAGAAAAGTAATCCATAAAGTAACTAATTGCATTTAACTAGAAATTCACATTGAGCTCAATGTTGCTTTGTTTTTTAAATTGTGTTGCCCATTGCAACAACTGTAACTACTGTACTTAAAAGTCTATTGCCTATTTGCAAAGTATTTAAACTAAAGTAATTCATTCTGAGAAAGTATATTTTGTAATGTAATGTATAATGTAATTACAATGTAATTTAAAAAATAAAATATCTAAAAATAAATAGTTTAAAAAAATGTTGTAAATCAGTATCAAAAAAATAAATATAACAATTAATACATTTAAAAATTGTCATTTACAAAACCTTTGAAATTCACTGAAAAAACCATAGGTTTCAGACACGTCATAGTTAGGAATTAGCATTTAAAAAACCTTTGAAATTCACTGAAAAAACCATAGGTTTCAGACAGGTTATAGTTAGGAATTAGCATTTAAAAAACCTTTGAAATTCACTGAAAAAACCATAGGTTTCAGGCACGTTATAGTTATAAATTAGCATTTAAAAAACCTTAGAAATTCACTGAAAAAACCATAAGGTTTTAGGGACAGTTATAGTTAGTTGGACATTGCACTCATACAAAACCCGTGAAATTCCCCCGTTATAGTTAGTTCAGGTAACTATAACTCGCGCCCCCGAAATGCACTGCTGATGACGTCACATATTACATCACTCATGACATGATCAGTGACATCACTGATGACATCACTGATGACATCTCAAATGACATCACTGATGACATCACTGATGACATCATCCATGTGAGAGTTTAATGCATCTTCTCACACCCTAATATAAGTTTTGATACACCCACTCTAAATTACAGACTGCCATTCTCAAAACCATACACACTCCAATACCAATAAGTACATACCCACTCACTGATTCTTAGGTCTACACACACACATCTACTCACTCACCCATACAGTCACTCATACTTACAGTCACTCAGTACAGGACTATCATATGCACTCAAACACCTATATAAACACTCACACAACGCAACTCATCCATAAAGGTACTCACACACCTAGTCAGTCATGCAAATAATTAATCACACTCCAATTTACTCACCTATACAGTTATACACACCAGCTCACTTACTCATAAAAATACTAGCACATTCTTACGCTCCTATACAATCACTGATGCAAGCACACACTCATCCATATAGCCACTCTCACAATCACACACTCTCACTTATAGCCATTTATATACTCCAACACACATATATACTGGCTTTCACATATGTAGTTACTCACACATGTACCACTGAGATATACATTCAATCACTAACACACCCATACACACACTCACCCACTCATACAGTCCATCACAGACGCACTCTTGAAACCATGCACCCAGTGAATCACCCACTCACACATCTATGCACAGAGTCACACACACCCCACCCACACAAACACTGAGGCACCCATACAGATACTCAGAGAACCAATCCATAACCCATATAGACACTCATTTAGCTAGTCAGAAACCCATGCAGCTGCTTACACAACAACAGACAGATGGATACAGACATTCACACAGTTTAGTCACTCACCCATGCATCCAGTAAGATACGTTTAATCACTCACTTATAGACTCAGTCACGCACCTACTAAATCATCCATTCAGGCGCTTCTACACCCACTCATTCTTCAATACGCCTTTCCCTATATATATTAAACATATTTAAACTTTACAGAAACACACAGTCACTGGATGATGTCATCAGTGATGTCATTTGAGATGTCATCAGTGATGTCATCAGTGATGTCACTGACCATGTCATGAGTGATGTAATATGTGACGTCATCAGCAGTGCATTGCGGGGCGCGAGTTATAGTTACCTGAACTAACTATAACGGGGGAATTTCACGGGTTTTGTACGAGTGCAATGTCCAACTAACTATAACTGTCCCTAAAACCTTATGGTTTTTTCAGTGAATATATATATATATATATAACCAATCAATAACCCAGGAGAGTGATGTCATCAGTGATGTCATTTGAGATGTCATCAGTGATGTCATCAGTAATGTTACTGACCATGTCATGAGTGATGTAATATGTGACGTCATCAGCAGTGCATTGCGGGGGCGTGAGTTATAGTTAGCTCGACTAACTATAGCGGACGAATTTCTCTGGTTTTGTACGAATGAAATGTCCAACTAACTATAACGTCCCTGAAACCTGTGGTTTTTTCAGTGAATTTTCAAGGTTTTTTAAGTGCTAATTTGTAACTATAACGTCCCTGAAACCTATGGTTTTTTCAGTAAATTTCTAAGGTTTTTTAACTGCTAATTTCTAACTATGACGTCCCTGAAACCTATGGTTTTTTCTGTGAATTTCTAATGTTTTTTAAATGCTAATTTCTAACTATAAGGTAGTAGTCGCGTTTGCAGAGTGGTGCAGAAAGGGGCCTGGGCCTCTGACCAGTGCTCAGGAATTCCACAGCATAGGACTTACAGGAGGTACCAGGAGGGCTACTTGGCCGCCAAAGTCCCTCAGGAGTAAAGTGGACTTCATCCCCCAATGAGTACTGTGCCAGGAGGCGAGTTTGCAGAGTGGTGGAAAAAGGTGAGCGTAACCTCCAAAGACCTCTTAGCAATCCCACTGTGTGGGACTTACTTGAGGTAACAGGAGGAGTAGTTGGCCTCCAAGGTCAACCTTGGGGCCAACTACCCCTCCTATTACCTCCAGTAAGTACCACACAGCGGGATTGCTAAGTTGTCATAGCAGGCCACGCCCGCTTTCCCCACCACTCTGCAAACGCACTCCCTAGCGCGTTCTTGGATGGGGATTAAAGTCCCCATCGCTGCTGGGGGTGCTTGGGGGCCAACTAGCCTACCTGATACCTCCAGTATGCCCCAGATAGTGGGATTGCTGACAGGTGGACACGGGCCATGATTCCTTTCTCCACCACTCTGCAAACGCGCCTCCTGGCGCACTGCTGCTCGGGGGATAAAGTCCACTTTAGTCCTGAGGTCCTCAGGACACAAGAGGACCTCTTCACCACCAGCAATATGCCAAGAGGTGTGTTTGCAGAGTGTTGTAAAAAGGGGCATGGCCTCAGGCCACCTCTCAGCAATCCCCCTGTGTGGGGCTTACTGAAGGTACCTAATGGGTTAGTTGGCCCCTAAGGACCCTTAGCATTCAAGGGGACTTAATCCGCCAACCCAGAACGTGCCAGGAGCCTCGTTTGCAGAGTGGTGCAGGGAGGGGGCGGGGTCTCCGGCAAGATGCCGGCTTTTCTTTTCTTTTGATATTTTTAGAAGGGGGGCTGTGTGGCCCCCCTTCTCTCAATATTTTGTGGGCCCTGGGGACCCCATCCCCCAGAGCCTGACCCATTTAAAAAAAAAAAACAGGAAGGCGGTTCAGGCGGCCTTCCTCCTGAGACCGATTTCGGCCCCTGGGACCCCATCCCCCGTGTTTGTAGCCCCGGGGAGGTGGTGGTCCCCGGGGCTGGGGGTCCACAACGGACCCCCGCATTAGCATAATTAGTGCCTCGGGGAGGTGGTGGTCCCTGGGGCAGTGTGGGGAGGGGCAGGAGCCCCCCACACTAATTTTAATGTATTGGAGCCCCAGGGTGGTGGCGGTCCCCAAGGCTTGGGGGGCCTGCGAGGCCCCCACCCATAAATATTAAAGCCCCAGGGAGGTAGTGGCCCCTGCATATATTTGGCACATTGCCCCCAGGACCTGGCCCACCCGGGGGCTTATTAAAACAAAGCGCGGGAGCCCGCGCTTCATTTTTGAAAAAAGTTTTTGGCCGGATTTGCGCACCCAGCACGAATCCGGCCGAAAATATAAAAAAATAATGCCTTTTTAGGCCCTGTGGGACCCTCTGAGCAGGCCTAGGGGGTCAGGGTGTTTCTACCCTGCCCCCTTTTTGTGTTTTTTGTCCTTTTTCTTGTGACTCGGTTCAACCGAGTCACAAGATGGCTGCCAACACTTTTTGGTTTAGAGTGTTGGCAGCCAATCAGAATTAAGCTTGTGCTTGGGAGGGTTCGCGGATCCACCGCCGTCACCAGATATATATATTTTTTAAATATGAATATTTCAAGAACTACTGAATGAATTTACACCATTTAAAAAAAAACGAACGCTATCTGGACCAAGAGCTACCCTTTTGCCAAATTTGGTGTAATTCCGTTCAGCAGTTCGGACTGTAGCCTGTTCCAAAATTTCCTATGGAAATTAACATGGAGAAAACGTGTTTTGGGACCCCCTTTTTATCTCGGCCCCTGCTTGACGAATCACCCCGAAATGTTCAAGACAGGAGCTGAGTAGAGTGCCCCATTAGTTTTGAAAATTTTGCGAAGATCCATCAAACGGCGCCAAAGATATTGGCAAATCAAAAAATGCTTTTCCTATGGAAATTAGGTCCTAACTATAACTACCTACTGGCGACAGCCAGTAGGTAATACATATATATATATATCGGACTCTTGGTCCGGTTCATCGGACTCTTTGGTCAATATATATATATATATATATATATATATATATATATATATATATATGCTGCTAGGCTGTTCCACATTCTTGCTGCATGGTGCTCATCCTTTGGAGGAACCACTTTCAATAAATATTCATCCATAATGAGGTGGCGCTCCTAGTCGATTATTATTTTGCTTTTAATTCTGCATGGGAGCACCACATCATGAACAAAACACTATGCGGTTCTACCGGGGTCTTGTTCCCATATACATGGTTTCCATTTAACACAGGATAAATATTGTTCCTTCCTTATCTGTTGGTTAGAATTCTGGGAAAAGTAGTTCATTCAACAAAACACCTCCACCAAGCCTGTGTGCAATTAAAAAACATCTTCAAATCAATCAGTATCAGATTGACAAATCATGAAACGTTTTTTCACAGTTACCACTCTCATTTGGATTAGACCAAGAGTTCATCAGTAGCATTATGATTTTATTGTCACTCGATGCTTGTATACATCATTCTTTACTTTCACTGAGTTTTGACAGATCTAATCTGTAGTTATCTTTTGAGTTCAATATACATTCCGACCCTCTAGTGAACTGTCACTAACATTTAACTGTCACTATTAATTATTTCATTATTTCGTAGTGTACAGTGTCACTAATTCTCCATGTTCAAGTATCTGCTCAGTTTGACATTCCTTCCTGCCCTCTCGTGGGCTTTTCACCGACACATCAGCATTGCTATCAATTATTTTTTTCTTTTGCTTTTTGTTATAGAATTGCCATTTACTCTACATGTTCAGTTTTCCTTTACTTATCTTCTATAGGTGTACATACAATTCCTCATCTTCGTTATGTCCTAGGGGTTGTTGGTTCCCATTTTTATTATATGTTTTGATTCCAATCATCTGAGTTCTGTCCCCTCCATATTTTTACTTTTTCACTATAACAATGCCCGAGAACTTTATCTAGTTACTGTGTTCCTTCTGCTAATATCTAGCCATTAGGTATGCTGAGTCACCATTCCTTACTCCGCTTTTTTTGTTCTAATATACGCTTCTGTATTTGGTAAGTTGTACTCCCAATATTTTTTTTTTCAGGGGCATTGTAAAGTGCAATCAACATAGGTGCTTTTGCATATCAGGCATTTGTCCATCCTATGTATTTTTCCATTAATTTCAAACTCTGATGTGTTTGTTCCATATTTTCAAGCCTTGCATTTGAAGCACTTCCAAAACCTTGCTTTTTTCTTTTGTAGCTAATTTTTGTTTGTATCTTCAAAATATTTTTTTTTATTAGCGCCAAGGCAATTGATGGCTTGCTTTTTAAAATACGATCAAATGCCAGCTATTAAAAACAAGTAATGTATAGCCTGTCAGTTTTAGGATTGTACACAAACTTTAATGTGTAAAGTATAATTTATAATGTCCTTTTACTTTTACACCCTTGGAATGAAGATCATGGTGTATACTAATTTAAGAAAACCATATCCTGTGCCAAGCTGCCATGTCTGTGGCCACCACAGACCAAGAAGACGAACAGGAGAGGTAGATTGTTGGTGCCACCCAGGAAAACATTTAAAAAATATGACAGGGCTGGTCAGCACTCTGCCTCCTAGACAACTCCTAAGGATGTTACGTCCCCAGGTAAGAGCTACTAATGCACAGATGCCTGTACCAGCTCCCTAGGACTCTCTTTAACCTGCATCTCAGCCAACGGATACCTCACTTGAATTCCCAGCTCCATTCTCCAACACAGGTGCAACACTTCTATTCTGTTCATCTAACGAGGGAGAAGAAACCCTGATGAGGAGCACATTGCCCCAGTTTAACAATCCTCCTGAAAAACCTCAATGTAATGGACAACCTGCTGAGATTATTAGATCACTAGGCATATGGGGGTGGGAGGTTGACATGGGCATACCCTGTGCTCTAGGAGGATCAGTGATTCCAGCACCATCATCTGCACACTGCATATTCATCAAATGGGTGCAACCCTTTGTAAATATGATTTTTAAAAGGAATGGGTACCATGGTTGATAGAGAAAAATATGAGTTTCTTGGAAGAGATGAAAACATCTCTCCAAAACATGGCATACATGCACTGCGAGCATTTTAATTTGATGAGGGTGGAGGATGAAAGTAGTCATGCCTTGGCCATGCAGAGGATACAGGCTATATCACACAGGTGCCTGTGTCAATCTACAGGGTCAAGGCATACATGACTCAGCCAAATGGGACACAACAATAATATGTAGGTCCCACCTCTACTACAAACCCTAACAAGTATGCACCTGAACCCCCAACCAAACCATATGCTCCCATCCCACAACCACATGTTCAACTTCCAGTGGGCCCAGTATTATGTAGCCAGACATGGGGAAGACATCCAATTGGCATGCATATCTTTCACCGACTCCATGAACATATCACCCAACCCCTCAATGATTCATTCTTACACATAACAATGAAACTTTTATATCTACACATCTCAAACTCCACGATATACTGAAACATATCTTTGTTTAGATTTGTAATAAACATGAGTTAAACCTACTGCACCTGAGTGTCATTTCATGTGTGCATAGCCAAAGATGATGGTTACATGAGAACAGTTGTGCAACAGACTCTGGGCCTGACAGTCAGCCCGTCCTCCACCTGGGCGACAGAGTAAATCACTCCGTCACCCTGATGGAGATGTCGACTGCCAAATTTTGAAATGTCCATCATCCCAGCTGACATTTTAAGGTCCTGCCAGTGCATTGTAAATTTAACGGATGACTCCATCAAACATCACTGAGCCGTACAGCAAAGTTACAGTTTTATTTTTTCAGAAAGAAAATCCCAAAGCAAACTTTTCTATTTGAAAATAAAAAAAAACAATTCCCCCCTCACAATGGGAGTTTCCTCCCATGACATGGGGGTTTTGTGCACTTTTCAGTGCCCCTCACAGCCAGGTTTCTCTTGGCTGTGATGGGCAATAATAAACAGTTATATTACCACCCATTTAAATTAGGTGGACAGACACATAACCAAATCTACAACAGCCATTACTCTGTTGGGTCGTCAGAGAAGTTAAACCACGGTGGAGATAGTGTAGTCTCCACCATCAACAAACTATGGTCTGTCCGAATCAAAATTAGGCGGGCAAACCATAATATTGGCAGTAAGGGAACGCCGTCACCATTGCAACGGAGTTACCTCTCCACCAATATTTAAATCGGGCCCTCTGTTTTGGCTGACATTCTCAATTACTACACCACAATTACATATATCAACAGGCATGCCTGGAGGGGTTGGTTCATACCATCATGCTGTGAAGAGGTCTCCCTGGTGACTCTTTGGCCACCATGTGATGTTTGTAAACATTTAGCCATCTATTGGCCCCATCGAGCGCTGGGTGGGCAAACAGGTGCAGTGTCCATTGGGGCTGAAACAGACTGCTTGTTGCAGCTACAAAGAAACCAAATTGATTCTGTGAAAGCTGGGTCAAGGTAACTGCTGGGCCCTGTGGTGCTGGGAGGTGGTCCATGAGACAGTAATAGCCAGCAAAGAAGTGACTGCCTGCTGAGGAATTGAGCGGTGTGGTGCCTCAATTCTTTCATGGGTGGGGCCCTGCCTCAAAGCACGCATAAAATTTTGGAATTGGTGTAAACTCCCCAGTGCATGAAAACCCTGTACTAGCTGGAGGCAAAATAAGGAGGCCCAAACAGAGTGGATTTGGCCTGAGGTGGGCAGAAACTTGAACATGAAATGGTAGGGAAAGAGGCTGCCTTGGATAACGTACTCTGTGCCACACATTAAGATAGAATCTGATCATTTTTCATAATAGGGGCCAATGGTCTAGAATGCGTGTGAGGTCCCCTTTACCTGTGGATATGTAGCATGTAATTAGACGATGGATGTAAAAATGGGACCTTTAGTGCTTCCCCTAAATGTTCTTGCACAACAATATTGCTTCACCGCAGAAGGACAGACGACAAGTGCTGCTTTTTGGTGGGGACGTAGCCCTACTTAAAATGGGTGGAAGATCATAACATATGGCATGATTGTGAAACTTTACCGGATGGCTGACTTAAGGGTGAAAACTGATTATGATGTCGAGGGTCCAAAAGCCTAGAGATTTCAGACACACATGACATACACAAGTAATATTTTCCCCCAAAATGTCCAGCCCATGCCAGTGATGTTTTCACATGACCCCAAAATCTTGTTCAGAATCTGGACATATCTAGAACTGGCTGGACCCACTGTCTCATAGTTTGAAACCTGCCCAGTGCAATCCTGACTGAATAGAGGCACAGTTCAATTAAGCACGAGCACCCACTGAGTACAGTTGGGGATGTTTTGCTAATGGGTGCAAATTTATGTATCCTGTGACTCACCTGCACGTACCCCTAGGTTTTCCCCTGCTACTACATGCTGAACATGGGCTGTGGATCTTGACCTACCATGCCTGGTACACTGGGGAAAAGTCTGATGCATAGAGATGGCCCCACTGGCGATGCCCCAGTAGAGGAGAATAAGAGTGGGATGGCACTCTACCCATCAAAGGCTACAGATGTACAAGTGTCTGCAGATGTACTTGCTATTATTCTGATGGCTGTTGCTTCCACCAAAGACTCTCTAGAAAACAAAATAGACTCCTTAGTGGTGGACATAGTCCTACTGAAGGATAAGCAAAGGAAAATGTCAGAGCAAGTGAACAAAGTGGAGGAGGCCATGTCAGAGTTCACTTCAACAACAGAAAACCTCAAAAGGTAACTTACAGTCATGACAAAGAAGGCACAAGAGCTAGAAAATAGGGTGGATAATCAGGAAGGCCAGGCTAGATTGAGCAGTATAAGGGTAGTCAGAGTGCCTGCAAAAATAGAGGGAAGCTCAATGAAGTCATTTTGGAGGACTGGTTACAGGAAGCAGTGGCACCAGATGGACTATCCAAATTCTACACACTCGAGAGAGTGGATATGGTGCTGGTGCGATGCCCCAAACATGGCAACCCACCAATACTGTTGGTGGCACTACTGCTTTTCCAGGATTGGGAGTATATACTGCGGCACACTAGACCAGCTGGACCTTTAACAGAGGAAAATGCAAATCTGCCCATATAGCCGGATTTCACAATGCTACTACAAACACAACATGCATCATTTATTACTATGAAGAAATGCCTACTCAAGTTTGGCTCATCTATACACTGTTGTTCTTGATTCATTTGAGGATTCAGGTGGAAGGCAAGGTTTTCTTCTTCACCGACATCAATGAGGCATGGAACAGAACTATGAGCTATGATGACAGCAGACAGACTCTGCTGACAAAGGGCTCTAACATGCCACATGCAAGCAAGAGAGAGCGATTCAGATGGAGTGGGGAAGCATGCCCCACGAGACAGCAGGTCAAAGGGGAGAGAGAGCTGGCGGTTGCTGTCGCAGCAACTTTGAGAACTTCAGGAGAGTCTTGGAAGAAGTGCAGAACACGGATGAGGACTCTGGTTCAGGGGTAGACAACAATGGAGAATCAGAAAGCGACAGTGTTGTGACTAAAATAACTCCCAATATGGCAGAGGATATTATACAAGGCAATGCTGTCTATCCCTACCAAAGGATACTTGTTTTTCATATACTGATTCATGGCTTGGATTTGACTATATCCTTCTTTGTGATACACTGTGATGTCATGGAGCAGCTGGGGGCTACTTGACCTCTGCAATATTGTTTGTTTTTTGTCTCCCCCTATAGCACCCACTAGCAAGGCCTGCATGGGCTGTGTTGGAAGTACAGATATAATTATGTACTCTACAAGTTTGGACATGATGCAGTCCTGGGAGTGTAAGGTTGCCAAATGTGATGTTGATGTTAATCTTCAAGTTTTGTTTAATGTAACATTACACTGGAGTGAAAAGGTGGGGAAAAAGCAACAAATGGATGTTGACTGAAGGGTAGACTGCATCATATTCTACAAACACCATTGATCGATGCCTGCATTGACACAGATAGTAGGACAAGTTAAGATACTAGCATGGAACGTGCGTGGCCTCAACTCCGCTAATTAATGCTAAAATATACAATCCTACATTAAGAAGTGGGGAGTCCAAATTGCATTTCTCAGAGAAACGCACCTCACAGGGTTCGAAGGGCAAGCACTACAAAAGAGAAGCGTGGTCTTACATACTTCATGACATACTCAGCATTCGCCCAAGGAGCTTTAGTTTGGGTCAGACCAGACACTCTTTCAAACCCTGATGGAAATGATTGATCCAAAAACGAGATATATTGTAGTGACTGGTAGACAAGAGGGGAAAGATATAGCAATGCTAAATATTCATGGCCGCAGAACAAACCAGTTTTATGGTATGCCCCTCACTTGTCGATGCACTGAGTTTCCCAGAAGTGATGGTGGGACTTCAACTGCGTCACTGATGTAGAAATGGATAGGTATTATCCCCCCTTTCCATGCCTACGACACACAGGGTGGCTAAGGCCTTTAAAAATTGGATAACACACTGGAAGGTCGAAGGACAGCTCAAGGACACACAACCCTATGGAGAGGGAGTTTTCCTAATACTACAATCAGCATGATTTACATTGTAGACTGGATACATTCTTATGTTGTCATCAACTGCACACAAAGGATACAAGCACTAAATACCTGGACATATCGTATTCAGATCATAGCCTTGTGCTTATTACTCTCCCCTAGAACAACCATACTGACTTGTAAATTAAACACAGGCCTACTGAAGGATCCTGCCTTCAAGACTACCTTTGGGTGAGCAATAAATAATTGCTTCACTGAAAAAACAGGCACAGCATCCTGTGTTATGGTGGAATGGGAGGCCTTTAATCTAGTGATAAGAGGGCAGTGCATACCCAATAAGATTGAGGTGAGGGTGCGGCTCCATGCAGATATAGCTAAACAATTGAATGAACCCAAGAAGGATTTTCTACGGGGTGCTGTCCATAGGGAGCCCCTCTATGGAGAAAATGGATAAACTGATGTCTTTGGTGGAAAGACAGAAAAGGTATCAGTATAGGTCTTACCTTTCGAGGGCACATGATGAATGAGACAAAGCCTGGAAGCTATTGACAATGCTAGTCAATGAAGAGGAAAGGAATTCCCCAATCCTTAATATTTGCACCGCAGAGGGTCAAATGGTGTACTCCCAACTTGAGATAAAGGCAACATTCAGACACAGAGACTACACATGCCTAAGAAATAGTGGAATATATGATATGCACCTCCCCCTATTGGCTTGCTCAGAAGGATACTGCCATTCTGAAAGCTGACATAGCAATGCAAGAGGAGAAAGCAGCAATGAATAAGCTGGCTAAGGGGAAAGTGCCAGAGTCTGATGGACTGCCAATCAAATTTTTCATGGCTTATATAGATGTACTAGCCCCCAAATTAACCAATGTCTTTAATGAGTCTAGGAACTCAGGATCCCGAGGCAAGATGGCGTGTGGTTAGCTGCTCCACTCCCGCTATCCTCCCTGAATGGATTGGTGTATCGGTCAGCGGCAGGTTGGACTGGTCACCCGAAGGCTGGAGTCAGCGTGTGAGACAGTGGACGTTCTTCTCCGGCTGCTCGCGATTGATTTGCGGCTAACAGAGACGTGTGTGTGCCGCAAAACAGTTGGGCTATCTCGACGGACGCAGAGGAAAGCTTCACGGATTATGGCCGCAAGGAGTGGAAAAGCTGTTAAGGCTCGCGTGGGAGTCGGTGGCTCTACTGGGGGCGGCCCTGCACCCGCGGCATTACCTACTACGAACGAGGTAAACGGGAGCGGGAGCACCGGCGAAACCAAGCAATGGACCGCGACGGGTAGAGGAGTCAAGAAAGATCAAGGAATGAAGAAAATGCTGGGGAAACCAGGTCGGCGGCCAGAGGATGACCCGGCGCAGCCCACTCTCACCGCGATGTTTGGTAATCGGCCTGCACCAGAGATTACAAGTAAGGAGCAAACTGTTACTCAGACTGAGTCAATTTCTGGGGCAGAGTGCGTGCACTGTGGGGAGGTGGGCACAGAAGAAACAGGCCTGATAAGAATCAATTTATCCTTGGAGATTCCGCCCCTCGGCCCAGAGGAGGGTGCCGGTGCTGCTGGCAATGCAGAGAGAGTCAATGACCACCAGTATGGCATAAATTTAATAAATAAAAACTAAGACAAAATAGCCGCCCCAAAGAGTGAAATGCTGCCGCAAAAGCCCACAAGTGATCATGGTGTAAAAGAAAATTTGGGAAAAAGAGACGCAGCGAGAGTGGGGCACCAGAACAGAGAGGAATTTTCGCCCGATGGGATAGGGGATACATTTTTCTCTCTCACTGACGAATCCGATCCCTCCGGAAAAGATGACATTTCCTCGAATAGTAGTGAAGGGGGCCTGGAAACAGATGACTCCGCATCAGGGGACCACCTACAAGCAACTCAGAGGAAAAAGATCTCAGGAGGTCAAAGAAGGAAAGAAGGCCAGAGATGGCAAGTGGGGAGACAACTCAAGTGAGACTATTCAGATACGCGAACATTACATGCCGAAGAGGTGTTGGAGGGCGCAAATGAGATGGCTGAGCCTTCACTATCTACAATACTAAGTTCAATTCAAAAGATGCAGGAGGAAGTAAGGGCGGATGGTCGCAGGGCCAGAATTGCCAATAAAAAAGTACAAGCCGGAATCAGGAAAATAAATAAAACATGTGGGGACTTTGCGGAAAGGCTGACAATGGTGGAAACACGGACGGAGGCCCTCGAAGGGGAAGTTGAGGCACTAAAGGAACAGAACGCAGGACAGAATGGAACCTTGCCCGATGTCATGCTCAAGCTCGAGGAGCAAGAAAATAGACAGCGGAGAAACAACGTGCGATTTTTGGGGGTTACAGAGGGGTTGGAGGGCAGCAACCCGAGACTATATATCGTGAACTTGCTGAAGAATACCTTTCCGGATCAAGTCCAATTGGACTGGAACAATGAGATACAAACAGCCCACCGAGTACCCCTAATGATGAGGAAGGAGCCCCAAGATCGACCAAGGGCCTTTTTAGTGTTCTTTGGACACTTCTTACTGCGTCAACTGGTGTATGATCAAGCTCGACCTAATTCCCCAAAGACGCATGATGGGGTCTCCTTCTTCACTAAACCGGACTTCGCCCATGCGACGGTGGAACGACGGTGGAGGCTCAGACAATTGATAACACCTTTCCAGAAAGCAGGGGCTGAGGTGTTCATACAGAACCCGGCCAGACATAAAGTAAAATACAAGGGTACCACTCGAGTGTTTGCTACAGAAATTCTGGCCCAGGGGTACCTAAATGAGATTATTAAGTCAGGTAAAGGTGTGGAGAGCACGAAGACGGGAGGCCAGTAGGTGTCTGAGGCTATGGTTGAAAGGAGAGATGAAAAGCCGCTTGATTTCTTTTTGGTTTTGTATTTCTAACACAGGGGGGATGGCGGGGCAGTTCATCAAACGCACATCATTCAGGCTCTGCCTGATTGCCTAGGTTTTTGGGGAGGGAGGGGGGAGGGGTGCTCGGGGATGGGGGGAGATGGGGGGAGGGAGGGGGGGAGGGAAGGGGTGGACATAAGACTGATGGGGGATGGGCATTTGGGTTAGGGAGGACACTCGAGGACACCGTTAGGGAGAAAATGAAACAAACAAGTTCCTACTGTATGGTCTTGACATTAATATATATACATGAATAAGTTAAGGATTGGATCAATAAATATCTGTGGTTTGAATGATAGCAAGAAAAGGCAAATGGTTTCCCAAGGGTTGAGATTACTACAAGCTGATATTGTTTGTCTCCAAGAGACCCATGTGGAAGGCAGTCAAAAAGATTTGTTAAAACATTTGGGGTATAGTGTTGTAGGAGCAACGTCGCAGGGCGCACGTAATCGGGGGTTGCAATCTTAGTCCGTAACAAAAATATCCAGTTCTCAACAGTAAGGGCAGACACAGCTGGGCGGTGGGTCATAGCCAGTTGTAGCGCCCCCGACTCTCCCAAATTTACGTTATGCTCCCTATACGGGAGCAACATTGATGACCCAGCCTTACTGGGGTGGGTCACAAACGAATTGGCGCACTGGGAACTACCTATAGTGGTGTGTGGTAATTTTAATATTAATCTCTATAG
Source organism: Calotriton arnoldi (assembly GCA_963921515.1). Classification (NCBI taxonomy): domain Eukaryota; kingdom Metazoa; phylum Chordata; class Amphibia; order Caudata; family Salamandridae; genus Calotriton; species Calotriton arnoldi. The sequence goes on along the minus strand of CAWUFW010004289.1, from coordinate 1,110,898 downwards.
TGACTGGAAATTGGGGGAACCATACACTGGCAAAAAGCCTAAAGTCTATCAGGCTTTATGTAATATGTCTCAGGAACATGGGCTGTGTGATGTCTGGGGAGAATTAAGACTGCAAGACCATGGGTATACATATTATTCCGCGTCCCATAGGAAACATGTGAGATTGGACTATTTTTTTGTTTCATATGCAATCAGACAGAAAAGTACAATCGAAAAAGCTCCTAGATATCTTTCAGATCACAGCCCACTAGTGCTGGAGATACAGGGCTGGGTGGATCAGGCAAAACCATGTTCATCATGGACGTTTGAAAGAGCATTATTGGTGGATGAGATCTACCTAGAGCATATGAGGAAGTGGATTCTGGAGTTTCTGGAAAGGAATCTTGGGTCGGCCGCCCTAAACATAGTATGGGATACATTAAATGCTGGGGTACGAGGGGAAACAATGCAATTTGCATGGAGGAAAAATAAAATCGAGAAAGTTGAATTGCAGAAATTACAAAACGGGTTGATTCAAGCCGAATGTAATTTAGTTAAGGTCATACAACAGAAGGAAGGTATAGAAACTGCCAGTCTAGGGGTGGCAAAAAGTAAAACTTTACTAGGGGAGAAATTACTAAAAAAAGCAGTGGATAAGGCTACAACCTACCGTGAAGAGGTGTATGAATGCAGTGAAAGGGTGGGGCATTTCCTTGCGGTAAGAACAAGGCAGGAAGCTACCCGGAATGAAATTAAGGCAATTAAAGATCCGGTTGAGGGATTGAGAACAAATGTTGGGGAAATTCGAACTGCATTCTGTGCCTTTTACCGGACTCTTTATACAGAAAATCAGGAGGGGGGCGTACTTAGGACAGAACAGATAGAGCAATATTTAACTCCCCCGCGGAGGCTCTCTTGACGGGAGAAGAAAGGGATCAGTTAGATCGACCGTTAGAATGGGAGGAAATTGTAAATGCTCTTGCTGATCTACCAAAGGGTAAAGCGACGGGGCCAGATCTGATCCCCACCGAATTTTACAAGGTCTTCTATGAGCAGTTAAGGGATGCTATGATGGCTTTGTTTGTACAAATTATAGAGGGGGTGGATCCACCAGCCTCCTGGGGGATGGCAAAGATCGTAATTTTTCCTAAAAAAAATAAACCTATGGATGAGCTAGGGTCCTACCGGCCAATCACCCTTTTTAATGGGGATGCGAAGATTTACTCTAAAGTGTTGGCCTCTCGCTTGGCATTGGTGATCCACAGGAGTGTGTCCCCGGTAGAAGTAATATTGAGCATGTCCCGAAAATCATTACACTCTTTGATGTGAAACAAGTAGCAGGAGACCATATGGCCGCTATTTTCTTGGATGCCGAGAAGGCGTTCGATAGGGTCTCCTGGCAATTTTTGTGGGCCACTATGTCTTGGAAAGGAATTGGCGAGCAGTTTATTCGAGCAGTAAAATCCCTGTATAAAGATCCAGAGGCAAGAGTGCTAGTGAATGGGGGTCTAACGGAGGTATTTAAAATAACCAGAGGCACAAGGCAGGGGTGCCCCTGTGCACCGTTACTGTTTGCCATCTATATCGACCCCTTCCTGAAACATCTGGAACATGCACCGAATATTCCCCCTCTATTTGATACTGGCCCCGTAGAAAAAGTTTTAGCTTATGCTGACGATGTTGTGTTAATCACGACACAACCTGACATGGCTATGAATGCAATTAAAATCGAGGCCCAAAGATTTGGTTCTATATCTGGCTATGCCCTGAATAGGGATAAAACACAAATAGTTGTGAACAGTTTTGCCCCAAGTACTGATAAAAGAGTTGTTAAAAAAACAACATATTTGGGAGTTGTGATAAACGCTGAGATTGATGAGATAGTTAAAGAAAACCTCGAACCATGCGCAGTTGAAATGAAAAAATCACTTACGAGAATGGACAACCTACATCTTACCTTGATTGGACGAGTAAATATAATTAAGATGATTTGCTTCCCTAAGGTTTTATATTTTTTAAAACAATTCCCCTGATTTTTTCGAGTTTTTGGTTTAAAAAATTTGAGAGCATCTTTTCACAGTTTATATGGGCCTACACAAGACCTAGAAGGGCGATTAAATTCTTGTACTTATCTAAGGAACGTGGAGGGCTGGCGTTACCCAACCTTAGAATATACTGGTGGTCAGCTTCCATTATACATTAAATACCCTTGTTGAATGCATCTCCCGGGGTAGAAAGTTCAAATTGGAGCTATCCATATGCTTACGTAAATTCACATGATGTAAGAGGGTGTCTACGGCACCAGGTGAACTACGGATATTACAAAAGAGTGCGTTTCAAGACTCTCCTGGCGGCTTTTAGGGTTTGGTTGGCAGTACGACGGTTGGTAGGGCTAGCAAAAGTAAATTATTATACACCATTTGTGCAGAATGTAGAGCTACCCGAGATTTTAAAGGATCAATACTTTCAGAAATGGATAAACTCCGGAGTTACACAGGTTGGATGCCTATTTACATCTGAAGGGTTAAAACCATTTGAGGTAATAAAAGAGGAATTTGCACTATCTAATAGTGATTTTTTTTAAATACCTACAGATGAGGGATTTCTTGTTAAAAAAGGGATGCAGAAATATGAAAGTTGTGAACTAGTGGAGAAACTAAAACAACCTGAAGTACCGAAGATTGGACAAATGTATGTATTATTAAACACCCTTATGAAAGATGATCTGGGAAAATGTTCAGTAAAGTGGCAAGAGTCGTTGGGAATAACAGATGGTGATTTTCAGGAAGCATATCTTAATTCACTAGAGATTTTAATGCCTGCCAATCTTCAGGCGCAATTTTATAAAACATGTTTTGAACTGCACTATACGCCATATCGGATCGCCAAATGGGGAGAGGGGAAAGGCACTTATTGTCCAAGATGTGCGCTATATAAAGCAGATTTGATACATATGTTCGCCACATGCCGGGAACTCTCCCCGCTTATTCGAGAAATAGAGCTCTTCCTACAGGAAAAGCTACAGACACAGGTTGAAATTACACCTCAGGTAATAATGCTCGGAATACATAATCTGGATCTAGAAGATGGTGGGGCCTTGATTTGTATAGCCATGGCAGTTTATCGAATTATCATAGCATCGGCATGGATAGACCCTAACCCACCGACCTTTCACCAGTGGTTAGCCCGGTTATTGAAAACCTATAGCCTCGAGAAAGCCATATACGATCGGCGGGGTATTAAAGCTAGAAAGAGAGGAGGGAAAATCTGGAAACATTTCTCTACTTGGAGGGAGCAAGTGGAGGAATAGGCCCCTCTTCATTTTTGGATCAAGCACTATGATGGCACAAGTTTACAGAGATTGTATATGCACTTTATGCATTATTGCACCAACCTGGTTGCTAGAAACTGACGTATGGATGTACTTGTATTTTTTGGAGGTGATATTAATGGAATATGGAATGGAGGGTGAAGGGGATAAGTGAAATCATGGTCGAGAACCACATTAAGCTTATCAAGAACTTAGATATGTATTTTTATCTAAATAATGTACTTTAATAATAAGGTTGCTATAATCAATGCTGGGTAAAAAAAAATTCTCTTTTTTCTTCTTTGCACATTTGTTCTCCGGAACATGGCACTTTGCACTTTATCAAATTAAGCTGCTATTGCACAGATATGGGGGATTGAATAAAATGAATTTAATAAGATGAATTGCAAGTACCAGCATTGTAGAGTAAGAAGAAGGATAGTTTAGGATGTTAGATAATGGAGTTTTATGTAGTGCTACCTCTTCTTTTGATTTTCACTTGATGTTGGATAAAATATGTATTTTAGGATTTTAATTTTGTAGATGATGTGTATAAAGGCATGGAGTGTAATGTTTAATGCAATATATACATACGCAAGTCATATCAAGAAGAGAACTTTTAATAGGGAAGTCTTTAGTGAAGTACAATTACAAAGAGACATCAAGGCGAAGTTAGAGTACTCACTTATTTTAGGAACCCTGCTATGATTATGTATGATGGGCTTACAATAGATATAATAGCAGGTATGATTATAAAATGCCTCTTTAAGATTTGACAATGTGGGAAAATGCTGAAAAGGCTGTCATAAAAATGTATTAAGAATATCTGAATTGTGAAAAGAAAGATTTTGTTAAGGAATTACCAAATCAGACAAGAGAAAGATTTTGGATAAAGGTGTCTTAGAGCTTAGGTTTGAAAAACTCATCAGGCAATGTGTTTTTGATTGGTGGTTGGGGTGGGGGGTTGCACTGTCACGGGGGGAGAAAACGGTTAAAAATTTGCGTGAGTTCTCTTGAAGGAGCTCCAACTGTTTTTGTATAAGCTCTGTCTTCTCTCTCAATAAAAAACTTAAAAAAAAAAAAAAAGGAACTCAGGATCCCTATTGCAAATTCAGGGAGAAGCAGTCATCATCTCTCTTCTTAAAAAGAAAAAAAACACGCAAGACAAGTATCCACAGCCATTGCCAATGCTTAAAAGTGACTGCAAAATACTCAGCAACATTTTAATGAACAGATTGCTTTCCAGAGTGAGCAACATTGTCCACCCTGATCAAAACTGATTTATTCCCAAATGCAGTTCAATGCCCAATATTAGGATGTTAATACAGGTGCTGGACGATCATCTAACTGAATGCCCTATAGATTTAGGGCCAGATGTACAACCGTTTTTTGCGGTTGCAAACGGGAAATCGGCACGTTTGCGACCGCAAAAAAGGGTCCTGGCATGTTCAAACGCTATTTTACACACTGTACTCAAATGGACATGTGTTTGCAAATTACATTTAGTGATAGTGATGTGTGCATTATTTTGTGTTCACCACTTCCTCATCAATATCACACCTTTTGATCGCTGCCACACACTTCTTTTGCCCTTTCTCACTTGTCTGCCATGTTACTACTGATCTTCACTGTTCATGCAGCTTACCATTTTTCAAGTGTTGGTGAAGTGACATTGAAGTGACTGCAATTACCATGAGGCCCTGTGACTGGAGCTCTAACCAAGATGCTAGACTCCTTTTGCCCCTTCTCACTGTCTGCTATTGTACTACTGAATTTCATTGTTCATGCAGCTTACCATTTTTCAAGTGTTGGTAAAGTGGCATTGAAGTAACTACAACTACCATGAGACCCTGTGGCTGGAACTCCAACCAAGATGCTAGACTCATTTTGCCCCTTCTCACTTATCTGTCATGTTACTACTGATCTTCACTGTTTATGCAGCTTACCATTTCTCAAGTGTTGGTTAAGTGACATTGAAGTGATTACAACTACCATGAGGCCATGTGACTTTAACTCTAACCCAGATTCTATACTATTTTTGACCTTTCTCACTTGTCTGCCATGTTACTACTGATCTTCACAGTTCATGCAGCTTACCATTTCTCAAGTGTTGGTAAAGTGACATTGAAGTGACTACAACTACCATGAGGCCCTCTCACTCCAGCTCTAAATAAGATGCTATAGTTATTCTGACACACTCACCTTGCACACATCCCTGGTCCTGTTTTGATGTAAGGAAACATATGTATAGATGTGTTATTAAAGTGAAACACACCTTCTTTGCTACAATTCTGAATTGTATTCTCATACATCACCTACATGAAAAGGCAATGTCAGCCAATGGGATTAGATAGAATCATTGTGAGAAGCATTCTAGGGGCACAATGGAAACACTCTCTGCAGGACAGCTATGCCTCTATCAGGGGGAAGCCAGAAAGGCTGGTAGCCCTGGGGCACAGTACATTTTGCACATGTCTGACAAACTCTATGTGCACTGGACCTGGCAACTTAAGTATATCAGGGACAACCAATAGAATAATCAAGTGCATGAATGTATAGGCAATGGGTAAGTGCAACTTATGAAAGCAAACAGCATGAACAGCATGTGGCACACATCTGGACAAAGTAGCTGTCCATGCAGAACTCCACAAAGGTATGACAAGTTGACACCCTCCATGTGTGGATACACAAATATCTAACCTCAATACATCAGACAAATATCCAAAGTACATCATAGGGAGAAGTGCAACCTAAATGATGTTGAGAGTGGCCAGGCCAAGCTAAAATACTTGCTATATAACATGTCACCCAAAGCAATGTCTGCCCCATTTGGATTTCATCCCACATGGACATCCATCTAACATGTCCCTTGTCCTGTGTAACTCCAACACTGGCTCCAAGGTCACATCATACAAACCACTTCAACTGGATCAGCAATCAGGAATGAAACAAATACAACTGTACTCACACATCACTAACTATACAATATCATCAAATAGTCAGAAAAGTAAGGGCTGGACCAATGTCTTTCAATCTGTGGAAGTTTTTAATGCATGGATGAAAAAAATCATCAAATTAAACATGGCTCAATGACCAGTCCACATTTTACAACATGTACCACAGTACAATGCTGTACCAACACACTTGCCCTTTCTGACACTTCCAGGGAACTTCCTCACAAAGGGGCATCCATTGGGCATAGCAGGCAGCTCGAAGATGGTACTTGGAAAGGAGGGGCAGAGGTGTAGGGAGGGGTAGATTTAGTGTTGGGAGGGGTCTTCTTGGGTTCGGGGGCTTTAGAGCTGTGTTTAGGGTGGTGGGAAGGCTGTTTTTCTGGGGAAGAGTGGGAGGTGGAAGGGATGGGTTTACTTTTAAGAGGGTTTTTCTCTTTTTTAGGCTAGGGTTCAGGGGGTTGGGAGGCTGTTTTTCAGGGGTGGAGCGGGAAGTGGAAGGGATGGGTTTGGGAGAGGTTTTTGTGACTTTAGGGGGGTCAGGTTTCAAGGGCAAACAACATTTTCATGGGGAAAATGGGTAGGGTGTTTGGGATGAAGTTCGGGATGGGAAGAAGAGGGAGTAGAAGTGTGAAATGGGTCTGCTGTCTGCACTGTGTGCTGTGTTGGTGTCTGTTGTGTGGGTGACTGTGAGCGTTTGCATTTTTTTGGTGGGAGTGATGTGGATGTGCTGTGTATTGTGGAAGGGTCAGTGAGTGTTCCTGTGGTGTCTGTGGGAAGGGTTGTGTCTGTGGAGGGGTCAGTGTGTATTGGTGTGGTGTCTGTGGGTATGGGTGTGTCTGTGGAGGGCTCTGCATGTGTTGCTGCAGTGCCTGGGGGTGTGCTGGGTGTGCTGGGAGTGGTGAGGGGATGAGTGTCTCCTGTGTGCATGCATGCTTGAGTTTTTTAGATGTCTTCTGTTTGGGTGTGGTACTTGTGTGTGATGAAGTGTGTGCATGCTTAGGTATGCGTGTGCTTGGGATAGGAATGGGAATAGGGAATGTGGATGGGGAAGGGGCAGGAGGGGAGGTAGAAGGATGAGATGGGTAGAGAGCTGCTGTGATGGAGGAGGCCAGAGCCTGAAAACATCTCTGTAGGGCAGACATGGCAGTGTGAATGCCTTCCAGGTATGCAACCATCTGGGTCAGCTGGGTGCCTTGCCTCTGGATGGCATGCAGGACTGCAGTCTGACCCACAGAGATGCTCCTCAGGAGGTCATTAACCTCCTCTCTCAGGGCAGCGGGGCTAACAGGGGCAGAGGCTGAGGTACTTGGAGCGAAGGAGACTTATTCCCTCTTAGGGAAGTGGGAACAATCAACTTGTGGGGGGACAACAAGGAGGGTGGCAATGGAACTGGGGTTGACAGATAAGGATGAATTTGGAACTAATCCTGTTGGGTCTGCCACCACTCGGGAATGTCCACCGGAGGATGACTCATATGATGATGAGCTTGAGCTGCTGTCCTCAGGGGCACTCGTCACACCCTCCTGGTCACTGGGTCCCTCCATGTCTGATATCTCACTTACAGAACTGCTGTGACCAGCTGTGTCCTCACTGATGTTGGCCCCTTCTCCTCCACTTGCCCTGGATGTATCTGAAATGACATGTAACATGGTTTTATTGCAACAGTGTTTCCACACCTGACCATCACAAATCACCAGAAAACAATGAAAAAGTCCACATATCACACCTTCATGGTTCACTCCATGGGCTTCAAACTTAGCACGAGCACATGCATGCATGCTACATAACTAGGCTTTCCTGTTTTCAGTTTCTATTTTTGGTCAATTCTGGTGTTTTTTTTTCAGTGTTTTCAAGTAATTTCAATACCTTAAAAAAACAGTGGTTATCAGTGGTTACTAAGCCTGGGCGGAAAAATCCGCTCCGCTCGCGGAGTTTGCGGATTTTTGCCTACTCTGCGTTCCGCGTAGAACGCGGAGTTACCGAAAACTCCGCGATCCGCAACGTAGCAGAGTTTTTCCCTTTTTCGCGCTTTCAAAATGCGTTTACACACGCGCGGTAGCGACTTACCGGCATCCTTGCGTTCGCCGACAAGTTTTCCTATCCGTTCGCGTGCGCCACGAGATTTTGGTAGCCGGCCGCGCGATCCCGCGAGCGTGTGCGATCGCGAACACGTCATTCGGACGCGCCATCGAACATCCGGCGGAAGTTTGGTGAAGCTCGCGATGCCGAACACGCAAAATTTGCAATCTGGAGAAGAATATCTCTCGAGCAGCATAAAACCTTCTCGAAAATGATGATTTGGAAGAAAAAAACTCCTTAGATTGACATTTGGCTGTACTTTTTGTGCAAGGATTCCTTTTTCTTTTTCTTTGGAGAGGAAGGAAGTGCCCCAGAGTCTCCAACTTCCTGTTCCTGTCCAGCAGGCTCCTCCCAGTGCTTTGTCCATGTCCTGTTCACTTTTCATTTGGATTTGGAGCTGGAAGGATCACCCTTTGTGTCTGCTGCATCATATATCATTGGTTTTGAGGACTTTTGGATTTGAGGACTTTTGGATTTGAGATTTTACAAGTAAGTTGGTGTTGTTTGTTTGATTGGGGCATTGCAGTTGCTGCAACTACAATTTTTGTACTTTTCATCATTTTTTTAAACATTTATTGTGGGTAGCCAGTAGGCCCAGAGCTGCATGAAACAACTGTTTCTGTGGTGTCTGTTGAATTTAAACATCATTTAGGGCATGGATGGCATTGGATTGAATTGCAAAATGTGTATTTTTGGGGTATTTCACTTTTTTGGTGTGTGTTAAATAAATGCCTTTGTTGGACGTGTGTGTGTGGTGTGGTTGTTGTGTAACTTGCAAACCTTGTTTAGCCCTGTGGATTGTCGTTTTTGCATTTTTGCATTAAAGCTGTGTTGTTTAGCATGCCTCCTTTGTCTGGCCATATAGGACTGCTTGAGTTCATTGTTTTCCAGGCCTCCTGCTTGTTGTGACTGTGAGTGACAATGTGGCTGGTGGCCATTTTGTGGTGGTAGTTTAGTAGTGTGCTGCTTTTGCCATATAGGCCTGCATGTCTTTCCTTTGTTCCTCTTGGCCTAGGCTTCTTGTTGTTGTGGGCCTGGCGATGTGGCTGGCGGCCATTTTGAAGCCAGGCAGTGTGCTTTTGCCATAGGCCTGCATTGTCTGTCTTCCCTTTCTTGTTGTTGTGGGTGGCCTGGCCATGTGGCTGGCGGCCATTTTGTGGAGCCAGCCAGTGTGCTTTTGCCATAGGCCTGCAAGCTTGTGGCCTAGTCTGCCAATAGGCCTTTCATCCAGTAGGCCCAGAGCTACTCATGGGTGCATGAAACAACTGTCTCTGTGGTGCCTGTTGAATTTAAACATCATTTAGGGCATGGATGGCATTGGATTGAATTGCAAAATTTGTTTTTTTGGGGGGTATTTCACTTTTTTGGTGTGTGTTAAATAAATGCCTTTGTTGGATGTGTGTGTGTGTGGTGTGGTTGTTGCTTAACTTTCCAACCTTTTTTAGCCCTGTGGATTTTCGTTTTTGCATTTTTGCATTAAAGCTGTGTTGTTTAGCATGCCTCCTTTGTCTGGCCATATAGGCCTGCTTGAGTTCATTGTTTTCCAGGCCTCCTGCTTGTTGTGACTGTGAGTGACCATGTGGTTGGTGGCCATTTTGTGGTGGTAGTTTAGTAGTGTGCTGCTTTTGCCATATAGGCCTGCATGTCTTTCCTTTGTTCCTCTTGGCTTACTGCTTCCATCCCCTTTGCCAGCTGCAGCTCCCTGAATGACGTGATGCGCAAATTAATGCCAAACAGGTTCCACTTCCATTACATTTGTATTTTTGTTTTTGTTCTTCTTCTTTCCTATCCTTCCTGAGTGTACAAGTATACCATGAAAGCCCTTGTTGTCAAAGTCTCACAAATGGCTACACTGTTATGTTTTTTTTTATAACTTAAACTAAGTTAATAAAATGTAATAATATAACACTGACAAGTGTGACCACCACACACTAAGTTATATATTATATTTGTTTGTTTGTACTAGTAGTAATTGAACCACAACAACAAATGCAACATTTCACTGATGTTCTTCTGGCTTCTTTGCTTTTAGGTGCACAAAAAGACTGAGGAGGAGGTATCATCATCACCTGTTGAACTGCCAGACAGAAGTCCTGCTGCGCACCACGTCACGTGATGTGTGACCACAGACATCTCTGCAACTTGTGCACCTGCGTCCTGCTGACATCGGAAGAAGATGGCCCCAAAGAAAAGTACCAGGTCCACCAGTACCAAGAAGGCTGCCAGTGAGAAGAAGGAACAGAAGAAGGAAGTGGCACTGCCACTTACCAAGACTGGTGTGCCGCCCAATATGTTTTTTGGGAAACAAAAAATTACGCCTGCATCAGCGGTGTCCGGGGACCAAGCTGGGAGCAGCACCTCCGCATCAGCGGGCCCACCCAACCAACCTAGGCCCAAGCCCATGAGTGTCACAGAGGTAGCCAGTCTACTTGCGCAAACGCCAAGGAGCAGTGATGTTGAAATGTCATTATCGCAAAGTAGTACCCAATCAATGCTGGTGGAAACTCAGCAGATAAGTGGGCAACAACAGCCGGAACAACAGCCGGAACAACAGCCTCAACAACAGCCGGAACAACAGCCACAACAACAGCCGCAACAACAGCCCACAATAGTAGTTGTTCCTCCCAAAGTAGGGGCAGTTCAGGAAATCGAGCTTCCTGCAGAGGAAGAAGAGCAAGCCACTCTTTCAGAAGATCCATTGACTTCCAGATCCCCAGCAAGGAAAAGGAGGGTTAGTCCATCAACTTCTTCTTCAAGCCCCCCTTCTGATGATCTAGATACCACTTGGAACCCACCAGCTCAGCCTAAGAGTGAGGCATGCCACGCGACAAGGCTAAGGAAAAGGAAGGTTCCAGAAAGCCTTAGAGTTATGGAGGAAGATGTAGAAGAGGAGGATGATGACGAGCCAGTCATCATGAAGATCACTCCCGCCCCAGTGGAGATGGAGACCGACATTATTATTACCCCATCCCAAATTGCTGTGAGGGATGTGGCATGGATACCACCAACACAGGTAACACCAACACGACCTCCAGCTTCCATATTTGCATTTGCAAAGGCCCGACAGGGACCTACATCCAGCATAACCACCACCTCAGTAGGTAGTGGTACTGTAACTGCACAGAGTCAAATTCCAGGCACACCGTCCAGTTCATCCTGCATTGCAAGTGGCACCTCCAGCAGCACAAGAAAGTTCACCTCCCCAGTTTGGGACTTCTTTTCGATCAGCAGTAAGGAGGACAACGTTGCTATATGCTCAATTTGTCGACAAGGTGTTAGTCGGGGTAAGCTTGGTACAAACTATGGTACTGGAGGACAAACAACCCATCTGAAAAAACACCACATAATCCAGTGGGAGGCGCACCTACTTAGCGCACAAAAAAGTAAAACTGCACCCATTGCTGTTGGTGGGGATGAAGAAGTAGAAGAAGATATGATCGCGGTGGAAGGTGAACAAGAAGTAGACATTTTCTCTGGTACACAAAGTAGCCCTGACCCCAGCAGTGTAGTGTTACCGCCCACATCCTCAGCAACATCTCAGTGGCACCGTAGTAAGAGTCAGGCTGAGAGTGAGACACCAAGGCAACAGAGTACCGAAATGAAAAAAAGTGCGTCGTTGAGCCTAACTGGGTTCAAGAAGTCACCTGAATCAGCTGCACCAGAAAGGAAAAAAATCCAGCCTACCATTGTCAGCATGCTTAGGTCAGAGGGGCAGTACGAACGCAACCACCCAACGGCACGTTTGTACAATGCGAAGCTGGCTAAAATGTTAGCGCTGGACCTTCTCCCTTTTTCTTTTGTGGAAGGGGTGGATTTGCTTGAATTTGTGACAGCCATCTGCCCAAAATGGAAAGGTTCCCAGCCGGTCCTATTTCGCCAGAGTTGCTGTTCCAGCACTACATCACGATGTGCTGGAATTGCTTGGACAAGCTTTGCAGCAGAGTGCTGTTCACAATATCCACCTGACAACAGACATGTGGACCAGTTGCCAAGCCACTGATTACATGTGCATCACTGCACACTGGATCTCTTTTGTGGGGGTTAGAGAAAAGATATCTGAAGCAGGTGTTGTTGACACTGCTGGGATTTTTAATGCTACTCGGAAACATGCACCTGTAGCCATGTTCGCCATGGAGAAATCTCATACTGCTGCAAACATTTTGGAAGAGTTTAATAGCAAGGTCTTTGAATGGCTGCGCCCAAGAGGGCTTAACATTGGTTTTATTGCCACGGATAATGGCAGTAATATAGTTAAGGCCATGCAGGATGGTGGATATTTCAGGGTCCTGTGTTTGGCGCACTGCATTAACATTATTGTTCAAGACTTTCTGAAAAAAGAAGCCCGAGTCAGCAACTTACTGACCACCTGCAGAAGAATATGCACACATTTCAGCCATTCTTTTAAAGCCCGGAAGCAGCTGAGGATCATTCAACGTGAGCATAGAATGCCAGTCAAAGCACTCATCCAGGAGGTGCCAACACGTTGGAACTCAACTTATTACATGCTTGATCGTCTGTTTGATCAGTACAGACCAATCAATGACTATGTCATGCAAAGAATAAGGGATGCGACTGTGAAAGGCATGACCCTACAGATGGACCAATGGGGCCTAGTTAAATGCCTGACAGAGATACTACTTCCTTTCGAGCTCTTCACACGTGAAGTCAGCAAGGAGGACTGTACTATGGGCCAAGCTATCCCATTGTTGCAGATGCTAGAGCAACAGCTGAAGGAGGTGTCTGAAACGTACACAGGTGTGGAGGAAAAAAATGAAAAATATGATTTGGTGGAGAGCTTATCCCGTTGCTTAGCTGAAAATACAAGGGTGCAAACTCGCATTGTTTCAGAAAAACATTACATTTGTGCCACAATTCTGTATCCACGGTACAAATTGGCACTGAACACTAAGACATTAATTCCTTTTTCAGAAGTGGATGTTGCCCAGTACAAAACTTGGATAGCTGAGGCAGCCAGTGACTTGAAAAATGAACGGCTGGTAATGAAAGGCCCGCTACTCAAACCCACAACAAGTACTGCAGCAGGGCATCCGGCGTCAAGTTCAACTTCAGAGCCCGAGGGCAGTGCGTTTGGCTCAGACCTGTCACCAACACTATCGACAACAGCAAGAACCGGATCATCAGCCCCAGTAAAATCGGCACAGGATTGGTATTTACAGCAAGGGCTTGCTAGGTCCAGTGCTGATGCAAAGACAAAAGAGGCCCAGCAAAGTGGAGCACCCCTGAACATTGAGCAGATGGTCCAGGCCTATCTGGATGACCCAACAGAGGTCTACATTGATCAAAACCCAATGCTGTATTGGTATGGGAAAAGGGGCCAATGGCCAGTGCTCAGCAGGCTGGCGATAAACTATCTGGCTTGCCCAGTCGCAAGTGTCTCTTCTGAGCTTGTTTTCAGTGCTGCTGGTGCCATTGTAACAGTGAAAAGGACCAGTCTCTCGCCCAAAAACGTGGAGAGGTTAACCATGATCAAAATGAATCAGCACTTTATACCACCGAATTACAAAATACGTGAATCAACGCAGGAAGATGAGGACAGCGACTTAGGTGACAGAAGAAGTGTCTTAGATGATTACCTACTTCTGGTTGAACCACCAGAGTTTGAGGATGAGCTATACTTCCCTGACAACTAGGCTTTGAACTTCTTACTTTCTTTCTTCCTTATTTTACTTTTATTTGTGTGTGTCTCTGTCTTTCTGGTTCGAAACTTCGAATCACAACAAATCCATCACCACCGTCTTCTAGTCCTTTTATTGCCATATTGGAGTTGCAGCTGTGTGCATTTAACTTAAGTCCACTCCTCCGAGTCCTGCTCCATCCTCCTGACTCACCCTAAATCCATTTCCCTCAAGCCAGATGATGATTGGATGGAGAATAGTACAAGAAAATGTTGCCTCGTCGAGTCCCTCCGAAAGAAGTGGAACATGATGACTACTATAGCTATCCTCCTTTCCGAGCCGAGAGAGACTGCCCCTTAACTTAAGATGAGAACAAGGAACAGGTAATGATGGCATGCATTGGATGCTGACTCTGAGTGATTGGTGTTTGTGTTGTTGTTGTTTGTTGTGCATGAAGTGAATTCCTTGTGTACTATTATTTAATCTACACACTAAAAGTGACTCAAGTCAATGTTTCCCTTCTTGTTGTTTAATAACAAAATTGTACTTCTACTGCAGGCCGATCCCTTGCATTTTTGAATATGGAATCTGGACTCACCCGGTACACTGCAGACTGAGTTGGACAACACCATGATGATGACCACAGTGACATAATATCTTCGCAGTCAGTCAGTAGGATCGGAGATGATTGATGGAATAACTCGGGGTGTTTCATGAGTGGCATAAAAGGTAAACAAGTCAACAACAACCACAGCAGACCTACATGTCTGTGTAGTGGTGGAGTCGAGTCACAAGTGTAGTAGTGGTGGTATGACTGACAGCTGTGCATGCCATTGATTTAGTTACTTACTTTGGAAAATGCTATGTTGCTGTATATGTGACATTTGTGCTCTGTCTGGCTCAGTCAAAATCTAAGCTAAGTGGAGGTTGGGTGGGCGCCGTGGGCCTGCTCTGTCCTGTTGCTGTTGTAGGTTAATGCTGGAAACAGACAACAGAGTAGACATGATTTAGCCATGCCGCTCTGAAAGTGTTTGCACTCCTCCGTAATTCATGCTTTTTTTTTCTCCTTGATTTTTAAATATCCCTTTTGTTTTTCCATCTACACTTACAGGCCGGCCTTTACCCTGTACTAAACAGAGAAAAACAACTCACACTCACCTACCAATCCGCATCCGCCAGGCAGGCAGTGGCACCCAAGATTGACGGATGCAGCGTCCATGGAAGGGAGGACCAAGAGGAATGCCGAGATGCAACTCCCCAATTTGACCAGGATAACATACAGTAACACTTTAGTATCAACATTCATCATCTTTTAAATAATTTGATTCATTTTTTCTCTTCAATCATTACTACTGTGTGTTGTTGTTGTTGTTGTTTGCTCTCTGCTTATAATTGATCCCTACAGCTATTTTTTTATTTTCTTTGCTAGCTTTAAAAAGTAAGCCCGGTACAACAGAAGTAAAAATGTATGTAATTTGCGTCTCTCTGAGGGCAGACAGGCATGGCAAATTGCATAATAATTAATAATATACTGCTGCCCTGTACTGTCTACTAGTCTAGTTAGTAAGTACTACTTATCATTAACCATCAAGTCATCATCATCATGCATGCATTTCCTTTTTCTACCTTAATAGATTTATGGATATGATGGTCGTCTGCCTAGATTGTGTTTTGTTGTTTGTCCATGCGTAGTGTTTTTCTTTGTCAAACCGTTCCCCAAACCCCCCTTCCCAACCATTCATCAAACACTAACCCTCTTCCCCTGGGCTGTGTGATTTATATTGAGGTGTGACTAAATTAAATGTACACCAATAATTGATCACACGCTTGCTGGGGCGGATGTGGTAAAAGCAACCCTGATTCAATTTCAAGGCAGGGCGAGGATCTTCTTCTGCTTGCCCACCCATGCTCAGTATATTTGCAAGTAAATTTTTTGTTCAAAGGAACCTAACCCATCATAATTAATTGCCGGCATCGATTGGATTCATCATCCTCCTACACAGCACTAAAGGTTACGCTTGTGTCGAGTGACTCGACACAACTACAGTTTGTAACTTGTTGTACTAGGCTATCCCCGCCACCATTATATTTTATTTTACTTTAGCATTGCTAATCAGCATTATTATTATTGTTCTTCTTGTGTACTGTACTGTACTTCGTTCCACTACTCCTCCCAGAGTCTCTCTCAGGCGACTGACTGTCTCATTTTCTTTTTTTGCAAATGCTACTGCCAGTGTCTACTACTACCACCACAACCATGGCATCTTGGGAAACACAAACCATCATCACTATAACCAGCCATCGCTGTACCTAAGTTTAAACATCAATCACAGGTAAGAGAAGAAATTTGGGGGAGGCATAATTAATAATAGAAATTAATTGGTTCATTAATTCACACACCCACACCCTTGAGTCCAGTGGCAGACTGCATAGACTAGGAGGGGAGACTGACAGTATTAGTAGTACAAGTCACTCAGTGAGGGTACCGCATCTATCTGTTCGTGTGTTACAAAATTGGCAGATTATTTTGCAGCAGCAAAGGAAGGAAACCATCTGAAGTAAAAGAGTAACCCCCCCACAAAACATTTACATCGTATGTAAAGTTTAAGTATAAATATAATTTAATCCCCAAACAAAATAAACTATTGTAAAAAATCCCACAACACCTGACCCACCACTCTCCCTAACCCCAACCAATGTCCAAAAAGTCAAAAGATAGAGTCCAAACAATGTCCGTGGCGTTGAATTCAAAGATTTTCCATAATAAATAATAAATATAAACCCCAACATTTCCCCAACGTAGCCTAATGCCCACCCACCAAAAAAAAGAATTTAAAAAAAGGGGCAATCCAACAGGATCTCAGTCTATCGGCGGGCTTGTTGTCTCTTAAGGAACTCCTTTACCTGCTCCTCTAGGCGCGCCATTCGGAGGAGCATGCGGCGCTTAAAGGCTCGGCAATTGCATCCACAGGGGGGGCAGCAGTGCTGGATGTAGTGCAGCGGGAGGCTGCCAGAACGCGGCGCTGTACCACTCAAGGGCCAGGGGCCTGGCTGGGGCCCGGGGCATTGGAGGAGGCTGCAGCTGCTGCCGCCTCCTCCTCCTCCTCCGCCAGAGCCACCAGCTGCCGATACTCATTCCGAATGGCCTCAAGCTACCGGCGCCGGGCCATGGCTGCCAACTCCTTCCTGTCTGGTCTTTTTGGTTGGGAAGGAGTACCTATATCAAAAAAGAAAAAAGACTATTGTAATACTGTTAGCACAACAGTAACACAAAATTAATTCTACACATAGTGGCACAGTAGCACTAGCAAGCACATGACATAACATTTGTGGTAGTATGGACTCGAGTACACCAGTTTTCTTCTTCTCTCTTGTTTAGCTAAATTAAGTAACCTTGTTGCAGCCGGCATGCCAGCTCAGTCAGCTTGCGCTCAAGACAAACATTATACTTGAGACGCAGATTTTTATCTACTACTGTCTGCACTCTGCAGGTGGGGAAGGTGACTACACAATCATCTTATTTTTTCTATTATGGGAGGCACTGGCCATACTCTCTGTTACATCAAGGCAAGGACAACTGCTCAATTTCACTTTCACTCTGCCTACTGCAACAAGGCAGATGATATCTTATCCAAATGATCATTGCTTATATATATGTATGGGACGACATGAGGTACTTCGTTTTGATTGATTGTGTAACCGGTTAGTAACCAATCCATGCAGCCGATAGGCCAGTGAAGGCCACCCAAGGCAGGCTGAAGCAGTCGAAAATAAATTCACATAGGTAGTGAGTGGGCATCGGAGTCGGAAGGAGGCGCTTGATAACATACATACACAAAATATATGCTGTGCTTGCAAACTACTGTGAGTCAAGGGAGCATTCTGAACATACAACTTCTATTCTCCTTGGCTTTGCTTGCTACTCTGGCGCGGTTCCTTTACATTCTCTTCAAAGACTCTTCATCCAGTGACAATCTCCACCTATGCTATGAATATGATGTGATGAATACCATGCAGCCATCATCCATTCAAAGTAAACATGTCTATCATTCTTCTTAACCTCTCAACAAACCTTAGTTTGTTTTAACAACAACAAACATTTTTTTTTTTAAACCACCACCCATGCGTCCTTCCTTCCTTGCTTGCCTTTGAGTTTGACCCATCAAACACCCCTGAGGATTCTTGCTATCACCCATACAGTTTCATACACCCAGGCAGGCATCTTTTCTTCTTTCACCTTCCACCCATCCTTCAACCACCCATGCATCTGATTCCTTCCTATCAGCCACCTATACATGCATCCCACGTGGCACATATCCTTCTCTGCCAGTCATATATATTTACATCTTGCCTGTCCTTCCTCCTTCCATCCTTCTTTCCCTTTTCGATCAACCCATCCATCAAGGTCGTCTGACTCTTAGCCTTCTCCATAAAACTTTCCCACCTGAGTTGAAGTCAGATTGAAGAGGCCATTAGTTACTCAACTACTCCCACCGCTAATGCTATTGCTCGCCTCTAATGCTAAGTAAAGGGTGTCTTCTTCTTCAACCGTTGTTCACAACAACTTAGTCTCTCTCAACATACAGTGTACACCCTTGCAGCGAGTGTGTAACTATTGTCAATAAGTAAGGAATATAAGTATAACTTACCACCGCCCGCAACTGCTGCTTCGTCACCCACCCCTGTGGCAGCTGTCGCATCTGCTGCTCCCTCCTGGCTGGCGTCGCCTGCCCCGCCACTGGCCCCGGCACTGGTGGTCGGTACGCCTCGAAAAAACATTACACATTTTTTAGATGCCCTATACGCCTCCCCCTATTTATTCTTTTTCACTAGCAAGACTGAAAAAATAGTTAAAATACATATATATTCCCCATACATCCCTAGTACAAACCGGGTACTAGAGCAGAGAGTAGACACTAGTATGAGTATGTTCTATCCTTACAAAAATAGTAAAATATCTGGTTGGGCATTTTGTTGGTGGGAATTGTCAAAGCCTATCAAGATTAAGAAGACTAGAAGAGGACAACCCAAAGGACTGGACTCAGTGGCTAGAGCTATTGGTGAATCTGAGTTTTAAAACCTTTTAAATAAAAATAAAGAGTGGCCAACTGGGCAAGCTTAGCTACAGACAGACTAATAATATAGTAGTAGTACAGAGAGTCAGAGCAGAGGCAGTTAGAGGCAGGGATAACAAGAATTTAGAAACAGATAGTCTAGAATGAAGAAGATTTAGTAAAATAGAATTAGGAAATGGAAATAATAGTTCAGAAAAAATAAGGTGCAGTAAAAGTTAGGGAAATATAATGATTAATATTAACAGGAGGAAGACTTACTGGGGACAGCAGCAGAGCCCTCGGAAGAGGAGCGGTCCTGGTCCTGGCCCTGGTGTTCTTCTCCAGCTGCTCCCGCCGACTCCGACCCCGTCTTCTTGCCCCTGGGTGCTGATCATGTAAGATATAATAAAGAAAGAGACAAACATTAAGGATTGGTGTGAAACAAATAAAATATTTTAAAAAACGCTCACAAAAACATTTTTGGAAACAACAATTGCAATAAAATTGACCTATCTAATCTGATCGACTGGTAGTATCGCGGGATTCGGGGAACGTCTAGTTATTATTTATGAACACTAATCCAGTGTTCCATTCTGATTCCAGAATACTACGCCTAAGTACCACCTGACCTTGCCCACATATTCAGACGGGCCAATTGTTCACTAACTCTGCATTTCCATTTATTTTAGTCCTCAAAAATGCATAGATGGAGGACACATGCATACATTTTTGCATACACCAAATTGTTGGTTGGTTGCTGCTGATGTTCTGCTAAGCCTATTACTCACTCACTAAACAAACTACAAAAGGTTCTACTAAGGACTGGAGTAAGCAGCACTCAGCAGCACGTGACGTGAGTCATGTGACAGAGGATGCGTCACCGTCACGCAGACTGCTTAAAAATTACCAACTAATACTAAGTAACTAAACTACCTATCCACCACTATCTTACTGACAGGAGGACAAAGGAAGGACTAGAGTCTCTCTAGCATTACCTAACTTAAGTTCTCTAAAGTAAACTCTTACATAATCAGCCCAAGTGAGCGCAAAGTTGCAAACAAGTAAGATTAGTAGCGCCGAGCACCTGTGTCTAGATGAATAACAATCACTAAAGATTTTTAAACTTAAGTTTACCTGCAATGTAAGCAGCAGCATTCTTGCTATTCGGACAAAATATTTATATTCTCAATAACAGTAACACAGTCTAGAGAACACACAATAGTATTAGCTACTCACCAAGCCCCACGACCTCAACACCTAGCAGGTCCAGCAGGTCCTGCTCCCGGTCCAAGATGTCTGACCACCGGTGGGTCAGCTGGTTATGGGTGTGCAGGACCTCAGAGCAGCGAAACACTGCCCGGCGCAACCTCGCCCACCGGCGGTGACGCTCCTGGGTAGCGTATCCGGAGCCAGGCCTGCCGCCTGCTGCCAAGGTCAAGGGGAGGTGGCGCTGCACAAAAAAAAAAGGGCGGCCACCTCCGCCTCGCTGAATGGGGACCGGGCCTGAACCCCTGGTGGGTGCAGTCTGCCGCAAGGCAGGCGGCTCTTGGGCACAGGCGCCTTGCCCTTGGAGCCGGTTCTCTTTCCCTTAGCCATGGTTCTGGGGTGGGCAGGGGGCAGAAAAGAAAATTTAGCAGGAAAAAATAAAGTTAGGGGAAGAAGTAGAAGAGTAAAGAAGGAAGTAATATAAAACTGTAGAAAAGTAAAAAAAGCGCAGTAAAACTAGAAATAAAACACAAAATATAGACTTAGGGACAGAGAGGGATAGATAATAAATACAAAAAGATCAGAAAAACAGGGTAAAATACAAAGTATTGAAAAGATTGGAGAGGGATTGAAAAACAGGCCCCAGAACCATGCAAAAGATAGGAAAACAAGATGGCCGCGCCCATTGGCGACCGCGTGGTGAAGTTTGCGCGATATTTCCCCCGAACACGTCATCCGCGTTGCCAAATGTCAAAAACATCTCGCGAGCATACGCGAGCACAACGCGAGCATACGCGAGACAACGCGAGCTTGCGGAAACAAGCAACTCCGCATGCTCGCGTAGCTACACGTAGCGTCGCGGAGTTTTCGTACAACTTCGCGTAGCCTCGCATAGCGCGGCTACGCGAACTTCACCCAGGGTTAGTGGTTACACATTTTCGCACCATTAAAAACAACAGAAACAGTGTTTTTCCGGTGTTTAAGGAACATTTTGCTTTTATTATTGCTTGCTTACTGCGCTGATAGTGCATGGTGTATAGACAGTGTACGTACAGTGTATATGAGGTCCAAATATATTTTTTCAAATCAAACTTATTGTAGTACACCATACAATACTTCTTCAGTGAGTCTTTGGTCATGTGTGCTCGCTCTTTCCTTCCCATGTAAACTTCTTTCTGTGAAAAGGCCCTCTCAACATTGGCACTTGAGGCGGGCAATGCCAAAACAGCCTGTACACAATTTGGTAACTCTGGCCACTGACATAGCTTTCCATACCAATACTGGTGCACTTGAAGATTGCAATTTTCGGGGCAGGTTCTGCAACATTTGCGTCAAACTGGACGCTTATGCCCTCAGAGTTATTGAAGCGGTCAAAAATGAAGCAGCACTTTTAAAACTACTGAGAAAATTCCTCTTTATGGAAGGGATCTAGAACTTGTACAGAGTACCACAGTGAAGTTTCATTGACTTCAAAAGCCATGGTTGGTGAAGGGACATTTCTATGCATCATTGCAAGCCATTTCTCATACATTGTAAAATAAAAGTTCCTGAATTGCTCTTCAACATTGCTTTGCTTACCAAGTAGCAAGCACTCTACCATGGAACATGTTGCAGTGCCAAAGTCACTAAAGGTGTCGCCCAGCCTACTCTCAAGGAGATGTTTCACCTCTACACCAATTATGCTGAAGACTTGGCTGACAAGGGTGTTTTCCGACTCTAGTTTCTTATTATGTCCACTACAGAAGTTATGTTTTCCTGTAAAAATCCAAGAATGCAGTAGAGTGTACTTTTTTCACATCACTATCAATATGCAACCAAAGATCCTCCCATTCCTTGCCTTTGGCATCATCACTCAGCAAAAATTCTGTAAACGGTTGCCACATGGATAATATAGCATTAACAGCCCCTTGGACTGAGAACATTCAGCTATGTGGCACATTTGGGATGACTCTTTCTTTGATACCACCAAAGCACAAAATGAGAAATATTTGCATTTTAGTTCCCACGCATAACAAAACAGTACATCAAAATGGAGTAAAAAGTCAATAACATTCTTCATTAACTCTGAAGATTGTAAAGATACTTTCAGCATACCATCTAACAAGTGGCAATGATCTCTTACAAAGAAGCACTTCAGCTCAGGTATAGATTTTGACAGGTCATCACACAACTTTTTCATATGCATAGCTGAATCACTGCAAATACAAACAATATCACTCCAATCTTTGTTGAACTTGGAAAGAACCAAGTGACACTGCATTCCATGTTTTCCAAAAGACTGGTGTCATGTTTTCATCACTATCCCAGATGCTTGGTGATAGCACTCTTTTCACATATACTTGTCACTACCCCTTGCATTGAATGTTTAAAGCCTGAGGTGTTGGCAATTCACCTACAATCAATACTGACTCACTAGAAAGTGGGGGCTGATGCATCAAGGGCTTTTACCCATTCTCTGAGGGTAAATGTGATGGCACATATTGGGAAATATTCTTATGAAACCAGCCATTTTACCTATCAGTGAAAGAATCAAACGCAGCCAAAATATCAAATATGATTTTGATATTACCTGATTGTCTACAGTTTATAAAATAATTAAACAAGACCTAAAACATACTTCTAACCCCTGCATCTTTAGACCGAAGACCACAAAACTGAAAAAAGCAAAAAGAAGAAGAAACAATATTTTAGTGGTATCACTAAACAACAAAACTCAAGCAGAATAATGCTAACCCAGACTTTCTTGCTGCTATCTTGTATAACAAAATTACATTGTATCGGCCCCTGCAGGAAGAAAAAAATGACTCTTTCACTCTCCTTTTCCTTTCTTTGAATGGTATTCAGTTTGTGGTTGTGCAGGTGATTTTTCAGTGTTTATATGTTTACACTGGTGAGGGCTATTTCCCTTTCAGTGGGGTTTTATCAGTGATTATAGGTTTAAACCTAAAACCGGACAGCATATACATAACCTGCAAACAGTTGGTTCCACTCATGTCATAACCCCAGACAGGCCCAAAGGCTTTGGTGGAAGGTATCTACACTCCATCCTTATGTCCATGCTAGGCTAGTTGATCACCTTGCATATTTTGGCTCTTGTTTTATACCATTGTAAAAAATTTAAATAAAGAGGATGGATCCAAGTGTGAGATTTACACAATGCTCACACAAGGCCCAGAGTCAAACAAATCAAACTATTACTCATAACTGGAGGAAGCTGGCTCTGTATATACTATACCTAAGTGAGGTATAGTGTGTATAGAGACCAGTGGAACCTCCAAGGTAGGCAGAGGTAAAAGTAGATAGCACTTTACTCTCTAGTGGTGGTAGTGTGGTTGAGCAGTAAGGCTTTATCAGAGGGTAGTGTTCAGCATTTGTTGTACATACTCAATCAGCAAATGATTGAACACACTCAAAGACTGAACTTCAGACCAATTGGTTTTGTATAAAAATATTCTTTTAGTTATTTTATTTCCTAGAACCAAGCAAGCCTGGCACAGGTAAGTGATTTATACTTTGCAATAATAATACAGTTTTGAATTGCAGTTGTATATATACTTTGGTATAGTTACAGTGGAATTACTGGTAATGCAATACTTTGAAATATTGTACATATACTTGGTATTGGCTTTTCAATAGGATGTCAAGTAAATTACTTTACAGATTACTTTTCTTACACAGTGTAGTATACCTGGATACTGCACTGGGACATTTCCTGTAAACAGGTAAGTAAAAGCGTTTTTGTTATTTGGGTACAGTTTTAAAGACTTTGATAGATTTTACAACTCCACACTTAGAAACTTTTCATAGAAAAACAGTCAATGTTATCCTATGGGAGAAAATTGTGTTATCGGTTCAGAGGTAAGTAATTTGGTGTGGGAGTTGGGTTTCTGGGGTTAGACTCAGGGGTCCCCCAGGGTCAAGGATGCACTCTTTTTACACCCTCAGCAGCACTAGGGCGAACTGGTGCAGAGTGCTGAGGCCCAATGTTATCCAATGGGGGATAGGGGGCCTCCGGTTGGTGGCTGCTTACGCGCAGGCCACATGGTTGCGGGAGAAAAGCTCCTGGACTTAAGCTCAGGGCAAATGGGGGTTCAAGACAGCACAAAAGGTGCACCCTCAGCGGCACTAAGGTGGCCGTGTGCAGAGTTCTGTTTTGGCCTTGGGCGCCCTGTTACTTTCAATGGGGTTTCTCTGGTTTGCAAACACACTGCAGGCTCGGGGACGAAGGTCTTCTGGGTGCAACCACCACTTGGAGAGGTAAGTTGGGATGCTGGGGGTTGGTTAGACACCATCGGTTGGGCCACCCACGGCCGTGGGGTGTCGGGTGCAGGGGTGTCTTTTAGAGTCAGATCTTCCTAACAGCCCCTGGTCGCGGTTGGGGGGACCTTCCAGATTTAGGCTGCAGGCGTCATCTGGAGGCTTGAAGCAGGTCAGGGATCTCTGGATCTCGGGTCAGGATCACCTGAGAGACCTCCTCGTGGTGTTGGGCCACTCAAACTAGGGCCGTGGGTCGGGTGCAGAGTGGTGCAGACTCGCGGATTTCCCCGGAGCTGGAGTCTGGGGGTGAGCAAATCTAGTGTTCACAGGAGACAAAGTCTTTTCTTTGGAAGGCAGGGCAGGTCCTCGGGGTTCTTGAGGTTGCTGGCAGCAGGACACACCAGAATTTCACTTCTGCAGGCCGAGGTGGGGACAGGCCGGTAGGGCTGGGGCCAAGTCAGTGGGCGTCCTCCTCTTCTTAGCTTCGGCACAGCTGTTCAGTCCTTCTTCTTTTCTTGTAGTCATTTCTTGTCTGAGGAGGAAAGGTTTGGGGTGCCCCCTAAATACTAGATTTAGGGGTGTTTCAGGTAAGTAAAGGTTGGGACCAATGGGTCCCTTCCTTGGGGTGGGTACACCCCCTATTATGCCACCCTCCAGTGGGAGGGGGGCATATACCTCACTCTGATTGGCTAGGGTCCCCCATCGGCAAGATGGCAGGGACTGAGAGTTGTGCTTTACCTCGCCTCCCCCACCTGAGAGGTGGGGTTGGCAAAGGAGGGCACACCCCTCTTCCTCACTTGGGTTTCCAGCCGATTCTCACCCCCCCCCCCCCAAAGTGGGGGTGAGAACCGGTGGGGGCCAGTTCCTGAAAGCAGCAACAGGCCTGGGGAAGCTCACAAAGGTGGCAGGCCTTTGAAGCTTCCCCTTTGTGGACCCTGCCCATTCTGTGGGAGGAGGCTTAGCACCACGTCCCAGGATGTGCATTGTTTCAGGCCCCCGAGATCAGCAGGCTCTGGACCCAGGAGTCCAGAAACATGTCTGGTGGTGGCAGCTGAAAGCAGCCACTCAGGCTGGACACTAGTGGTAGGTTGTTTTTCAAGGGGCATCTCTAAGATGCCCTCCGTGTCCATGTTTCATTAACTCCCACACTGGCATCAGTGTGGGTTTTATGTGCTGAGAAGTTTGATACCAAACTTCTCAGTTTTCAGTGGAGCCATTATGGTACTGTGGAGTTCGTAATGACAAACTCCCAGCACCATATACTCTTAATGGCAGCACTGCACTTACAATGTCTAAGAATGGACTTAGACACTGTAGGGGTACAGGGCTTATGCACCTGTACCCTCACCACTGGTATAGTGCACCAAGCTAGAGGGGTGACTGATCTATGCCAGGGTAGTGGGTTGTAGACATGGCACACAGGGATGTATGCCATGTCGATTCTTCACTTTGATCTGCACCAAATCACGGTTCCTGCAAAGGCAGTTTGTGAGTGTACAGGTACATGACCTCTAAGGGTGGCACAATAAGTGCTGCAGCCCTTAGAGGACTTCCCTGGTCACAGTGCCCTGGGTACCTGGGGTACCATTTACCAGGGGCTGACCTGTGGCCAGAGAGTGCCAATTGGGTTTGGTCTTCAATGCAGTTTTAGGGAAAGAACATAGGCCCTGGGTACCTGATTAGCAGGAGCCCAGGGCACACTCAGTCAAAGTACATCAGCAATTCAGAAAAAAGTGGGGGCAACCATGCAGAAAGAGGGCACTTTCTCACAATAACTCATCATAATGTCATGAAGGTCAAGTTCAACACCAATGTACTATCAATCAAGGTTATGGCAGACATCATGTCAAATGCAAATGCTCATTGCACACTGATGACACTTTGGACTCTAAATCACATCATATGTCCACTACCTGAAAAGTCAGATGAAAGCTGGGCACATGTAATTTAGCTATGTATCACATTTAGCAGATAAAGCTCCCTGAAAACATTGAGATCCAAACATTTGGGAGATAGATATTCTGAAATCACACAGCACAAGACTCCATATAGCCATATAAACATCCTCAATCCTTCTTGGTACAGGTGATGATGCCAGTCATCGATTGTATATCCACAAGCCTATACACCTTTGAAGGTTTTGGTTGGCCTTGAACATCTATGACATTAAGATGTGAGATCACTAGAGTCCCAATAGGCAGGCACATCGCACCACTCTTTGGTATTGTTTACCCAGATTGCCTTGTAAGGATCAGTGTAGACACTCACATATGATCCCCACAGTTCTACATCTCACTCCCTCATGCACGTCACCAGTCAGTGAATGAGTGATTTGAAACTCTATTGCAGATGACCCATCAACTGGCAAATGCACACTGGCCAACATGTAGGCACTAATGGTGATGGCACTAGTGATGTTTACTCTCTCATTTCCCTGTATAACCAGTACTTTCCAATGGGAACTGCTGTACAGTCACTGCATATACTGTGAAATCTATGCCATGGCACATGCAATTGGGCCACCATCAAATGAGAGACAGTAGTGAGGAAACATCACTCCTCACACAAGCAAGACCAGTTGCCTGTGTGGTACAATTGTCACCCAGATTTACTGAGAACATGAGATGATTACTCACTTCACTCAGCCAGGTGTCTGCTCAAAAGGAAAGAATTGTATGTGGACATGACTGCTGTGATCCAGGTAAGAAAGACAATGGCCACAGCACATCAGCATGCAGCTTCTACCACACTTACATTAACAATGACTCATCTTGTGTGTGGCACATGGGCCACCACCAATATGGTTGGTAAAATGCCTGTTTAACGCTGAAAGTTGGCAATTTGACATGTATAACTCTGGCCAGGACTCAGCCCCTTGTCACTGCTATTGGACTCTCAACTGCCCATCCAGGTCCAGGTAGGCCACCACCAGTATACGGGCCATCAGGGTGGTCAGGGTCCGGCTTGCACCCCTTCCATGTTGGAAGGACTTCCCCAGCTGGACCTCCACGATCTTCCGGGTCCAGCACCACAGGTCCTCTCACCTCTCTGCAGTGGGCACTATACCGGTTGTAGACCCCAAGGGTCCGCACCTTCTGGGCGATGGCTCTCTAAATGGCCCTATTCTGATGGACAATGATCTGTATGGGTGCAATAGATGTAGAATCAGTTTGTAACTGGAAGTTTGAGGATTACTGTCAGCTTGATACACATTATGTTGATATCTAGCACAAGCCTTCATCAAGAGTCAACATATTACATGTGTCCATGTCACATGCTAAGCACAACTAAAGCATGGATACACACTTTTGTGGTCATCTGATGCCTAACCTCAACCCTGGTCATGATACACTGACTGAGGCAGCCCACTAACATTATGTAGGCCGTCAACATCCTACATGGAATGTGATGTGAGGTACCACGACACACAACACACCATTTTTACCTTCTGAAGGGTAAACTACCTGTGCATGACTGTACAAACACCTTTCTGCCAGACCCATTGCATTGATGCATATGGTCCATAGAGGCGAAAACCATAGTATGCACTACATCCTAAGACTAAGGTGACAATGTAAGGGCTGGTATGTGTGACACTGAGAGCTACCTCTCTGGGGGCTGTGTAGACAGGTGGACTACTTATTTGAATATCATAGTAAGTAATATTAAGTTTGTGTTGTTTGTACTGCCATCACAGGACACCCCTTTTGCCATATGTGGCACTGTAACAGGGATGACAATCAACATACCATTGTATGTGTAGTGATAGGGAATATTCTAGGCAAGCAGATGATTTACAGTTCTAAATCTATTTAAAGGTAACCCACTATCTACACTGTTCATGTCTCAGATGTGCAATATGCCTATACAGCAGAAGCAACACTATTAGAAAAGTGCCAATTGACCTTCGTAAGTAAGGGGATGGTCATTACTGACAGACACACATTGACACTGTGGGTCAATGGAAAGAAGTATCAGGTCAGGGGATCACCTCAGTCACCATGCTTCATATTATCCATGTAACAGCTATCAGGGCCACTAGTGGTACAGATAACTCTTTCTGTGAACATCCATAGATCAGCAGGACTACAGGGAAAATTCTCTGTGCATCAGTTCTCCTACCACAGTCAGGCCTTGCTCTCTGCAGGCTGAGGCTACATATCTTACATGAACCTCACATTTCCAAGAAATTGAATAAGGAAAAGTAAAACTTCTTCCCATTTCGAATGTGAACATATGGTTGTGTGGCATCCTGAAGAGGTCTGTGAGGTATAGCTACCTCCCAGACAACTGTTTTACAAAGTCTGATGTGGACTGAGTGATCTGTGGGATGGTACACTTGGCTAACATCATCCTCAAATGCTTATAACAGTATACATAACAATAAACATATACAATGATGTGATTTGAGAACGAATTGTTGCTTCTATGAACTTGAGCCCTTCATAGAGATATACATGTAACACAAGTAGAAATCACCCTTATTACAAATTCCAATGATGGCCTACTCTCCACAAAGTCCAGGGCCCCATAATCCATTACATGTGTGCACTATGTAGGGGCCACACAATGGATGCAATCAACATAATGCTTAGACTCTGACACTCTGAGGCACATTGTAGCCTATGGGAATAGAAAGGAAGCAGTGAAATGGAGTTCAATATGTTTTTGAGAAACGTACCTGTTTCTCTAGTGAGCCATAGAGCTTGGCATACAGGCGAAGGACCTCGGCCACCATGGCATCCAGCGCCTCTGGAGTGAAGGGGGCCCTCTTCCCTGTAGTGCATGCCATGATTGCTCCCAGAGGTGGCAAAGAGCAGCTAAAATGGAGGAGGAGTTAATTGCAGCAGTGTCAGGAGGCACAGCCATTTGGCTGCGGCCACCACTATCCTCAATGTTAGCCCATGACTGTGACTGCCATGCATGTGACCGCACGGTCGACTACTGCTGGCGGCGTACATTCAACATGTCATATTAGCACGGTCAGACATCCGCCATTTTAGTGGTTGGGAACACTGTATTGGTAACAGTTAAGAGCATCACCACCACTTCAAATGAGGGCAAACATGTTTACATTTGAAATGCTCCATTCCCATGTCATGTCCAGTACAAAACTTCACCTGTGCAGTGCATTACTGTGCACATAGGTATAATGTGTGTGGCGCACAGTACTCTGTGGTTGGTGGTCGTTTACAAGAAACGCTATGCTCCCCTCAATATAGTGGCAATTTAACTTTTCTGAATTGATGATGTGCACAGTTCTGTTATAGACTTGTGAAGGCCACCTTGAGGATGACTGGTGGATGTTTAAGATTTGACAATGACGTTGTAAAATGTGTAATGCTTCATGGAGCATTAATGTTCAGACACATGACTTTTGCCTTTCTCTTCACATATGTTATTGTGCACACTGTGACCAATATACATTTTTGTGGTACTCCTCACATAGATACCTTGGGAGAGGGAGGAGACATCATGCTCAAGTGTACCACTCATTACCAGACTTACACACCATGGAAGAGCAACATGTTATCCAGAAGTTCTGTTTGAATTGTCAAACAGTCCTGGATTTATGTCATCAGTTGGAGCCTGAACTCCTACCTCACATCAATAATCCTACATCAATAACACCACTTGTTAAACTCATGTCTGTTTTGCATTTTTTGGCCACAGGCTCATTTCAATTCATTGTCGCTATTTCCTATGGAATGTCACAACCTATGTTCAGTCAGGTACTCACAGAGGAGCTAGCAGCAAAACCATACAGAACCAGAGCTATATATGTGGTTTATGTAATGTGATGTTTTTGTGTACTATGATTGTAATGTGTCATTTAATGTGTTCATTGATCATTTTTTTTTCGTTGTGACTTCAGTGTATGTTTAAATTCCTATATAAATGTTGCACGTATCAAACAAAAGAACATTTTTCTAAAAATGAAAAGATTTTAATACAAACAAAACAAACAAGAGGAAAGAGAATAAAAATATTTTTTCAGATCATACAGATTAGGTCATGTGATCTTTGAATGAAAGATTGAGTGAATGATCATCAGTATTGGCATATCTTGTGTTTTGTACTAGCAGCACTTTTGAGGCACATGACCAGCTACATCCAGTTCCCCAGATGTGAGGATTTAGCCACTGTGAAGACGGAATTCTATGGATTTGGTCACATCCCACATGTAATTGGATCCATTGATGGCACTCATATTGCCTTAGTACCACCACAAGCCAGCAAGCAAGTGTACTGGAGCGGGGGGCACTTCTATGCTATCAACGTGCAAGTTGTCTGCGTACCAGATTTGTACATCTCAAATGTCTGTGCCCAGTTCTCAGGACCTGCACATGATTCTTTCGCACTGAGGAACAGCACCATATCCCAGCTGATGTCACAACTACTTCCAGAGAGGACCTGGTTTATAGGTAAGTGTGATCTGTCCTAACGGTGTGGGTAATGTTAGGTAGTGTGATTTGAAAGTGTGCAACAAAATGCTGCACTTCTGTCTATCCTCCATCTAGGAGATAGCGTATCCCAACCAGCCATGGTTGTTGGCACCACTGAGGAATCCTACAACACCAGCAGGAGTCCACTTCATTGAGGCCCGTGGAAGAACATGGCGGCCAGTGGAGCAGGCTTTTGGGGTACTGAAAGGCAGATTCAGATGTCTGGGCAAGACTGGGGGAACCCTTCTCTACTAACCCAGGAAATTGTGTAAGATCACCGTGGCCTGCTGCATACTCCACAACATTGCCCTGCGACGGAACATACCTTACATCGCACAGGATGCAGGCCATGGGGACCCTGAAATGCCAAATTAAGATAATGATAGTGGTGAAGAGGAAGGAGCTGGTTATGTCAAGATCTCATCCAAAAATACTTCTGGGTGGAAGTATGGTGTGAGATGTGATGACTTGGACTATTCTTGCAACTCTTGTAGTGATATTGTGTGGAGGATGTTATTGTTAATGCTACATACTAGGAATATATGGGTCTGGAAATATCTGGGGAAAAGTGATTGTTTTGTAAGTTTAGCTTTGTTCATCTGTAAATATTGTCTTGCACTGTGTTCTCTAAAGTTGATAATCTGATGTGTTTCATATGCATGTTTTCTTTGCTAATCTCTCTGTGTTGGTCTGTTTCAGGAACCTTCACCATGTTATCTTCATTTGGACATTTCAGAGTTGTGACATTAGCAGGTATGTGATGCTGTTCAGATGTATGAAGTGGACATGGAATAGTCCTGGGAATGTCTGTCACAGAATTTGGGTGTTCAAAGCCCGTACCAAGACCGCTTGCACAGCGATATGATGGAAGTTACCTAGCTTCCATTAGACTTGTTCCTTGTGCTGTGCTGGTCCTGATGCAATATGTGTGCCATGATGTGCTCCAACACAATGTTGTGCTGCGGCCAATTCATGCTATCCTGCATTCACATTGTTTAATTCCTCATTGTGTATGAACTGTATGTAGCTATTGGTGTGTCTCCTCATTGTAGGCCAAAGTGCTTTTGGCACATCACTGACATTTTTTGTGACATTCCACCAGATGCAAGCAACACTGGATTGGAATGACCCTGTGCTCAGAAAGTGTTGTACTGACATGTGTCTGTTTATTTGTTTATTTGATGTAGGATTCTTTTTGTGAGGTAGGCAATATGGCTCCAGCTGATGATGTAGACCTAATTTATTGTTGGCTATTGTTTTGGATTTTGTCAGATGTATTCCCTCCTTCCATGTTGTGAACGTCTGCAACTGATTATGTGATCATTGACACAAAATAACTGAACCATGTCTTATTTGCTATGTTTCTGAAATCATGTCAGCCTATGATTTGAACAATGGAATAAAGATGTTCTCAGACCAAACACTTGTACGTATGTGTTGTTGTGACATGGTAGTGATCCAGAGTTGGACATTGTTTACATACAACATATCCATGCTTTCAGAAGTCCCTAGCTTTGACATTGCAAAGTTCACATGGTAGTACATTCACATTGTTACATGTGAGAATTACAGCAGGAGACAATGATTTGGTGACGTGTTTTTAATGAAGTGAACAAGGATAAGATGAAAAGATTAATTTAAAATTACACAGTGCAAACAAAAAGTGAGGGCTTCAGTCATTTTGGATAAAGCCATTGCAGTAAAGTCCAAATGGCCAGGAGTCCAAAGTCCAACATACTCCTCCCATCAGATATGGAAAAGTGGGCAGGAATAGCCCACACAGTGAATGTGCAGCATACACAGGAGGACATTTGGGGCAGCGTTTCCTCCTGGCAGTGGTGGGTGTCTTGCCATCCTGAGCTCCTGGGTTTTAGGATGGACGTCCCCTCTTCTTTTTGCCAGAGGATGGATCTGGAGCTGCTATGACAAGGGTGCATGCAGGCGTGTCCTCCTATGACAGGGTCTCCCTTCCTGTGGCTGCAGCAGATGTTGATGGTCTGGAAGTACGTGGGCCACAGGAAGGGGTAGTTGCAGGTGGAAAAGCCCTGCAGAGGGTGGTGTTGATATCCTGCAGCACCTCAACCAGGAAGGTCACCTCATTGTAAATGCTGGCCACCCAGGTATGGATGCCAGCCACCTCAGTGTGGATGCCGATCACCTCGATGTGGAAGGCAGCAACCTTCTGGTATGTGTCCCTCTGTAGCTCTTTCATTTCCTGGATTTCGGTCAATATCTGGCCCTTGACACTTTGGGAGTCCTGGTAGACTCCCAGGGCTTGGATGATGGCAGCGTGGGTGTCCGTGGCTCATTGGGCTCACTCTGCGGGCCCACAGTTACCCTCCCTTTATGCCTACCCCCACGGCCCTGTGCCCTTGGCACAGACTGCACCCTCCCACTGGGTCCTGGTTCTTTTGTGACTGGGTTGGTGATAGCCGTCTCAGAATCCAGGACAGGGGGGCACAGTTTGGTACTGACTGTGCTAGGTGCACGAGTTGGGGGGCAGTGGTTGGCTGTGTTGTTGCAGCTGTGGTGGAAGGTGTTGTTGTTGTCACAGTGATCCCCACTGTTGGCATCTGCCCAGGCTGACCAGATGGGCCAGGACCATCATCCACGAAACCTCTCCTGGAGCGTTGTCATCGCTGAGGGCTTCATCCTGGGATGGAGACGAACTCTGTTCAGATTTCAACCTCTGTGCAGGTGCACTGGCAGATCAACTTGTTGAGAAATAGAAAACTTTGTTAATGGTGGAAGTGGCGTATCTATCTACGTTGTTTGTGTCAAGGTAAATGGGGACCTAAAATGAAGAAAATAGCTAGAGATTAATATTGTCACCTATTTGTGTGGATTTGAAGTTGGTTACTAGACATTTGTTGACATTCAATAGTTGTAGTAGATTTCATCAGCTCACTTGAAGTGCAGATATGTGGCATTTTAGCTTTAGGGATAGATATGGCATCTTCAAAATTCTGCTACAAACACAATGTAGTCATAACGTGTACTTGTCCATTCCAAGTCCTAGTTGTGTCTAATACAGGCAAACACCCAGCTTATTTGCATATTTAGCATTGTTCATCATGTGAGAAGTGCAGAGTCAAGGAGGTCACCTGGCACTGCTAATCAGCTGAGTTTCCTTCATGGCTCACATATATTAGGGGTACACCGTTATTATGGTGTCACTCATGCAATCAATAGTTTCTGTTAATGGGTCCAGGACACCATCAAGCAAAGTATTCAGTGGAGCATTGTCTGTACAATCTACAGTCTATGATGAAAGAAGATCAGTAGTAACATGGCAGACAAGTGAGAAGAGGCAAAGAAGTCTAGAATCATGGTTAGAGTTCCAGTCACAAAGCCTCATGGTTGTTGTGGTCACTTCAATCTCACTTTATAATCACTTGAGAAATGGTAACCTGCATGATAATGTTGATCAGTAGTAACATGACAAACAAGTGAGATGGGGCAATAGGAGTCTAGCATCTTGTTAGAGTTCCAGTCATGGGGCCTCGTGGTAGTTGAAGTCATTTCTAACTAGACTTACCAACACCTGAGAAAAGGTAAGCTGCATAATAAGTGTAGGTCCGAAGTACCATGGCAGACAAGTAAGAAGGGGCAAAAGGAGTCCAGCATCTTGGTTAGGGTTGGAGTGAAAGGGCCTCATGGTAGTTGTAGTTACTTCAATCTACTTTATCAACACTTGAGAAATGGTAACCTGCATGATAAGTGTAGATCAGTAGTAACATTGCAGGCAAGTTAGTAGGGGCAATAGGAGTCTAGCATCTTGGTTAGAGTTGCAGTCACAGGGCCTCAAGGTAGCAGTGGTAGCTTTTCAATCTCACTTTACCAACACTTGACAAATGGTAAATTGCATGACTAGTGAAGATCAGTAGTAATAAGGTAGACACGTGAGAAGGGGCAAAATGAGTGTAGCATCTTGGTGAGAGTTGGAGTGAGAGGGCCTCATGGTAGTTGTAGTCACTTCAATCTCACTTTACCAACACTTGACAAATAGTTAGTTTACCTTACCTGTTAGCAACATGCATTTGGGTTGGATCATACATTTACATTTTAACACATATCATTGTTCCTGGATATATATTTTGATGGTAATGCACTTCCAGACAGCATTGCAACATGTGGCATGTTATGGAGTTGGATACATGTGCTCTTATATGCAGCAATACACATTGCCACAGACAAAACAACATCTCAAATACTTTGATAGTGCATGTTAGGAAAGTAGATAGAGCACACAATAGCAAAAGCAAAGTTGAGAGCAAACAGGATATCTCGATATTGTGGCATTTATTGAAGTGTAACTTACCAGAGTTCCCTGAGGTCGTTCCACCTCTTCCTGATGTTGCCCTGTGCGCGCAGGGTGGTACCAACAGCATTCAGTTTATTGACTATCTTTTCCCACATTTCAGTTTTCTTACTGAGAGGAGTATGCTGGACTTGAGATCCAAAAATGTGTGGTTCTACTGTAATAATTCCTCCACCATGACTGTCAACAATCAGTTGTGTGGTTTTTATTTTCAGGCATGGTGAAAAAATAAAATGTGAGTGAGTATATGAATGGAAAACAAACAAGTGATAGAGGTAAAAAGGTACAAAACAAACATTACAGGTGGTGGAGTGTGCTAAATGGGAAGATGGGTAGCAGAGAATATGTCTGTCTGTCTTGCTGAGCTGCAGTTGTGAAGCAAAGGATGCTGGTCAGGGATGGGTTTTTTTTTATAGTGTGATTTGCAGGTGTGTCCACTTGCCAAAGCACATCAGGTGTTAGATTTTAAATCCATCCAATCGTCACTGTTGTAGTGTTACTTTTTATGCGTTCTGCGGCGGTCAATGGTCGTTGGGTAACCGCCGTTTGTTAGCCACTTCTGGGAGACTGCAAGTACAACTGTGTCGTCGTAATATGCTCAGCGGGTGGACCGCAGATCTGACAGCGTCGGTGGACACAATGCCAACATTGCAGACCACTGCGGTCTGCCGGGTAGGCCGCCATGGTCGCAGTCGGCATTTCAAACAGCACACCTCATAATACGGCGAGCGGTAGATCACCAGCCCAGCAGTGTAATAGACGACGCAGCGTTCGGACCGCCTAATTCATAATTGGGCCCTAAATGATTGCCTATAAGTACTAAAGAATAGTTAATTCAAAGATGAAAAGTCCAAATTACAAAAGAAATCTAAATTCATTCCATCAGCCCTAATGGTGTGTCAGTGATGATGCACTGGACTGGAGGAAAGAGATCTTGAACAGTCTCCAGCTCGGAATCGATGACACCAAGGACTCCTCCACTGACGCAAAGAGTGTGGCTTCCAGAGCAGGAATGGCTACATTGTGTGTGACTCGAAACACTGGGAGATATCTGGAAAAATCAGGCGCGGATTTTCATGGAAAGAGTAGCAGGTAGGTAGGCGTAGATTACTAGACAAGTAGATATGTCTGCTGTTCAGGATGTCGGGAGGCTATAATGTTCACAGTGATGGTTAACATTTGTCAGGAATCTTAGTCCAAGGGTCCGCGGGGCAGGCAGAAGTTACTTGGACCTAAATGTCACAACTGGGATGTAACAAAAGGCCTCTTTATGCATGACTCACCTTCCCCCTATTTTTGGTCTGATGCTTGTAGTTTTCAACTCTGTTGAACTGGGGCCCTGCTAACCAGACCCCAGTGCATCTGCTCTGACACTTAAAACATGTGTGCAACTGTCTGATCCCTGATTGGAATATTTAACTTATCTGTAGGTCCTTAGTATATACGTCCTTGTGTATGAAGAGCCTGTAAGTTAAATGTCACTAGTGGACTACAACACATATTGTTCCATGACTAAAGTGACAAGAGACTGTTGGCCTACCATGGCTGCCTAGTATACCAGTTTTAAAACTGGAAAATTGACTGGAAAAATAACCTTTTGTTCAGGTCTAAACCTTTTTAATACCTATAAGTGATCCCTAATGTAGATCCTAAATGCCCATAGGACAGGGTGCATGATATTTACAAAGTAGGACATGTGTATTTAACTTTTGCATGTTCTGGCAGTAAAAAATCCCCAAAGTCATTTCTCACTGTGGCAGGGCTGTCTCTCATGTAGAAAAAACACTAGGTTACATTTTAACACCTTATTAGCTAAGGACTTTGGGGCTTTTTTAGGGTTCACTATTAATCAGGATAAGATGGAAATAATGCTTTGGAACCAGGTCTTGTGAAGTGAATTGGTTAAAAAAGAAATAAGGTATTTGGGGATCAGGATTTTCCCAGATTTAGAGGTAATCCCAGATAATAACCAAGAAAAGTATACAGTGAGCTCAGAACCAGCTTTAAAAGGTGGCAGAATGTACCCCAGACTATTTATGACAGAGTCAACTTAGCAAAAATTAATATTTTACCAAGAATCTCCTTCTTGTTTAACTGTAGTCCGCTTTCACTTCTCAAAAATCTTGTTCACAAAATTCAGGGTGACATTAAGAACTTTATATGGGCCTCCAGGGGGGCAGAATATCCTGGAAGAAACTGAGAGGCAAATTAAGGAAGGGAGGTCTGCAGTTCCCTGATGTCCAACTGTATTGTATTGCTTTTCAGTTTAAGTCATTGATGTTTTTGTTAAATTTCTCAGAGGGGGGAGTGAATCAGACAAAGGACAGATCTTTAGAGATATGTTAGATGCTTAATGGGCTATAAAAGGATTCATTTACAAGTTTCGGAATCCAAGGTACTTCAAGAAAGTACGGCTAAAGGTGCTAAAATTTGTGGCTAGCTTGTGGGGCAGTTTGCGGAAAAGATGGGTAATACCTTACTATTCCACATTTTCTCCAAAATGGGATTATCTGGGCACCTCAAATTGTTTGAAGGATGGGCTTTCCTCTCTGATCTGGGCTGCAGGGCTTGAAAGATGGGGCGATTTACTAGATGGTAAATCTTTGAAACCCTGGCATGTGTTATTGAAAACCACAGCTGGCAAACTATCTGAATTTAGGTACCTCCAATTAAGTTCATGGATACCAGCACACAGAGAAGTTTTGGAAGAGAAGAGACCTGAGGTATAGAGCTTATTTTGTCACCTCAACAGATAACTAGAGAGATTGCTAAATGGTATAACCTCATTTGCCAAGCAGAGGATGAGAAAACTCAACCACCCTATTCAGTTTGGCAAGGAAGTCTGCCAGATGTAGACCTTGAGGAAATTTGGCAGGCGTCCTTTGGTATGCTATACAAAACTGTGAAACCAGCTGTATTTAAAAGGAATCATTTGTTTTCATTAAACAGGGTACATTTGACTCTATATAAACTGGCTAAACTTTCAGGGAGGCAAGACTCTAGATGGAAAAAGAATAACGGTCTAATGACAAATGATTTCCATATGTTTTCGGAGTATCAAAGATTGCAGAGTTTTTGGAATTACGCTAGTTTGACTCTTACTGAAGTTTTAAGGCAAGCTGTTTTTTTTCCGCCTATTCTTGTTTCTTTTGACATACAACCAGGAGAGAGAGTGGAGGGGGATAGGTTGTGGAAACAGAGGCTTAGATGCTACATAGGGCCTGATTACGAAATGGATGGTGTGGCGGCAGGACCGCCCCACTGCCGCATCGCCCCGCCGCCGCACCGCCAAACCTGCGTGAGGACCGCCTGCCCTATAATTACTTTTTTTGCCAGTGGCAGGCATTTCCTTTGCCGTTCCTGCAGCAATGGGAACATCAAACGAAGTTCCAGCACGGCATGGACTGAAAAGTCTGTGGCGTGCTGGAACTTCTGTGCATGCACACAGGGGGGAACATGTTGTGCCCTCCTGTGTGCATCCACATGGTGTGAGGCACTAGGGGGCCCCGCAGGCCCCCTTTCTTTCCTCACTGTCACTGGAAAGACCTCCATGAAATCAGTGGCAGTGATGAAAGTTGTAATATGCTTGGCGGGACCGCTGCGGTCCTGCAAGCATATAGATGCCTCTAGACTGCTGCACCACCGCCAGGGAGTCAGCGGTCCTAACATGGCACGATCTCTAGGGTTGTAATGTGGCTTTCGCAGGACCGCCACCACTGCGCCACCACGAATCTGGCAGTCCTCGGACAGTCAGACTCATAATCGGTCCTTCTGTGTTATTAGCCAGACATGGGATTTGCAAAAAATGGGCTGAATCGTCACCCCAGACCATAGAGAATGGTTTGCACTGGTAAAGACGACTTTTTTGGGAGAAGAGAAATATCTGTCTCTCAATAAGAAAGAAAACTATTCACTCCCAATGTTTGAATGGTTTTGTCCCCAGTCTGAATGAGTCCAATGATTACAACACCTTAGTCAGCTGTTGATGGTTAAGGTGTGCAGAGTATGACAGCCGTGGAACACAGCCAGAAAAACCATGGTTTTACCATTGTGGTGGGTCTGTAGTCACTATCAAACTCAAGGTGGGGAGAATGAAAAAACGGTTCTCTAACCCTTGTTTTTTTCCTGTGAATTTCTACATTTTTCTTTAACGTAAAGCAAGATATATTTGCAGTTCCTAACTAGAACAACACTCATACCTTTGTTTTTTTCCAGTGAATTTCTAGGGTTTCTAATGTAAAGTAACTCAATTTTGGGACAGCTCAATGCACAACTTAGTCTCAACCCTTGATCTAATCATCTCCAATCCCAAGTCCATTCAGCTGGAATCGATTACCCCATGTGACTGTTCGGATCACCACTATATCACCTTCCTCATCTTAGAACGATGGAACACCAAAAGATTCCAACCCAAGAAATAGAGACACTGGAAAAGATCACTGCAAAATGCCAACGTGAATGAACTCATATCCCGTACCAATCTGTCCCTGCCTCCTCCTACGTTTATGTCCAACGTCCACGAACTCACTGAGCACTACAACAACTCCATGTTGAAAGTTCTGGATGCAATTGCCCCCCTACAACTAAAAAGAAAGTCCAACAAAGACTCCAAACCATGGTTCAATGATAGCTTAAACTCAGACAGACGCAGCCTGAGACTAGCAGAACACTCATGGAGCTCAAAATGCTGTTTGATCTGATTAAACTTCAGTCCAATAACGCTACCATTCAATCGCCATTCATTTCCAGTCCACAACCAAACTGCGAGGACTTTGCCGCCTTCTTCCTTGAAAAGTCTAACAAGATCAAATCTGATTCAAGGTCTGCCTATATCGATCTATCATTCTTACCAGACTCCCTCCTACCCTCACAGCCCCATCTTGTTGCATGTCACCCCCCTAAAAACAATGCCCTTTAGAGTCAATTCTCACCCTTCAATGACACATCCATTCTCAACATTCTTTCTACCCTGAAACCCTCAAATCACTTCAACGATCCCCTTACCTCCAATTTCTTTAAAGAAATGATAAGGTCACTAGTCCCACTCTGGACCAAGATTATTAATGCCTCCCTACTTCAAGGTGAGATCCCTGCATGCTTAAAGTCCAGTCTGGTTTTGTCTATTCTCAAAAAACCTACGGCTGACCCAGAGGATCTGAATAATTTACGACCAATCACTAACATCCCTACTCTGGCAAAACTCCTTGAGAAATGTGTTCATGTACAACTGTGCAACCACATTGAGGAATTCCAACTTCTTGATCAGTTCCAATTGGGCTTCTGTCAGGGCCACGGCACCGAAACAGCCATCACTCATATAGTCGATGACGCTCTTACAATGCTTGACCGGAACAAATCCTGCCTATTAATCCTTCTTGACCTCTCATCAGCTTTTGACACTGTCAAACATGACAATCTCCTGAGCCTTCTGGAACGTAGGATGTGGCTCTCCGGCTCAGTACTAAAATGGTTTGCCTCTTTTCTCCATAACAGAACTCAGAGAGTTGAAACCAATCAAACCCTCTCCAATTCCAGTCAATGCACTCTGGGGGTTCCCCAAGGGTCCTCTCTCTCACCTACACTTTTCAACCTATTCATTGAACCTCTTACTGAAATCCTCAAAGCATCTAACATCCAGTATCACATGTATGCGGATGACACCCAGTTGTACATGAGAATCTCTTCTCCTGACAATATCAAGACACTCAACGGAACCCTGCACAAAACCCAAACCTGGTTAGCCTTCAACCATTTCAAACTGAACACCCTCAAAATGGAATTCCTCCTTATCTCTCGCCCAAGCAAGCCCCCATCGTGGAGAAATATATGAAAAGTCTATCCGCTGTCAACTGCACATCACACATCATAGACTCTACGAGAGCTTTAGGAATAGTGCTGGATAAGAACTTGAACATGCAGGATCACCTCAGCGCATCTACCAATTGAGCATCCTAAGGAAATTAAAACCCTATCTTCCCCCTGTGTAAGATTTAGCCATCTCACGACTGGAATATGGCAGTGCAACCCTCCGCGATCTACCGAGGTACAGACTGGCCCCTCTCAGGGCTACACTGAATGCTGCTGCTAGGCTCATCACAGGCTTCAAGAAAACCAATCACATTTCCCCGGGTTTGAAATCTCTAAATTGGCTACCTTTTGAGGCAAGGATTCAACTAAAACTCGTGTGCATGACCCACAAAGCACTTCATTTCAGCACTCCTCTGTACCTCGCAAAAAAGCTAGAACTTTCGGGCGGTGCCCGTTCCTTCAGGAGCTCCAGTACCTTGCTTCTTAAACCAAAAACAAAATTAAAAAATTAAAACTTACAATTGATACTTCTCAGGTATTGCCCTGAGAATCTGGAACTCCCTGCCTATGGAAACTAGGCTGATTAAATCAACAGTGTCCTTCAAAAAGGAAGTGAAAGTTTTACTGATGAGTACTTTTCTGAGTTAGAAGTTTAGCCTCGGCCTTTCGTCATACCAGCCTAGATCTGGCGGATCCTCTGAGCCGAACCGCCTACTCCTCCTCATTTATTGTCACAACGACTCTTCTTGGCTTTATTCTACTTACAGGTTCTTCTCATTTCATTGTC
The DNA here is from genome assembly GCA_963921515.1 of Calotriton arnoldi. Classification (NCBI taxonomy): domain Eukaryota; kingdom Metazoa; phylum Chordata; class Amphibia; order Caudata; family Salamandridae; genus Calotriton; species Calotriton arnoldi. Next base: position 1,069,061 of record CAWUFW010004289.1, on the reverse strand, counting down.
ACCACAGGCAGCCACCCCATGCAACGCATGGGTTTCTGACATGTGCGACATGTGCGACATGTGCAGCATGCGGTTGGTCTGACAGGTCCTAGCTGCACTCAAGCAGACTTACTGACGCACGATTCACAACACCAAAGAATAAAAAATGGGCCCATTGGCTTTAAAAAGGGGTGAGAAAATCAGTATATATTAAGCAGATCTGTCATCTTTCTCCTAAAATCACAAATATTTTAATTCAAATGTATATTTCAGTAATTCACACAATACAATGTTTAATAATAGTGATTATTATAAAAGTGTTTAATGAAGTTTTACCCCAAAAAATAAATCAACAAGTTTCTGAGTCTTTCTTTTAACATTATGTTTATGATTGCATTTTGTGGGCTGAGAAATATTAAAAGAAAGACTCAGACATGTTTTAAAAATAAAATAAAACAAACATGTTTTTGAGAGTCTGACTCTATCTTGAATTGTTTTTTAGCCCGCAGACTCCATTGCCAGCACCATTCGTGGGTGCCGGCAGAGTCGGAATTTATTTATTTTTTATTGAGATGGGGGGCACGTGGCCCAACTCCCCGAGCCTTTAGGGCCCTGGGGAACCCATCCCCAAGGCTGTTTCATTAAATTAAGGGGAGTGGGTGAGCAACCCCCTCCCTGGACCTCTACGGGACCCAAGGAACATATTCCCTGGGCCATTTTTTATTTTAAGGGGCTGCACGGCCCCCTCCCTGAGCCAATAGTGTCCCTGGCAACCCCATCCCCAGGGTCCAAACATATTTTTAAATGGGAGAACTTGTGTGGTCCTCCACCCTGACCTAATAGTGGCCCGCAAACATCATCCCCTGAAGCCTTTCCTTTTTTAAGGGTATGGTGCACCATCCCCGGGGTGGTAAATGGGTGCCCCGGTGCCAAGCTAGGGCACCCTACCACACACCATTGGAGCTACGGGGGCACCCATACTGAGTGCAGCAATAGCCGGCATTGCTCCTGCCCAGAGGGAGTAGGTGTTTTTAACTGCTCCAGCCAGGCAGGAGCAATCTAAGTTTGCCTGCCTGCAAAAGCATGAGCAATGAAACACACCTGCTCCCACCCGGCAGGAGCTTTTTTAAAGCTCCTGCCGGGTGGGAGCAGGCATGCCTTCCCTGCCAGTGCTCCCGCAGCCAGGGAAACTACAGTGGTCAGGGAGTGGGCTCCCTTCACGCAGTTAGTGAGCCAGCCCCCAGAGATGGTGTCCCTGGGGAATTTCAAGGCTCAGAGAGGGGAACTGTGAGTTTCTCTCCCCTTTTAAATTGTATTCAACCCCGGGAGATGGGGTCCCCAGTGCCTTTTTAAGATCAGGTTGGGGGATCATGTGCGCCCCCCTCCATTCCTCCATTGAATGCTATGAGAGTGCCTTAAAATTTCAGTGAACAGCCATGCTGAGTGGTTCTTGACTTACTACAAGATTTAGCGGAGCAGATATGACCCTGCTTTATCAGTAGATGTAGATTTTTCTTTTGTGAAAAGTGATGGTCTTACTCTTTCAGTCAGGATTAGTATTTGAATTTGTCTCCATAAACCCCTTCTTTTTTCCCCCAACTCCATCCATTTAGTAGTAGGTATTCCGCAGTTTCTACCACTCTCCATTGCCACCTCCACATTCAAAACTAAAATGTAGAACTCTGAATGGAAACTTTTCCACATATGAGGCAGAGAACTATGAACATAAGAGATAATGCAGACGTAGGCAGAGATTTCCAGCAGATTTGTGAAAAGCATTTGCTAATATGTAAAGTAGTGCTACTGTAGTACTACTTTACGTACTCACAATTGCTATTGTGAATTGTCCTCAATTGGATTGCTTACAAGCATAGGCACACTTATTAGTGCTGAGATTGCACCATGAGTGCGGAGTTCATACATGTAAACTCCACTCACGGAGTGGGAAATCTGGCCTTCCAAATGCATGGTTAGCCCTGGAAGCTTTTGAATATCTACAAACATGGATGTTTGTTGGCATTCTAAAAATCTTCTCATTCCCCTTCAGTCCAGGAAAATGTAAGACTTTTATCATAGCCAGGGGCATTTGTAAATCCCTTTCCAACGTAGAAAAGGGATTCCAAACATATTTGGTGGGGTGTATCAGAAGAGGTTTCTCCATAGGGAAAATATATTCTATTGTGAGGAAAAAAACAAATGTGTATTTTCCCAGGGGATCCTATATCCTCTGTACCAAGTTCTCTGCTGTGGAGCACTTAGCACAGCAGGAATAGGATCCGGTGGGAATGTCACATAACCTTCCTAGGTATACAGATGGAGACTTGTACCTGGCACAGCTTTCAATGCATATTGCAGGAATGTTTGTGAAATCCTGAGAGTAGTAAATCTTCACTGGCACATGGGTGTAAATCTGTGAGTGCAGGTTTACTACTTCTTTCTTCAACAGGGCTAAATGTCACATTCAGAGTGAAATATATAAAGGTCCACCTCTGTGATTTACTGCATCTGTTAAAGAATTTGATCCCTTACCTTTAATTCACAATTTTAAATATCAGCTAGTCTGAAATGGGTATATTTGAGTTGAATAATTATAACAGTTATTTGATGATAACGTATTTCATGAGTTGACAGGCTTTTTTTAAAGATCACTGTCAGTTGAGGTTAGATATCTAGCAGATCTGACTCACTACATTTTCTGTAGTCAATGTACATAAACTTGTTGATGGGTACCTGTTGATAAATGGATTGTCATATATCAATTCCATTGGAAACTTTTCTGTGATTATTCGCTTCAAAATTACCTTGCTGCTGTGAAAAGCAAAAGTTTGTTTCCACTGCTGTGATGTCATCATGGCACTTCACTTGTCTTTAACCATCTTGGCACGGTCTCTAGATCAGAAGAAAGTTGATCAATGGCAGATGATAATCTGCCATCTCATTTACCTTCTCTTGCTCATCTTGCATTTCCACAGGCCACTTGAGAAAAGGGGAATATGGGTGGCATTGTGGTGCAATCAACCTCCTTACCCATGGTCAGCAATAGATATGTGGTGACCGCAGTTCTCAGGAAAATGCAGTGTATTGATAAGACTATCAAACTGAACTGTTATATGTGTGGCACTGTTAGACCTGGCCCTTTTGACAGGTTTACCCCCAAACTTTTTGCCTTTTGCTTCCTATTTTTATGACCCTGTTTTGTTGGCTATAGGATTCTGGGCACTTTATCACTGCTGATCAGTGCTAAAGTGCATATGCTCTCTGTATAAATTGTGACAATGATTAGTTATCCTTGATTGGCATATTCGATTTACTGGTAAGTCCCTTGTAAAGTGCACAGTGTGTGCCAGGGCCTGTAAATCAAATGCTACTAGTGGGCTTGCAGCACTGGTTGTGCCACCCACATGAGTAGCCTTGTAAATGTGTCTCAGTCCTACCACTGTAGTGTCGATGCACTCAGTTGTGAACTGCCAATGTGTCATAGCAAGTGCACCCAGGCCCAAACCTTCCCTTTCCTTACATGTAAGGCACCCCTAAGATAGGCCCAAGGTACCCTCATGGGCAGGGTGCAGTGTATGTGGAAGGTAGGACATGTACTAGTGTGTGACATGTCCTGATAGTGAAATACTGTGTATTTCATTTTTCACTGTTGAAAGGCTATCTGTCTCATTGAGTCATCATTGGAGTTGCACTGTACCATTTTTACATGTGTAGCTTTCCATAGGGATAAGATAGAAAAATGAAGTTTGGGCTCTCTGAACTCAGAATTTATTAACACACCTTTTGGTGAAGGTGGTTTTTAAATCCTGTGTTTGAAAATGCCACTTCTTGAAAGTGAGCATTATCTTACTTCACCATTCTGTGTGCCTCTGGCTGTTTGTGGATTCAGCGTCTGGTATCGGGGTGACAGGAGCTGAGATGTGTATTCACTCTAGACAGTCACTGGGGGAGGTTGAGGTGTGCCCTGCCTTGCCTAAGTGACTCATCTCAGGGCTGAATAGGCCTGGTCTCCATTTAGAGTGGTGGGAGGAGTGTTACTTACACCTGAATAGGCTGTGTCTCATTTTGCAGAATGCTGTCTCTGCCCCCTGTGGTCATGCTGCACTAGTGAATGAAGAACTGGTTTGGACTGGGTTCAGAGACCCTTGCCACAAAGAGATCAAGGACATTTTGGGGTATAAGTATCAGACTTAAAACCCCAGGGCATTGGATTGCTTCATGGAACAAGAGGACCCCACCAAGAAGAAGAGCGAAGGGCTGTGTGAGGAGCGCTGCCTTTTCTGAGTGAGGGGTGGGTTGGCTTGCAGTTGCTGCTTCTGGTGGAGGAAAAGGACTGACTCATTTTTGCCCTGCTGTGGTATCCTGCTTGTGAAGAATCTCCAAGGGCTTGTGTGTGCTGGCCATCTGTTGTGGAAGACTCACAGACATCAAAGTCTTCCCTGTACTGTACTGGCTGGAAATTTCTTTGGGCTTGGCTGGAAATTTCCATGTGCTGAGCTCGCCAAACTTTTACTGTGGGCAGAGCTCTGTATGTTGTGCTCTGCGACCTTCACAGAGCTTCCCAGACTCTGGGTGCTTCACCTGGGGCCAGTACGCTGTGTGTCTGGCCCTGCCCCAGCCTAGCGCTTGGTTCATGAGGGACAGCGCATGGAGAGTGCTTCCCTCCTTCAATCACCCTGACTGCAGAAGTACTCGGTATGGTGAGTGCTCCAACTTCTTCATATTGCCTAAGGAGCGCAGCAGGGAGAGAAGCGCAGTGACTTTTTCCGTTTGAGAGTGGAGGGGCAGAGCCAGGCTCCGGCCGCCCCACAGGGAGAAAATTAGTTGAAAGGGGAAGCCTGCGTTGCTCTGGCTGATCAAGAAGGAGGTGACCGGAGCGAGTGCCATGGGCATGTCAGGCGTTGCCCAGCACTCGGCCGGAAGAGAAGCGGCACCGCACACCACAGAGGCCCGGGGAGGGTTCCAGGCACCGCTGTGTCTCTCCCGCATTGTAGGAGGTAAGGCGGCTCCCGCTCAGCCCCCAGTGCTTGCGGAGGGGGCTGAGCTTTACTGCATACGCGGCGCCGCACCGCATGTTCACGGGCAGCTGCACTCAATCCACACTAAGCAGGCATGGGACCACCAAGAAGGTCCCTCCACCAATGGGGGCATGATTGTTTGTCTTTTTTTGTGCCTCGTGTGGCTCCCTTCTCCTGCTGCTGCTATGGGGGCATTTCTGTGCTCAGCACAGCCTGTGTTTTGTGGGCATTACTGGGGCATGGCTGGCCCCATCGACATGAGCATAGAGGCCGGGCCCCCATCACACACAGTGGTCTAGCCGGCTGCGCCACGGAGTGGGCAGCCGGCACTTACTTTGGGGTATTTGTCGTCTTGAGGCGCATTCCGGGTGAGCCCTCGACGGAGGCCTCCCCTACTAGAATTTAGGAGTGAGGAACTTAACCTGTTCAGTGATGGTGTAAGGTGGTGTGGGACTTGTCTTTTTGTTATTGCCTAATGTGTTCCAAGCATAATGCAGAGGGACATCTGGTCTTTCTGGTATGTTCATGACAGGTACCACCTACAATGATTTACAATGATTACAATGATTCACTTCCTTGCACTATACGTAATGTTGTGACTAGTACCATATATAAGTATTTACTGCAGTGCACCACATGTGAAATTATGACCATTGCATTATGTGTTTATGGCCTAAGCTGATGCAAAGTGTTCCATGTGTTTTATGTACATGTTTGTTTTATTTTTTTTATTATTTTATTGATTTCATTAGAAAACAGGTAACAAACATAATAAGCCATGTCATGTATCTCCGTTACAGCACACAATTCACATTTACTATCACTTTACTTCTGCATCTTAATGTTTATACAGCTGTCTTTTCCTGGAACATTTTACGCTTGCGTATCAATCGTGTCCAAGATATCGTGGTGCTCCCTTAAATAGCTTGTGAGTGGTTCCCAAAAGTCTTTAGGCTTTGAGGCCGTAGGTAATTCCTCTTCATATGTTTTAAGCTTGTCTCTGCAATATACCATGTCCATTATCCAGCGTCTGCCAGTAGGAGTTGGTTTACTGTCCCAGTGCATTGACACTCTTCTTTTTGCCAACAGTAGCGCTACCGCACTAAATCTGCGTTTAACCGGTTGCAATCGGTTGAATAGGACCAACAGACAGATTCGTATTGAACATTCTAGGTTACATTCTAGCATGTAGCATAACGTTTTCATGACTTGTTCCCAGTATATCTTAACCTTAACACAGTTCCATGCTAAATGCAAAAAATCGGCGTCAGCCACCCCACATCTGCAACATGTTGCCTCCTCCCGCAGCCCATATCTCTGCAATTTTGCGTGTGTCTACTACATCTGGTGTAAGTATCTGTAGTGTATAGTGCAAAGATTCCAGTTTTGGGGTGAGCATTTCCGTTAGTGTGCAGCAGAATTGCCATTCATCGGTACTTAGAGGAGTGTCCAGTAGAGCACTCCATCTCTCTCGCGCCTTACTAGTGGCTCTTGCTATTTCAGTTTGCATTGCCTTGTACAATTTTGTAACCATGTGCGCATCAGTTGAGTCAGTTATTATCATTTGTAATGATACCAGTGTGGGTGGTTCATTTGGGAAAGTTGGGTATAACGTTTTGACTGCTGCCCGCAGTCTATGATATGTGAATTTAAACAATAGCGATTGGTTTCTTACATAGCCTAGATCAATAGTCTCGAGGAATGCACCATCTTTGTATAAATCTCCCATTGTCGCTAGTCCCACCAGCTGTAGCATTTCCATACTGCCCCTATCCTGCATCACGGAGGGAGATGGGTGTTGCTCTAGTGGCATAGACGGCGCATATAATGGTAGTTTGCATGCCAGTTTTCCCATGCGTTGCCATGCTGTAAATGTTGTTTGTATCGTGTTTATTTCATTTTTGGTCTCTTGTTCCCGTTGGTGTGTCAGTATGCTGCTGAGTGGGATAGGGTTTGCATCTCCATCTTCCACCACCAAGTGTGGCATATAGCGTATTGGGTGGTACCAGTTGTGCGCATATTGCGCTTGTGCACACAAATAGTAAAGCAACAAATCCGGCGTTGCAAATCCCCCTTGTGCGTACAGCAGTGTTAAGGTTCTCAGGTCTATTCTGTTAGGTTTTAAATTCCCATCCCTGCAATGTACTCCTTTTACGTTATATTAGGTTAGCAATGTGTGGCTAAATAGATGCCAGTTGTATTCACATTATGCAACCCAGTGAGTTATCCCCGTAATGTGCAGGCTTCAGTTAGCGAGTGTGACTCCATTTTGCATTTTGTAATCCTTATTAGGCTGCTTAGACTGTGCCAGAGTTAGGCCTCATGGCTCGTAATGCTTGCCTCAGCAGAACACTGTATTTCGTTATTATTTTTTCTTTCTGTTCAAGGCTGTTTCCCGACTTGCTAATGAGGAGACCATTCTGCTCTCACATACCTATCTAAGTGTGTAGTTCTGCTCCCACGTTAGGAGACGCTGAGACCCAGCACAGTGGCCTTGGGTCTCTGATAACATGTACCCATCTGGCAGGTGGTAGCTCATCTCCCTGTGCCTCCTTTGTTCATGTTCGGCCCAGGCCGGCAGTTTTCCATGGTGGGCGGGGTTGGAGGCTCCTGGGGAAGAATGATTATTCACTGTAGACTGTTGGGGAGTAAGTCCCTCGGCAGACATCTTAGGGTGCAGGACATGATGGACTCCTCTGCAGAGCATTTCTAATAAACATGTAAGTTTGTATTCTCTACTGTCTGACCGACTCTTCATTCTTGGGAAGGCATAGCAGGTGGTTGTGAGAAAACCCGAGTGGCCCTAGAAGGCCACTTCCTTCAGTTGGCGCCCGAACAGGGACCCCGCAAGGTGATCCGACTCGCCCGTAATCAGGTTGTAGGGTCGGGGTGCGTTTGGTCGGTTGGGCGGATCGGGGTACCCCACAGAAGACCGATCTTGGTTCTTGCAGCTGCCCCGCCCAGCTGATCGGGCGCCCCCTCGTCTAGTGGTCACCAGCTGGGGTCCTGAGAAGGCGAAATCTTGGAGTTGACCTTTTGGTCCAAAGAGTCGGCAGTGGAGAATAACTTGACTCGACCTGTGTGCACCAGGTGAGTGATTTGATACTTGGAAAAATGGCGCCATTCCTGAACGGCACGAGCCTGCGGGCTGTGTCTTGATACAGTCTCCGGACTGTCTTGTCTGCAGTTTTTGAACTGCCTTGCTTGAACGACACGAGTCGACGGGCTGTGTCTTGGTACGGTCTCAGGACTGTATTGTCTTGAACTTGGTGGGTCTGCGGACCCTTGAAAAAGGCACAGAGTGTTTGCGAGCAGTTCACCGGACCACCTGGAAATTTGGCCCGCGCTTGAAAAGGCCCGGGACTGCCCGCGAACAATCTGCCAGACCAACTGGTAATTTGGCTAATGCTTGAAAAGGTCTGAGGCTGGAGCCTGTCTTCTTGAATTTGATACAGTCTCTGGACTGTAGGGAGTGGTTCCTGGACCGTTTAGGTTTGGTTCGTGACTAATATTGCTTACTTTATCTTGTCTTTGTTTGTTGATTGTTGGTGTTATACTTGTCCGTTAGGGACAGTGCATGTGTCTTATATTAAGATGCCTTGTTTCAGCAAATTGGGGTGTTTTGGATGTCGATGTTGTTCTACTAATGCTCGATTGGAAGAGAGCCAGCCTGCACCTCCGCAGGGTTCTCCAAATTTTGACATATACGTTAAACATGGTATTGGCCCTGTTATGTTTAGCACATTGTGGCATAAATATACGAGGGACAATGCTGAGTTACAGTGGCCACTTACTGGCTCATTTGATGAACAGAAATTGAACTTCTTGCAGGACAAGTTGTTTGCTAGGAGGAGCAGACAGTCGATGTTTGATTCTCTGAGAGTATGGCAGAAAGAAGCAAAGCAGTGACGATTGAGAGCAGAGAAAGAGGCCCGGAAGAGGCAGACGCAAACTATAACACTGAAAGCAGTAGCCTATGAAAGAGGAAAGGTAGAGAAGAGTATAGAATGTGCAGATAGAACATTTTGGTTACAGACAGATAAGTGCTATGTTACTAGAGAGGAAGGTGATGATTTTGTCGAAGAGCTATTGGATTCCCGTCCTCCCCCTCCTTGCGCCCCTGAACGGATATACCCAGCAGACCCGACCTCTCAGTCCTTGGCCCCTAGTGCCACCCCTTCCAGCATTGCTGATTCTAGTGCTACCGCTTCAGCCCCGGCCCCTCTTGCTTCTCTTCTATTCACACCAGTCACCGGGGCGGATGCTGTTATCTCCCCTGCCCAGTCTATCAGTTCTGTGTTGAGTGCTACTCCCCCTTTCACCCCTACCGTCCTGTCTCCCTACATGATGGTACCTGTCTCTGCGTCTGCTCCCTCCCCCATGAGTGTGACACACCAGGCACAGTTGAATGTTGAAACTGCTGCGCGTGGAGTGCATGATGTGAACTGGGCAGCAGCGCGAGATCGAATGGATAAAGTGTTGGTGCGTTCTGCAGTGGGTGATGAGGAAAAGAAAATGGTGGCGAATCAAGCAGCTCAGTGGGCTCGGCACCCGATCTATAGCATGGAGGATGTGTGGAGTGTGATGAAAGATTACGAGCCGTTTATACAGCAGCATGCCCTTAAACACATGTCAGCGATGCTGATAGAGTTGTGGGAACAGTGTTTTCAAGGTGTTGCACCGCAAATAATATATGACATACAGGATAGGGTATATGCTGCAGGTATGGCTCCCAATGAGGTTTTTAGCAATATAACGACACTAGTGGGTTACTGAGGTAGATTGCTCCAGAAGGTTCCAACAATGGGGACACAGCATTCCATGAGGGAAGTTCATCCCATTTACCACCCTGAAATTCCAGAACTGCGCGATTCCACCAATGCTGTGATTAGACAACGGGTCAACGCTCGGTTGCAGGAGCAATGGATCTATACTCCGTGGAAGAGGAGTGAGGTCCTATCCTTAAAGGGCCAGCTGCCGGACCCCCGGAAAAACCCTACTGAATATTATAAAGAATTGACGGAGGTGGCTTCCTCCACAGTAATGACGCTAGCTGACATAGAGTTGTTTTTCGGCCTGTTGGTACCGGTGGATATATGGAGGCAGGTCCATACGCAGGATCATGCACTAGAGTTGGGGGGAATGTGGGATGAGATCAGAGCTTGGGATAAGGAACGTAAGCCCGGCGACAAGCCGAAAGTGGAGCTCCTCGCTTTGCCAGGGCGTATTATCACATACATGTACTCACTTATCCCGCCAAAGAGAGTGGATTGGGACAAGTTGACTGCGTGTCGCCAGAAGAAGGATGAGAGTGTGTCGGATTTCTTTACCAGATTCAAAGGGGTGTTTTTAGATTTTAGTGGACAGCACCTGTCACAGGAGGGTGGTGTTCGTTTATTTGTCAACAGATTTGTCACTAACTTGCTTCCCGAGATTGCAACATGGTTGCAGGCTTCGGAAAGTACTTGGACGACATCATCCCCGTCAGTGATATTGAATATGGCACAATATTATGAACATAGAGAGAATGAGGACAAGGAAAGGGTGGAGAAAAAGTCCAAGGATTTGAAGACGAGGGTATTGATGCAGCAAGTTGCGAGGGGAAATGGATGAGGTAGAGGTTCGGGTTCGGCCCAACGGCCGCCCCGGTCTGGCAGGGGTGGTGCTTCAAACGCGCCCCTCGGGCTCAATCAATGTGCGTACTGCAAGCAGGAGGGACATTGGTGGAATGAGTGTCCGGAGTTGTTACAGAAGGGTGAGGCCCGAGGGGTCAAGGTTTTCGAGGACGTGGACGAGGAGCAGGAGGTAGAGGGGGGATGCAGTCCGAGGACACGTCACACAATAGGCAGAGCGGGAATTATTTTGACGACCCCCAAGGACGACAGTACTACCATGACGATTATGACATGGACAAAGTGACAGGGTTGTCTCACAGCTAGGACAGCCGAGGACAGGGCGAGGGACCAGTTCCTGTGCCTATAGATCAACACGGACCTTATGTCACTGCTGATTTACAGGGTACTACCAAATCTTTTTTAGTTGATACAGGGGCTATGAATAGCTCTGGTTCCCGTTCACTGGTCCCGGGGGCAGCTCTGTCTGGCCAAAACAATGTGTTGGTGGGTTTCTCAGGCGTGCCGGTCATTAGCCCAATTTCCAAGCCCCTTGCTTTGACTATTGGCCCCTTTACGGTCGATTCTCCATTTTTACTGACGTCAAATTGCGGGGAAAATTTGTTAGGACTCGATTTGTTAAAAAGGCTGCATGCGACAATTTTTTGTTCTCCCGACGGTGTCTACATGACTATTGGACCACAGGTAGCCCACGCCAAACAGTGCTTTGCAAAGAATGCCCCCCTTCCAGCTGAGTTATGGGATGTGCCACGTACGTTATGGGCTATGGGAGACACGGATGTGGGGTTGCTCCAGATCCCGCCGGTGGTAAGCAGAGACCCTGCGCCTACTTCTCTGCCATGCTTGATAATGTTGCCAGAGCGCTCCCGAGCTGTCTGAGAGCTGCCGCGGTGGTGGCAGTTTCTATCAGGCAATCTGCAGGGCTCGTCCTTGATACTGCTCTCACATTAATGGTACCTCATGCTGTGGATACGCTATTGAATAAGACAAAGACGCAGCACCTTACTAGTGCGCGTCTAACTGGCTATGAACTGACTCTGTTTGCTCCGCACATTACCATCAAAAGATGTGCTACTCTGAACCCGGCCACGCTACTACCCCTCCCTTCGGAAGAAAAGGACAATGATGTCCATCATTGTTTATTTCATACTGAGGAAGAAACGAAGGGACGGGTAGACCTCAGTGATGTTCCCTTATCTGACCCCCAAGGGGAACTATATGTCGATGGCTCTTGTTTCAAATTACCAGATGGCACCACCACTGCAGCCTATGCAATCACAACGTTACCCACTGTAGTTGAGACATCCTGTATCCCACACCAATCGGCCCAAGCTGCAGAGTTGGTTGCCCTCCTTAGGGCTTGTGAGTTGAGTGAGGGACTGGCTGTTAATATCTACACCGACAGCCAGTACGCCTTTGGGGTGGCCATAATTTTGGGCGCCTCTGGGCGGAGAGAGGGTTCTTGACTTCACACGGACTGCGGATTCAGAATGGGCCATTGATACATAGATTGCTGTCCGCACTGACACTTCCCAGCAAGTTAGCAATAGTGAAATGTAGCGCTCATAAGGCTATTACAGATGATGTTGGAAGGGGAAATGCTTTCGCAGACCAGACAGCTAAGGAGACAGCTCGATCAAAGATGACAAAGATGTTGGTGGCAGGTCCCGCTAGGTGGGTCCCAGACAATGGAATGTTCAAAGACACATTGGAGAATGTCAGGGAAATCCAGAGTGAGGCGACTTTAGATGAATTTGCAATGTGGGAGGAGAGAACAGGTCGCTTGGATGAGGACGGGTGTTGGACTGACTTGTCAGGGAAACAACCATGGTTGTTGCCTAATTCATATGTGCTCCCTGTTGTTACCATGATCCATGGCCCGGCGCACATTAGTGCCAAAGGAATATGCAAGTTGCTGGACCCAGTATGGCGGAATGATAATATCGCTAAGACAGCCACGCACCTAGTGAAGCATTGCATCATTTGTCTGAAGCATAACCCTGGGAAAGGTACCCCTACACCCGCTGGTAACTTTGCACCGCTTTCCTTCCCTTTCGAGGTTCTCCAGATGGATTTCATCGAAATGGAACGAGTTAATAACCTAAAGTATGTGCTAGTAGTGATCTGCGCATTCAGTAAATGGATTGAGGCCTACCCCACTAAAGAGAATACAGCTATGGCGACGGCGAAGGCACTTCTAAAAGAGTACTTCCCGCACTATGGGTTGCCACGCATGATCTGGAGTGACAACAGAAGTGACTTCAATGTAAAAGTCATTGAATTGGTGTGCACATTAAGCAGAAGTTTCATGCAGCGAATCATCCCCAGTCAGCAGGTCTGGTTGAGAAGTACAATGGTACTCTCAAACTGAAGCTAGCAAAGATTCAAGAAAGCACAGGACTGCGATGGACAGATGCATTACCCTTGGCTTTATTATCTACCAGAGCGACAGCGCAGTCTAGAACAGGGTTGTCCCCGTATGAGGTGGTCTTCGGACGCCCTGCTAATGTTTGGGGCATCCCCAGACTTAAGCGCTTTTCCGAGATAGAATACCCCCTGCTTGTAGACTACCTGTATGAATTTTCTAAAGATTTTCATTCTGTTCATCAACAGATACAAGCCACATTGCGGCCAGTACCAGAGGGGCCCGGGCATTGCATACAGCCCGGCGACTATGTGATGATTAAGAACTTCCAACGAAAAAGCAGCCTGGAGCCGAGGTGGAAGGGGCCTGTCATCGTTCTCCTTGCCACCAGAACGGCTGTAAAGGTAGACGGCAGAAAACACTGGATCCATACATCTCATGTGAAACGGGTGCCTCTCCCACTCCCGTACAACCGTTGGGTCAACGAAGGGATCGGTGATCAGGAGTGTGAGAAGGTGCCACGCTTCATTCCCTTCTCTGACGCCCGGGTGAGGTGAGCGCAGATGGACGAAGAAAGTGATGCAGTTCTGTCTGAGGCAATCCCACCAGAGATAAGGGCCGCCTTGGATAACACCGTCTCTAACCCACCGGAATCTGAGTCTCGATGCCCATCTGATCTTGAGTTTCTGCCCCTTTTTGTTGATGAAACAGTGCTGTGGAGTGAAAAGTATAATCTGAGGCCCCGAAAGAAGGACGGTGCACCAGCCGAACAGTCTAGGAGTTAGGGAAGGACTTGAGCTTAGGGCACAGGTGCTGTGCCTGAGGTGCCTGTATTAGACTAGGGTAATCTACACTGGTGCACTGCCTTGGACACTGGACAGGATAGTTGAGGGCATTTGCCCAGGAGGGAGGGTGCCCTATCCTGAAAGAAGAAGAATTTGTTTTGTTGCAAGGGCTGCGATTGTGCAGCTCCTCCGTGGGAGTGCTTCATAGCACCGTCATTGATGAACAATAGGAGCCTGCCAGCGAGGCTCTAAACGGACGCTGGGTGATTTGTGCCCCCCCGGTACTGTTGGTGCAATAAGTGGCTCTAGCCCGTGAATTTTTCTTTCCCTTTTTACACCTATAAGTTGTCCTTGAAGTTTTCCAAATGCATCCTTTTGGTCGTCCTATCCCTGATGAGGAGCAGCCCTTTGGGGCTCCGCGTCCCACTCCAGATGGTCCTGTTTGGTCCTTTTGGTCTACTAAGAGTAAACTAGTGTTTGTTGTAATAATTTTGCTTTCCCTGATGGTCGTATTTGGGGTGGTCTGGTTCTTAGAGGAACAACATCCCATGCACACCTTGATAGGGACTACCCCGGTTCCAGCAGACCACTCGTTTGTCACATTGGCCCCACATAAGGAGAGACATAGACAGACTTATGCACAAAATGCTTTTGTTCAGATGCTTCATCAGGTACACAGTACTACTAATGCTACGAATTGCTGGGTGTGTGGGCTACTTCCCTCAGTTATGCATAAAAATGATTTGCTAGTGTCATTGCCCCTGTCATATTTGGGTAGCTGTGAAGCTTGGTTCCAACTGCTCTCTATGGTATACATGCATTATCATGAGGACGTTATGAAAATGGTACAGGCAGACTACGAAGCAGTATTGGAGTATATAGTGGTACACCAGGGATACACATCCGGGGCAGATGGCAAGGAGGGTACCCTACACCCAGACGCTTGTATGAATGTATTTGAAGTTCATGAAAATGTCACCTGGTTACGAAATGAAATGCTAGATTTCCAAGGATTTAATGTCACTGAATACTTTAAATGTTTCCAGGAGCGCAATATCACTGAAGACAAAGCCATGCATGTCCCGGTGATAAATGCAACGGCTAGTTTCTGTGTTGAAGGAATAGGGAACATTTCAGTAGGACAGAGTATTGTAACTACACATACCAATTGAACACTACTAGCAGCCCACCTTTGCTTACACCTCCGAATGTATACTTCATCTGTGGGGAGCAGGCAGATACCTGGCTTCCGAGAGGGTGGTCTGGCCAGTGTTATGTTTCCTTTCTCTTGCCTCCCGTTTACATTGCACCGTCCAATTACCACAAGGATCATAGACTACAGCATAGGGATCTCCAGATACACCGAGTTAGGAGAACTGTTAATTCAGACGATATTGATCAGACAGATACATCCTTGCAGCAATTTACTGACATAATGAAGGGCATTCTGCCGTTCTGGGGTCCCATGTTCAATAGTCGTAATATTCGTCGCCTTGCTAGAGTAGTCGAGGGAGTTATTAATACTACTGCTGGTATACTGACCAATATTACAGTCAAACTTCAGGCTACGAGGCTCGTTTCTCTTCAAAATAGGATGGTTTTAGACGTCATCCTGACTGATAGGGGTGGAGCCTGTCGCGTCATCGGCAGCAGCTGCTGTGTGTACATACCTGATAGTGCCCCTTCTGTATATTCCCCAATACAGAAATTACACAGACTTGCTTCGGATATCCATCAGGATAATGGTTCATGGTCCCTCACAGGGTGGCTCTGGGGTCTGGTGACATCATTGGGTTGGAAGATATTACTTGTCCTAATAGCCATTGCAGGAGTTATCTTTACCTGTTGCTTATGTATTAATTGCCTTCCAGCCTGTTGCACCTATTGTATGAGTAAACTTACCCCTACCCCTACATTTCCAAGAAGTGAAAACAACATTTCTGTTATGATGATGCAGGAAATTCAGGACCTGATGCTCATAGATGAGGGCATCTTTGAGTATTAAATGATTTCAATGCTCATGTGTTGCTTGTTTTTCCCTTGTTACTTGAGTGATTAAGCAATTCCTTCCTCTCCCTTAGAATTGTAAAGACCCTACCGTATAGCAATAAAGCATTTAGCCACCCATGCTAAAAGGAGGGTCTGTTAGATTTTAAATTCCCATCCCTGCAATGTACTCCTTTTACGTTATATTAGGTTAGCAATGTGTGGCTAAATAGATGCCAGTTGTATTCACGTTATGCAACCCACTGAGTTATCCCCATAATGTGCAGGCTTCAGTTAGCGAGTGTGACTCCATTTTGCATTTCGGAATCCTTATTAGGCTGCTTAGACTGTGCCCGAGTTAGGCCTCATGGCTCGTAATGCTTGCCTCAGCAGAACACTGTATTTCGTTATTATTTTTTCTTTCTGTTCAAGGCTGTTTCCCAACTTGCTAATGAGGAGACCATTCTGCTCTCACATACCTATCTAAGGGGCATATCTACGAGGACGGCGATAAGTCAACGCAAAGCGCCCTTAGCGCTTTTCTACTTATCGCCGTCTATCGCTTGATCATATCGCCCTGGTAGCGCGTTATCTACAACGCTTTTCCCCAGGGCGATATAATTACCAGCGATAGCGGGGGAAATCGCCTTTTTGCAGGGAACATCGCTGGTTTTCCAGCGATGTTCCCTGCAAAACGGTGATAACCTTGCTGATACGACCCTGTGGTCGTATCAGCACAATCCACCCCCATAATAGGTATGCCTAAGTCTGCAGTGTTTAGCAGACGTTAGTTTCCGGCGAAAACAGCGGTTTTTGCCCAAAACTAACGTCTGCTAAAATGCATTGGCAGCCTTGTAAATATCGCGATGTGCACATCAGCGATATTTACAAGGTTGTACTGCCCAGTGACACCCACTTTGCATCTCATTAGAGATGCAAAGGGGGACGTCGGGTAAAAGGGTGCTAACATGCGCCAATGCATGTTAGCACCCTCTTGTTAATAGGGCGATGATTTTATCTCCGCTTTTTTGGCTTTAGAAGCCAAAAAAGCGGAGATAAAGCCCTTGTAGATATGCCCCAATGTGTGTAGTTCTGCTCCCACGTTAGGAGATGCTGAGACCCAGCACAGTGGCCTTGGGTCTCTGATAACATGTACCCATCTGGCAGGTGGTAGCTCATCTCCCTGTGCCTCCTTAGTTCATGTTCGGCCCAGGCCGGTAGTTTTCAATGGTGGGCAGGGTTGGAGGCTCTTGGGGAAGAATGATTACTCACTGTAGACTGTTGGGGATCCAGTCCCTCGGCAGACATCTTAGGGTGCAGGCCACGATGGACTCCTCTGCAGAGCATTTCTAATAAACATGTAGGTTTGTATTCTCTACTGTCTGACCGACTCTTCATTCTTGGGAAGGCATAGCAGGTGGTTGTGAGAAAACCCGAGTGGCCACTTCCTTCAGTATGCACCTGCTTTCCAGCCCAGATTAGCTAGGTCATGCATGCTTTTAGTCTATTGAAGACTGGGGTCGGTGGGGTGATAAGGACATTAGTGAATAGATATAAAAGTTTGGGTAATACAACCATCTTTATGATGGACACTCTGTCTGCCGGGGCTAGCGGCAAATGAGTCCATCTACTGACTTGTGTTTCTAGTTTATCTATCGCCACCCCAAAGTTTGCTCTTATTACAACAGCTGGGTCTCTGTGGATCCATATTCCTAAATATTTAACCGGGCCCTCCTGCCAGGTTAGAGGAAATTCCATAGAGTGTGGTTGAGTGATCTCAGTCAACGGGAGCACTGTGGATTTGCTCCAGTTAATTTGTAGTCCAGATTGCCTTCTGAATGTAATATATTCTCTTAGTAGCGGTGATAAATTATTCCTAGGGTTGCGTACATATAACACCATATCATCCGCATATAGGGAAATGCCTATGGGGCGTAGGCGGAATTTTAGTGCTATGGCTGAATGTTGTTGCCGTATTTTGCATGTAAGGGGTTCGAGTGCAATGGTGAAAAGTAAGGGGGATAGAGGACATCCTTGTCTTGTTCCTCTTTGTATTTGTATTGCTTCGGATATGTGTCTGTTTACCTTAATTCATGCTACTGGTTTGGTATAAAGGAGCTTTATCCATTGCATCAATATACCTGGCATACCCATGGTCTGCAATATCGCAAATAAATATGTCCATTCTACCGAATCAAAAGCTTTTGGCAGCATCCAGTAGTACTGCCGCCTCTTCTAGCTTAGGGTTTAGTTGGTGCTGCAAAGCAAATATAGTGCGTATATTGTGTGATGTGGACCTTGCTGGTATAAATCTGGATTGGTCCGGCAATATAAGATTTTGCATAAGTGGTTGCAGCCTCGTAGCTATGATTTTAGCTAGTATCTTTGTGTCCGTGTTAATGAGCGACAACGGCTGGTATGAATCACATCTCTCTGGGTCTTTGTCGGGTTTTAGTAGCGAAATTATCATTGCTTCTCGTAGTGTGGGTGGTGAGATCTTTTTGTTGTATGCATCCTCATACATTTCCACTAAATATGGACTTATCAGTTCTGCATATTCCTTATAGAATTCTCCTGTGAACCCATCGGGTCCAGGAGCTTTACCATTAGGCAGTGTTTTGAGGGTCTTTTGTACATCTTGTATTGTGATTGGTTGTGATAAATATACCCTTTGGCCCTCCGACAGCCACGCTATGGCTATGTCATCGAGATATTCTGCAATTTCTTGTATTCCCGCTGTGTCACAGGATGCGTAGAGCTTGCCATATATTTCTGCAAATGCTCCTAGTATCCCTTTAGTGTCGTAGTGTGCTATTTCGTTAGTATCTGTTATTTTTATGATTGCCTGTGCTTTATTTTCAGCTCGGTTTTTTTGCGCTAACATTGCGGCCAGGCCTGCCTCCCTCACCATATGCTCTAGCTTTTTGTCGATGCGCCAGGTATTTAATTTCGCTATCCACAAGTTTGTTATATATATTAAGTTGTTCCCTAATGGTACCTAGTGTGCCTGCATGGTGTGTGCGATCACACTCTTCTTCTAACTTCTTAAGAGAGTGTTTTCAGATTTCCGCAACTGTGTACGTATGTCTCTCAAAATTTCCGCATTTGTACTAATGCAGACCCCCTGTATGGTTGCTTTAAACGCTTCCCATAGTATACTCGCATCCTCTACTGATTCTTTGTTTTGTTGGAAGTATTCTTCCACTTCTTCCCTAATTGTGTTACTGTATATTGGATCTAGTAGAGCTGTGGCATTAAACCTCCATACATATGGCAGCGGTGCATATGTTGGAGCATCTAGGGATAGTAGTACAGGCTTGTGGTCTGACAGTGTTTTTGGGAGGTGGTGAATATCCCACACCCAATTGCTGGCCACACCCGAAGCTAGCCAATAATCAATCATGGACCAGCTCCCATGTACTGTAGAGGTGTGCGTACTGTCTTTGTTTTTGCGGGTTACGCAGTCGCCATATATCAACCGTATGGAATTCTACCATGCCATTTAGTATTGCCTTGGCTGCTTGTTTGTGCTATTCTATCACTGTGCGCGACCTGTCATAGTCATCATCAAGTGCCACATTTAGGTCCCCATCCCACAGTATTTCCATCTGCGGTAGCTCTTGTAGCTTATTCCATATGTTTATATAAAATCCTGGATCATCCACATTAGGCCGATATGTGTTAACTAATCCTATTTTGGAGCTGTGTAATATTCCAGTAACGATTATGTATCTCCCTTGATCGTCTGTGATTGTGTGCTCTATTTTAAATTGCACCCCTCTTTTATTAGAATCAGGACATCTTTTGCATATGAGGAGTAGGACGATGCTATTGTTGCCTCTGCCCATCTTCTACCTATACCAGCGTCATTGGACTTTGTTAAGTGGGTTTCCTGAAGCATAGCTATCTCTAACCGATGTCTATCCAGATATACCAACACTTGCCAAATTTTTCTA
Organism: Calotriton arnoldi; assembly: GCA_963921515.1. Classification (NCBI taxonomy): domain Eukaryota; kingdom Metazoa; phylum Chordata; class Amphibia; order Caudata; family Salamandridae; genus Calotriton; species Calotriton arnoldi. The sequence continues at coordinate 1,049,342 of CAWUFW010004289.1, read as the reverse complement.
CGTTTGTTTAACCCTCTAACGTTCCAGGTGAGCAGGTGCACTGGTGATGCTCGGTCTTGATTATGTATTTATCCATATGTGTTGTATCGGTGTACGCCTTTACAGACTAGTTTTGTGCTGCGCTTACATGTGATCTGTGAGCATGTACGATGATGGCTAACAATACAAACAATCCCACCCCCACCCACTCCCGCATCCTAAACATGCTAGAGAAGACCCCATAAAAGAAAACATAACTTATGCGCATGTTCAATAAAATTGCAACCGTAAGGTTCCACGTCAAATGGTAACTAACAGTTCGGGGCATACCCATTGTGGGGGTCACGCCAGAGTCCCAACCTGCACCCCTTCGTGGCGAGGGGCGGGTCGTGAGCTTGATTACAAGTAACCAGCCGACATAGTGATATTTGATAGATCTCGGCTCGCATTTTTCACAGTTCCTGTAGTTAAGTGCTAATTTATCAGCTGCTGGCTAGGAGTACTCTTTCCTTGTGTGTCGTAACATTTTTCAGGCTTTATCCATACAGATCTTGGTTAACACAGTCAGTCTTCTTCAGTGTGCTGTCTTCTGTGCTTGTTGCCAGCTATCAGCGTGTCAGAGTAATCCACAGCTGCTTTAGGCGTTTGAAAAATTCTTTCCTTCCCTTTATGCATTATTTTTAATGTGGCTGGGTATAGCATGGCGTATGCTATTTCTGCTTGCTGCAACTTTTTCTTTACCTGAAGGTATTCTTTCCTGGCTGTTTGTACGGCCATTGTGAAATCAGGAAAGAAGAGCAGCGTGTTTCCTTGATGATGGATGTCTCTTTTCTCCCTGGCCATTCGCAACACTGCATCCCTGTCTCTATAATTTAATAGTCTTGCGACGATGGGACGCGGCGGCGCTCCCGACGGGGGTCTGGGTGCCAGGGAGCAGTGCGCCCTTTCCACTATAAACATTGGTGACAGGGCTTCTGCTCCAAAGATATCCTTCAGTAATTGCTTCACATAGGTCTCCATTGGTCCAGTATATGTCGATTCTGGTACGCTTACGATGCGTATAATATTTCAACGTGATCGCGCTTCCAACTCTTCATTCTTGGCTTGGATGACTGCTATTACTTTTTCCATGTTTAGGCTTTTCGTACAGAGCTCCTTTGCGGTGTCTTCAGTGGCAGATATCCTGAGTTCAGCTTTGTTAAGTCTACCCATTTGATGTTCCAGCTTGGTGGTTAGGTGATCCATTCTGAGGCTCAGGCTATTGATTTTACCATCAATGGATTGCAGACTGTGCTGCATGGCTGCTAATTTGGCCGCCAGTGTGTCCGATGAGTGACTATGTTCATCCATGTCTGGGGCTGTTTCCCCTGCTGCCCTTGTGATTTTTCTGGGCTCAAAGTTCAGTCTGGGCTGGGCTTTGTCTGTTTTCCCCATCTGGTCAGTGAGGAGTGGGAGACAGGCCCTTCCGGCTGATCGCAGGAATTTAGTGTGCGGGTTCGCCGCGTGTTTCCCGCACCGTCTAGTATCTGTGTGGGCACGATTATTAATAATAGTTCTTTCGGCCACAGAAATTTGAACTTAATAACAGATATATAACTTCAGTTGATTTGGGGCCTGAGTGTGTTTCACCCTCTGTGTCTGCTGCCCCCTGATTTTATGCTTCATGGAGCCGACTTGTCACAGTTTCAGTGTTTGCAATGATTTTTCTCTGACACCCTTTATTGTGCACTCGGTCTTGTTTAGTCTATTGCAGCACGTTTGCAGGGCTACAGCCACACTGTCTTACAAGGCACTGCAGGAGCTCCTCTCCCCACTTCAGCAGCGTGGTATTTCTATTACGAGTTAACTGGCACCCTCTACTGTGCAATTGGTCTTATTTGTTCCCTTGCATCACGTATATGGGCTACACATAAACAGACGTACAGAACGTTACAGCAGCTCTTCTTCCCTCTTGAGTAGCGCGGTGCTGTTATGGCAGGTACATTATGTTCTCCGGGTTGTGTGTGGAGGGACCCACGTCTGTTCAGGAGCCAGCCCCGAGAACGTAATTTCCCGCTCACCTCAATTCACGGTGCCTGATATTTCCTGGGTGCTCCACAGGAAAGGTAGGGTGCTCCCGCAGTGTCGTTCACTTCTCGGCAGTCCCGGCCTGCTATCTGCGCATTTCCGCCTTGCACCGCAGGCCCAGCTTACGCGCGTCTTTCCCGGGCCGATCTCCGGCCTCCCCGCAGCGCCACAACGGTGATTGCTTCCCCCAGTTGCGGCTGTGTGTAACGGACCAAAGATGGGATCCGGCCAGGCAAAGCAGTGTTCCGCCCTTACATATGGTCACTATGCTGGTCCTCCGGTAAGCAGCGCTGAGAATGTTTTCCCATTAGAGGTATCTCTGCATATCGGGCGGCGCCACCATTTTCTCTAGCCGTACCTGTTGCATCGCATTGCCTGTTGGAGCATATATCGGTTATTTCTACAGTTCGGTTTCCTCTGCTTTCCGTTGCCGCTTATTACACCTGCATTATGCTGTATTGTTAGTTCATTTTCGTCAGCTGTGGGCAGGATGTTGACGGATTATATGCTCACGGCCGGCTCAGCTGCACTAGGGTGCGGCCATCTTGCCGTGGGCTTACTAGCGTCCCCGTGTTTTATGTATATTTTGATGATAAGTCCCTAATGGCACAGTGATTTTTATGAGTGGTGGTCTAAATGTACTTTACATACCACCAATAATTATGAACTATGTGAGGTTATGACGAGTGCCTAGTGGTGCAGTGATTTATGTGGTTGTGGTCTAAATGTGTTCTATGCAGTGATTTATGGTCTACTGTGTTTTTATGTGTATATAATACAAAGGCTATTTTTATATAACCTTGTGTGCAGTCTCTTTTGTGGTGTGCCTTAGTTGTCACTGGTGGGTGGGTGTGTTGCACAAACACTTTACACATTGCCTCTAGGATAAACCTGACTGCTCTGCCAAGCTACCCGGGGGTGAGCACGGGTTATCTTCGGTGTGTAACTCCCTTACCCTGACTAGGAGTGGTGGGTTCTGCCTGGCTTAGGTGTATGCCCTAGCCAATCAGGAACCCCATTTCTAACAGGCACCAACTCTCGCTCTAATATTAAGAGCATAGAGTAAGGTTTTGGGAAAAGAGTAACTGGAAGGCCTCGAAAGTGGTGGTGGTCATTTGCAAGACCCTGGGCATTTTGTTATTTTTGGGGTGGGGTAGTATGAGAAACTGTAACCTAAGGTTGAATGATGTCAGATATTCTTTATTTTACTTTGAATGCTATAGGGGAGGGGAGTGTAATGCTGCAGGTGCTGGTTCACTGTACCATGATACCAGCTATGTGTTTGTATGTGTCTGGGGAACAGCTCTGAAAGCGGTGTGGGGTTGTTTCCTGATGCCAGTTTTGTTTATAATGCACAGCACAGTGTGTGGGGTAGAGTGAATTGCTATGCAAGGCTAATGATCACTTTTCTACTTTTGTGCTGATAATCTTTTTAGGAGAGAGGATGTTTGTGGACATATATAACATACAATTGTACATTGAAAGGAGTCAATAATGAGGATTTTGCCACTCTGGGTGTTAGACCTGACATCCTTGGCATGGTTTTCCCAAAACCTTTTGCATTCGCTCCTACTGTGTTGTTATATTTGTTTTTGTTGGCCTTAGAACTGAATATTTTAGCACTGCTAACCAGTTCTAATGTGCTTGTGCTCACTCCTCTAAACATGGTAAAATTGGCTTAATCCCAATTGGCATAATTCATTTACTTGTATGTCCATAGTAAAGTGGTACTACATGTATCCAGGGCCTGGAAATTAAATGCTACTAGTGGGCCTGCAGCACCCATTGTGCCACCCACTTAAGTAGCCCTTCAAAACATGTCTCACTCAGGCCTGCCATTGCAGTCTATGTGCAAAATAAACCTCTTGCCAGGCCTAAACCTTACTTTTAAATACATGTAATTCACCCCTAATGTAGGCCCTAAACAGCCCTTAGGGCAGGGTGCCATGTATTTAAAAGGTTGGGCATGTACTTTTAAGTTTGACATGTTCTGGTGTAGTGTAGCTCCTATTTCCCTAATAGGCTCTGCGCATTGGAATAATATATCCTATAGGTTTGACATAGGACTAAGGTCAGTATGACCCTATCGAGTATATTAAACTTAATTACTTGTGCCAGCTAGCTCAGAGGCCACTAGAAACTCCTTGACAACAAGAAGGGAGTAGTTTCTGGCAGCCGCAAAACATGACCACTCTGTTTCCCTTTAGAATCAGAACGTGTCCCTGAGTCGTGGAAACAATAGATAACTATTTCACTCAGCTCAATCGTGCATGCTTAGTTTTCTCCAAGTTACACAGAAAGAAGTAGACGGGCGTTTCAATAAAAGATTTATTGAACAGTCTTGTTTCTGGTGTATGTATAATGTGCTGTTACGATCACAAGACAGTATGCGAGATAAATAATGTACAGTGTGAGCAGTAGAAATAAATAATACTGCGATAGCATTATCTTTTAGTACATATGCATTTACATAAATAACACAGACTAAAAATGCGAGTACTCTTACGATGCGTTTCTAACCTAGTTCTACCCCAATGTACCTAACCTAACCTAGGTGTAGGGAGAGGTATGAAGTAGGTGAAGTATTCCTTACTATGGTATACTAAGAGTATGTTAAGCCTAGTATGCCAAGTATGCCAAGAGTCCCTCTAGGTTCTAGTCAGCTCCATACCTGAAGAATGAGAGAGGTAGGAATCTCTTTGCCAGACTCGAACTCCAACACCCCGCAAGGGAAGTCAGATCACTGGAAGCTGGACTCTCTGCGTGCAGGGATGACAGCGTCTTCTCAGTGCGTCAGGCCGGGAAACGGGCTCCTCTGAAGTCGAGGTCTCCTCTGATTTACAGGGGCTAGGGAAGGTATATTTATACCTGAGAATTACCTCAGAATGTTAGCATTGACGTGAGTCGGACAGCGGAAGACGTCATGAATGAACCCCTAAGGAATAATGGTTCATGCATAATATATGAGTCCTTGAAGAAATCAATAGTCCTGGGCTAGGGAAACTCCCGCAGCCTAAGGGTCTGTTCTTCATGAACTCGTTGTGACGTTAGGGTGGACGGATGTCGAGACCATGTCTATATTTGGAGTGCACGGTTTAATGCACAAATAAGGGCTGGGATTTTATGCCTATATAAGGGCAGGGCGAATTGTGCCTATATAAGGACATGATACTGGAAAGCCCGTTTATGGACACCCTAAGAGGAATACAACACTGGTAGTGAAAAACTAATAAATTCATTTTTTACTGCTGTGAGGCATACCTCGCCCATGGGATGACTTTGGGTTACCTTATTACATTTAATAAGTGATAACCTTTGTTTGGGAACCGGTCAAAATGTCAGCTTTGGTGTTTAAAGAATTTCAATTTAGAATCCTCTTTAATGTAAAAGTCAGGTTTTACCTCACAATTCTGAAAATGACACATTTAGAAAGTTGGGGTTTTCTTGTCCTAGCCATTTAGCCTGTATCTTGGGTCACATGACTAGTTGCAGGGAAAGTTAGGCTTTGTGAATTCCTCCCAGGCAGTCACACAAAAGGAGGACTAGGTATTGGCAGGAAGGGGCATCCTGACTAGATGTGAGGGGTGTAGTTGTGCCTATCCCACTTACATTTCAAAGGAGCTTCCTTACCCACACACAAAGGACGTTGCACTAGCCTTTTGTTACCCCAGACATCCTGTGACCAGGTCATGGAGAAACAAAGTTCAAGAACCATCTGTGGGGGGGAACTCAAGACATTTATCCCATTTTAAAGCTCGTACCAGGTACAAATATTGGCCCCACATATACACTCTTCAGTACACTCCTTGACCTGTGGATACTACAGATAAAGGACTTCCCTGCTGCCAGAGGACATCCCTGCATCTTGAGGCCTATCCTGCTCTCTGAGAAGGAAGACTGGACCTGCTCCCTTCATCCTAGGCAGAGTGACTCCAAGGGTCAACAGGTTGACCCATCTGTTATGAGCTACAGGGATATAACAAGCTCCAGAGGCCTCCCTGCAATTGCCCAGCTTACCTGCTGCAACTGGACCTGCCTGGACCTGTCTGAGCCCTGCTGGCCTCTGCTAGAATGAGTCTCTGATCCCCAAAAGGCACCTCCGCAGGTCCTGGGCCTTGGTTGACATCAGAGTACACGTCTGTGAAGACAAATAGAGAAATACTGATGTTTTGGGCTCTTTGTGACCACAAACGGGCCCATTTGTGGGAAACGTTTGCAGCCTGCAACGACCGACCAGGCAAAGCTCTAGTTGACCTGACTCTTTGTGCTTGTGAGACGGCCAACAACAACTGGTGACATAAGATTTGCACTTCACACTACAGCGATGACAGCTTGCAGTCACTGTCAATATGAAGCTTGAGCAACAACCGCCGGCGATGCATGAAGGATCTTCGCACTACAGCGATGACCGCCCGAGACCCACGGGCTGCTCTTCATGCTACAGCGAATAACATCAGTGGCACACTCCTTGCAACTTCCTCTACCACCAACTGGACACTTAACCCCGAACTTTCAGAAGGTAACTTTTTCAGCAGGACGAGCCTGGTACCTATATCCAGGCCAAACTCCATTGCAGTCAGCCTGAAATTCTGACTTTCCCCCAGTCTAGCACAGCCACATTTTCTAAATTAGTGTGGGATTGTTCTTGTGTTGTGTTTTCACTTTATTATTGTTTGGGTGCTGCATGAATACTTTGCACATTACCTAAAAGTTAAGCCTGACTGCTTTTGTGCCCAGCAACAGAGGGTTAAGTGCAAGTTAATTTTGTGACTTTTTGTGGTTCACCCCGACAAGGATTGTGTCTATTGCTTGAGTAGGGCTCACACCCCCCTCAACCAACAACCCAATTTCTCACACTAGGGCTCTCATAAACATCATAGAGAACTTGAGCTCCTCTCTTGTTGTCTATCTGATGTCACTTGGAAGACAACCCTATTATTCAGTGTTACTCATATATACTTGTATACGTAATGTAGGGCTCTCATTGAATACCAATAGCATGAATGCCAAAGTCTAACTCTGGTTATTCACTTCTATGAAGTGGCAACAGCTGGAAACACAATTATCTTCCACTGTTGCATTGTCATAAAGGAATTCCATACTACTTTGACTCGGCTCTCTGAAACCCTGTAAGTGCAGCACTGGCTCACTGCTCTGATGGAAAGCAGAGGGCACAGCTTTGAGGAGAAATGAATGACTGAAGTCAAGGAGGGTGGTGGAGGTGGATAGTAGGGTGTCAGGTTTTTATTTTACATTTGGATAGGGAATAGAGACCCTGTTATGTATGGCTCTCTCATTATTCCTCAGCCCCTGAGTAGCAGCTGGAAGTCGGGCAGACAACTTTGAGCATAATACATATCAAATAATTATAGATGGGTAAACAGTGAATTAAGGGGGATCTTTTTGCCTTGTGTTTTTGAGTGGCATCATGGGCAACTCGAGCTCTTCTCCCGTCTATTTGATGTAATTCATATCACTGAGTTAAAACCATCCAGTTTACTCACTGTTACCTTTCTATAATTCAATATGTTTACCACTGAGCCATTCCACATACATCATAAATAAAAGCAGCACAGCTCAAACTTCTTGACACCACTCTGAACCCCAGAGTGAAGACAATCGCAAGTAGGTTACTTATGCATTGAAAATGAGATTTTAATTAAGGGTCCCACACTTGAATAGCATAAAATGTTTAATGTAATAAAGAGGCAGTGTTCACAAATGACACGACAAATGTACATTTATTTACATTGGTATGAATTGCAGCCTTTTAGTCTTTCAGTTGGTAATATTTTGTGGTTACTCTTTTGAAATTATTTGTATCCTAGTTGTTTAAAAATGCTTTTTTTATTTAAAATGTCATTGTATTTTCTATATAAGAGCAGAGTATTGTTCCTCTTTATTTCAGATCTTCACAGAAAAAAATATTTTTGTTTTAAAGCATTTGTTATTACTGTGATAATTACTTCTTTTTCTTTTCTTTTGCAGACTTATACAGTGCAAACGTGGCCCAAAGGCATCCAAGCACTTTGTATGAGCACCAGGTTACAGTGCACAAGGTTGTTTCTATTGTTGTTTTAAGCACAGAGAGACTATATCATTTGCCCAGAATCACAGGATGTTGAGCTGACCCCGGGACTTGAACCTGGCTCCCCAGTACCAAAGTGAGCAGCTCTAACTATTAGGTCACATCTCCTCTTGAGGAAAAAACATGGTCCAGCTGAGCTTTTCTGTGAGACTACTTTGACATCTAAGCAGTGAAAGATCAGTATTGTATTTTACTGCTGTAATGTAAAAGCATGTTTTTGTCAAACAGCAATGGAGCACTTCACAAAAGCTGGAACAATAAAAACATGAGAGAAGTTTGTAAATAGCAAGTTAGGGGATTGAGAGAACAGGTAAAACAATAGGTACAAACTGAACAGACATGTCCTCAAGTCTACCTGGATAGATAGAAAGTAATAGCTGGATCTTAGATCATGTGAGAGATAGGTCCATAGTCTAAGGGGCCGATTCCGATCTCGGCCGGTAGTGCTCCGAATCGGATTCGGTTTTACCGGATCCGATCCGGAGCCCTATTTTCCGACCGAGTCGTACGCGCGTCCGGGCGAGCGAGTACGATGCGTATTCGCCGACCGACTCGTCCGGGCGACCCGACCGCTCCGACCGACTGGTTCCCGGATCGCACCGCTCCGACCGACTCGCTCGGACCCGATTCGCACCGCGCAATGGAGACGTTTTCCGGCCGGATAAGTACGATGCGCACCTCGACCGCTCCGACCGACTCGCGCCGTCCGACTCGAACTCGCTGTCGGAGCCGTACTTTGGGGGTCCGTGTCGGACCCCCTGTACGCGTACCCGTGCGAGCGCACACAGGGGGACCCATGGGTCCCCCCTACCTGTGCGTGTACGCCGCGAAGCGCTTCGCGCAGTGGCGTAGCTAGGCACTCTGCCGCCCGTGGCGGTCCCTGCCTTTTGCCGCCGCCGAGCGCCTAAGAGCAGGGGGGGTGCTGGCGATAAATTTACCTGCCGCCCCCAAATCTCATGCCGCCCGGGGCGTACCGCCCCCTCCGCCCCCCCCTTGCTACGCCAGTGGCTTCGCGGCGTACTCGCTGTAGGGGGTGCCCTTGTCCGCCTCGCACCCATTGAGGCAATGGGAGCCCGCGTACGCGTTGTACGACCGGCTCCCATTGAGTTCAATGGGAGTCCGACCGACTCGTGTCCGGTGGCATACGAATGCATCGGACTCGTTCGGTCGGACTGCACGGGTCCGATTCGGTCGGAAATCTCTCCGAGGCCGGCTCGGTCGGAGAAATTACCGACACGAATCGGAATCGGCCCCTTAGTGTTGGGCAAAATGAGGACTGGCTCATTATGTTGGATTTGTTTCATTTTTAAATAGTCTAGATAAGATGTAGACTATTTAGCATTATAGGTGGTTAACTCTCAATAACTGGGTTGTTTTCCACTGAGGTGTTCCAATTTACATCATAGACAAGAAGAGCAAAGAGAAATGTGAAACAATATCACCCACAATGTTATGCTGTGTATGCCCAATCATGAGAACGTTTCAAGAAGCTTTATCTCATACAGCAGCTGGGCATCTGGAGAAAACTAGCTCTCATTGGCCATCTTATAAGTTGAAACTTGGAGAACAATTTTAAGAGTGTGAGAAATAGCATATATTTTCTTGGGAAATTCCATGAAACTTTTGTGCAATTACAGAAACGTATGCTTATATAGCGATATTTGGATAGCCCATTTTTTGCTTAGCTTTTTTTGCATAAATATATCTTACAAAATACCAGCAGAAGACTGGTTCAAGCAGAAAATGTTACTCACTGACACATAAAAAATCACATAATGTGGAATGTCATGATAGTTCATGAATTTAGCTTAATCGGAAATTCTGGAATTACGTGAATTTCACAGCTATTATTTAAATTTCACCCTAGCCTAAAAACAACCCTGCTATTGACAGTTATTAATGATTAACTTCACGTATTGAATATTATTAAATGTTCTACGTTAGCAATTTAGTTTTCCTTTTAAACTATGGGCCTGATTAATACATTGGTGGGTGGGCCAGTGTTCATCAGGTTGGTAGAGGTTTTCCTCCTCCACACGGCCTTGACTACTGCCCACCATATTAAGAGATCACCACTGTCTCTATGAAGATATCAGTGCCTTCAGATGAACCTTTGTTGGAAAACAGGGAGTGTGTTTTTGGGGGAAAAAAAAAAATCATCCAGACACCCTGGAAGTTTACTGTCTGGACATAGGGGTCATTTTTCATTATTTTCTGTTTAGGGCCACCAGTATTTCTCTGGCAGTCCAGAAGAGAGAAAAAAAGAATAACAGACTGTTCATTCAAACCCGGGCAGATGTTCTTATGTATCTACACCAACGGTCCAAACATGTCAGGTTATCGGTGTAGGGTTTTTAATGGCAGAGTCAGGCGGCGCGCCGCTTTCTGAAACATGACAGCCCGCCCACTGCTAAATCAGGTCAAGTTGGTGGACAGCATGTTTGTTTCAATGTATCCAATCCTCCACAATCTAAATAGAGCCCTATATTTCTTTGACTGCTTGTCTCACAGAGTTAACTGCTGTGAGTGCCCATTGATCTGCACCATCTTTTCTTTCCTTAAAACCAAAGAAAAACTTTCATAGCACAGCCTAACAAAAAAAATGCAGCACAAATTTAACAATATTTCATGCAAAACGCAGCAAACCACCTTGCTGCGCTGCTCTCATGAAAGGGGGAAGGCAGGAATGCACTGTATTTAACATTCCTGCTCTCTGCCTGCGCTGGCGCACAACTGCTGCCTAGTGCCAACGCAGGCACCCTCGCACAATGGTGCAAGGGTGCCTGTGCTGTGGACAGGATTGTTTTTGTGTAGGAAGGGGCACTTTCCTGCACAAAAACAATCCTCAGAGGCATTTTCCTCTTTCTAAGTGTGCTGCAGAATGCAGCACCCTTTGAAAGCGGAAACAACGAGGAGAAATAAAGACATTGCTCTGCCTTGAGTTACTCTAGATCTATCAAGCCATGCAGGACCCGTAAGGTGGCCTTGCATGGCTTGATATATTCTGTTTAGATTTTGCGTCGCCCTTGCATCCCCTTACATCCCCTTGAGTGGCGCAAGGGCGGCGCAAAACCATGATAAACATCGGCCTGAATGCAGTTTCAGAAAGCTTAAAGAAATGCTTTGTGGCAACTATTTTGACCAATTAACCTACTGTTTATTTAATTCGCATGCGGCAGGGTTTTCTTGGAATCAGGAGGTTTACCCATTTTTGCATGATTTTTCTGCTACAAGATCCATCTGCAAAAACAGACATTTCATTTTTTTCTTCTAGAGCAGTGATACTTAAAGTATGGCCCGGAGGCAGCATGTGGCTCTCCTGACCTTTACATGCGGCCCCCGGTCAAGAGCAACACTAACATAAAAAATATGTTAAATAAACCGGCAAGCATTTATTTAAAGGTTAATTGAAATTAAATCAAGGAAGTAACTAGGGTGTCCTAAACCACTTAACTTTAGGAACACCTTCATTTTTAAAGAGATCTTGCAGTAAAAGTGTGATAAAGTTGGTTAATAATTCATTACATGCAAAATAGTTTCACCTTAGTACATCAGGTTGTCAGTACATTGAGAAGTATTGTTTATTTTAAATGATAGTTTTCAAACATGAATTGAGAAACATTCAATCTTCCCCAAAATCTGATAACAATGCCACTATAGTACGAAGAGGCAAGTCAGTTGTCATGTGCACTTTTTGAGGACCGGGGTTTCTATTATACATGAACAACATATATTTTATTAAATCAAGCCCTGGAGAAGGCTTTGTACAGCACACATCCTGAAGTCATGTATTTCGAGTACCTCACATATGATAATAAAGACAAAGGAGGGAAAGCGAAATAAAATAATTGCCTAGGATCGCACAATTTGTTTAAGCAGAGAAGCTGGGATTAATCCCATGTTTTTGGTTTCACATTGTGCAATTCAGACACTAGATGTATGCGCCTAGCTTCCCTTACACCCACCTTACCACAAACCCCTCCCCAAACCCCGACCGCCACCATGCTGGTATCAATGCAGCCCTTGGTAACATCATAGATCAAATTTGTGGCCCCTGGAAAAATGTTTGTGAGTACCAGCCGCGATCCATTCAGGTAACCGCGGTGGGGCCGTGTAAAGGGGGATTTCGAGGGACAATGCCAAGGGAAAATTAATTATTTAATTTTTGCTCGGCATCGTGCCTCGAAATCCCCCCTTACACGGCCCCACCGCCCCACCGCGGTTACCTGCACGGACGGCGGCTGGTGAGTACCCATGTTCTAGAGAAACCACATGGGCAAAATAAAAAGGCCTTGTTTATGATAATGCTTTTTGGCCTTTGTTTTTAGCATTGCCTCATCTGATCACTGGGACAGTAAAACAAAAGTGTGAGCCTGTAAGAAAACGAAAAGGACGAGTACCCGTCTCAACTTTCCTGGGATGACATTTTTATACAGATACATTGGTGTTATGATAAATGCAGAATTGAACACACACTCAACAAATAATAACTAAAGGCAAAGTAATGAAGAACGGGGTCACTTGTAAAATTGCAGAATTAAAATTGTTCTAAGCAAAGAAGACAACAAGGAAATACACAATTCATTTTTGCTAGAAGTGGTAAGAAATGTATGACTGACACTTGTTAAACTAATTTAAACTACATAGGCATTTCAAAAACAGTCAAGCTAGAACAAAATGTGCGATAACGAGCGGCAAACTGACGGATGGATGTACAGACAGCTAGATGGATTGACAGGTGCTACCTCCTGTGAAAAGTGAATGACATTATTAACATTTTCATTTAGCTGTGAACCGGAAAAGTGTCTTAAGCTCACGTTGCTAGTCGCAAGACACAGTAAAAATATGAAGGGAACAACGCTCAGTAGGACTGCCTTTCCTCATTCATCAACAGATCCAAGAGCTCTGCTTGGTGATACTTAAATCGCTGAAGTGTCAATGTTTCATTAGCAAAAATCGTTGAGTCAATTGCATTATCGAACATTGCTAATTAATGTACAGCTGCAAGGCAATTTTTTAAGCTTAATCATGTCAGTATTATATCATATATTTATAGTTAAACATAGAATAATCATGTAGACATTTTGTGCTATCACCAATGCTGAGAACAATCAAACACTCCAAAAATATACTAATTGAAATTATGTACATATTTCCTAAAGGGTAGACAGTTTTCTATGGAGTTTCTTACTTCTTCTCACCATGAGATAGATTTTAATCACTTTTCTGGAGTCTATCAACAGGCCTTTAGCAGAGGTAATGCTTACAAAAGTTGATGACATCTACCTATTCTCCCTATTGTCTGTCAAATTTAGTAAGATATGTATTTGAGAAGAGGCGACTTACTCCTGGAATACTTCAAGAGTAAATTAAACTTTCAAACTGAGAAAAATATGTTGATTTGGGTCCTATGTGAACATAATATCACACCAGACAGCATACTTTAAAAAACGTTGATCAATTTAACATCATTAGTCAAGCCTCTGTATTTTGTCATTTTATTTGTTTATAATGAGCTTTCGGGCCTGCACTTTATCGTTGTATACACAGCTTGAAAATAAGAAAAATAAAATAACTTATGCAATTAATTTTTCATGCAACTGCAAACAACGTTACCAATCGTTTTAATTGCATAAAAAAAACCTCAAAGTGGAAATCGTTTGTTTTCTACGCATCGTCAGACAGTAGCTTGCCTCTTAGAAACATCTTATACTTTTCTCACCTAGCATAAAGTCGACTAATTGTCGTCTTCTGTCATGCGCAGAACACATTGTTAAAAACGTGAGAAAATTACACCACCCATCTTGAAAGCCTCCAGAGAACAGAGGAATAGGGTGAGAACAATCGGAGAGAAAAATGTGTTATTTAAAATCCGTTGGACACTCAGGTACAGGTTCTGTCATAAGTCAGAATGGCAAGTTGTTGCACTCTACTGAATCAGACCAAAAGTTTAGAAGAATTAACAGTGCAAGGTTAGCTGCACACCCCGATTCTACGTATTTACTTTCCTTTATTTTCAATGTATGTCATTAATCTGGGCACCCAATTAGAGCGTCCTGACACTTGTCACTCTTGCAATTACCTGCAATTGTTCATTTCCCAAAGCACTTCTTCAGGGGAAAAAGATTGACTTCCTGTTTTCCTAAATTCATAAGAAAGCGTTCTTGTTTAAAACTCCTTTGAATCCTTGTAGAACATCCCTCTCCAACGACACTGACATCTTTAGTCTTAGATTATCTTCTGCAGCGATCCAGTGTAAAGGCAAATCACAGGAGTTCATATACGACTGCAAAGTAGCTCCAAGAAACTATGGGGTAGATTTTCAAACATTTTGCGCTGGGTTGGCATCACAAAAGTGTTTTTTTGGTCATTTACTTTCCAGCTCAAAACTTGTTTTGCACTGGAAAGTAACCTGGGTACAAGGGTGGTACATTGGCGCTCCCATGCAACCACCGATGCCTTTTGACACAAGACCCTATTTACAAAGAATTGTACACAGGGTTTAACACTAAAAGTTAATGCCACGTCAAAGGAGGTGCTAACAGGAGAAATGTTTTCATTTCTCTTTTCTTTTCCAACTTTGCATGGGTGCTGCACTGTGCAGCACACATACAAAGTGGGAAAAGCGTTAAAACTTATCTAGGCAAGGTATTTTGTACAGAAAGGGTACCCTTCCTGTACAAAACCTATTCTAGAGTCACGCACACACTCTTGCGCTATGGCGCTAAGGGGTGTGTGGCGCTCGGCAGCTGAAATCAGCACCGGCGCTAGGCAAAGGGGAGGAGAGAGCCATATCTTTGAAGATATGCTGCTCTCTTGCTCCCTCCCTGTCACACAACGCAGCGCAGCCTCTTTGGGTGCTGTTCTGCGTTGCACGTATTGTTTGAAAATCTGGCCAAATTAATCTACAATTTCACATTTTTTTTAGGAGATTGTGCAAAATAACGGGCAACATTTTGTTGTAGTGAATATGAATGAATTTTGATGGAAATGTAGTAAAAGAGAGAATACACATACAAATGAACTCATGATTTGCTTTAATTAAAAAGGAAATACAAGAATTATTGATGCACAAAAATACAGGATTGACTGATGAATTCAGGATTACAGGACCAGACAGCATTAATGTGTTACACAGACATAAATATCCACAGTCAAATAGTGTCAAGAGTCAAACTCAGATATACTACTTGGCAGAAAATAATAATGCCACACACGTTTGGCTTTTGTTTAGGATGAGTTAACATCTGTGTTTTAAATTACTAACCACCAATGAAAATTTGGTCTAACCACTACAACATTATGAGTCCTTGTACGCCCCACATTTTTGGTCAGAGTTGATCACACCAAAATAATGGCTCAGATTCTGGTTACCTTCATCAATGTGCACGGCCATTGAGGACCAACACATTTTTTCTGATGTGTTCTGAAAGGAAGGAATTCTCCAGACACCAAAGCTATTTTTTAACCTTCTTGCTATAGCGCAGGGTTTGTATGTATGGCTGGCCCACCAATAGAAAGTGGAAAAGCAAGTATAGCACAAGGAGGAGCAATTTAATTGTGCAGAGTAAAGTATTTGGAGTTTATCTTAGGTGTTGGTTATGTATTTGTTTGAATTTAAGAATCAATGCAATAATATGCTGCAGTGGCTTTCCTTAATCAGCCTTGACTGTTAAGTTAGGGTTAAATTTGTTTTTCCAGAGAAACGCACGCCATGTTTTTGCTAATAACAGCAAATTTCTTGGGGGTGATCCAAAATAGAATTTCCCATCCCTTCAGTAGTTACATTACAAAAAGCTGCTTGGCAGATTCCAGCGGTTTAATCATTTGAATAGTTGGATCACTAGCTTTGTGAACTGTGGGCAATCTGGGCAGGACATTGATGGTAATTTAAATGTAAAATGAATCTGATTTGCACAGAGATAGATATTTTATATTTTGATCTTCTCATTGACCACTGATGCAAAAGGAGAATTGAGACTCTCAAATCTAATTTTCCCCAATAATCTGAATATTTTTGCACTGTCTACCTCTTCCTTAATACATGTAGCCATCGATTAGCTGTGATCATTGGGTTGAGAAATAAAATCAGCTAAGACCACACTCTGACTGCAGGGAGGATTAGAGAGGGATAAAGTATCATTCATGGACCTCAGAATGACTGCGATTCACTAAAATACAGTACACCCTTTTCGCCATCTTCAGATGATTGCAATCACCTGACTGAAGATTCAGAAGTTTTCATGCACACTTTGGGAAGCAAACCAAGAGGAGGAATGTGAGGTGAACAGGAATTTCATAGACTTATGGTGTAGACATGCAAATCTCATCTACAGATGAAGGTGAAAAGACCAGAACCGAAATGGAGGTGGCACCTGCAATAATATCTATTTATAAAATTACTGTTATAAGGCACCCAGTTATATGACATGAAATTTGAGGAGATAAACTGATTTATCAGAGTAGCTTCCAGGCTTTCAAACAGGCATTGAATCGAATGGAATGCTCTATCTCTAGTTACCTCTAGTCTTGGAACTAATGCAGAAACGGCAAATTCTGGAATCCCACATCAAGGATTAACTTGTGTTCAAAATTCAACATTTTGCAAAGACCAAGTTGAGAGTGATGTTTCTATTGGGCTTAAAATGAAGGGCTTGAAGAACCACTCCTGGTTGTCAAACATTTGTGGCATCCTGGAAGCATCACAAGAAATTAAACATTTGCATTCTGTGCCATCACCTTACATATGAAACTGTATGGCTCATGTCATAGATGATATGTCTTGCCAAAAGATGCAATCATGTCTGATTTTAGCAATATTTCAGTCTTAATGAAGCCTTAGAAAGTGTCTTGATCTGTGTCATGTACCAGTTCTTTCTGAGCTTGCTCATCAGCAAAATGCAGTGCACTTAACTTGTGAGTGATAAATCTTTTCATAGAAGGGAATGTTGGCTATGCACTCAAAATATTTGCTGCCACTTGGTGAATGGCTGTGCGCATAGGCAACTAAATTCAGAGTCAGAAACTATATTTCACATGAGGTCACTGAACACTCTTAATAATTTGAAATATCTGTGTCTGCATTTTACATTTAATTTGCTTTTCCTACTCCAGGGCCTGGAAACAGGACTTACCACCTTGTGGGTGCGATAATGTTTCAATGCAATGCACTAGCCACTTTATTGTATTTTGCACTTTGTACTCAGGGCCAAGACATTTCTTTCTGGCCCTTATATTGTGTAAATCAAACCTGAGACATTACAAAGAAGGGATAATATTCCTGCAGTCTTTAGGATCACTAGAAACTTGCTTTGCGATATTTTCATTTTATAAAATCAGCTTTTTACATCAGGAAAAGGTATTATTCCCAATAAAGTATGATTCAAAAGATGATTTTAAGTTATACATGTGCATCTGAAACCTGCTATCTGATATCCAACTTTATTAAAATTAGTTTTTATGGACAACGTATGGATACCAAGTCAGTATAACATAACAGAAGATTTTAAGTCATAAATATACACTTTTTGTCTAAATAATGAGCCCTTCATATTGTGAAATGATCGTGGATTCCTGGACTATCAAAGTAAGTTTGTGCCTCATTCCAATGTCGTTGGGCCTGCCACCAATAGGCCGCTGATGGCGGGCCTACCGACATCCAGCATAGCGTTCCCACCGCTGCATTATGATGGGGTCGGTCCGAACGCAGTGGGCCGAGAGACCGACCAACGCCTCCGACAGGCTAAAGGAGCCTGTTGTAGCACCAGTTAAACCGAATCCCTACATTGGGGGCGGTGCCTGCGGAGGCACCACCGTAGGGATTACGATGTCTCTCTTCCCTCTGTCTTTTACATGGCAGTCTGCCTGCCATGTTAAGGCAGACAGAATGGGACTTTGGGGCTCCTAGCAGGGCCCCCGTCGCCCGTGGGCTTCCACAATGGGCCCAGGGGGCACATGTGGTGCCCCCCAAACATCCATGCACCGTGTGCAGGCATCACATGGTGCCTGGCACACGGTGAATGGATGTTTGAAAACTGCGCTTTTCCACTGCGGCTTGTGCTGCAGCCCTTTTTGAGGCAGCACAAGCCGCAATGGAAAAGAGCAGTTTTCCGACCACCTCCAAGGCGGTTGCATTGTAATTGGTAGGTGGAATCACCAACATTTTGTTACATGGATATTAATTGCTGGAATTTGAATGCATTGTGTTTTTATTGCTTTTCGTGCTTTTACGGCACTGGCCGAATAAAGACCTGTTAGACTTGACTTGAATGGCTGTGTGCATAGGCATCTAAATTCAGAATCAGAAACTATATTTCACATGAGGTCACTGAGCACTCTTAATATTTGGAAATATCTGTGACTATCTAAAATATATTGGTTTTAAATTTCCACATGATTGAGGGTGTCCTTGCAGAGCAATTAAGGTACTTTGTTGCTGAAGACAAGATCTTATTACTAAATGTTTATGAAAACCTTGGAGAATACTTATTCTTTGAAAGCATGATTGGAAGATGAAGCTGGATGCAGATCAGTGTTACAAAAAATTAAGTCACATTCTGAAAATAAACTTGAGTAAGTTTAAAAGTACTGCTACAGAAAATACCTTGGTGTAGTATTAACTTTGCACATCTGTTGCACATTTAGATTCTTAAGCTACATGAGAAATGGTAAGGATCCTCAACACATATAGAGGCTAGTGATATTTTATAATGCAAATGTTTGTATCTAAGCTAGTTGTATATGCTTAGGGAAGGGATTTCTTAGTTTGAATAAGAACTGTACATTCTTGACAAATGTTTGCTTATATTGTAGTATTAAAACAACCCAAATAAAAATCAGAACAAGAGAGCAAGTACTTCAAAAAATATTAGGTAGTTGCATTAAACAGGGATGGGAGAGACATTTATGGAAACAAAAGGTATAGAAATCTCATAGATATTTATGTTTTAGTTCGAGGCATGCCAGAGTTCCACCAATAATTTAGAGAACCTGAGAGATAGACATGATCTGGAGGTATATCAAATGTTATAGTGACTGTTCAATGTGTATGCACGAAGGCAAGATAATAAAGGTATACATTTTGTTTTTTGGATTATCCACTCCAACTCATGTAGATGACTGCACCAAGCAAAGTGACAGGCCAGACTGAATATATTCAGTGTCTCTGTTTTTTCGCTTGCCCTGTTTCCCTTTCCCATACTTGTACTAACCATAAAATTCCTATTGCGAATGGTTGGCCATGAATATGGTAGAGTGTAACAGTACATCACATTGGATCTGGAATTCAGGTTAGTGCATTCTGACAGTAAAGTTGTGAGTAAAACTGACTCTTGATTTTCACCTGACTTTATATGAATAATGAGATCTTCCATTTTAGATGACCTTTAGGAAATCTTTTCAAATGCAAGACAGTCAGAGTCAATGTCTATCTTCAGGTCCCAGCTACACTTAAGATTTTGGGGAAACAAATGACCTTTTATTTTACCACATCAAAAGGGGATGAGTTGCTTAAAAATCTCACTCCATTAGGATGTAGCGGGACAGTCATAGGTGTTGGCTAGTCTCTCAGCTGAGTCCTCTTGTTAGAATTGGGTCCATATGTTTGTCAGGCAGAAGAGGTTCATATGGTAAGTTGCAATCGGATGGTGTGACAATGTGGGCCTGTCCGAAGAGAAACGCATGGACGTTATTGAATGGTGGGCCGTTAGCCCCCCCTCTCCACTTCTTGTTTCTTCCCGACAGGACACCTGGACTACAGGTCCCAAAAGCCCCTCCGGCCTGGACGACTCTATAGAGGACAGCGGCACTAGATGGGGGGACATACGTCCACCTGGAAAGGAGTCAGAAGCGGCAAAAAACCAGCTACGACCGAGGCAAGAGATGGAGAAAGCTGGCCGTCGGAGATTGGGCCCTGGTACTGCTCCCCTCATCCACAAAAAAGATGTTTTCGGGCTGGAAAGGCCCTTACAAAGTGACAGGTGTCTTAGGGGACACGACCTACCGACTGCGAATTACACCCCACAGACAACAGACATATCACATAAACATCCTGAAGAAGTGGTTGGGGACTCCTCCCAGAGACATCCGTCTGACCCTTCCCTCGTCTAGTGGAAAGGGGTCCACCCTTGACCAACTCGTGATTAACGAGGACCTCTCGGCAGAAGCAAAAGCGGAGTTACAGAAGGCCTTGACCTCCTTTTCCCCCCTGTTCTCAGACCTGCCCGGAAAAACCACCTTGGCAGAACACCAAATACAGACACCCCCAGGAAAAATCGTGAAACAAAGGCCATACAGGATACCAGCAGCCAAGCGAGCGGCCGTTAAGAAGGAGGTCCAAACCATGCTAGAGCTCGGGGTCATACGCCCCATAACCAGCGACTGGTCCTCCCCAATAGTCATGGTACCTAAACCGGACGGATCGACGCGATTCTGCATGGACTTCAGAGCCCTGAACACCATCTCTTCTTTCGATGCTTATCCTATCCCAAGGATAGATGAATTAATCAAAAAACTGGGGGAAAAACGGTTCATAACGACGTTGGATTTGACCAAGGGATATTGGCAAGTCCCTCTTAGAGAAGAAGACCCGAAGAAGACAGCATTCTCCACGGAGGACTGCCTCTACGAGTTTAATGTTCTTCCTTTCGGCCTGCATGGAGCTCCGGCCACGTTTCAAAGGCTCATGAACATAGTACTACAAAACCATACCGATCACTGCTCGGCCTACCTGGATGACATCGTGATTTTTAGTAAAACCTGGGATGAACACCTCGACCATTTACACACCATTCTGACCGCCTTGGGACAAGCCGGTCTTCACATAAACTCCAAAAAGTCCAGAGCTGCATATCAGAAGGTGAAATATCTGGGCTACGTGCTGGGATGGGGTTTAATAGCTCCCCAAGCAGACAAAGTGAGAGCAACAGCCGAAACCACCTTTCCCCAGACCAAAAGAGACCTTCGGGCCTTTCTAGGCCTGATTGGATATTATAGGAGGTTCATTCCCCAATTCGCTGAAATAGCCACCCCCCTCACAGACATGCTACGCAAAGATAGCCGCCCGCAACAGTTCCAACACCCCAGTAAAGACATGATGGAGGCCTTCCACACCCTCAAGGGAATCATCACCACTAGCCCTGTGCTCGCCTCCCCAGACCTTAACAAACCGTTCATCCTGCATACCGACGCCTCGAATCATGGGCTCGGTGCCGTGTTGTCACAGCTATCTGAGGAGGGAGTTAAACATCCAGTCTTGTACATTAGCCGCAAGCTTTTCCCAAGAGAAACAAAGTACCCGACTGTGGAAAGAGAATGTTTAGCGATAAAATGGGCAGTAGACAAGCTACGGTACTATTTGGAGGGGAATCCATTCACACTGTACACTGACCATGCCCCCCTGCAGTGGATGTATAAAAATAAATCAGAGAACCCCAGGGTACTACGCTGGTTTTTGACACTACAGCCCTTTTCGTTTGAAATCCGCCACCAAAAGGGCAAGGACAACGGGAGTGCAGACTATCTATCCAGGGTGTTCCCTCTCCCCGATCGGGAGAATCCAGGGGGGGAGGAATGTGACAATGTGGGCCCGTCCGAAGAGAAACGCATGGACGTTATTGAATGGTGGGCCGTTAGCCCCCCCTCTCCACCTCTTGTTTCTTCCCGACAGGACACCTGGACTACAGGTCCCAGAAGCCCCTCCGGCCTGGACGACTCTATAGAGGACAGCGGCACTGGATGGGGGATCCCGAAGGACGTAACTCCGCCCCTTGACGTCACCTTCCCTGGACCCATAAGGAGGCTGAAAACCCGGAAGAGTGTGTGTGGTAACACCGGTGACGGAGACGAGTCGGAGGAGGAGAATACTGTGTTGTACGGAGGAAGTGGATCGCCGAGGGAAGAGACGGATCGAGAGGCCGTGTCAGCGGGAGCCCCGACGGAGCCAGGAGGCCAACGACCCCACGAGTCGCCCAGCCACGCTCCAGGAGGAGCGTGGCTTTCACAGGTACGCAAAGGCTTCGTGGGTTGGTACGGGAGGCGGGATAGCGTACCCCCATAGCCCCTGAAGCTGTGTTTCCTTTTTCACTTGCTTTGTTATCTGGTTGGTTTGCGGTGTCACCTATCACCTGAGCACATCACGAGTGAGTCCCGAAAGGAGTGAATTTCACGTGTGAGCAGGTGCCCCATCACAACCCTCCCCTCTCACTAAGAGAAAAAGCAGAACCGACGCCTTACCCCGGTTTTTGTCTCCTTATGTTTCCTGCTACATGGCCACGGCATCACCGGGGACCCGCCGCCAGTCAAGGAGGGATTCGATAAGAAGCGAATGGAGTCCTGTCCACAAACCCAACCCCAGCCCATATACGACCAAGACTCTGGCAACCAGGAGGAAACACTTGCTAAAACCAATAAAACCCTTTTTACCTCGCTCTGGTGTCCTTTCTGATCCTTTACCCACGCAACAGATGGTGATGTATTTTGTTTTGAATTGTTGGCTCTCACTACAGTGGTTTAAGTGTGACTGGAAAGTCTAGGGTGCAGCCATTGCGGTTTTGGTGAGGAGGTGTGAACTCCCATGTAACTGCTGATTGGAGCTACAACCTGGGCATAACAGGAATGAAAGGAATGTCAGGGGTTGGAGTAGCTGATACAGACAAATAGGGGCTTAAATTGTGTGGCCTTGTTTTACCTGGCTAAGAGAGGGGTCCTCCTTTACCAAACGGACAGGACACCAAATTGACAACAAGTCAAAAAAACAATTTACCTTTGGGCTGTTTTAAAATGCACTCTCTACAACTCATACCACATCCATACACAAGCAAACCAATATCACTAGCGAGTGTCACAGAATCACCAAAGTTAATATATAAATGTTTTATTGAATGAATCCTATTTTCTTAAAAACACCATAAAAGTACATTAAAAAGGCAAATCAATTCCCAACTCTAGTAAATCACATACACAAAATAATAATACTAATCAAATTCAATGCAGGAGAATATAATAGACATTAAACTTTTGTCATTTACAGCACTAATCCAACAGTAATTTCATGATCAAAACATCATTGTGTACAGTTCTTTTTTCGACCAAAACCAATTCGATTTAATGCTTTTTTGTAACAGCGCGACGCGTTTCGGTGGTATAAACTGATCCAACCACCTTCTTCAGGCAGGAATACTTGATATCTCCCAGAACTTCATCTGCAATTTCGTGGTGCCAAGGAAAGATACAAATTGACTAATCTGTGATTATGGAACAAGATAGTCTCCAGATTTTCGAACCTTCTTGCTGCGCCCACTTCTCCTTACAGTAAAAACCAGTTGCCGGGACTAAACAGCCTCCTGACACGCTCCGGTCAAAATTCGTTTTGTTGAACAATCAGCTTTCCTGTATTAAAGAGCAGCCTTCACAGCCTTTTGATTACTTTTCAAAACTGCGATACAGGTGCCCAATAAAATACAAATGTTAAGTGCGAGTGCCAGTTGTCTACATCCATAATAAAGAGTAACTCATCACGAATGAGGTTAGATGCTTCTAAATGGGTATTTTCTGATTGATGGGAAACGATTGAAAACCTATAGACCCCAATAGATCAATGTATCCTAAACTGGTCATATTATAGGTACTACTATATTATTATTAGGCCTGGAAAGAACTCGTAGAGTTTTTCCTGTGGAATTCTGCAGAGTTACAATAAAACTCTACAAGATTTTGCGGGATTCTGGCAACGGGCTGAAAATGCTCATCCGGCTGCTTGCGTTGCTTTTTACATGCCAGTAGTGCTTTACGCACTGAAAATCCAGCGCAAATGTCACCAAGTAGTGTGCAGAGGCATGACCATTTTATTTTGCCTACTCCTGTTTCTCTCTCCTTGCTGACTGCCTTTTCCTGTTTTCCTATCCATACATCCAACAAAATCCAACCCCCTCTGATCTTCCTTATTCCTAGTCCCAATTTTTATTTACTTGTTTGTATTACTGTCCCACTTTCCCTGTATTTCTGTTATGTTTCTGTAACTTTTTGGTACTTTGTTTTTTGCTTTCCTTTACAGACCTGTCCTTTCAGTCTGTCCTCCAGTTTCTTTCCTTCTCATTCAATTCCCAGTCGAACTCCCTCACAACTCGGTCCCAATAGCAGAAGCAGGCAGTGCCATCCACACTCTCTGTGGTTGCAGCCCGCACCATCTTCAGCGAGGTAGGAGGTCGCCACACTCATTTTCTTGGTGCACTGCCACCTCACCTGCATCTGGCAGCAGGCCCAGAAAAGAGTATGCCTGCGGGAGCATCAGGTGCTCTAGAGCAGGTGCAGCAGTGTGTGCACTGCAGCACTGGCATCAAACGCACCCAGTAGCAGTTGACATACCGCTGGGCAGATGATCTTGACTGGGAGCAGGGTCTACTCGAACTGATGGGTGTTGAGGTTGTGGTGCTCAGTGAGTATATATATTTATACATATATATGTATGTTACGGCGGGGAATGGCACCAAATGGACGCCCTTCCAAGCGGGTCGGGGCTCGTACATGCAGACGCCACCACATCAATATATGAACATTCAATTCTCACCAAGTTCCCGGTAAGAAAATCGAGCCACTCCAGTTGTGGATGTACTTCACTCCAGTTTATTGGGCACAAAGACGACACGTTTCGACCTTTCTCGGAGTCTTGGTCACATGACCATTCATTTAGTTTCCGTCTTTAAATAAACGTGACGTCCTGCGTGACGTGTTGAAAACAATAATAAAAATAAATGAAAGACTTCAACAGTGGTATGGTTACCGCAGTTGCCGACAGTCATTACATTACTTGATTCTTGCAACGATATATGACTCAATGTTTTTACAAAAAAATGTGCATTCAACATGATTAGTCAAAATAAAATATGATCACATATAGACATCGCAACCTATACAATTCAATAATTTTCATCATTGCCTCCATTATCACATGTATTACATCGCGTTCCTTGTGGTTATTTGAACATTGAATGCAATTGTATTAAATAATTCGGTATGCAACCTGCTGGGTATAATACCCTTATTCGTTATATGTCTTCGTGGATGTAGTACCCTTATTTGACATATGACTACATGGGTATAGTACCCTTTCTCCGAGACACGAATTCATAAATCAAACAGAGATTTAAAATACATATGTATTGCTTGTCGGTGTAGTACCTTAATGATAGTATACAATTTACAAATGCAATTTACACATATGGTATAGTACACAAAAAGATTCATGAATCCATCATCCCATAAATGTAACCGAATGTGTGCATTCCATTAATTGGGTATTGGGACACATATAACTATCTCACACAGTTAGTTGCGATCTCCAGTGAAGATAAACTATAAATTACACAAAAAGATTAAACAATAAATAAAAAGAGTTAAAAATAGATTCTATTGGAGACAAACTCCGGAAACTCATTCCAAGGAGTAAGGTTCTATGGGATCCTCTGCGAACTATAGATGTACATGCAATTCTTCATCATTATTCATCCCATTTGGGAAGATGCTACCAGCCTGCAAAATGAATCTAGATTCCAACCTACGCAATGCTTGATTGAGGTTGCCGCCCCTGGGATTCTTCGGGACAGTATCTAGACCAAAGTACTTAGCCCTAGTCCAGTCCCCATTGTGTGCCTCATGGAAGTGTTTGGCTGTACTGTAGCTAAAATTCTTATTGGTGATAGCCCTCCAATGTTCTAGGGTTCGCTTTTTAGCTGGAAAAATTGTTGATCCAATATACCACCTGTCACAAGGGCACATGATAACATAGAACACAAAATCTGTCCCGCAGTTTATGTTCTTGGAATTCTTCCACTGTCTGTTGGTTCTCATAAGTTTGGTCTCCTTAACATTTTCGCTATGGATACACGCCTTGCACTTTCCACATTTGCGGAAACCCCCACCCCTATCCAACCAGTTGGATTTACATGGTGTCAGATGGCTTTTGACCAGTATATATTTTAGGGATAGAGTTTTTCTGTTGGTAATAGAAGGGGTTTCCACAAATGTGGAAAGTGCAAGGCGTGTAGCCATAGCAAAAATGTTAAGGAGACCAAACTTATGAGAACCAAGAGACAGTGGAAGAATTCCAAGAACATAAACTGCGGGACAGATTTTGTGGTCTATGTTATCACATGTCCTTGTGACAGGTGGTATATTGGATCAACAATTTTTCCGGTTAAAAAGCGAATCCTAGAACATTGGAGGGCTATCACCAATAAGGATTCTAGCTACAGTACAGTTTAATCTTTTTGTGTCATTTATAGTTTATCTTCACTGGAGATCGCAACTAACTGTGTGAGATAGTTATATTTGTCAAATGATATGCCTTCTTTAATGGAATTTGAAATAAGGTGCCCTGATCTTGTTCACAGCAAACTTTTTTGTTTTCCCTTACAGAATGGTAACCAGGGAGCAACCATCAATGAAGAGTAGCCACCATATAGGAAGTTAAGAGCACGGGGATTCGGATCTGTTTCACGACAGCTGCCTCTCCTTTACAGAGTAAATTTATGGGCACTGTAACTGCGAACATGACCGTAACTTAGTTCATTGGCTTAAGGTTAAGAGCAGTCACATCCACATGTTTAACACAGTAGGGATCAGGAAATGTATCAATTTTGATTGAATGCTTGGGTACTATACCCAATTAATGGGATGCACACATTTGGTTACATTTATGGGATGATGGATTCATGAATCTTTTGTGTACTATACCATATGTGTAAATTGTATTTGTAAATTGTATACTATCATTAAGGTACTACACCGATAAGCAATACATATGTATTTTAAACCTCTGTTTGATTTATGAATTCGTGTCTCGGAGAAAGGGTACTATACCCATGTAGTCATATGTCAAATAAGTTACTACATCTACGAAGACATATATCGAATATGGGTACTATACCCAGCAGGTTGCATATCAAATGATTTAATACAATTGCATTCAATGTTCAAATAAACGCAAGAAACGCAATGTAATACATGTGATAACGGAGGCCATCATGAAAACTATTGAATTGTATAGGTTGCGATCTCTATATTTGCTTATATTTTATTTTGACTATTCATGTTGAATGCACTTTTTTTTGTAAAAACATTGAGTCATATATTGTTGCAAGAATCAGATAATGTAATGACTGTCGGCAACTGCTGTAACAATGCCACTGTTGAAGTCTTTCATTTATTTTTATTATTGTTTACAACGCATCACGCAGGACGCTATGTTTATTTAAAGACGGAAACTCAATGAATTGTCATGTGACCAAGACTCTGAGAGAGGTCGAAACGCGTCTTCTTTGTGCCCAATAAACTGGAGTGAAGTACATCCGCAACTGGAGTGGCTCGGTTTTTCTTACTGGGAACTTGGTGAGAATTGAATGTTCCTATATATGTATGTACATATGTACTGTAAAAACCAGTTTGTTCAGGAAGGCTACTGCCGGGAACAGCGTGTTGCATGCCCGGAGCCACCACCCTGATGGTCTAAAGAGGAGTATCCCTTACGGAGAACTCATCAGAGCCAAACGCAATTGTAGATCCCCTGAGGCCTACATGAGGGAACAATCGAATATGATTGGCCGTTTCAGAGCACGGGGCTATTCTGGCAAAACTATAAAAATAGCTGAGAAGGCCTCGATAAGAGACAGGTAACAGCCTCTTGGTCCGGAGGACACACAACCAGACCCAACAGGAAGTGAGACTTATCACCACTTTCTCCAATGCCTCTCAGGCCTTACACAGGATAGTGAGCAAACACTGGCACTTAGTCAGACAAGATGTGATTATAGGTAAACTGGTGAGCCCCAAACCTCACATCACATATCGTAAGTGTAAATCCTTACAGGACACACTGGTGCATAGTCATCTAACAAACAAGAGCAACACTTCGGGGACATGGCTAAGGGAACTCCCAGGTTTTCACAAATGTGGCCGATGCAAGGCCTGCAGCAACAGTCGCAATGTGAAGACCTATCAGCTACCGATTGGCAGGAGTGAGAAAATATTGCCATTCATCAATTGTAACACAGAATGTGTTGTGTATGTCCTGGTTTGTGTCTGTGGATTGCGCTATGTTGGAAGCACTATCTTCCCTGTGAAGAAACGTATTCTAGAGCACCTGCGCGCTGTTAGGAACAGGGATCTGACCTACACTAATGCTAAGCACTCCGCGTTGGAGCATGGGGACATTGTTGATGTTAGTTCTAAGATCTCTTATTTTGGAATTGACAGGATTCCAGTTCATCCCCGAGGAGGTGACCGCGAACACAACCTTCGCCGCCTGGAATCAGAGTATATCATCCGCTTACAGAGCAAGATCCCCGGAGGCCTCAACCGCGAGGAAGACCTTCACGTCCATCTAGGGTAGAGGAGATACAATATACCAGTGGTGCCCTTATACCCCCCTTTTGGACACTGTATATCTTGATATCTTCCGCTGTTTACTTACTTGATGTAATGAAAATCCATAACCCCTTACGGGTATTTTCATCATCTCTACCTAGTTGGCCTCCAAATCCTCTACCCTGACTGTCTGGGTTTGTTCTACATGTATTTTCAATAAGGAGCTATCGAGGGAATTAATGTACCAGGTCACCCTCCCATCAACACTGAATCAAACAACAAAGACCTGGAACTAATAGGCAACCTCATCCATTTTATAAATATCTTGGATTGATATGGGGTGTTATTCTTATCATTTCCCACACTCAGATGCTATTGTATGCACTCTGACCTAATCCAATATGCCTAGTTGATTAATAATTTAAAAAAAACCACCATGAGAAAACCAGTCGTCTGTCAGATCACTTAGAAGACAACACTCAGAAAATTAAGTGTATATCCCACAAAGAAAAAGTGTGAAGAAAATGAGAAAGTGTCTCACGTATGCATCACCAAAACGGGCTACTGGCAGGTTCTCACCAGCTTACCCAAGTACTTATCATCATTGATCACTTTCTCATGTGAAAAAAGAAAGGAAAAGTTTTCGTGTCCAGTGTAAGGGAAATGAAAACATTAAATGTATAGAAAAGACCCCGTGAAAAATGAGACACAAGTAGTCTCTAATAAAAATTGAGCTGGGCTCACACACATACTTATAGTTTTTAATCCAACACGTGAGTTCGCCCAATATTAAAAACATGGCATGTTGTGAACCACTTCAAGGACGGCCAACATGTTTCATTGCCAATTCAATAGTAGCGGCAAATTCGTCAGGGCAACCGAGGTCACACGTCACCTCCCTGGACGTCTACTGTAATATCAAAAAGTGACTGACAAACATAAAAGGACAGACAGGTTAACTCATTAGAGAACACAACCTCAAACTTTCACTCCAGAACAGGTAATAATAAAAACATGGAGTGGACTGTATTATCGCTCCACTTCCCACTTCATTGGCAAATAATCATATTTACCTACTGAGAGCCATGGGCCCATATACCAGCTCTCAAAGATCACAGGGGTGTATACCATAAATACTATTCTCCCCTTTCCTGTCAGCACTTTTGTTGCTCATAGAATAATCTGTGGAAATAGACACAACAAGTTAGCATGCACATATTTGAGTACAGCCATCCTCATTCCATAAATCATAGCCGGGTCGATAAATTCATTCCTCACCCGCCTCTAACGTGCTCATAGTTTACATCACAGCACGTAATCACACAAAATTAAAATTCAATGTCCTTCTTCCTTACTAAATGCCACTATGTTCCATGTCCATAAAGGCTTTATTCAATACATTGCCATATACACAAGTTCACAGTGTTATAGGGCCTGTTCCTTTAATTTAGTTCCATACGGGGTGTTAGGTTACTCGCTCCGGCTCCTTACAACCCCTCATCTACACCCAGTCAATCAATACGTGGAGTCATCCACCCACGCAAGAGCGGGACGTGAGTCCATTCAAAGAAACGCCTCTCTCATATCAAACTTCCTCACATGGTGGCACTCTCAACCCCATATTTTCTACATCCAATATCTCCTTTCCGCTTTGTGCAAAAAACCACACAGTCAATCGTCCCGGCGTCTCGGAAATCTACGAGCGCTCTCCATTTTTAGCTTAACACCACCTGATGCACGTCTCGGCTCGTCATGACGTTGCCGAATATCACGTGATCACGAAGGAGAAACGCCGGCCATCTTAAAATGTCTAATGATCATGTCTAACAATGATATAAGAGGCCTTTATCAAAAAAACAGGGAGCTGTAATATAAATAGCATGCGAAAAGAAAAATAAGGAGAAAGAGAGCCCAGGGATTTCTTAAGGCAGACTGAAATCTCCAAACCTACAAAGATAACATGACATATACTTTTTGCCATCATTTCCAATCAATACTGGAGAACCTGAATTATCATTATCCACCCGCCTCATATAGGCCACTATTCGCATGCTCATGCCTCGTGGGTACAGCCGCACCACAATTCAGCCCCCAAATCATTACGCCAGTTATGTAAAGAGGTTCAAGACACCTCAACTACAAGTTATCAACTTCTCCAACAATCCTCAACTCCGACAAGTGGGGTATAGCCAGTAGTGTGTATATACTGAAAAGCAGCTATTTAATTTAAAGGGATATATATGTGCCCCCCCCATAATGAACAGTGGGCGCCTTAGTCAGTATGTCAGAGAGTGTGAAATGGATATACATTAAAGGCAGACAAACCATCAAGTAGCAGCAACCTAGGGGAGCCCCCCTATTTACATCCTAAAATATATATTTGTTACTGCTTACTGATCTTGTTCCACTCAATTTGGTCATTAAGGCCAATCTGGTCCACTTTCTCGGAGAAAATCCAACGAGCCTCCTTAGTGGCTAGTGTCTTCTCCATATTACTTGAATCACCCACTACCTTCTCTAATACCACCCATTTCAAAGCTCTGTGACTATGTCGATGTTCCTGAAATGTTGTACCAACCAAGTGGTCAATTTTCCTGATTTGATGGTACTTAAATGTTCCTGCACCCGAACCTTAATCTTACGCGATGTAAGGCCGATATAGTGCAACCCACATTGGCATGTAAGCCTATAAATCACATTCATTGAGTTGCAGTTACTGAACTTATTCAAATTCCATGTTCTTCCGTTCAGCAACTGCACACTCATTGTCTTTTCTGTCAATTCACAAACTGAACACCCTCCACACGAGTAATGTCCAGGCGGGATCGTGGTGTTGACACTACGTGACACAGGTCTTGTATGGACAAGCCTGTCCTTTAAGTTCTGTGCACGTTTAAACGCAAACCTCAGTTGCGGCATCTGATATTCTGTGGTCGATAACAAAGACCAATGTTTTCTAATGGCCTGGTGAATTTTGGTAGACAGAGGGTCAAAAGTCAGCACCACTGGCAAGCAGTCATCTGTTTTTTTACTATTCCTTTCAAGGAGAGCCTCCCGAGGGGTATTATGAGCCGTTTACGGGCTCTATTGACAATCCTTCTAAGGTACGCCCGCTGCACCAGCTTCTCCGTCAAGCTTTCAAATTCTTGCAAATAGTCACATGTGGAGGAGCAATTCCTCTGGTATCGAAGGAATTGACCCACTGGGAGATTATCCCTAAGAGTCCTTGGGTGAAATGATTGATAGTGCAACAATGAATTCTTATCCGTCGCCTTCTGATGCACACTTGAGGTAAGCCTGTAATTATTAACCCCAATGTCCAAATCCAAGTATGTAGCTTTTTCATTACTTATGCTCCATGTAAATTTGAGGCAGTCATCACAACCATTAAGCCAATCCAAGAATTGTAATAGTTGGCTCTCAGGCCCCGACCACACACAAAGAACATCATCAATATACCTCTTCCAGAGGCAAATATGCCTCTGGAAGGGGTTAGATGAATGGTACAGATGGTGTTCTTCAAACTGGCCTACATAAATGCAGGCCAGACTGGGCGCAAACGTTGCGCCCATCGAAGTACCCAATGTTTGTAGAAAGAGCTCGTTCTTATAACAAAAGTAATTCCGAGTCAATGCAATCTCAACACACTGCATCACGAAAGATTGTGCAGTGTCGTAGAACCACTCCTGTGCCCCAAGAGCGCGAGCTGCTGCCACCAGCGTTGCCTCTTGGGGTATGCTAGTGTATAAAGATTCGATGTCAATAGTGACTAGGAACTGCTGTGAGGGATCAAATTCCATATCCTCAATGATATTCAAAATGTCTGTGGTGTCCTGAACATAGGATGGTTGTCTCAACACCGATTCTCTTAAAAAGAAATCAACAAACTGCGAAAGGGGCTCTAACACAGAAGCAATCCCCGAAACAATCGGGCGCCCAGGCGGTAGGCGTTGTCTCTTATGTATCTTCGGCAGAATGTAAAACGCCAGTGTTCTGGGCTTTACATTAATTTAAAAATCTGCCTCCTTGCTGGTTATCCATCTCTTCTCCTTTGCTTGTCCAACCACAGTCGTAATCATACTCAGAAGTTCATGCACTGGGTCTCTTGGTAAAGGTTCATAGTTTTTCCTATCTTGTAACAACCTCATCACCTCAGTTTCGTAATCACAGGTGTTCATTAAAACCACAGCCCCACCTTTATCAGCCGATTTTATCGTCAGCAAGGCGTTGTCTTGTAGGGATTTACCTGCTTGCCAATCGTTCTGACTCATAGGGGTCGATTCCGATTCGGGCCGGAAATTTCTCCGACCGAGCCGGACCCGGAGAGATTTCTGACCGAATCGGACCCGTGCAGTCCGACCGAACGAGTACGATGCGGCCGTATGTTATCGGACTCGAGTCGGTCGGACTCCCATGGAAGTCAATGGGAGCCGGTCGTACAACGCGTACGCGGGCTCCCATTGACTCAATGGGTGTGAGTCGGACAAGGGCGCCCCTACAGCGGGTACGTGGCAGGCGATTCGCGCCGTACACGCACAGGTAGGGGGACCCATGGGTCCCCCTGTGTGCGACTCCGCGCGGCTACGCGTACAGGGGGTCCGACACGGACCCCCAAAGTACGGCTCCGACAGCTCTTTCGAGCAGGAGTGCGCGGCTCGGTCGGACTGCTCGCGGCGCGCATCGTACTTACCCGGCCGGGAAACGTCTCCATTGCGCGGTGCGAGTCGAGTCCGAGCGAGTCGGTCGGAGCGGTTCGAGCCGGGAGCGAGTCGGTCGGAGCGGTCGGGACGCCCGGACGAGTCGTTCGGCGATTTTGCATCGTACTCGCTCGGCCGGACCCGCGTACGGTTCGGTCGGGAAACAGGGCTCCGAATCGGATCCGGTAAAGCCGAATCCGATTCGGAGCACTACCGGCCGAGATCGGAATCGGCCCCATATTGTTAAAGGTGCATTGTTTCTGGGATTCCTCCAACACCTTTATTTCCTCAAGCACTTTCCTCTCAAATACTAACACTTCTGGACCAACCGAAGAGTTAGGTGGACAAAACTGTGACGGACGATGGAGGTTAGTTGAATACACCGAGGGGGGGTCTTGTTCTTTATTAGCAAAGAACTTCCTGATTCTTATCTTCCTCATAGTTTCTTGTATTTCCATTCTGCACTTGAATGGATCATGGCGGGGGGTGGGCACAAACCCCAAACCTTTATTGAGGACTCTTAATTCACATGGTGTTAACTGGTGGTCAGACAAATTAACCACAATGTTATTCAAATCGGGGTCCTTCCTCTGCTCCGGGTTACCCGTGGTGAAAACGTTTGCCATGTCTGTGCTTGGTTCTGGCGGGCCCTGCCTCTGCCCCTCGTTCCCCCTCCTCTGTTTCCCCTTTGGGTTTGGACCAAAAAAGAACGTAGGAGTACTCCTAAATCCTGATTTGCCTGTACCTGGGGGTTAAATCTTACCCTCCCTTGATCTAATGACTGTGCCCCCTTCTCTTCCTCACTTGATGTATTGTCAAAAGTCCAATTTTGGAGGGTACGTCTCCCTTGCTGTCGGCCACCCTTTTGATATTGATTTTGTGGGGCCTGCTCACTCCCTTGCTGATAGTACCTATCTTCAGTATATGGAAAGGCCCATTCATGGGAATATCTCTCTAAATTTCTTCTCAGACCCTTTATTTTTTGGTTCACCTAATAGTTCTTATATTCACTCAAATCATCCTGTATTCTCTGTAGCTGCTCTTTTGCATCTACAATGGTAGTGTCTGCCTTCAAACTCTCTTCCAGTTCCAAAATCTCTTTCAGTAACTCTTCGCTCAATCTCTTAGCGGTCTGGATGATCAAAATCAACCAGTCCCGGGTGCACTTATTAGCAATGAAGCTCCAGTCCACCCGGAACTGCTTGTCCTCCAGAAAAATTCTCGGCTTGATTCTGACCAAAAGGCTGGTAGGGGCAGTGCCTGCTCGATAATATTCGGTCATAAGAGCCCTATGCAGTGCCACTCTCACTTGCCGCTTTTTGGCACTATTTAATTTTTCCCACTCTTCCCTCATTGAAGTGGCATTAGTGAGAGCAGAATCTGGGAAGAGTGAGGGCCCTGAAAGTATTGCAGCAATTTGATCATCCGTGAACGCAAGACAATTCATGTCCATATCACACAGCCCAAACTAACGTGATCCAAGTTTTATAAAATTCCAAAGATAAATTTAAATTTCCACAGATCAAAATAATAAGCATACAATTCACAAAAGTGTTGATACCCGTCTGAGTAACAAAGCTAAAAGAGTCTGTGTTCTCTAAAAAGGTTTCAAAGGGTCTTAAAATACTCTCAAAGATGTGAGCTCTCACGGCTGATCCGCCGTTCAACACCATATTTTCAATAAGGAGCTATAGAGGGAATTAATGTACCAGGTCACCCTCCCATCAACACTGAATCAAACAACAAAGACCTGGAACTAATAGGCAACCTCATCCATTTTATAAATATCTTGGATTGATATGGGGTGATATTCTTATCATTTCCTACACTCAGATGCTATTGTATGCACTCAGACCTAATCCAATATGCCTAGTTGATTAATAATTTAAAACAACCCACCATGAGAAAACCAGTCGTCTGTCAGATCACTTAGAAGACAACACTCAGAAAATTAAGTGTATATCCCACAAAGAAAAAGTGTGAAGAAAATGAGAAAGTGTCTCACGAATGCACCACCAAAACGGGCTACTGGCAGGTTCTCACCAGCTTGCCCAAGTACTTTTCATCATTGATCACTTTCTCATGTGAAAAAAAAATGGAAAAGTTTTCGTGTCCAGTGTAAGGGAAATGAAAACATTAAATGTATAGAAAAGACCCCGTGAAAAATGAGACACAAGTAGTCTCTAATAAAAATTGAGCTGGACTCACACACATACTTATAGTTCTTAATCCAACACGTGAGTTCACCCAATATTATAAAAATGGCATGTTGTGAACCACTTCAAGGACGGCCAACATGTTTCATTGCCAATTCAATAGTAGCAGCAAATTCGTCAGGGCAACCGAGGTCACACGTCACCTCCCTGTACGTCTACTGCAATATCGAAAAGTGACTGACAAACATAAAAGGACAGACTGGTTAACTCATTAGAGAACACAACCTCAAACTTTCACTCCAGAACAGGTAGTAATAAAAACATGGAGTGGACTGTATTATCGCTCCACTTCCCACTTCATTGGCAAATAATCATATTTACCTACTGAGAGCCATGGGCCCACATACTAGCTCTCAAAGATCACAGGGGTGTATACCATATATACTATTCTCCCCTTTCCAGTCAGCACTTTTGTTGCTCATAGAATAATCTGTGGAAATAGACACAACAAGTTAGCATGCACATATTTGAGTACAGCCATCCTCATTCCATAAATCATAGCCGGGTCGATAAATTCATTCCTCACCCCGCCTCTAACGTGCTCATAGTTTACATCACAGCACGTAATCACACAAAATTAAAATTCAATGTCCTTCTTCCTTACTAAATGCCACTATGTTCCGTGTCCATAAAGGCTTTATTCAATACAATGCCATATACACAAGTTCACAGTGTTATAGGGCCTTTTCCTTTAATTTAGTTCCATACGGGGTGTTAGGTTACTCGCTCCGGCTCCTTACAACCCCTCATCTACACCCAGTCAATCAATACGCGGAGTCATCCACCCGCGCAAGAGTGGGACATGAGTCCATTCAAAGAAACGCCTCTCTCATATCAAACTTCCTCACATGGTGGCACTCTCAACCCCATATTTTCTACATCCAATATCTCCTTACCGCTTTGTGCAAAAAACCACACGGTCAATCGTCCCGGCGTCTCGAACATCTACGAGCGCTCTCCATTTTTAGCTTAACACCACGTGATTCACGTCTCGGCTCGTCATGACGTTGCCGAATGTCACGTGATCACGAAGGAGAAACGTCGGCCATCTTAAAATGTCTAATGATCATGTCTAACAATGATATAAGAGGCCTTTATAAAAAAAACGGGGAGCTGTAATATAAATAGCATGCGAAAAGAAAAATAAGGAGAAAGAGAGCCCAGGGATTTCTTAAGGCAGACTGAAATCTCCAAACCTACAAAGATAACATGACATAAACTTTTTGCCATCATTTCCAATCAATACTGGAGAACCTGAGTTATCATTATCCACCCGCCTCATATAGGCCACTATTCGCATGCTCATGCCTCGTGGGTACAGCCGCACCACAATTCAGCCCCCAAATCATTATGCCAGTTATATAAAGAGGTTCAAGACACCTCAACTACAAGTTATCAACTTCTCCAACAATCCTCAACTCCGACAAGTGGGGTATAGCCAGTAGTGTGTATATACTGAAAAGCAGCTATTTAATTTAAAGGGATACATATGTGACCCATCCATAATGAACAGTGGGCGCCTTAGTCAGTATGTCAGAGAGTGTGAAATGGATATACATTAAATGCAGACAAACCATCAAGTAGCAGCAACCTAGGGGAGCCCCCCTATTTACTTCCTAAAATATATATTTGTTACTGCTTACTGATCTTGTTCCACTCAATTTGGTCATTAAGGCCAATCTGGTCCACTTTCGCGGAGAAAATCCAACGAGCCTCCTTAGTGGCGAGTGTCTTCTCCATATTACTTGAATCACCCACTACCTTCTCTAATACCACCCATTTCAAAGCTCTGTGACTATGTCGATGTTCCTGGAAATGTTGTACCAACCGAGTGGTCAATTTTCCTGATTTGATGGTACTTAAATGTTCCTGCACCCGAACCTTAATCTTACGCGATGTAAGGCCGATATAGTGCAACCCACATTGGCATGTAAGCATATAAATCACATTCATTGAGTTGCAGTTACTGAACTTATTCAAATTCCATATTCTTCCATTCAGCAACTGCACACTCATTGTCTTTTCTGTCAAATCACAAACTGAACACCCTCCACACGGGTAATGTCCAGGCGGGATCGTGGTGTTGACACTACGTGACACAGGTCTTGTATGGACAAGCCTGTCCTTTAAGTTCTGTGCACATTTAAACGCAAACCTCAGTTGCTGCATCTGATATTCTGTGGTCGATAACAAAGACCAATGTTTTCTAATGGCCTGGCGAATTTTGGTAGACAGAGGGTCAAAAGTCAGCACCACTGGCAAGCAGTCATCTGTTTTTTTACTATTCCTTTCAAGGAGAGCCTCCCGAGGGGTACTATGAGCCCTCTTACGGGCTCTATTGACAATCCTTCTAGGGTACGCCCGCTGCACCAGCTTCTCCGTCAAGCTTTCAGATTCTTGCAAATAGTTACATGTGGAGGAGCAATTCCTCCGGTATCGAAGGAATTGACCCACTGGGAGATTATCCCTAAGAGCCCTTGGGTGAAATGATTGATAGTGCAACAATGAATTCTTATCCGTCGCATTCTGATGCACACTTGAGGTAAGCCTGTAATTATTAACCCCAATGTCCAAATCCAAGTATGTAGCTTATTCATTACTTATGCTCCATGTAAATTTGAGGCAGTCATCACGACCATTAAGCCAATCCAAGAATTTTAATAGTTGGCTCTCAGGCCCGACCACACACAAAGAACATCATCAATATACCTCTTCCAGAGGCAAATATGCCTCTGGAAGGGGTTAGATGAATGGTACAGATGGTGTTCTTCAAACTGGCCTATATAAATGCAGGCCAGACGGGGCGCAAAAGTTGCGCCTATCGAAGTACCCGATGTTTGTAGAAAGAGCTCGTTCTTATAACAAAAGTAATTCCGAGTCAATGCAATCTCAACACATTGCATCACGAAAGATTGTGGAGTGTCGTAGAACCACTCCTGTGCCCCAACAGCGTGAGCTGCTGCCACCAGCGTTGCCTCTTGGGGTATGCTAGTGTATAAAGATTCGATGTCAATAGTGACTAGGAACTGCTGTGAGGGATCAAATTCCATATCCTCAATGATA
Organism: Calotriton arnoldi; assembly: GCA_963921515.1. Classification (NCBI taxonomy): domain Eukaryota; kingdom Metazoa; phylum Chordata; class Amphibia; order Caudata; family Salamandridae; genus Calotriton; species Calotriton arnoldi. Next base: position 1,010,874 of record CAWUFW010004289.1, on the reverse strand, counting down.
TTCAAAATGTCTGTGGTGTCCTGAACATAGGATGGTTGTCTCAACACCGATTCTCTTAAAAAGAAATCAGCAAACTGCGAAAGGGGCTCTAACACAGAAGCAATCCCCGAAACAATCGGGCACCCAGGCGGTGGGCGTTGTCTCTTATGTATCTTCGGCAGAATGTAAAACGCTGGTGTTCTGGGCTTTACATTAATTAAAAAATCTGCCTCCTTGCTGGTTATCCATCTCTTCTCCTTTGCTTGTCCAACCACAGTCGTAATCATACTCAGAAGTTCATGCACTGGGTCTCTTGGTAAAGGTTGATAGTTTTTCCTATCCTGTAACAACCTCATCACCTCAGTTTCGTAATCACAGGTGTTCATTAAAACCACAGCCCCACCTTTATCAGCCGATTTTATCGTCAGCAAGGCGTTGTCTTGTAGGGATTTACCTGCTTGCCAATCGTTCTGACTTATATTGTTAAAGGTGCATTGTTTCTGGGATTCCTCCAACACCTTTATTTCCTCAAGCACTTTCCTCTCAAATACTAACACTTCTGGACCAACCGAAGAGTTAGGTGGACAAAACTGTGACGGACGATGGAGGTTAGTTGAATACACCGAGGGGAGGTCTTGTTCTTTATTAGCAAAGAACTTCCTGATTCTTATCTTCCTCATAGTTTCTTGTATTTCCATTCTACACCTGAATGGATCATGGCGGGGGGTGGGCACAAACCCCAAACCTTTATTGAGGACTCTTAATTCACATGGTGTTAACTGGTGGTCAGACAAATTAACCACAATGTTATTCAAATCGGGGTTCTTCCTCTGCTCCGGGTTACCCGTGGTGAAAACGTTTGCCATGTCTGTGCTTGGTTCTGGCGGGCCCTGCCTCTGCCCCTCGTTCCCCCTCCTCTGTTTCCCCTTTGGGTCTGGACCAAAAAGAACGTAGGAGTACTCCTAAATCCTGATTTGCCTGTACCTGGGGGTTAAATCTTACCCTCCCTTGATCTAATGACTGTGCCCCCTCCTCTTCCTCACTTGATGTATTGTCAAAAGTCCAATTTTGGGGGTACGTCTCCCTTGCTGTCGGCCACCCTTTTGATATTGATTTTGTGGGGCCTGCTCACTCCCTTGCTGATAGTACCTATCTTCAGTATATGGAAAGGCCCATTCATGGGAATATCTCTCTAAATTTCTTCTCAGACCCTTTATTTTTTGGTTCACCATATAGTTCTTATATTCGCTCAAATCATCCTGTATTCTCTGTAGCTGCTCCTTTGCATCTACAATGGTAGTGTCTGCCTTCAAACTCTCTTCCAGTTCCAAAATCTCTTTCAGTAACTCTTCGCTCAATCTCTTAGCGGTCTGGATGATCAAAATCAACCAGTCCCGGGTGCACTTATTAGCAATGAAGCTCCAGTCCACCCGGAACTGCTTGTCCTCCAGAAAAATTCTCGGCTTGATTCTGACCAAAAGGCTGGTAGGGGCAGCGCCTGCTCGATAATATTCGGTCATAAGAGCCCTATGCAGTGCCACTCTCACTTGCCGCTTTTTGGCACTATTTAATTTTTCCCACTCTTCCCTCGTTGAAGTGGCATTAGTGAGAGCAGAATCTGGGAAGAGTGAGGGCCCTGAAAGTATTGCAGCAATTTGATCATCCGTTAACGCAAGACAATTCCTGTCCATATCACACAGCCCAAACTAACGTGATCCAAGTTTTATAAAATTCCAAAGATAAATTTAAATTTCCACAGATCAAAATAATAAGCATACAATTCATAAAAGTGTTGATACCCGTCTGAGTAACAAAGCTAAAAGTGGCTGTGTTCTCAAAAAGGTTTCAAAGGGTCTTAAAATACACTCAAAGATGTGAGCTCTCACGGCTGATCCGCCATTCAACACTATATTTTCAATAAGGAGCTATAGAGGGAATTAATGTACCAGGTCACCCTCCCATCAACACTGAATCAAACAACAAAGACCTAGAACTAATAGGCAACCTCATCCATTTTATAAATATCTTGGATTGATATGGGGTGATATTCTTATCATTTCCCACACTCAGATGCTATTGTATGCACTCCGACCTAATCCAATATGCCTAGTTGATTAATAATTTAAAACAACCCACCATGAGAAAACCAGTCGTCTGTCAGATCACTTAGAAGACAACACTCAGAAAATTAAGTGTATATCCCACAAAGAAAAAGTGTGAAGAAAATGAGAAAGTGTCTCACGTATGCACCACCAAAACGGGCTACTGGCAGGTTCTCACCAGCTTGCCCAAGTACTTATCATCATTGATCACTTTCTCATGTGAAAAAGAAAGGAAATGTTTTCGTGTCCAGTGTAAGGGAAATGAAAACATTAAATGTATAGAAAAGACCCCGTGAAAAATGAGACACAAGTAGTCTCTAATAAAAATTGAGCTGGACTCACACACATACTTATAGTTTTTAATCCAACACGTGAGTTCGCCCAATATTAAAAACACGGCATGTTGTGAACCACTTCAAGGATGGCCAACATGTTTCATTGCCAATTCAATAGTAGCGACAAATTCGTCAGGGTAACCGAGGTCACACCTCACCTCCCTGGACGTCTACTGTAATATCAAAAAGTGACTGACAAACATAAAAGGACAGACTGGTTAACTCATTAGAGAACACAACCTCAAACTTTCACTCCAGAACAGGTAATAATAAAAACATGGAGTGGACTGTATTATCGCTCCACTTCCCACTTCATTGGCAAATAATCATATTTACCTACTGAGAGCCATGGGCCCACATACCAGCTCTCAAAGATCACAGGGGTGTATACCATATATACTATTCTCCCCTTTCCTGTCAGCACTTTTGTTGCTCATAGAATAATCTGTGGAAATAGACACAACAAGTTAGCATGCACATATTTGAGTACAGCCATCCTCATTCCATAAATCATAGCCGGGTCGATAAATTCATTCCTCACCCCGCCTCTAACGTGCTCATAGTTTACATCACAGCACGTAATCACACAAAATTAAAATTCAATGTCCTTCTTCCTTACTAAATGCCACTATGTTCCGTGTCCATAAAGGCTTTATTCAATACAATGCCATATACACGAGTTCACAGTGTTATAGGGCCTTTTCCTTTAATTTAGTTCCATACGGGGTGTTAGGTTACTCGCTCCGGCTCCTTACAACCCCTCATCTACACCCAGTCAATCAATACGCGGAGTCATCCACCCGCGCAAGAGCGGGACGTGAGTCCATTCAAAGAAACGCCTCTCTCATATCAAACTTCCTCACATGGTGGCACTCTCAACCCCATATTTTCTACATCCAATATCTCCTTACCGCTTTGTGCAAAAAACCACACGGTCAATCGTCCCGGCGTCTCGAACATCTACGAGCGCTCTCCATTTTTAGCTTAACACCACGTGATCCACGTCTCGGCTCGTCATGACGTTGCCGAATGTCACGTGATCACGAAGGAGAAACGTCGGCCATCTTAAAATGTCTAATGATCATGTCTAACAATGATATAAGAGGCCTTTATCAAAAAAACGGGGAGCTGTAATATAAATAGCATGCGAAAAGAAAAATAAGGAGAAAGAGAGCCCAGGGATTTCTTAAGGCAGACTGAAATCTCCAAACCTACAAAGATAACATGACATATACTTTTTGCCATCATTTCCAATCAATACTGGAGAACCTGAGTTATCATTATCCACCCGCCTCATATAGGCCACTATTCGCATGCTCATGCCTCGTGGGTACAGCCGCACCACAATTCAGCCCCCAAATCATTATGCCAGTTATATAAAGAGGTTCAAGACACCTCAACTACAAGTTATCAACTTCTCCAACAATCCTCAACTCCGACAAGTGGGGTATAGCCAGTAGTGTGTATATACTGAAAAGCAGCTATTTAATTTAAAGGGATATATATGTGACCCATCCATAATGAACAGTGGGCGCCTTAGTCAGTATGTCAGAGAGTGTGAAATGGATATACATTAAAGGCAGACAAACCATCAAGTAGCAGCAACCTAGGGGAGCCCCCCTATTTACTTCCTAAAATATATATTTGTTACTGCTTACTGATCTTGTTCCACTCAATTTGGTCATTAAGGCCAATCTGGTCCACTTTCGCGGAGAAAATCCAACGAGCCTCCTTAGTGGCGAGTGTCTTCTCCATATTACTTGAATCACCCACTACCTTCTCTAATACCACCCATTTCAAAGCTCTGTGACTATGTCGATGTTCCTGGAAATGTTGTACCAACCGAGTGGTCAATTTTCCTGATTTGATGGTACTTAAATGTTCCTGCACCCGAACCTTAATCTTACGCGATGTAAGGCCAATATAGTGCAACCCACATTGGCATGTAAGCCTATAAATCACATTCATTGAGTTGCAGTTACTGAACTTATTCAAATTCCATATTCTTCCATTCAGCAACTGCACACTCATTGTCTTTTCTGTCAAATCACAAACTGAACACCCTCCACACGGGTAATGTCCAGGCGGGATCGTGGTGTTGACACTACGTGACACAGGTCTTGTATGGACAAGCCTGTCCTTTAAGTTCTGTGCACATTTAAACGCAAACCTCAGTTGCTGCATCTGATATTCTGTGGTCGATAACAAAGACCAATGTTTTCTAATGGCCTGGCGAATTTTGGTAGACAGAGGGTCAAAAGTCAGCACCACTGGCAAGCAGTCATCTGTTTTTTTACTATTCCTTTCAAGGAGAGCCTCCCGAGGGGTACTATGAGCCCTCTTACGGGCTCTATTGACAATCCTTCTAGGGTACGCCCGCTGCACCAGCTTCTCCGTCAAGCTTTCAGATTCTTGCAAATAGTTACATGTGGAGGAGCAATTCCTCCGGTATCGAAGGAATTGACCCACTGGGAGATTATCCCTAAGAGCCCTTGGGTGAAATGATTGATAGTGCAACAATGAATTCTTATCCGTCGCATTCTGATGCACACTTGAGGTAAGCCTGTAATTATTAACCCCAATGTCCAAATCCAAGTATGTAGCTTTTTCATTACTTATGCTCCATGTAAATTTGAGGCAGTCATCACGACCATTAAGCCAATCCAAGAATTTTAATAGTTGGCTCTCAGGCCCGACCACACACAAAGAACATCATCAATATACCTCTTCCAGAGGCAAATATGTCTCTGGAAGGGGTTAGATGAATGGTACAGATGGTGTTCTTCAAACTGGCCTATATAAATGCAGGCCAGACGGGGCGCAAAAGTTGCGCCTATCGAAGTACCCGATGTTTGTAGAAAGAGCTCGTTCTTATAACAAAAGTAATTCCGAGTCAATGCAATCTCAACACATTGCATCACGAAAGATTGTGGAGTGTCGTAGAACCACTCCTGTGCCCCAAGAGCGTGAGCTGCTGCCACCAGCGTTGCCTCTTGGGGTATGCTAGTGTATAAAGATTCGATGTCAATAGTGACTAGGAACTGCTGTGAGGGATCAAATTCCATATCCTCAATGATATTCAAAATGTCTGTGGTGTCCTGAACATAGGATGGTTGTCTCAACACCGATTCTCTTAAAAAGAAATCAGCAAACTGCGAAAGGGGCTCTAACACAGAAGCAATCCCCGAAACAATCGGGCGCCCAGGCTTTGGGCGTTGTCTCTTATGTATCTTCGGCAGAATGTAAAACGCTGGTGTTCTGGGCTTTACATTAATTAAAAAATCTGCCTCCTTGTTGGTTATCCATCTCTTCTCCTTTGCTTGTCCAACCACAGTCGTAATCATACTCAGAAGTTCATGCACTGGGTCTCTTGGTAAAGGTTGATAGTTTTTCCTATCCTGTAACAACCTCATCACCTCAGTTTCGTAATCACAGGTGTCCATTAAAACCACAGCCCCACCTTTATCAGCCGATTTTATCGTCAGCAAGGCGTTGTCTTGTAGGGATTTACCTGCTTGCCAATCGTTCTGACTCATATTGTTAAAGGTGCATTGTTTCTGGGATTCCTCCAACACCTTTATTTCCTCAAGCACTTTCCTCTCAAATACTAACACTTCTGGACCAACCGAAGAGTTAGGTGGACAAAACTGTGACGGACGATGGAGGTTAGTTGAATACACCGAGGGAGGTCTTGTTCTTTATTAGCAAAGAACTTCCTGATTCTTATCTTCCTCATAGTTTCTTGTTTTTCCATTCTACACCTGAATGGATCATGGCGGGGGTGGGCACAAACCCCAAACCTTTATTGAGGACTCTTAATTCACATGGTGTTAACTGGTGGTCAGACAAATTAACCACAATGTTATTCAAATCGGGGTTCTTCCTCTGCTCCGGGTTACCCGTGGTGAAAACGTTTGCCATGTCTGTGCTTGGTTCTGGCGGGCCCTGCCTCTGCCCCTCGTTCCCCCTCCTCTGTTTCCCCTTTGGGTCTGGACCAAAAAGAACGTAGGAGTACTCCTAAATCCTGATTTGCCTGTACCTGGGGGTTAAATCTTACCCTCCCTTGATCTAATGACTGTGCCCCCTCCTCTTCCTCACTTGATGTATTGTCAAAAGTCCAATATTGGGGGGTACGTCTCCCTTGCTGTCGGCCACCCTTTTGATATTGATTTTGTGGGGCCTGCTCACTCCCTTGCTGATAGTACCTATCTTCAGTATATGGAAAGGCCCATTCATGGGAATATCTCTCTAAATTTCTTCTCAGACCCTTTATTTTTTGGTTCACCATATAGTTCTTATATTCGCTCAAATCATCCTGTATTCTCTGTAGCTGCTCCTTTGCATCTACAATGGTAGTGTCTGCCTTCAAACTCTCTTCCAGTTCCAAAATCTCTTTCAGTAACTCTTCGCTCAATCTCTTAGCGGTCTGGATGATCAAAATCAACCAGTCCCGGGTGCACTTATTAGCAATGAAGCTCCAGTCCACTCGGAACTGCTTGTCCTCCAGAAAAATTCTCGGCTTGATTCTGACCAAAAGGCTGGTAGGGGCAGCGCCTGCTCGATAATATTCGGTCATAAGAGCCCTATGCAGTGCCACTCTCACTTGCCGCTTTTTGGCACTATTTAATTTTTCCCACTCTTCCCTCGTTGAAGTGGCATTAGTGAGAGCAGAATCTGGGAAGAGTGAGGGCCCTGAAAGTATTGCAGCAATTTGATCATCCGTGAACGCAAGACAATTCCTGTCCATATCACACAGCCCAAACTAACGTGATCCAAGTTTTATAAAATTCCAAAGATAAATTTAAATTTCCACAGATCAAAATAATAAGCATACAATTCATAAAAGTGTTGATACCCATCTGAGTAACAAAGCTAAAAGTGGCTGTGTTCTCAAAAAAGGTTTCAAAGGGTCTTAAAATACACTCAAAGATGTGAGCTCTCACGGCTGATCCGCCATTCAACACTATATTTTCAATAAGGAGCTATAGAGGGAATTAATGTACCAGGTCACCCTCCCATCAACACTGAATCAAACAACAAAGACCTGGAACTAATAGGCAACCTCATCCATTTTATAAATATCTTGGATTGATATGGGGTGATATTCTTATCATTTCCCACACTCAGATGCTATTGTATGCACTCCGACCTAATCCAATATGCCTAGTTGATTAATAATTTAAAACAACCCACCATGAGAAAACCAGTCGTCTGTCAGATCACTTAGAAGACAACACTCAGAAAATTAAGTGTATATCCCACAAAGAAAAAGTGTGAAGAAAATGAGAAAGTGTCTCACGTATGCACCACCAAAACGGGCTACTGGCAGGTTCTCACCAGCTTGCCCAAGTACTTATCATCATTGATCACTTTCTCATGTGAAAAAGAAAGGAAATGTTTTCGTGTCCAGTGTAAGGGAAATGAAAACATTAAATGTATAGAAAAGACCCCGTGAAAAATGAGACACAAGTAGTCTCTAATAAAAATTGAGCTGGACTCACACACATACTTATAGTTTTTAATCCAACACGTGAGTTCGCCCAATATTAAAAACACGGCATGTTGTGAACCACTTCAAGGATGGCCAACATGTTTCATTGCCAATTCAATAGTAGCGACAAATTCGTCAGGGTAACCGAGGTCACACCTCACCTCCCTGGACGTCTACTGTAATATCAAAAAGTGACTGACAAACATAAAAGGACAGACTGGTTAACTCATTAGAGAACACAACCTCAAACTTTCACTCCAGAACAGGTAATAATAAAAACATGGAGTGGACTGTATTATCGCTCCACTTCCCACTTCATTGGCAAATAATCATATTTACCTACTGAGAGCCATGGGCCCACATACCAGCTCTCAAAGATCACAGGGGTGTATACCATATATACTATTCTCCCCTTTCCTGTCAGCACTTTTGTTGCTCATAGAATAATCTGTGGAAATAGACACAACAAGTTAGCATGCACATATTTGAGTACAGCCATCCTCATTCCATAAATCATAGCCGGGTCGATAAATTCATTCCTCACCCCGCCTCTAATGTGCTCATAATTTACATCACAGCACGTAATCACACAAAATTAAAATTCAATGTCCTTCTTCCTTACTAAATGCCACTATGTTCCGTGTCCATAAAGGCTTTATTCAATACAATGCCATATACACGAGTTCACAGTGTTATAGGGCCTGTTCCTTTAATTTAGTTCCATACGGGGTGTTAGGTTACTCGCTCCGGCTCCTTACAACCCCTCATCTACACCCAGTCAATCAATACGCGGAGTCATCCACCCGCGCAAGAGCGGGACGTGAGTCCATTCAAAGAAACGCCTCTCTCATATCAAACTTCCTCACATGGTGGCACTCTCAACCCCATATTTTCTACATCCAATATCTCCTTACCGCTTTGTGCAAAAAACCACAGGGTCAATCGTCCCGGCGTCTCGAACATCTACGAGCGCTCTCCATTTTTAACTTAACACCACGTGATCCACGTCTCGGATCGTCATGACGTTGCCGAATGTCACGTGATCACGAAGGAGAAACGTCGGCCATCTTAAAATGTCTAATGATCATGTCTAACAATGATATAAGAGGCCTTTATCAAAAAAACGGGGAGCTGTAATATAAATAGCATGCGAAAAGAAAAATAAGGAGAAAGAGAGCCCAGGGATTTCTTAAGGCAGACTGAAATCTCCAAACCTACAAAGATAACATGACATATACTTTTTGCCATCATTTCCAATCAATACTGGAGAACCTGAATTATCATTATCCACCCGCCTCATATAGGCCACTATTCGCATGCTCATGCCTCGTGGGTACAGCCGCACCACAATTCAGCCCCCAAATCATTATGCGAGTTATATAAAGAGGTTCAAGACACCTCAACTACAAGTTATCAACTTCTCCAACAATCCTCAACTCCGACAAGTGGGGTATAGCCAGTAGTGTGTATATACTGAAAAGCAGCTATTTAATTTAAAGGAATATATATGTGCCCCATCCATAATGAACAGTGGGCGCCTTAGTCAGTATGTCAGAGAGTGTGAAATGGATATACATTAAAGGCAGACAAACCATCAAGTAGCAGCAACCTAGGGGAGCCCCCCTATTTACTTCCTAAAATATATATTTGTTACTGCTTACTGATCTTGTTCCACTCAATTTGGTCATTAAGGCCAATCTGGTCCACTTTCGCGGAGAAAATCCAACGAGCCTCCTTAGTGGCGAGTGTCTTCTCCATATTACTTGAATCACCCACTACCTTCTCTAATACCACCCATTTCAAAGCTCTGTGACTATGTCGATGTTCCTGGAAATGTTGTACCAACCGAGTGGTCAATTTTCCTGATTTGATGGTACTTAAATGTTCCTGCACCCGAACCTTAATCTTACGCGATGTAAGGCCGATATAGTGCAACCCACATTGGCATGTAAGCCTATAAATCACATTCATTGAGTTGCAGTTGCTGAACTTATTCAAATTCCATATTCTTCCATTCAGCAACTGCACACTCATTGTCTTTTCTGTCAAATCACAAACTGAACACCCTCCACACGGGTAATGTCCAGGCGGGATCGTGGTGTTGACACTACGTGACACAGGTCTTGTATGGACAAGCCTGTCCTTTAAGTTCTGTGCACGTTTAAATGCAAACCTCAGTTGCTGCATCTGATATTCTGTGGTCGATAACAAAGACCAATGTTTTCTAATGGCCTGGCGAATTTTGGTAGACAGAGGGTCAAAAGTCAGCACCACTGGCAAGCAGTCATCTGTTTTTTTACTATTCCTTTCAAGGAGAGCCTCCCGAGGGGTATTATGAGCCCTCTTACAGGCTCTATTGACAATCCTTCTAGGGTACGCCCGCTGCACCAGCTTCTCCGTCAAGCTTTCAGATTCTTGCAAATAGTTACATGTGGAGGAGCAATTCCTCCGGTATCGAAGGAATTGACCCACTGGGAGATTATCCCTAAGAGCCCTTGGGTGAAATGATTGATAGTGCAACAATGAATTCTTATCCGTCGCATTCTGATGCACACTTGAGGTAAGCCTGTAATTATTAACCCCAATGTCCAAATCCAAGTATGTAGCTTTTTCATTACTTATGCTCCATGTAAATTTGAGGCAGTCATCACGACCATTAAGCCAATCCAAGAATTTTAATAGTTGGCTCTCAGGCCCGACCACACACAAAGAACATCATCAATATACCTCTTCCAGAGGCAAATATGCCTCTGGAAGGGGTTAGATGAATGGTACAGATGGTGTTCTTCAAACTGGCCTATATAAATGCAGGCCGGACGCGGCGCAAAAGTTGCGCCCATCGAAGTACCCGATGTTTGTAGAAAGAGCTCGTTCTTATAACAAAAGTAATTCCGAGTCAATGCAATCTCAACACACTGCATCACGAAAGATTGTGGAGTGTCGTAGAACCTCTCCTGTGCCCCAAGAGCGCGAGCTGCTGCCACCAGCATTGCCTCTTGGGGTATGCTAGTGTATAAAGATTCAATGTCAATAGTGACTAGGAACTGCTGTGAGGGATCAAATTCCATATCCTCAATGATATTCAAAATGTCTGTGGTGTCCTGAACATAGGATGGTTGTCTCAACACCGATTCTCTTAAAAAGAAATCAGCAAATGCGAAAGGGGCTCTAACACAGAAGCAATCCCCGAAACAATCGGGCGCCCAGGCGGTGGGCGTTGTCTCTTATGTATCTTCGGCAGAATGTAAAACGCTGGTGTTCTGGGCTTTACATTAATTAAAAAATCTGCCTCCTTGCTGGTTATCCATCTCTTCTCCTTTGCTTGTCCAACCACAGTCGTAATCATACTCAGAAGTTCATGCACTGGGTCTCTTGGTAAAGGTTGATAGTTTTTCCTATCCTGTAACAACCTCATCACCTCAGTTTCGTAATCACAGGTGTTCATTAAAACCACAGCCCCACCTTTATCAGCCGATTTATCGTCAGCAAGGCGTTGTCTTGTAGGGATTTACCTGCTTGCCAATCGTTCTGACTCATATTGTTAAAGGTGCATTGTTTCTGGGATTCCTCCAACACCTTTATTTCCTCAAGCACTTTCCTCTCAAATACTAACACTTCTGGACCAACCGAAGAGTTAGGTGGACAAAACTGTGACGGACGATGGAGGTTAGTTGAATACACCGAGGGGAGGTCTTGTTCTTTATTAGCAAAGAACTTCCTGATTCTTATCTTCCTCATAGTTTCTTGTATTTCCATTCTACACTTGAATGGATCATGGCGGGGGTGGGCACAAACCCCAAACCTTTATTGAGGACTCTTAATTCACATGGTGTTAACTGGTGGTCAGACAAATTAACCACAATGTTATTCAAATCGGGGTTCTTCCTCTGCTCCGGGTTACCCGTGGTGAAAACGTTTGCCATGTCTGTGCTTGGTTCTGGCGGGCCCTGCCTCTGCCCCTCGTTCCCCCTCCTCTGTTTCCCCTTTGGGTCTGGACCAAAAAGAACGTAGGAGTACTCCTAAATCCTGATTTGCCTGTACCTGGGGGTTAAATCTTACCCTCCCTTGATCTAATGACTGTGCCCCCTCCTCTTCCTCACTTGATGTATTGTCAAAAGTCCAATTTTGGGGGTACGTCTCCCTTGCTGTCGGCCACCCTTTTGATATTGATTTTGTGGGGCCTGCTCACTCCCTTGCTGATAGTACCTATCTTCAGTATATGGAAAGGCCCATTCATGGGAATATCTCTCTAAATTTCTTCTCAGACCCTTTATTTTTTGGTTCACCATATAGTTCTTATATTCGCTCAAATCATCCTGTATTCTCTGTAGCTGCTCCTTTGCATCTACAATGGTAGTGTCTGCCTTCAAACTCTCTTCCAGTTCCAAAATCTCTTTCAGTAACTCTTCGCTCAATCTCTTAGCGGTCTGGATGATCAAAATCAACCAGTCCCGGGTGCACTTATTAGCAATGAAGCTCCAGTCCACCCGGAACTGCTTGTCCTCCAGAAAAATTCTCGGCTTGATTCTGACCAAAAGGCTGGTAGGGGCAGCGCCTGCTCGATAATATTCGGTCATAAGAGCCCTATGCAGTGCCACTCTCACTTGCCGCTTTTTGGCACTATTTAATTTTTCCCACTCTTCCCTCGTTGAAGTGGCATTAGTGAGAGCAGAATCTGGGAAGAGTGAGGGCCCTGAAAGTATTGCAGCAATTTGATCATCCGTGAACGCAAGACAATTCCTGTCCATATCACACAGCCCAAACTAACGTGATCCAAGTTTTATAAAATTCCAAAGATAAATTTAAATTTCCACAGATCAAAATAATAAGCATACAATTCACAAAAGTGTTGATACCCGTCTGAGTAACAAAGCTAAAAGAGGCTGTGTTCTCAAAAAAGGTTTCAAAGGGTCTTAAAATACACTCAAAGATGTGAGCTCTCACGGCTGATCCGCCGTTCAACACTATATTTTCAATAAGGAGCTATAGAGGGAATTAATGTACCAGGTCACCTTCCCATCAACACTGAATCAAACAACAAAGACCTGGAACTAATAGGCAACCTCATCCATTTTATAAATATCTTGGATTGATATGGGGTGATATTCTTATCATTTCCCACACTCAGATGCTATTGTATGCACTCCGACCTAATCCAATATGCCTAGTTGATTAATAATTTAAAACAACCCACCATGAGAAAACCAGTCGTCTGTCAGATCACTTAGAAGACAACACTCAGAAAATTAAGTGTATATCCCACAAAGAAAAAGTGTGAAGAAAATGAGAAAGTGTCTCACGTATGCACCACCAAAACGAGCTACTAGCAGGTTCTCACCAGCTTGCCCAATTACTTATCATCATTGATCACTTTCTCATGTGAAAAAAGAAAGGAAATGTTTTCGTGTCCAGTGTAAGGGAAATGAAAACATTAAATGTATAGAAAAGACCCCGTGAAAAATGAGACACAAGTAGTCTCTAATAAAAATTGAGCTGGACTCACACACATACTTATAGTTTTTAATCCAACACGTGAGTTCGCCCAATATTAAAAACATGGCATGTTGTGAACCACTTCAAGGACGGCCAACATGTTTCATTGCCAATTCAATAGTAGCGGCAAATTCGTCAGGGCAACCGAGGTCACACGTCACCTCCCTGGACGTCTACTGTAATATCAAAAAGTGACTGACAAACATAAAAGGACAGACAGGTTAACTCATTAGAGAACACAACCTCAAACTTTCACTCCAGAACAGGTAATAATAAAAACATGGAGTGGACTGTATTATCGCTCCACTTCCCACTTCATTGGCAAATAATCATATTTACCTACTGAGAGCCATGGGCCCACATACCATCTCTCAAAGATCACAGGGGTGTATACCATATATACTATTCTCCCCTTTCCTGTCAGCACTTTTGTTGCTCATAGAATAATCTGTGGAAATAGACACAACAAGTTAGCATGCACATATTTGAGTACAGCCATCCTCATTCCATAAATCATAGCCGGGTCGATAAATTCATTCCTCACCCCGCCTCTAACGTGCTCATAGTTTACATCACAGCACGTAATCACACAAAATTAAAATTCAATGTCCTTCTTCCTTACTAAATACCACTATGTTCCGTGTCCATAAAGGCTTTATTCAATACAATGCCATATACACGAGTTCACAGTGTTATAGGGCCTGTTCCTTTAATTTAGTTCCATACGGGGTGTTAGGTTACTCGCTCCGGCTCCTTACAACCCCTCATCTACACCCAGTCAATCAATACGCGGAGTCATCCACCCGCGCAAGAGCAGGACGTGAGTCCATTCAAAGAAACGCCTCTCTCATATCAAACTTCCTCACATGGTGGCACTCTCAACACCATATTTTCTACATCCAATATCTCCTTACCGCTTTGTGCAAAAAACCACACGGTCAATCGTCCCGGCGTCTCGAACATCTATGAGCGCTCTCCATTTTTAGCTTAACACCACGTGATCCACGTCTCGGCTCGTCATGACGTTGCCGAATGTCACGTGATCACGAAGGAGAAACGTCGGCCATCTTAAAATGTCTAATGATCATGTCTAACAATGATATAAGAGGCCTTTATCAAAAAAACGGGGAGCTGTAATATAAATAGCATGCGAAAAGAAAAATAAGGAGAAAGAGAGCCCAGGGATTTCTTAAGGCAGACTGAAATCTCCAAACCTACAAAGATAACATGACATATACTTTTTGCCATCATTTCCAATCAATACTGGAGAACCTGAATTATCATTATCCACCCGCCTCATATAGGCTACTATTCGCATGCTCATGCCTCGTGGGTACAGCCGCACCACAATTCAGCCCCCAAATCATTATGCCAGTTATATAAAGAGGTTCAAGACACCTCAACTACAAGTTATCAACTTCTCCAACAATCCTCAACTCCGACAAGTGGGGTATAGCCAGTAGTGTGTATATACTGAAAAGCAGCTATTTAATTTAAAGGGATATATATGTGCCCCATCCATAATGAACAGTGGGCGCCTTAGTCAGTATGTCAGAAAGTGTGAAATGGATATACATTAAAGGCAGAAAAACCATCAAGTAGCAGCAACCTAGGGGAGCCCCCCTATTTACTTCCTAAAATATATATTTGTTACTGCTTACTGATCTTGTTCCACTCAATTTGGTCATTAAGGCCAATCTGGTCCACTTTCGCGGAGAAAATCCAACGAGCCTCCTTAGTGGCGAGTGTCTTCTCCATATTACTTGAATCACCCACTACCTTCTCTAATACCACCCATTTCAAAGCTCTGTGACTATGTCGATGTTCCTGGAAATGTTGTACCAACCGAGTGGTCAATTTTCCTGATTTGATGGTACTTAAATGTTCCTGCACCCGAACCTTAATCTTACGCGATGTAAGGCCGATATAGTGCAACCCACATTGGCATGTAAGCCTATAAATCACATTCATTGAGTTGCAGTTACTGAACTTATTCAAATTCCATATTCTTCCATTCAACAACTGCACACTCATTGTCTTTTCTGTCAAATCACAAACTGAACACCCTCCACACGGGTAATGTCCAGGCGGGATCGTGGTGTTGACACTACGTGACACAGGTCTTGTATGGACAAGCCTGTCCTTTACGTTCTGTGCACGTTTAAACGCAAACCTCAGTTGCTGCATCTGATATTCTGTGGTCGATAACAAAGACCAATGTTTTCTAATGGCCTGGCGAATTTTGGTAGACAGAGGGTCAAAAGTCAGCACCACTGGCAAGCAGTCATCTGTTTTTTTACTATTCCTTTCAAGGAGAGCCTCCCGAGGGGTATTATGAGCCCTCTTACGGGCTCTATTGACAATCCTTCTAGGGTACGCCCGCTGCACCAGCTTCTCCGTCAAGCTTTCAGATTCTTGCAAATAGTTACATGTGGAGGAGCAATTCCTCCGGTATCGAAGGAATTGACCCACTGGGAGATTATCCCTAAGAGCCCTTGGGTGAAATGATTGATAGTGCAACAATGAATTCTTATCCGTCGCATTCTGATGCACACTTGAGGTAAGCCTGTCATTATTAACCCCAATGTCCAAATCCAAGTATGTAGCTTTTTCATTACTTATGCTCCATGTAAATTAGAGGCAGTCATCACGACCATTAAGCCAATCCAAGAATTTTAATAGTTGGCTCTCAGGCCCGACCACACACAAAGAACATCATCAATATACCTCTTCCAGAGGCAAATATGCCTCTGGAAGGGGTTAGATGAATGGTACAGATGGTGTTCTTCAAACTGGCCTATATAAATGCAGGCCAGACGGGGCGCAAAATTTGCGCCCATCGAAGTACCCGATGTTTGTAGAAAGAGCTCGTTCTTATAACAAAAGTAATTCCGAGTCAATGCAATCTCAACACACTGCGTCACGAAAGATTGTGGAGTGTCGTAGAACCACTCCTGTGCCCCAAGAGCGTGAGCTGCTGCCACCAGCGTTGCCTCTTGGGGTATGCTAGTGTATAAAGATTCGATGTCAATAGTGACTAGGAACTGCTGTGAGGGATCAAATTCCATATCCTCAATGATATTCAAAATGTCTGTGGTGTCCTGAACATAGGATAGTTGTCTCAACACCGATTCTCTTAAAAAGAAATCAGCAAACTGCGAAAGGGGCTCTAACACAGAAGCAATCCCCGAAACAGGCGGTGGGCGTTGTCTCTTATGTATCTTCGGCAGAATGTAAAACGCTGGTGTTCTGGGCTTTACATTAATTAAAAAATCTGCCTCCTTGCTGGTTATCCATCTCTTCTCCTTTGCTTGTCCAACCACAGTCGTAATCATACTCAGAAGTTCATGCACTGGGTCTCTTGGTAAAGGTTGATAGTTTTTCCTATCCTGTAACAACCTCATCACCTCAGTTTCGTAATCACAGGTGTTCATTAAAACCACAGCCCCACCTTTATCAGCCGATTTTATCGTCAGCAAGGCGTTGTCTTGTAGGAAATTTACCTGCTTGCCAATCGTTCTGACTCATATTGTTAAAGGTGCATTGTTTCTGGGATTCCTCCAACACCTTTATTTCCTCAAGCACTTTCCTCTCAAATACTAACACTTCTGGACCAACCGAAGAGTTAGGTGGACAAAACTGTGACGGACGATGGAGGTTAGTTGAATACACCGAGGGGAGGTCTTGTTCTTTATTAGCAAAGAACTTCCTGATTCTTATCTTCCTCATAGTTTCTTGTATTTCCATTCTACACTTGAATGGATCATGGCGGGGGTGGGCACAAACCCCAAACCTTTATTGAGGACTCTTAATTCACATGGTGTTAACTGGTGGTCAGACAAATTAACCACAATGTTATTCAAATCGGGGTTCTTCCTCTGCTCCGGGTTACCCGTGGTGAAAACGTTTGCCATGTCTGTGCTTGGTTCTGGCGGGCCCTGCCTCTGCCCCTCGTTCCCCCTCCTCTGTTTCCCCTTTGGGTCTGGACCAAAAAAGAACGTAGGAGTACTCCTAAATCCTGATTTGCCTGTACCTGGGGGTTAAATCTTACCCTCCCTTGATCTAATGACTGTGCCCCCTCCTCTTCCTCACTTGATGTATTGTCAAAAGTCCAATTTTGGGGGGTACGTCTCCCTTGCTGTCGGCCACCCTTTTGATATTGATTTTGTGGGGCCTGCTCACTCCCTTGCTGATAGTACCTATCTTCAGTATATGGAAAGGCCCATACATGGGAATATCTCTCTAAATTTCTTCTCAGACCCTTTATTTTTTGGTTCACCATATAGTTCTTATATTCACTCAAATCATCCTGTATTCTCTGTAGCTGCTCCTTTGCATCTACAATGGTAGTGTCTGCCTTCAAACTCTCTTCCAGTTCCAAAATCTCTTTCAGTAACTCTTCGCTCAATCTCTTAGCGGTCTGGATGATCAAAATCAACCAGTCCCGGGTGCACTTATTAGCAATGAAGCTCCAGTCCACCCGGAACTGCTTGTCCTCCAGAAAAATTCTCGACTTGATTCTGACCAAAAGGCTGGTAGGGGCAGCGCCTGCTCGATAATATTCTGTCATAAGAGCCCTATGCAGTGCCACTCTCACTTGCAGCTTTTTGGCACTATTTAATTTTTCCCACTCTTCCCTCGTTGAAGTGGCATTAGTGAGAGCAGAATCTGGGAAGAGTGAGGGCCCTGAAAGTATTGCAGCAATTTGATCATCCGTGAACGCAAGACAATTCCTGTCCATATCACACAGCCCAAACTAATGTGATCCAAGTTTTATAAAATTCCAAAGATAAATTTAAATTTCCACAGATCAAAATAATAAGCATACAATTCACAAAAGTGTTGATACCCGTCTGAGTAACAAAGCTAAAAGAGGCTGTGTTCTCAAAAAAGGTTTCAAAGGGTCTTAAAATACACTCAAAGATGTGAGCTCTCACGGCTGGTCCGCCGTTCAACACTATATTTTCAATAAGGAGCTATAGAGGGAATTAATGTACCAGGTCACCCTCCCATCAACACTGAATCAAACAACAAAGACCTGGAACTAATAGGCGACCTCATCCATTTTATAAATATCTTGGATTGATATGGGGTGATATTCTTATCATTTCCCACACTCAGATGCTATTGTATGCACTCTGACCTAATCCAATATGCCTAGTTGATTAATAATTTAAAACAACCCACCATGAGAAAACCAGTCGTCTGTCAGATCACTTAGAAGACAACACTCAGAAAATTATGTGTATATCCCACAAAGAAAAAGTGTGAAGAAAATGAGAAAGTGTTTCATGTATGCACCACCAAAACGGGCTACTGGCAGGTTCTCACCAGCTTGCCCAAGTACTTATCATCATTGATCACTTTCTCATGTGAAAAAAGAAAGGAAATGTTTTCGTGTCCAGTGTAAGGGAAATGAAAACATTAAATGTAGAGAAAAGACCCCGTGAAAAATGAGACACAAGTAGTCTCTAATAAAAATTGAGCTGGACTCACACACATACTTATAGTTTTTAATCCAACACGTGAGTTCGCCCAATATTAAAAACACGGCATGTTGTGAACCACTTCAAGGATGGCCAACATGTTTCATTGCCAATTCAATAGTGGCGACAAATTCTTCAGGGTAACCGAGGTCACACCTCACCTCCCTGGACGTCTACTGTAATATCAAAAAGTGACTGACAAACATAAAAGGACAGACTGGTTAACTCATTAGAGAACACAACCTCAAACTTTCACTCCAGAACAGGTAATAATAAAAACATGGAGTGGACTGTATTATCGCTCCACTTCCCACTTCATTGGCAAATAATCATATTTACCTACTGAGAGCCATGGGCCCACATACCAGCTCTCAAAGATCACAGGGGTGTATACCATATATACTATTCTCCCCTTTCCTGTCAGCACTTTTGTTGCTCATAGAATAATCTGTGGAAATAGACACAACAAGTTAGCATGCACATATTTGTGTACAGCCATCCTCATTCCATAAATCATAGCCGGGTCGATAAATTCATTCCTCACCCCGCCTCTAACGTGCTCATAGTTTACATCACAGCACGTAATCACACAAAATTAAAATTCAATGTCCTTCTTCCTTACTAAATGCCACCATGTTCCGTGTCCATAAAGGCTTTATTCAATACAATGCCATATACACGAGTTCACAGTGTTATAGGGCCTGTTCCTTTAATTTAGTTCCATACGGGGTATTAGGTTACTCGCTCCGGCTCCTTACAACCCCTCATCTACACCCAGTCAATCAATACGCGGAGTCATCCACCCGCGCAAGAGCGGGACGTGAGTCCATTCAAAGAAACGCCTCTCTCATATCAAACTTCCTCACATGGTGACACTCTCAACCCCATATTTTCTACATCCAATATCTCCTTACCGCTTTGTGCAAAATACCACACGGTCAATCGTCCCGGCGTCTCGAACATCTACGAGCGCTCTCCATTTTTAGCTTAACACCACGTGATCCACGTCTCGGCTCGTCATTACGTTGCCGAATGTCACGTGATCACGAAGGAGAAACGTCGGCCATCTTAAAATGTCTAATGATCATGTCTAACAATGATATAAGAGGCCTTTATCAAAAAAACGGGGAGCTGTAATATAAATAGCATGCGAAAAGAAAAATAAGGAGAAAGAGAGCCCAGGGATTTCTTAAGGCAGACTGAAATCTCCAAACCTACAAAGATAACATGACATATACTTTTTGCCATCATTTCCAATCAATACTGGAGAACCTGAATTATCATTATCCACCCGCCTCATATAGGCCACTATTCGCATGCTCTTGCATCGTGGGTACAGCCGCACCACAATTCAGCCCCCAAATCATTATCCCAGTTATATAAAGAAGTTCAAGACACCTCAACTACAAGTTATCAACTTCTCCAACAATCCTCAACTCCCACAAGTGGGGTATAGCCAGTAGTGTGTATATACTGAAAAGCAGCTATTTAATTTAAAGGGATATATATGTGCCCCCCCCATAATGAACAGTGGGCGCCTTAGTCAGTATGTCAGAGAGTGTGAAATGGATATACATTAAAGGCAGACAAACCATCAAGTAGCAGCAACCTAGGGGAGCCCCCCTATTTACATCCTCAAATATATATTTGTTACTGCTTACTGATCTTGTTCCACTCAATTTGGTCATTACGGCCAATCTGGTCCACTTTCTCTGAGAAAATCCAACGAGCCTCCTTAGTGGCGAGTATCTTCTCCATATTACTTGAATCACCCACTACCTTCTCTAATACAACCCATTTCAAAGCTCTGTGACTATGTCGATGTTCCTGGAAATGTTGTACCAACCGAATGGTCAATTTTCCTGATTTGATGGTACTTAAATGTTCCTGCACCCGAACCTTAATCTTACGCGATGTAAGGCCGATGTAGTGCAACCCACATTGGCATGTAAGCCTATAAATCACATTCATTGAGTTGCAGTTACTGAACTTATTCAAATTCCATGTTCTTTCGTTCAGCAACTGCACACTCATTGTCTTTTCTGTCAAATCACAAACTGAACACCCTCCACACGGGTAATGTCCAGGCGGGATCGTGGTGTTGACACTACGTGACACAGGTCTTGTATGGACAAGCCTGTCCTTTAAGTTCTGTGCACGTTTAAACGCAAACCTCAGTTTTCTAATGGCATGGCGAATTTTGGTAGACAGAGGGTCAAAAGTCAGCACGACTGGCAAGCAGTCATCTGTTTTTTTACTATTCCATTCAAGGAGAGCCTCCCGAGGGGTATTATGAGCCCTCTTACGGGCTCTATTGACAATCCTTCTAGGGTACGCCTGCTGCACCAGCTTGTCCGTCAAGCTTTCAGATTGTTGCAAATAGTCACATGTGGAGGAGCAATTCCTCTGGTATCGAAGGAATTGACCCACCGGGAGATTATCCCTAAGAGCCCCTGGGTGAAATGATTGATAGTGCAACAATGAATTCTTATCCGTCGCCTTCTGATGCACACTTGAGGTAAGCCTGTAATTATTAACCCCAATGTCCAAATCCAAGTATGTAGCTTTTTCATTACTTATGCTCCATGTAAATTTGAGGCAGTCATCACGACCATTAAGCCAATCCAAGAATTTTAATAGTTGGCTCTCAGGCCCCGACCACACACAAAGAACATCATCAATATACCTCTTCCAGAGGAAAATATGCCTCTGGAAGAGGTTAGATGAATGGTACAGATGGTGTTCTTCAAACTGGCCTACATAAATGCAGGCCAGACTGGGCGCAAAAGTTGCGCCCATCGAAGTACCCGATGTTTGTAGAAAGAGCTCGTTCTTATAACAAAAGTAATTCAGAGTCAATGCAATCTCAACACACTGCATCACGAAAGATTGTGGAGTGTCGTAGAACCACTGCTGTGCCCCAAGAGCGCGAGCTGCTGCCACCAGCGTTGCCTCTTGGGGTATGCTAGTGTATAAAGATTCAATGTCAATAGTGACTAGGAACTGCTGTGAGGGATCAAATTCCATATCCTCAATGATATTCAAAATGTCTGTGGTGTCCTGAACATAGGATGGTTGTCTCAACACCGATTCTCTTAAAAAGAAATCAGCAAACTGCGAAAGGAACTGTAACACAGAAGCGATCCCCGAAACAATCGGGCGCCCAGGCGGTGGGCGTTGTCTCTTATGTATCTTCGGCAGAATGTAAAACGCCGGTGTTCTGGGCTTTACATTTTTAAAAAATCTACCTCCTTGCTGGTTATCCATCTCTTCTCCTTTGCTTGTCCAACCATAGTCGTAATCATACTCAGAAGTTAATGCACTGGGTCTCTTGGTAAAGGTTGATAGTTTTTCCTATCCTGTAACAACCTCATCACCTTAGTTTCGTAATCACAGGTGTTCATTAAAACCACAGCCCCATCTTTATCAGCCGATTTTATCATCAGCAAGGCGTTGTCTGGTAGGGATTTAACTGTTTGCCAATCGTTCTGACTCATATTGTTAAAGGTGCGTTGTTTCTGGGATTCCTTCAGCACCTTTATTTCCTCAAGCACTTTCCTCTCAAATACTAACACTTCTGGACCAACCGAAGAGTTAGGTGGACAAAACTGTGACGGACGATGGAGGTTAGTTGAATACACCGAGGGGGGGTCTTGTTCTTTATTAGCAAAGAACTTCCTGATTCTTATCTTCCTCATAGTTTCTTGTATTTCCATTCTACACTTGAATGGATCATGGCGGGGGGTGGGCAGAAACCCCAAACCTTTATTGAGGACTCTTAATTCACATGGTGTTAACTGGTGGTCAGACAAATTAACCACAATGTTATTCAAATCGGGGTCCTTCCTCTGCTCCGGGTTACCCGTGGTGAAAACATTTGCCATGTCTGTGCTTGGTTCTGGCAGGGCCCTGCCTCTGCCCCTCGTTCCCCCTCCTCTGTTTCTTCTTTGGGTCTGGACTAAAAAAGAACGTAGGAGTACTCCTAAATCCTGATTTGCCTGTACCTGGGGGTTAAATCTTACCCTCCCTTGATCTAATGACTGTGCCCCCTCCTCTTCCTCACTTGATGTA
The DNA here is from genome assembly GCA_963921515.1 of Calotriton arnoldi. Classification (NCBI taxonomy): domain Eukaryota; kingdom Metazoa; phylum Chordata; class Amphibia; order Caudata; family Salamandridae; genus Calotriton; species Calotriton arnoldi. Next base: position 987,917 of record CAWUFW010004289.1, on the reverse strand, counting down.
TTGTCAAAAGTCCAATTTTGGGGGGTACGTCTCCCTTGCTGTCGGCCACCCTTTTGATATTGATTTTGTGGGGCCTGCTCACTCCCTTGCTGATAGTACCTATCTTCAGCATAAGGAAAGGCCCATTCATGGGAATATCTCTCTAAATTTCTTCTCAGACCGTTTATTTTTTGGTTCACCATATAGTTCTTATATTCACTCAAATCATCCTGTATTCTCTGTAGCTGCTCATTTGCATCTACAATGGTAGTGTCTGCCTTTAAACTCTCTTCCAGTTCCAAAATCTCTTTCAGTAACTCTTCGCTCAATCTGTTAGTGGTCTGGATGATCAAAATCAACCAGTCCCGGGTGCACTTATTAGCAATGAAGCTCCAGTCCACCCGGAACTGCTTGCCCTCCCGAAAAATTCTCGGCTCGATTCTGACCGAAAGGCTGGTAGGGGCAGCGCCTGCTCGATAATATTCGGTCATAAGAGCCCCATGCAGTGCCACTCTCACTTGCCGCTTTTTGGCACTACTTAAATTTTCCCACTCTTCCCTCGTTGAAGTGGCATTAGTGAGAGCAGAATCTGGGAAGAGTGAGGGCCCTGAAAGTATTGCAGCAATTTGAGCATCCGTGAACGCAAGACAATTCCTGTCCATATCACACAGCCCAAACTAACGTGATCCAAGTTTTATAAAATTCCAAAGATAAATTAAAAATTCCACAGATCTAAATAATAAGCATAAAATTCACAAAAGTGTTGATACCCGTCTGAGTAACAAAGCTTAAAGAGGCTGTGTTCTCAAAAAAGGTTTCAAAGGGTCTTAAAATACACTCAAAGATGTGAGCTCTCACGGCTGGTCCGCCGTTCAACACTATATTTTCAATAAGGAGCTATAGAGGGAATTAATGTACCAGGTCACCCTCCCATCAACACTGAATCAAACAACAAAGACCTGGAACTAATAGGCAACCTCATCCATTTTATAAATATCTTGGATTGATATGGGGTGATATTCTTATCATTTCCCGAACTCAGATGCTATTGTATGCACTCTGACCTAATCCAATATGCCTAGTTGATTAATAATTTAAAACAACCCACCATGAGAAAACCAGTCGTCTGTCAGATCACTTAGAAGACAACACTCAGAAAATTAAGTGTATATCCCAAAAAGAAAAAGTGTGAAGAAAATGAGAAAGTGTCTCACGTATGCACCACCAAAACGGGCTACTGGCAGGTTCTCACCAGCTTGCCCAAGTACTTATCATCATTGATCACTTTCTCATGTGAAAAAAGAAAGGAAAAGTTTTCGTGTCCAGTGTAAGGGAAATAAAAACATTAAATGTATAGAAAAGACCCCGTGAAAAAGGAGACACAAGTAGTCTCTAATAAAAATTGAGCTGGACTCACACACATACTTATAGTTTTTAATCCAACACGTGAGTTCGCCCAATATTAAAAACACGGCATGTTGTGAACCACTTCAAGGACGGCCAACATGTTTCATTGCCAATTCAATAGTAGCGGCAAATTCGTCAGGGCAACCGAGGTCACACGTCACCTCCCTGGACGTCTACTGTAATATCAAAAAGTGACTGACAAACATAAAAGTACAGACTGGTTAACTCATTAGAGAACACAACCTCAAACTTTTACTCCAGAACAGGTAATAATAAAAACATGGAGTGGACTGTATTATCGCTCCACTTCCCACTTCATTGGCAAATAATCATATTTACCTACTGAGAGCCATGGGCCCACATTCCAGCTCTCAAAGATCACAGGGGTGTATACCATATATACTATTCTCCCCTTTCCTGTCAGCACTTTTGTTGCTCATAGAATAATCTGTGGAAATAGACACAACAAGTTAGCATGCACATATTTGAGTACAGCCATCCTCATTCCATGAATCATAGCCGGGTCGATAAATTCATTCCTCACCCAACCTCTAACGTGCTCATAGTTTACATCACAGCACGTAATCACACAAAATTAAAATTCAATGTCCTTCTTCCTTACTAAATGCCACTATGTTCCGTGTCCATAAAGGCTTTATTCAATACAATGCCATATACACGTGTTCACAGTGTTATAGGGCCTGTTCCTTTAATTTAGTTCCATACGGGGTGTTAGGTTACTCGCTCCGGCTCCTTACAACCCCTCATCTGCACCCAGTCAATCAATACGCGGAGTCATCCACCCGCGCAAGAGCGGAACGTGAGTCCATTCAAAGAAACGCCTCTCTCATATCAAACTTCCTCACATGGTGGCACTCTCAACCCCATATTTTCTACATCCAATATCTCCTTACCCCTTTGCAAAAAACCACACGGTCAATCGTCCCGGCGTCTCGAACATCTACGAGCGCTCTCCATTTTTAGTTTAACACCACGTGATCCACGTCTCGGCTCGTCATGACGTTGCCGAATGTCACGTGATCACGAAGGAGAAACGTCGGCCATCTTAAAATGTCTAATGATCATGTCTAACAATGATATAAGAGGCCTTTATCAAAAAAACGGGGAGCTGTAATATAAATAGCATGCGAAAAGAAAAATAAGGAGAAAGAGAGCCCAGGGATTTCTTAAGGCAGACTGAAATCTCCAAACCTACAAAGATAACATGACATATACTTTTTGCCATCATTTCCAATCAATACTGGAGAACCTGAATTATCATTATCCACCCGCCTCATATAGGCCACTATTCGCATGCTCATGCCTCGTGGGTACAGCCGCACCACAATTCAGCCCCCAAATCATTATGCCAGTTATATAAAGAGGTTCAAGACACCTCAACTACAAGTTATCAACTTCTCCAACAATCCTCAACTCCCACAAGTGGGGTATAGCCAGTAATGCCTATATACTGAAAAGCAGCTATTTAATTTAAAGGGATATATATGTCCCCCCCCATAATGAACAGTGGGCGCCTTAGTCAGTATGTCAGAGAGTGTGAAATGGATATACATTAAAGGCAGACAAACCATCAAGTAGCAGCAACCTAGGGGAGCCCCCCTATTTACATCCTCAAATATATAATTGTTACTGCTTACTGATCTTGTTCCACTCAATTTGGTCATTAAGGCCAATCTGGTCCACTTTCTCTGAGAAAATCCAACGAGCCTCCTTAGTGGCTGGACACAAAAACCTTTCCTTTCTTTTTTCACATGAGAAAGTGATCAATGATGATAAGTACTTTGGCAAGCTGGTAAGAACCTACCAGTAGCCCGTTTTGGTGGTGCATACGTGAGACACTTTCTCATTTTCTTCACACTTTTTCTTTGTGGGATATACATTTAATTTTCTAAGTGTTGTCTTCTAAGTGATCTGACAGACGACTGGTTTTCTCATGGTGGGTTGTTTTAAATTATTAATCAATAGGCATATTGGATTAGGTCAGAGTGCATACAATAGCATCTGAGTGTGGAAATGATAAGAATATCACCCCATATCAATCCAAGATATTTATAAAATGGATGAGGTTGCCTATTAGTTCCAGATTTTTGTTCTACCTGTACCTTGACTCCTTAGGATATCCTCCCCTTTCCCCCACTTTTTCCCCCACTCCAGAGTCTCTCTCTCCCCTCTATATATAAACTGTATTTTCATGGCTACAGCAGGACTGTCATCCCTTTTCAAGCGGCTGCTTGAATAAGTGGTGTCCACCTTTCCACACTCTTTCTGTATAGCACCTAGGGTGGGGTATCGAGAGTGTTTTTTGTATTTGATTTACCTTTTACTTATTTTGCTAATTATAATTTTTTTCCTTTAATAGTGGGGTTGTGTAGTCTCTACTTCAGGCCAGTGATGCCACTTGGAATTTTACTTTTTAGACCTTGTGATTTTGGCAATCGGCCAGTTTTCCTTATTATTCACCCTTGTTGATTTATACTGCCACTGGGCGCGGTCACCATCGGTAGAATAGCGGTTTGCAGAACCACTTGGTTTTGTAACTAGTGTGACTTTACTTCCGCACTAGTAATAGTATTTGTTTTGAGCGTACTAACTCTATGCCGCTCCTTGATTAATTTCAAGCTGTTGTCACCTTGCACACTTGTGTAGGAGGCCTCCATGAGAACTGCTGTATCCCCACGTTTTTGTGACCCAGATGGGTCTTTTATTTAGCACTGATGTAAGGTTGTTGATTCACGTTTTATAGTGCTTAACTTAACATGCATTTATTTTCTGTGATGTTTTGTACCATTTGCATGAATAGCGTGAACTGATTCTGTCCTCACCTTAGAACAGACACCAACATGTTTGTATTTCTTTTATGTCTACACATTATGTTTGACTCTTTGAAAAGCACTTAAATACAGCCACTTCCGGGTCTGGAAGTGACTTTGACAAAGACCGTGAGGTTGAAACACGTCAGTCAATAAATTTCAATCTTTAAAATTATCCTGAGTGCGACTTTACCTTTTGTTGTGAAACTGAAGGATTCTGCCTATATATATATATATATATATATATATATATATATATATATATATATATATATATATATATATATATATATATACATATATATATATATTCAACTAAAAAAAACAGAGGTTTCAGGCACGTTATAGTTAGAAATTAGCATTTAAAAAACCTTTGAAATTCACTTAAAAACCATAGGTTTCAGGCACGTTATAGTTAGAAATTAGCATTTTAAAAACCTTTGAAATTCACTGAAAAAACCATAGGTTTCAGGGACGTTATAGTTAGTTGGACATTTCACTGCGTACAAAACCATAGAAATTCCCCGTTATAGTTAGTTCAGCTAACTATAACTTCGCGCCTCACAATGCACTGCTGATGACGTCACATATTACATCACTCATGACATGGTCAGTGACATCACTGATGACATCACTGATGACATCTCAAATGACATCACTGATGACATCACTGATGACATCATCCAGTGACTGTGTGTTTCTGTAAAGTTTAAATATGTGTAATATATATAGGGAAAGGTGTATTGAAGAATGAGTGGGTGTATAAGTGTCTGAATGGATGATTTAGTAGGTGCGTGACTGACTCTATAAGTGAGTGATTAAACGTATCTTACTGAATGCTTGGGTTAGTGACGAAACTGTGTAAATGTCTGTATCCGTCTGTCTGTTGATGTGTAAGCGGCTGCATGGGTTTGTGAATAGCTACATGAGTGGCTATATGGGTTATGGATTGGTTGTCTGAGTATCTGTATGGGTGCCTGAGTGTTTTTCTGGGTGGGGGTGTGTGACTCTGTGCATAGAGGTGTGAGTGGGTGATTCACTGGGTGCATGGTTTCAAGAGTGCATCTGTGATGGACTGTATGGGTGGGTGAGTGTGTGTATGGGTGTATTAGTGATGAATGTATATCTCAGTGGTACATGTGTGAGTAACTACATATGTGAAAGGCAGTATATATGTGTGTTGGAGTATATAAATGGCTATAAGTGAGAGTGTGTGATTGTGAGAGTGGCGGTATGGATGAGTGTGTGCTTGTATCAGTGATTGTATAAGAGCGTAAGAATGTGCTAGTATTTGTATGAGTAAGTGAGCTGGTGTGTGTATAACTGTATAGGTGAGTAAATGGGAGTGTGATTAATTATTTCCATGACTGACTAGGTGTGTGAGTACCTCTATGGATGAGTGGCGGTGTGTCAGCGTCTATATAGCTGTATGAGTGCATATGATAGTCCTGTACTGAGTGACCGTAAGTATGAGTGACTGTACGGGTGAGTGAGTGGATGTGTGTGTATACCTAAGAATCAGTGAGTGGGTATGTAGTTATTGGTGTTGGAGTGTCTATGGATTAGATGAAGGCAGTCTGTAATTTAGAGTGGGTGTGTCAAAGGTTATATTAGGGTGTGAGAAGATGCATCAAATTATCACATGGATGATGTCATCAGTGATGTCATTTGAAATGTCATTTGAGATGTCATCAGTGATGTCATCAGTGATGTCACTGACCGTGTCATGAGTGATGTAATATGTGACGTCATCAGCAGTGCATTGCGGGGGCACGAGTTATAGTTAGCTGAACTAACTATAACGGGGGAATTTCTATGGTTTTGTACGAGTGAAATGTCCAACTAACTATAATGTCCCTGAAACCTATGGTTTTTCAGTGAATTTCAAAGGTTTTTAAAATGCTAATTTCTAACTATAACGTGCCTGAAACCTATGGTTTTTAAGTGAATTTCAAAGGTTTTTTAAATGCTAATTTCTAACTATAACGTGACTGAAACCTCTGGTTTTTATAGTTGAATTTCAAAGGTTTTTAAATGCTAGTTTCTAACTATGCCTAGAGAGGTAGGACATCTGAAGAAAGAAGAAAAAACGCACAGAAAGAAGCAAAACAAATGCAGAAACAAGCAACAGAAGTCCACAAAGACGAAGAAAAGTGCAGGAAGAAGCAAGACATGTGCAGAAAGAATCAACAGAGGAGCAGAAAGAGGCCTTGTTGCAAAATCATCCTGTGCCCACAACTTTTTCAGACGGGTACTGGTGATAACTGGCCATGACTAACCAGGCCTAGAGCCAGTGCTATGCTAAAAGACACTTAGAATACAGTGAAAACACCTACATACACTAGGGAACACTAGGCGTTGGGGTACCCCTCTGATTAGCATGACCTCCTCTGTAAGTCCCTAGTACATAATAGGGCAGGGGATTAAAACTAAGTAACTAACTTGTCACATGAGGCCCTACCCCCTCCTTCACCACTGTGCATACGCGCCCGTGGCTCGTTTTAAGTTGGGGGATGAAGTCCCCTTGAATCCTGAGGGTCCCTGGGGCCCAACTAGCCCACCAGGTACCTCCAGTAAGCACTACAGAGCCGCGTTGCAGAGAGGTGGTCCGAGGCCCGCCCCTTTTTACACCTCTCTGAAACGCAGCTCTGTGGCGCTAACTAGAGGTACCTGGTGGGCTAGTTGGATCCCAGGGACTCTCACGTTTCAAGGGGACTTAATCCCCCAACTTAAAACACACCACAGGGCGTGTTTGCACACATGTCACCTCAGGCCCCGCCCCCTCCCTTCACCACTGTGCAAACGCACCCCGTGGCGCGTTTTAAGTTGGGGATAAAGTCCCCTTGAACCCTGAGGGTCCCTGGGGCCCAACTAGCCCACCAGGTACTTCCAGTAAGCGCCACAGAGCTGCATTGCAGAGAGGTGGTCTGAGGCCACGCCCCTTTTTACACCTCTCTGCAACGCAGCTCTGTGGCGCTAACTGGAGGTACCTGGTGGGCTAGTTGGATCCCAGGGACTCTCACGTTTCAAGGGGACTTAATCCCCCAACTTAAAACACACCACAGGGCGTGTTTGCACACATGTCACCTCAGGCCCCGCCCCCTCCCTTCACCACTGTGCAAACGCACCCCATGGCGCGTTTTAAATTGAGGATTAAGTCCCTTGAATCCTGAGGGTCCCTGGGGTCCAACTAGCCCACCAGGTACCTCCAGTAAGCGCCACAGAGCTGCGTTGCAGAGAGGTGTAAAAGGGCGTGGCCTCTGAACACCTCTCTGCAACGCAGCTCCTGGTGCATACTGGAGGTTCCTGGTGGGCTAGTTGGCCCCTAGGGACCCCAGTATTCAAGGAAGTACTTCCCCATCTTACAACGCGCCAGGGCGCATTTGCAGAGTGCTGCAGGGAGGGGCGGGGCCTCCGGCGCAATGCCGGTCTTTTTTTTCTTTCTTTTTTTAGAAGGGGGGCTGTGTGGCCCCCCTTCTTTTTATTATTTTGAGCCCTGTGGACCCCATCCCCCAGGGCCTGTCCCCTTTTTTTTTTTTTTAAACGGAACGGGAAGGGGGCCCCCTCCTGTGGCCAATTTTGGCATTGCCACATGTTTCATTTAATCTTTTTCATGGAGGGGGCTGCGTTGCCCCCATCCTCAGGCCTCCTTAGGCCCCGGGGACCCCATCCCCCGGGGCCGGCCTTTTTTAAAAAAAAAAATTTTGTGTGTTAATTTGGGGGAGCGGGGCCGCGTGGCCCCCCTCCCGGGCCACTACTTGCCCCGGGGACCCCATCCCCCAGGGCTGACCCTATCCGTTGGGGACCGTGGGGGGACCCCAACTCCCCCACGGTCCCGCCGGCTCCCCGCCTCCTGCGGGAGCCGGCATTGCTTTTCCACACAGGGAACTGCTTAGATGCAGCTCCCCATGTGGAAAAACAATTTGCTTTGAATTTTGGAAGAGAGAGCAGGTTTCCTGCTCTCTCTTCCAAAATTCAAGCAAGACTACTATGACAGGACGGGAGCCGCGAGGCTCACGCCCTGTCATAGCAAACAGCAGTGTTCCGGGGTGGGCACCCGGGACACTTCAGGAGCCGGCCCTGGGGGTGGTGGTCCCCAGGGCCATCACAGGCTCCAGGAGGGGCCGCACGGCCCCTCTCCCAACATGTGCAAAGCCCCAGGGAGGTGGTGGTCCCGGGGCTCGGGGGTCCGAACGGACCCCACATTAAATTCTTAGTGCCCCAGGGAGGTGGCGGTCCTCGGGGCATGTGGGAGGCTCGAGCCCCCACACAGGTAATTTTATTTTTTTAAAAGAAGCCCCGGGGGTGGCGGTCCCTGGGGCTGCGGGAGGGCCGAGTGCCCTCCCGCACCATTTTTAATTCAAAGCTCCGGGGGGTGGTGGTCCCCGGGGCTTGGGGTGGCCTTAGAGGCCCCCCACACAATTTTTTGATTAACCCCCGCATGCCCCCGGGACTTGGCCCACCCGGGGGCCAAATAACGCTTCGGTTTTTTTTTCACGGCGGGATCCGCGCATCCTACGCGCATCCTGCCGATTTTCTTTTTAAAAAAAATTCTTTTTTTGGCCCTGGGAGTCCTTGTGGGACCCCCTGAGCAGGCCTAGGGGGTCAGGGTGTTTCTACCCTGCCCCCTTTTTGCGTTTTGCGCACTTGTTTCTCTGATTTCTTGTGCCTCGGTTCTACCGAGGGCATAAGATGGCTGCCAACACTTCCTGGTTTGGAGTGTTGGCAGCCAATTAGCATACAGCTCGTGATCGGGAGGGTGCGCGGATCCTCCGCGGCCATAGATATATATGTGTTTTTACTTTTGATTTTCTCAGCAACTACTGAACGGATTTACACCATTTAACAAAAAGGGTTCTTTCTGAACAAAGAACTACCTCTTTGCCAAATTTGGTGTATTTCCGTTCAGCAGTTCGGGCTGTAGCCGTGTCTAAAGTTTCCTATGGAAAATTGCATGGAGAAAACACGTTTTGGGACCCCCCTTTTTTCTCGGCCCCTGCTTGCCAAATCACCCCGAAACTTTCAGGATAGGAGCGGACCGGAGGGCCCCACGAGTTTTGAAAGTTTCGCGAAGATTCATCAACCGGCGCCAAAGTTATTGGAAATAGAATGTTGTGAATTTCCTATGGAAAATAGGTCCTAACTATAACTATCTACTGGCGACCGCCAGTAGATTATATATATATATATATATATATATATATATATATATATATATATATATATATATATATATGTATATATTACCTACTGTCATGGAACGTTTGGGGGTGATCCGTGCAGTGGAAATCAAGAAATAGGGGCACAAAATAAGGGTACATTTGTAATGTTAATTCCCATAGGAACGCTTTGTCAAACCTACAGCCCGAACTGCTGGACGGAATTACACCAAATTTGGCAGAAAGGTAGATGTGGTTACACAGATTATGCTTTTGTCATTTGGTGCAAATCCGTTAAGTAGTTTTTGAGAAATTTAAGCTGAACAACATAGTGATATCTTTGGCCACGGATATTTTGCGGCGCTTTCCCAATGACCGCAGATATTTGGCGATGATTTCGCAGTAAATTGCAAATGCACACACCAATGGCAATACTGTGATTCATTGGGCTCAACCTGAACAGAAAGTTGCAGCCACTATTTTATCGATTGGGAACAGTTCCCGGGATGATAATTTCTGTGAAAGCTAACATAAAGGGTCAGGGTGGAGGTACTCTGACCCCATGTATAAGAAATGACGGTGTTAGTGACACAAGTTGTGTCCAAAATTGATTTTTTTCATTGTGCGCAATATACACGATGACGCCGCAGCCACCATTGGGGGCCCCCGTGTACCATCGTGGGGGGGCATTGCGACCTCACGAATATTGGTTGAAATATAAAACAAAAAGTATCTATATCTATATAGATACCCTCGCTGGTCAGAGTCACAGACTCATGTACCTACTCACATACCCACTCAGGCACTAATGTAGCCACTCACAGACTCACTCAGAGACTCATGTATATACTCACATAAGCATTGAGAGGCTCATGCACCCTCTTACAGACACACTCAGAGACCCATGCACCGCACCCAGTCACAGATCCACTGAGACACTTATGCACCGACTCACGGACCCACTGAGACACTTATGCTTCCACTCACACACCCAATGATAGACAGGCCCACTCAGACAGTTATGCACCCACTCATAGATCCAGTCACAGACTCATGTATCCATTCACATACCCACTCAGACACTCATTCACCTATTTACATACCCACTCAGACACTCACACACCCACTCACATACCCAGTCAGAGACTTATAGACCCACTCACAAACTCACTCAAAGACTCGTGCACCCATTCATATACCCACTCAGAGAGTTATGCACCCACTTATAGACCTACTGAAGGACTCATGCAGCCAGTCAAAGTCCCACTTGGAGTCTTATGCAGCCACTCACATAACCCAGTGAATCATTAATACACACTGTTATAGAGATATTGAGAGACTGATAAATGTTTTATAGATTTATTTAGATAGTAATTTATCTAGTGTGATGGTTAGAATGAATTATATAGTTGTTATTTTTAGTGTGGTGGTGGCTATTGAATTCCTGCTTTTCCTTTGTGTTTTCACGACGTATTTACGGTGATTGCGGGCACTGATGTGATCGCGAATCCTGGCATCACCGTGAAAATGGAAGATAGGTTTTTTAGATGGTTTTTATAGAAACTCACTTGAAAAACATGAGTTTGAACTGTAGAGTAATAAACCCCTAGTGCCAAAAATACTATAATATGTGTGCATATATGTGTTTTTCAGTGTGTAAAAAAGGCGTGATCGTCACAGTTACTGGTGTCATTGCGACTTCCGGTGATGACGCGAACAAGGAAAATGTATTTTTGATGTAGTTTTTTGACAAATGAATGCAAAGGGTATAGTTAAATCAATGTCTTACAAAACAGCTAGAATGAAACTTTATGTAAAACATGTCTGTATATGTTTTTTACACTTTGTCAAAAACACGTGGCATTCGCAACTACCTACCTCATCGCGATTTCCGGTATCGGCGCAAACAAGGAAAAATGCATTTTAAGGGTGCACATTTTTCAGAAAATGAATACAAAGGAAAATACACTCAAATCCTAAATTAAATGGCATCCCACTTGAAAGGGTTTCCGTATTTGATTATCTGGGTGTCACCCTCACTGAAAATATGGAATGGGCTTCCCAGATAGCTAAAGCCAAGCTAAAACTTGCCCAGACTGCCGGGGGAATAGCCAAACTGGTAAGGGAATCAACGATGAAGCCCATTGCCCCTGCCATTGAGATTTATAGGGCGCAAGCGAGGAGCTGCGTTGTATGGGGCTGAACTCTGGGGACATTGCTCTTCTGTCTCCTTAACTAAGGTTGAGAACAGTTTCCTCAGGCAAATCTTGGGCCTTCCACCTAGTACACCGCTAACCCCCTTGCGGCTAGATATAGGTATTGCCCCGATTGAAGATGAGGCTGCCTTACGATCCCTAACTTTTTGGCGAAGGCTTTGTGTGACCCCAGAATTGGTTGAATACCAAGCATAAACGAAGGATCTTCTAGCTCATCTAGGGGCCCTAAAAAAAGTCCCTTGGTTTATGCATGTTAGGCATCTATGTGCAATGATAGGTAAACCAACACTTTGGACTAATCCTGAAGAAACCAGTTTTATAGTTACTCGAGTGGAACTTGTGAAAATGTATCGAATAAAAAAGCTTGAGGCCATTCAGGTAAACCCGAAATTAGGTCCTCTAACTATACTGTTCCCTACAGTCAAGGAGGACTACAAATTTGAACCTTTTTGGATGATATTTTACCTCCCATAGCAAGGAAATTATATGTGCAGTTTCGATATAGTATTTTACCTATCCGGGCTTTTACTTCTAAATGGGCTCATTTGCCCCCTCGTGGGTGCCCTGCTTGTAATAACCACGAGGAGACTGAACTGCATGTTTTATTCTTTTGCCCTGGGTATAAAGAAGCAAGGAAAAGTTGGCTTGTACAGTTGTGCAGGAATCTGGGGTTTGTGCAATGTATGGTGGCATTTAGAGTTTTGAAATATGACACTTCTAAGCCTATAGTTTTTGCTGTTTCTCGGTTTCTAAATGCAATGTGGCGAAGGAGAAGGGGTTTCCTTCATAAGGAAATACAATTAAAAGATAATAGCCTGATTGCAGTACTAATATAAGAGCCCAATGCTTAGACCACTTTAATGGGAATTTGCTTTTAAATTTTTAAGTTCAATGTAGATTCTTTCTTCTTTTTTTCTGTTTTTTTTTGTTGTTTTTTTGTTTTTTTAATTGGAACTTGTTTTTTATCTATTTATTGCAACATTACTGTGCTGTCTTTTGCTCAGGGCCTGTTTAGTTATACAAATGAACCGACCAACTATAGGGAATTCCAGCCCTATGTGGTTTTCTCCATGTACTTGCAATTGTTTGGATGAATTCAATTTTTTTAGGAAATTTATGTCACGATGTGTAGCCATAACTCTTCTAATGGAAGTGGTTTTATTTTCAGGTTGGAATGTTTTAAACCCAGAATGTAGTTTTACCAATTTTTGTATACTTTTATGGTCCTAGTGACCGAAATAAAGGTTTTTGAATGAATGAATACAAAGGGGAAAGTTACATCAATATCTTACTAAACAGCTAGACTCAAACTTTATGTAAAACATGTCTGTATATGTGTTTAACATTTTGCCAAAAACACAGGGTATTCATGACTACCGACGTGATCACGACCTCCTTTGTCTCTATGAACAAGGAAGCTTGTTTTTTCAACAAATGAATACAAAGGGGAAAGTTAAATTAATATCTTAGTAAACAAATATAGTGAAAATTTATGTAAAATATGTCTATATATATGTTGTACACTTTCGCAAAGACATGCGGTATTCGCAGTGTGTCCTCGGTGATCAGGATATCATCGCGGAAACCAGAAATATCCTAAAATAAATTGAATAATATACTTTTTAATAAATAGATGACAAATACAACAATAAGTGGTGCATCATGCAGATGTAATGTTCAATATCTAATTATAGAAAAAAAATACAGGGAGGCTATATTTATGAAATAGAATTTAAAAAACCTTACAAATTCACTGGAAAAAAACAAAAGTTACAGGGACATTATAGTTAGGAAATAGAAATTAAAAACCAATCTTAGAAACTCACTGAAAAAAACAAAGGTTACAGGGACATTATAGTTAGGTTGTCATTTCACTCGTGCAAAACCAGAGAAATTCAGCAGTTATAGTAAGCTGAGCTAACTATAGCTTGCACCCCCGCAATGCACTGCTTATGACCTCACATATTACATCATTCATGACATGGTCAATGACATCACTGTGAGTCCCTTGCTCACTTTGCCACTGGATTCAAGCTAGCCTGGCTGATGAGGGGTATTACCCTGAAACTCGTCCCAGGATGCTTGTTTCAAGTCCAGGGAAGACCTGGCTTGGCAGTTTGGGCTGGACTGTTCCCATGAGGAACAGGGTTAAGACTTATTTAGATATGGCTGGGTCTGAACTGGGGTGGCAAAGTGAGCTAAAAAACGACAATGGATTCAACCCAGATCTAATAGTGACTGGGGGTGAGTGAAAAGTTTCAGCGCTCCATCCATCATCTCCTTGTGTTTGCTTTGTTCACCTTAAGTTGGCAGGGTATGCCCAGACGTGGGACCCTTGCTCACTTTGCTACTGGATTCAAGCTAGCCTGGCTGATGAGGGATGTTACCCCGAAACCGGTCCCAGAATGCTTGTTTCTGGTCCAGGGAAGACCTGGCTTGGTCATATGGGCTGGACTGTTCCCATGAGGAGTAGGGTTAAGACTGATTTGCATATGGGTGGGTCTTAACTGGGGTGGCGAAGTGAGCTAAAGAACGATGATGGATTCAATCCAGATCTAATAGTGACTGGAGGTGTCTGAAAAGTATTAGCGCTCCGTCCATCATCTCCTTGTGTTTGCTACATTACAAGGCACAACACCCTGGATTGTTTTGTGCAGGAAGGGACACCACCCTGCAAAAAAAAGTCGTAGAGGCAAGGGCAACACAGACCCTTGATAGAGTAGATGTGGATGGCTCCAGCCCGAAAGGGAGAATGTAGGAAGATAGTAATGTAGGAGGGGAGTGGAAGTCAAGTGAATGATACCGCTAAGATTCTGTTCCAGTGTGAGCTAGGCATGTGCTCACTAAGGCTGATTTAAGGTATGATTGTCACCTCATCATCAATCAATCACGGCATTTATAGAGCGCGCTACTCACCCGGGAGGGTCTCAAGGCGCTGGGGGAGGGGGTAAGTTACTGCTCGAACAGCCAGGTCTTGAGCTGCTTCCTGAAGGAGAGATGGTCCTGGGTTCGCCGAAGGTGAGTTGGGAGGGAGTTCCAGGTCTTGGCTGCCAGGTAGGAGAAGGATCTTCCTCCGGCGGTGGTTCTGCGGATGCGTGGTACGGTGGCGAGGGCGTGGCTGGTTGATCGTAGCTGGCGGGTGGGCGTGTAGAAGGTCATGCGGTTGTTGAGGTACTTTGGGCCCAGGTCGTGGAGGGCCTTGTGTGCGTGGGTGAGGAGTCTGAACGTGATTCTCTTGCTGACGGGGAGCCAGTGCAGGTCTTTCAGGTGTCCGGTGATGTGGCTGTGTCGGGGATGTCCAGGATGAGTCGTGCGGAGGCGTTCTGGATGCGCTGGAGTCTTTTTGAAGTTTGGCTGTGGTTCCGGCATAGAGGGTGTTCCCATAGTCCAGTCGGCTGGTGACGAGTGCCTGGGTGACGGTCTTCCTGGTTTCAGTGGGGATCCATTTGAAGATCTTGCGGAGCATGCGCAGGGTGTTGAAGCATGAGGATGAGACGGCGTTGACTTGTCTGGTCATCGACAGGGAGGAGTCCAGGATGAAGCCCAGGTTGCGTGCGTGGTCCGTTGGCTTGGGCGCGGTGCCCAGGGCCGGGGGCCACCAGGAGTCGTCCCAGGCGGAGGGTGATGAGCCCAGGATGAGGACTTCCGTCTTGTCTGAGTTTAGTTTAAGGCGGCTGTTCCTCATCCAGTCGGCGACGTCTCTCATCCCGTCGTGTAGGTTTGCTCTGGCGGTGGTGGGGTCGTTGGTGAGGGAGAGGATCAGCTGGGTGTCTTCGGCGTAGGAGATGATGTTGAGGTTGTGTTGGCGTGCGATGGCTGCGAGGGGGCTCATGTAGACGTTGAAGAGCGTTGGACTGAGTGAAGATCCTTGTGGAACGCCGCAGATGACTTCAGTGGCCTCGGATCTGAACGGGGGAGGCGGACTCTATGGGTTCTTCCGGCGAGGAGCGAGATGATCCATTCCAGTGCTTTCTCTCGGATTCCGATGTTGCTGAGGCGCTTCACTAGGGTGCGGTGGCAGACGGTGTCGAACGCCGCGGAGAGGTCCAAGAGGATGAGGGCTGCTGTTTCCCCGTTGTCGGTTAGGGTTCTGATGTCGTCGGTGGCTGCGATGAGGGCGGTCTCGGTGCTGTGGTTGGCCCGAAACCCGGACTGCGAGGGTCGAGGATCCATTCGTCTCGAGGAAGGCGGCAAGCTGTCCGTTGACGGTCTTCTCGATGACTTTGGCCGGAAACGGAAGGAGCGAGATGGGACGGTAGTTCTTGAGGTCGGTGGGGTCCGCCGTTGGTTTCTTCAGGAGGGCGGTAAGCTCGGCGTGCTTCCAGCTCTCCGGGAAGGTGGCAGTGTGGAAGGAGGAGTTGATGATGTCCCGGAGATGGGGTGCGATGGTGGCGTCGGCTTTGTTGAAGACGTGGTGTGGGCAGGGGTCGGTTGGTGATCCGGAGTGGATGGAGTTCATCGTGCGGGTGGTGTCTTCGGTGCTGATCGGGGTCCAGTTGCAGAGGGTGGTGGTGGCGGGCGTTGGTTCGGCGGTAGGGTGCGTGGTTTGTGCGTCGAAGCTGATATGTATGTCGATGATCTTGCGGTGGAAGAACGTGGCGAGTGAGTTGCAGAGGTCTTGCGAGGGGGTGATGTCGTTGTTTCCGGCGCTGGGGTTGGAGAACTCTTTGACGATGCTGAAAAGTTCCTTGCTGTTGTGGGCGTTGTTGTCCAGTCGTTCTTTGAGTGCCGACTTCTTGGTGGCACGGATCAGCTGGTGGTGTTTGCGGGTGGCGTGCTTGAGGGCGGTCCTTTTGTCTGTGGTCTGGTCGAGTCGCCAGGTTCTCTCGAGAGTGCGGCAGTTCTTCTTGGATTCCTTGAGGTCGTTGGTGAACCAAGGGGTTTTCTCCCTTCCGGGTCTGCTGGGAGGGTTTTTTAGTGGTGCGAGGTCGTCGGCGCAGGCGGTCAGCCACTTGGCGAGGTTGCTGGCTGCTTCGTTTGGGTCCGTTGTGTTGGTGGGTGTGTTCTGGCTGAGGGAGGCGGTGAGCTGCTCGGTGGTGATCTTGCTCCAGCTCCGGCGGGGAGCCTGTTGCGGGTGGTGGTGGGTCGCAGTCTTTCTGAAGCTGAAGTGGACGCAGCTGTGGTCGGTCCAGTGTAGTCCGGTGGCGTGGCTGAAGGAGATGTGCTTGCTGGAAGAGAAGACGGGGTCAAGCGTGTGGCCGGCGTAGTGGGTGGGCGTGTTCACCAGTTGCTTGAGTCCGAGGTTGGCGAGGTTGTCCAGCAGGGCGGTGGTGTTTCTGTCGTTGTTGTTCTCCAGGTGGAAGTTGAGGTCCCCTAGGAGGATGTAGTCGGCTGAGGGCATGGCGTGCGGGCTGATGAAGTCTGCTATGTCTTCGCTGAATAGTGTGCGTGGTCCCGGGGGTCTGTAGATGAGGGTGCCTCGGAGGGTGGTCTTGGGGTCAGTGTGTATCTGGAAGTGTAGGTGTTCGGCGGCGGTGAAGGTCTCGTCGGAGTTAGTCGAGATGCGGATGGTGTTCTTGTGTACGATGGCGATGCCTCCTCCCGTCTGGTTGACGCGGTCCCTCCGGGTGATCTTGTATCCGTCCGGGATGGCTATGGCGATGTCGGGCGCTGAGGAGGCGTTCATCCAGGTTTCGGTGAGGAAGGCGATGTCCGGTGCTGTTGCGTCGAGCAGGTCCCAGAGTTCCACGGCGTGCCTGTGGACGGAGCAGGTGTTCAACAATCATGTCACTCACCTTTACAATGGTAGTATATCAGGGGTCTTGCATAACTTACATTCTTCTCTGTGGCTTTCAGCTCATAGTCCTAATTTCCAGGATGTGCAGTATGCAAAGAGGGGCCGACTTGACTCATCAAAAGGGGGTGGAGAAGCAAAGATCATTTTTTGGAATGCATGAATAGTTCAAAATGGTTTTCTTTTAGGTTTAGGATTGATTTAAAAAGTACAATGCTGTGCATGTCAAAATGTTTTTTGCACAGAGTACCACAGATAATTGTTTTTTGTCTTCTTTCTTAAGCACCCAAGGACAAGAGGGCACCAACACCAGTGCTGCGGCGGGTGTGACCAGTGCGACTACCACCGCCACCAGCACGCCAGCCATGGCCGATGGTTCTGCTGCCCCCTGTAAGTAATTTCTATTCCCCACTACTAAAATTATGGCCTTGTGTATACGTATGAACTCTGATTGGATGTTGTTTGTTATCCCGGCATTTCCCTGTATTTTTTCTATATATTCTGTTTCCGCTGCTGACTTTCTCCTGTCTGTACCGTTCTTCTGCTCATGAATGATTTACCTTGCTTATGAATAACAGGTAATTCGTTTATTAACACACATAAAGTGTCTGTTCAGTTCACTATGTTTTTATTATGCTGGTATTCTGGCTAAATTCTTTGCAGTCAGTGCTATGATGTGATGCATGTCAGAAAAACTTAGACCAGGCTGTGTGACTAATCATCAAATATCACATCCAAATTAAATTCCAATTGCCCTAAGGGACCAGCAATGTTCTGAAACTGTACTCTGCCACTATAGACAGCATAAACAATTGTTTGCGCTGAGCATCACAATTCATGTTGTTGGTCTTCTTACTTTCTTGATATAGCTACTCCTGCTGCTGGAGCTGAAGGAGGCACAGGCTTCAAGTTCCTTGGCCCACAAGTTAGGCCTGCCCTCAACTCGGCCACACCACTGCCGCCCATACCACCAGCCTCCCTTCCTCATCAGACTCATCATTTTGCCTCCTCCACCACGTCCTATGCGAACGGGCAAGTCTGAGGTGCGAGATGGCCCTACTCTGGTATGGGCTGCAGAACTTGGCTCAGGAGATAGCTAACATCTCCACTGAACTGTGTGCCCTCAAAGCCCTTTTCTATTGATTTGTTTGTTTTGGTGGGAGGGCATGTTGTGGGTGGAGAGGGTGGGAAGGGAGGAAAGATGAGTAAAGGGTGGAAGGGACATTTTTATGCTAGGGGGGGCTGCTGAGGGTGGAGAGGGTGGGTTTAAAATATAAACAATAAATGGGCATTAGTCTTTTTTACTTTGTCATTATCTGTGTTTCCACTGCTAGTTGGCAAGGTATAGCATTGCGGTTTTGACACAAGAGTGCGACAAGAAGCTGCCCTCTTAAATGTTCACATATTTTACATAGACTTTTCACTCTAGACGTTTCCTATCTGAAGTCCCTTGCCATGTATGTATTCTTCAGTAGGTTACTTACCTCTTCCTGCAGTCCAGAAATTAATTATTCCCCGCCACCAGAGTGGCACTGTCTGGGAACCGAAAACTGGTTAATTCTGTTTGACTTAATGAGGTTTAGGAGCACCCAGCAACCTATCAATTTTACTGTATAGTATACTTGTTAGTGTAGCTACTGCCCTTGTCCTATCCTCTGTAACTAATATTGACCACTAATGGGGTCTGCCAACAACATACACAAAAATGTAATAATATCTCTCCTTCCAAAGGACAACTTCACTACTAAGTTATTAACTAGTTCTTCAATTTCTTACCTGAACAGATTAAGCAATGGCACCTCTCACAATCTTCCCAACACTTATTGCAGTGTTTCCCGAAAGGGCCTTCTTAATGGTGACAGTATTAGTGTTCTTGTGTTAACAGGGAAGACATCACAAAGTGAGGTTCCACTCCCACCTATTCCAAATGAGGTGAACTCCAACTGGAGTATTATTCAGAAAGATTATCCATTCTAGGCAACTAGACTGAAAGAACAGACAACAGAGTTAATGGGTTATCAAAGACTGAAACCAGACAACCATGCCAAAAAATCTTATATTACAAAAGCTAGCAGTAGTAACTTCTAAGTAATCCAGGGCCTAATTTATAAATACGAATACAACTCCACTTACAAAATCCTCGAATCAGGAGTCAGTACTCAGGAGGAGAAGGTTTGGTTAATCCATGTTGCATAGATTTTGTAAGTAACACAAAGAGGGCCCGATTCACAAATGTAAAGTTACACTTTTGGTGTTAGTTTACTGACAACTTTACCTTTATGAATCAGGCCAGATACCTATCATGGAACAGGCATTGTTCCAATTCTGCACTATGATAATGTTATCCCTTTCAATCCTGGGAGGGTAAGTGGGGCTGGTGTGCGCTATTGTTCAGGTAAGACGATCCTGCAGCGAGTTGGTGCTGCTTTTCACCACATCCACCCCAACAAGTGTGTAAGCCATTAATCTAATACATTTGTAAATCACACCTCAATATATCACAGCATGGGGAAAAGGTTTAGGGGTTTGATGAATGAATGGGAACAGGGAGTTGGGGAAAGATGTGACAAAGACAAACACAACAAGAATATTCATCAGGTTGATGAGCAGCACATCATCATCATCAAATATGTTGTGGGACGAAATGAAGGAATGACACACTTCAGTTATTAGATGCATAGCAAACAATCCTTCAGCTCTAGAGACCCAAGTTATTATCTCATTGTTCTCTCACCTAGATTTGCAAAATACAAATTCGGGAGGAGTGATTTTACACAGTTCTACATAATGATGCTTGTTAAAAGAAAAATAATACTGCATATAAATGCCAAATTGGGCGGTACATCTGCATTCTTCTTCTCGGAATGCCCATCTTGGGTGCATGGCTGAACCGGTCCAGTAAGATAAGCAGGAGTGTTATGAAGCTTTTTTGCAGAAGAAGAGAAGTCCTTTGGACTTCAAAACAGTAAATGTAAATATTGCAGAGTCAAGGAAAAGGTAAACTTCATGAGGACCAAGAAGCAGCGAAAGAGCATAGGCTGCTGCAATCAATGATTCATATGCAATTAACTGAGGAGTGAGAACAATTTTGTAACCAAACCCAGACAAGTAGCTGCATGTACCGGATTGATCAATCTGACAACTGTCATAACATTTAGTTGAGTGTGTCCATCATGTGGCATGTCTCCAGTTGCAGTCCCCCAACCACAAACACTCAATAAGATGAGTTTGAAATTTGAGACAGCACACTACTCAGTATTTCCCAAATCAGGCCACCTCTCTCCAGTCCACAGGGCTGAGTAGGCCTTCTTGAGTCATGTTGGTTTCCCTTTGAAGTAGATAGACATTGTTCATAACTTCCTTCTTCTGGCTGTTGAGGTAGTCCCACCCTGAGTCCTGAATCCGAGCCCCAACTTTGTCCCGACCCAAATGAGATTGAGAGAGATAGACCTGTAGTGCACTGCTGTTGAACAAGAAGAACAAAAGAATGTGAGCATTTTGTGTACATTTGTTAACTAAACTGACTTGTCTGCTCTCTATAGAACCCGAAAAAACAGTACAGCAAGGAGAGGACCATGCAAGTAAATCTATGAAAGGAGCAATCACATTCAGGCAGAATCACCCATCAGGCCACAAACATTGCAAATAGTCGAAATCAAGTTTATAAATTAGTTGTACAACACCCTCACTGTCTGCCACCACATGAATCATCATCCCTCACACTCACTCAATATATATCACTCATTGGTGCAATAAGTACCTGTTCCAAGCATAACGGTACACATTTGTTTATTGTAGCCCCTCTTTCTCCCAAAAAGCAACAACCAACGGCAGTCTTGTACATTAATGATCTTTACAGGGCAGCCCAGCTAGGGAATGAAAAAAGAAGGATAGGGATGGGAGTCATTGACACGTCGAAGGTGCGTACAAACTAAATTTCAAGCTAAACTGGGGGGAATTACTGTGAGAGATACTATTGCTTACTGCATTTGCACTGTGTTTGACTGAATTTCCACTGCCTACAAACTGGTTTTTATTTCCTTATGTTTTTATGCAAGTTTTTTCATTCAGAGGTAACCACCGTACTTTCAAGGGGGAGTGGTGGTAGAAGATTTTCCTTGTGAGTCACTCTAGATTTGTCATCTTGTTGAGTCAGAGTCTTGTTGTTTTGGTTGCAGACACTCCACTAGATGAGCTCTGCTTATAAAAACACGCTCACGGCGGAGACGCACTAAATTTCATTTTGCTAAGCTGGGGGGAATTACTGTGAGAGATACTATTGTTTACTGCATTTGCATTTTGTTTGGCTGAATGTGCACTGCCGACAAACTGGTTTTCAATTCCTTATGTTTTTATGTAAGTTTTTTACATTTGGAGATAACCACCGTAGTTTCAAGTGGATATGGTGGTAGCAGACGTTCCTTGTGAGTCACTCTAGAGGCACTACCTGGTTGAGACAGTGCTCCAGTTGTTTCGGTTGCAGTCGCCCAACTAGATGAGCTCTGCTTATAAAAGCACGCTTGCGGTGCGTTCGCACTAAATTCCATGTCGCTAAGCTGGGGGGAATTACTGTGAGAGACACTATTGTTTACTGCATTTGCACTTGGTTTGACTGACTTTGCACTGCCTACAGACTGGTTTTTAATTCTTTATCTTATTATGTACTTTAATACCATCAGAGATAACCACCATAGTTTCAAGGGGGCATGGTGGGAGCAGGTGTTCCCTGTGAGTCACTTTAGCGGTACCATCTTTTTGAGGCAGTGCTCCAGTTGTTTCACTTGCAGGCGCTCAACTAGATGAGCTCTGCTTATAAAAACATGCCCACGGTGTGGACACTCTAAATTTCATGTCACTAAGCTGGGGGGAATCACTGTGAGAGATACTATTGTTTGCTGCATTTTCACTTTGTTTGACTTCATTTGCACTGCCTACAGACTGTTTTTTAATTCCTTATGTTTTATGTACATTTTCTACCTTTGCAGATAACCACCGTAGTTTCAAAGGGGCATGCTGGTAGCAAACGTTCTTTGGGAGCCACTCTAGAGGCACCATCTCGTTTAGGCAGTGCTCTAGTTGTTTCGGTTGCAGACACTGAACTAGATGGTCTCTGCTTATAAAAACACACCCTCGCCCGTCTGCGGCTGGTACCAGCCATTATGCTAGATTTAACCCAGATAAAACAGCACAAATTAGCTATACTGCTAATGAATTTCTGAGGCTCAACATTAATACCTGTAAGTCCTCTTTTTGCTATGTTCAGGCACCATCTCATGTATCAATTGTAGAACCTCCTTACATTTCACCAACACTGGTGTTAAGAGTATAAGGGACAGGGCGATGGGGTGTACTCTATTGAATGCCGCCCACATTAACATTCGCTCTTTTGACAAACATGCTAATGATATTTACAACTTCTGAACTGATTTAAAATGCAATGTATTATTCATGACTGAGACCTGGATGAAAGAAGATTCATCCCGGACCTTGAGATTGCTTTTCCAGAGAATGATATATGTGTACATTTAGACAGGTTGGGATAAACAGGTGAGGGGTTAGTTGGCCATTGCCTACAAAAATAACTTCTGCTGCTCTACCTTTCTTCGGGAGGATCTAAAAGAGGCAGAGGCTCTCGAGTTCTGTATATCTCCTTTTGTATTAAGTTTTTTTGCTAGGGCCTTAATCTACCAACTTCCTGGCTATGTAGGGGAATTTATTAACTCCCTGGATGCAGCCTTAGTGTCCACTATGATAAAGTATGCAAATGTTATACTCCTTTGAGATTTAAATCTTCATATAGACAAAATACATGCTAAAATTGCAAGTCTCTTTCCAGAAACTACCGCCTCCCTTAATCAAACTCTAAAACTCACAGGCCCCACTCACAGGGCTGGGCATACTATAGATGTGAATTTGTCCAACATTCCCATTGTTATGGAGCATCCAGGGGAGGGAGTATGGTCTGGCCACTACTTAATCACTTTTGCTTGCCCCCTGTAGTATCTGGGTAAGTCTTGTCTTTGTAGAATATAGAACTGTAGAATCCTATTGTGTTCATTCCATATTCCTTGTATTTAAATTGCCGCTTAGAATGTCATTGTTGAGAGAGAGATAGAGAGAAAGTTGTGCTCGTACTGAGACAGTTGCTGCTGTCCTGCGGGTTAACAATAAAGAAGCTTGCTACAAGGAACTTCTGTTCATGTGTTCACTACAACCACGTTGCTACAGAAATTTGACAACGAGCTGGGATACTTCTAGTCAACCCCGGACCCACGGATCATCACTTGGTCGGACCCACGGTCCCCGCAAGGTCTGATCGCTTGGCCTGATGTATCCAATCGGTGGATATTGGAATCTGCTCTTTCACTCTGCACGTTAACCTGCCCAGCGCTTACTCTTGTCGATGCCTGGTGATTGCACCTGTGTTTACCGGTAAATTTTTTTCCCCTTCACTTCTCCCCGTACGATAATTTCTTTTTACGTACGTTAAAAAAGTTACCGTTGCTGTTTATTTTTAAAAAACTCCTCAGCATTCACCCTGCGCACTTCTTCACCTATGTCATACTCACCCGAGCGCTGCTTCATGTCCTTTCGGACTCTGCTCTTTGTTTCATGACGATTTCTCCGCTGTGTTCCCCAGAACTTGGTCAGTGCATTCTGGGAGTTCAGACGTCAGTCATGCTGCGTGACCTTTACGTACCGCCATATTGGTTTTTTTTTAATCTCTGTGTCAGAATCACCGACACCCTGCTGTCTGACACATCGCGATCAAGGATTCTTGCAACCTGATGACCTCTTCTCATTAACCAGCGATTTTACCTGCCATGCAAGTACTGTAATATTCTTCATTTTTATGATTACTTTCGTCCTTGAGTGAAGGTGAACTTTACTTTTGTTACTTCATTTTTTTTCCCACTTCTTTCTCTTTGTGAATTCTTTTGTTACCAAGCAAGATGGAAGGAAGTGTCTGAAGTGCCCCTTCACCTAGTTTTATCAACAACTTGATGGTAGGAATTATTATTATTATTATTATTAGCAGATTTATACAGCGCATAGCTGCCCCAGCAACGGGGCGTCCCAGCGCTACCCCTACAATGCCCGTGAGTAATAACAGCTCGGGAGAAGGGAAGAAAGTTATGCTGGGAAAAGCCAGGTCTTTATGGCTTTCCGAAAGGCCAGGTGATCTTGGAGCCCTCTAATAGCAATCGGGAGGGAGTTCCAGAGTCTGGCAGCCAGGACTTTATAAGAGCGACCACCCATGCAAATACATGGGGGGTATTTAATCAATTTAAATACCCCCCAAAGAATTCCTCACTAATCCTGGTGTGCCCTTTGTGAAATGGTCAGAATGAAAAGAGTATTATCTCAATTACATTGCCACTTTCGAGGATAATAGTGGCATTCTTTCTCTGGATAGAAGGAAATGAATTTTAATGCATTGCCTTGGACCAGAAGGTCTTAAAGTGTATAACCAAATGCAGGTCAGGAGATGTTGATGTTTTTAAATGCGCAATTCTGGACTTAGACAGTCATTTTTCCCCCACAGTTTGTGTTGCCATTTCTAGATGCACTTTTTACAAAAGAAAACAACAGCAAAATGAATCAATTGAGGAATATGTCACTTCACTTAAAAAACTTGCTTCCTTTTGCAAATGTGGCATCTTGCACGATGAAATGATAAGGGACCAAATTATTATTTGCACTAAGAATAAAAGTATTCAAAACAGATTGTGGATTGAAGGTGACTCTTGTCTCAAGGATATTATTACCTTGGTCAACAAGGCGGAGCTTTCTGACAGAAGCTCTAAAGCTATTTCTGTGCATAATGAGAACCCTTCAATTAATGTTGTATTGTCTAAAAGAAAAGGAAAGTCTGGTTTCACAAAAGTTTCAGAGAACCGTACTTACAACAATAAACCTCCCAACAAAGACACACTAAGCACACAGGGAAAGGCTTCAGGATTTGCTTGTTATAGATGTGGTAGTACTTTGCATAATGCTAGATCTGACAAGTCCCCTCCTAAATCTGTAAAATGCTTAGAATGTGGTATTACTGGACATTTTGCTAGAGTGTGTAGGAGGAAAAGTAGGAAAAACAACAAAGTAGCTTGTCTTACCGAGAACGATTTGGATTTATCTGAAAATGAGTCAGAAGATTCTGATGAGTCCCACACTGGCTCTATTTCACTGATCAAAAAGAAAAATGTGGTCCTTAATATCAGTGATTCTAACAAGAGCAAACCCATGTGTGTCATAAATTTTGGAGGTATTCCTTTACAGGTTGCTGCTGATTCCGGATCCCCTTTCACTATCATAGCCCGTTCCATTTGGGACTCTAAGTTTGTAAGTACTTTGGGTCCACATTTGGAGTCCGCCGGCATTAATCCCGAAAGCTTCACTGGAGAAAAGATAAACATGTTAGGTTATCGTTTACTCAATTTTGAATTTAAAAGCAGAAAAGCATTATGCAAATTATACGTGGCACTGGATGGTCCTTCAGTTTGAGGTTGGAAGGACCAGAAAGCTTTAAACATTATCTTAGACCCTAACCGTCCAGAACAAGTTTTGGTGGCCAGTGAGAGTGAAAACACTAAAAAATGGGTATTGAATGAATTTCAAGATGTTTTCAATGGTAAAATTGGTAAACTTAGAGGTTTCACCCATCTCATTAGAGTTAGGCCTTCCGCTGTGCTCAAAATTCACAACGTTCGTAATATTCCCATGATTGCTAGAGACGAAGTCAAGCTGGAGCTTAAAAAGTTACAGGATGCTGGTATTATTGAACCCATTGAGGGGTCCGAATGGATTTCTCCTTGGTCGTAGGAAAATCACTTTTGCTTGCCCCCCCCCATAGGATAAGGGAAGAACATCACACTACTACGGTTCCATCTGTGAGAATATGGAAAAAAGTTTTGATCCCTAAATTACAGGAGACCTTAGCACTCTTGCCGCCTGGACTATCTGGCAATGCTACTAATGATACCCTCACAGTAAACCAATGGCTACTTGATGCTGTGGATATGGTAGTCTCTAAGTTTTCCCCATGTTAAAGTAAAACAGAGGCTTACCCCAACAGCACCATTGTTGTATTCAGAACTTCTCCTAGAAAGGAAATACTGTAAGAAGCTGGAGAGAAGGTGGAGAAGGCAATATTTGGACACAGACAAAGTAAAATATAAACAGGCCCTTGGAAAATATCATAGTAATATTAAATCAGCATGGTGTAAATTCTACACTCAGAAAATCAATGAAGCTAATAATAACCATAAGGAAATCTTTAAAATTGTGTCTGGCATTAATGACTCAAAAGGTCAAGCTCTGCTGTTAGAAGCTAACCTTACTTTGGGCCAGAAGTTAGGTGACTTCTCTGAAGAGAAAACTGCAAAATTCAACTCCCCAACATAATGCCACCCCATCACTATCATCCCCTTGATCTCACTGGAGTTCCTACTACTCTCTCAGAAAACATGCTACTCTATTTTGTACCTCAGAGTGAGAAAGAAGTGAAAGTCATCTTCCTGACCTATGAATCTGGTTCTCACATGGACCCATGCCCCTACCACGTCTTTAAGCTCATTGTGGATGCCATTTGTCCAGTGTATTTAAATGTGATCTGTTCTTCTCTTCAGACAGGTATGGTGACTGACATTTGGAAACAAGCTAGAGTTGTCCCCTTGTTGAAAAAACCCAATGCAGACAGCAACATTCTGGCTAATTTCAGGCCAATCTCTCTTCTTCCTGCTGCCTCCAAAGTTCTGGAGCTTATTGTCAACAGACAGCTTTCAGAGTTTGTGGAAAGATACAATCTTCTCCACACGTCTCAAACCTGTTTCCGTGCACGTCATAGCACTGAAATCACTTTGCTAGAAATCACCAAATCCATGAAAATGTCACAGAATCAGGGCCATAACTCTGACCTCATCCTGTTGGACTTGTAAGCGGCTTATGTCACCATCTCCCATGACATTTTGCTCCAACGTTTGGCAAATATTGGTCTGGGTGAAATGACCTTGAAATGGCTTAGGTCCTTTTTAACAGCCAGAAAGCAGTCGGTATGGATAAAGCCACAGTTTTCCAATGCAAAACACCTTAAATGTAGAGTACCCTAGGAATCTGCTTTAAGTCCAACATTGTTTAATATTTAAATGTCTCCACTAACAGCCCTGGTGGGATCATTCAGCATTAACATTATGTTGTATGCTGATGATACTCAATTAATTTTCTCCTCCCACAGACACTGCAAGGGAATCATTTCCTCCCTATATGAGGGCAGTACTAGGATGGCTCAGATTCAACCATCTGCAATGCAACTTAGACAAGACGAAAATTCTTCTCTTTGGCTTTAATCTGAGTCTGGGTTTGAACAGTTATTGGGCCACCGATGGCCCAGCTCCTCCTTTGCCTTCTCAAGCTGCCAGAAATCTCTGAATAATTTTTGATGACAAACTATCATTCAAGTCCCCGATTCTGGCCATAGTGAAAAACTGATTCTGGCTAGTCCACTTTGTGTCATCCAGATATTCTTGGACCATGCTCTAAATGGTCATTTGTGCTGCCACTTGCTCGACCTCTGTTGCCTTTGTCTCTGCACTTGACTTAAGCCCTGCCACTTGAAACCAAGCCACTGCAGAGGTTGGTTCTGATTCTTCTGTTGTTGCTGGTGCTGTTGGTGTTGGCTGCTGTGAAACAATAGCACTGCCCTCTTTGGAGGTTGTAGGCTGAATAACAAATGTTCTGCGCGGGACCCTAACTTACAGCTCTTCTTCTTCCAGGTCTCCCGCTTGCTCAACAATCCACTTCTTGTATTGTGATACATCCCCTTCTGAAAAAGGAATGATAGTGGCCAGTATTTATTTGTACTGTGGATCAAGATGCACTCTTTGGAGGCCACAATCTCTCTTTGCAGCATTGTATCAACATCCAAGTGAAGGATTAAGCTCTGAACCAACTCATATGCTTCTTTGTTCACACCGGCAAACCTTTGCAACACCTTTTTCAACTGGTCCTGTAGCAGATGCAACAACTGGATTCCTTGGCTCATAGTATGGTCCTCCTTGCTGAATTCCTGTGTGAAAACCTCAAAAGGAAGTAGCATTTGTGTCAGGCATTTGACTAGCCCTCATTTGTCCAGCTCCGTGGTCGTGCTTTTCTCAGTTGCATCCCCTCCTCTTTGAAGGACATAGTCAGTAATCAGTCTGTACTGTTCAAACAGACGTTGCAACATGTAGTAGGTCGAGTTCTAACTTGTTGGCACCTCTTGTATGAGGGCTTTAACCGGTACTCTATTAGCACATTGAATGGTCCTCAACTGCTTCTCGGCTTTAAAAGAATGACTGAAATGAGTACATATTCTTCTGCGGGTGGCCAGTATGTTGTTGAATATGTTTTTGTTTTTAGAAAGTCCTGCACAATAACGTTGATGCAATGCGTCAAACACAGGACCTTGAAATATCCACCATCTGCCATGGCCTTGACTATAGTACTGCTGTTGTCCATGGCAACAAATCCAAATCTGAGAACTCTGGATCGCAGCAATTCAAACACCTTACTGATAAACTCTTCCAAGATGGTTGTAGCTGTATGGGATTTTTCCATGATGAACATTGTTACTGTTGCATGCCACCAAATGCCCTTAAAACTTTCTTCAGCACTAAGACATGCAGATACCTGTTGCCTAACACCCACAAATATATCTAGTGTGCAGTGATACACATGCATTTAGTTGCTTGATGAATAGTTCACATGTCTGTCATCAGGTGAATAGTGTGAACAGCACTCTGCTGCAAAGCTTGTCCAACCAATTGCCGACCATCATGATGGAGTGCTGGAACAGCAACTCTGACAAAATAGGTCCCGCTGGCAACCTTACATTTTGGGCAAATGGCCACCACAAATTCTAAAAATCACACTCCTTCCACAGAAGAAAAAGGGAGGAGACCCAGTGCTAACCTTTTAGCCAGCTTCCTGCTGTACATACTTGCCACTGGGTGTTTGCACTCGTAGGTCTCCTGCTCCCTAAACATGTCCGTGATAGTAGATTGGATATTTTTCTTCTGTGGGACCATTGGTGCAAGCGACTTCTGGAGAGAACCAAGAGGTGGTAGACTCAATTGCGTCTTGGGATAATCTCTGTATGCACTGGTGTTTGTATCTGAATCTTGTACCATTTAGAGGTTGCTGATGCGGGTGATGCTGGCACACAGCAGGGGACAGGGCTACTCTGCGTAAAGCTGTCATGTAAATCCGTATTTGTAAAGCGCGAGCTACTCACCCTTACGGGTCTCAAGGCGCTGGGGGCCGTTGTGGAAATTAAGTGAGCTATTGCCCAGAGTCACATGGTGCTGAGCTGAACTGCCGCCGGGGATCGAACCGTGAACGCTGTGCTCTGAAGTCACCTGCCACTTTGTCTTTTTTCAAGTTTAAAAAATGTATTCAGCAAAAAATGCAATAAAAGTTAAAACCAAATTACAATAAGACAGATAAAAGAATGTACAGTCAGAATATTAGGTGTTTTGAAAAAATATTGAGTTGAAAATATTGGTTCCAGAAATATCGGTGAAAAAATATTGTGACACAACATTATCGTGATGCAGAAATAGCGTTGTCAAGAATATGGATATTTTAGGTAAGTAATATTGATTTCAAGAATATCATTGTTGCAAGTATAATTTTAAATAATATAGTTTTTAAAAATATTGTTTTTCAATTATCTTTACGTGTGTTAGTTTATATATTTTTGGGGGTTATTTTTGTTTGTATAATTGTCAATAATATTTTAAAAAATAGTTTGCAAGGTTAAGTGATTTATAATTATTAATTAATTTATAATTGTAATGTACATTGTCGTAGTGGGTTGCTAGGTTTGGGAAGTTAATTAAGTAATAATTAATTAACAATTAATTAACAATTTATTAATACATATTTAATTGAATATAAATTATGTAAATTGTGTAATACTTATATTCTTTAAGTTATTTGTTATGTACGAGTTCTTAGGTTTGTAGGGGTATGGGGTCGGACGTTAATTAAGTAATAATTAATTTACAATTTATTAATACATTATTTAATTGATTATTAATTATGTAAATGTTGTAATAACTATCTTTTTAAGTTATTGTTAGGTGAGTGTTGGTGGTTTTGTAGGGGTATAGGTTGGGAAGTTAATTATTCATTAATAAATACATGAATAAATAATTATTAATTGGTTGAATACATATTAAATAATAATTAATTCATGATTAACTATGCATTTATTAATTAATATTTAATTCGGTTTGAATTTTGTTAATTGTGTTAGATTTATTTATTTTAGTTATATTTTAAGTGTGGGTTTCTAGGTTTTTGGGGAGTAGTGTGGTATGTTAATGAAGTAAGAAATAATGGCTAATTTCCTTGATTGATTAACATTAAATTGTTTAATAATTATGTTAATTGTTTTTTTATATAATATATATTTTTGGGAGTTAATTAATAAAGTTCATATTAAGAGTTTATACTTGTTAGAAATGAATAGGGCTATGTTTCATATGTTATGTGTTTGAAGTGAAGTACTTCACCTGCTGTTGAATAGTAAATTTTACCTCTCCAAAGTCCAACGCTTTGCCTACTATTGCATAGATTGGTGTGGGAATAGTACATTTTACCCCTACAATGTCCAGCGCTTTCCCAACTGTTGCATACACTGAAGTGGGAATAGTACATTTTACACAACCTCTGAAGGCCAATGCTTTCCTTACTGTTGCATAGACTGGAGTGGGTATAGTACATTTTACATCTCCGGAGTCCAACACTTTCCCTACTGTTGCACAGACTGGAGTTGGAATAGCATATTTTACTCCTTCAAAGTCCAACATTTTCTCTACTGTTGCATAGACTGAAGTGGGAATAACAAATGTTACCCCTCCGAAGTCCAATGCTTTCCCTACTGTTGCACAAACTGGAGTGGAAATAGTAAATTTTACCCTCTCTGAAATCCAACACCTTCCCTACTGTTGCATTGACTGGAGTGGAAATAGTAAATGTTATCCCTCCAGAGTCAAACGCTTTCCCTGCCATTGCATAGAATGAAGTGGGAATAGTAAATGTTACCCCTCTGGAGTCCAGCATTTTCCCTATTGTTGCACAGACAGCAGTGATAATAGTAGATTTTACCCCTCCAGAGTTCAACACTTTGCTTACTGTTGCACAGTTGCATGTTTCATATATGTTATGTGTTTGAAGTGAAGTACTTTCCCTACTGTTGTACAGACTGGAGTGGGATTAGTAAATGTTACCTCTTCGAAGTCCAATACTTTCCCTGTTATTCCACAAACTGGATTGGGAATAGTAAATGTTACCCCTCTGGAGTCCAACGCTTTCCCAACTGTTTCACAGACTGGAGCCGGAATAGTAAATTTTACCCCTTCATACTCCAACGCTTCCCCTTCTGTTGTTGAAACTGGAGTGGCAATAGTAAATGTTCCTCCTCTGGAGTCCAAAGCTAAATGAATTTAAATCACATATAAAAGGTGGCTCATAACATAAGCATGTGTATTTGTAAAGTGCACGTTCACCCAGAAGCGTATCTTGGTACTGAATAACAGATGTTTATTGTTACCCAACAGTACTCATTTTGTCGACCTCATAAGGAAAAAAGGCTGAGTGGACGTGCTTGGATTTGAACCTGTGACCATGAGGTCAAACACAGGCCCCAACAGTGGACACATTTAGTCCACTAGGCCACCAGACCTGGGTCAGCCATCGGTTCAAAAATCTTTTCTCACCAAAATGTGGAAAAACTATTGATAGTACATAGTGGATTACGATCTTTGAATATATATGTTATCCCTTCTACATATATAATATATAAAATTGGTTCCTAAAATAAAGATTTCCACTTATTTCTATAGCAGGTGGGTTTGCGAGCAAGGGATGTTTCCATTTCAAATGAAATGTAAAAAAAAGTTAATTATCATAAAATGTGAAGAGGTAGAGGGCCGTTTAACCAATGAATAAACTATAGAGTGCGATGTGACAGACCATCACCGAAAGTGCAAAATACAATGTTACAATAACTCGCACTCGTTAGCATCAATTTAACATATGCAAACCACACTCAGGCCCGGTGAATCACAATTGAGATCTTAAAGATAGTCTAACAGATATAACAGATGCGAATGTAAGATGTTAATATCAAAATCACTTGTATTTTCATTTCATATTATTGATCATGTTATCAGACAAACCCAACAGAATCCATGTGAGGCCTCAGACACTAATTAAATGTAGCTAACTGCCTAGTACTGTCTACCTTCCACTTTATCTATAGCCCAGAAGTATCCCCTAGAGTGGATGGACTACAGAAGTTAGCAAAACCTAATCATTATACAAAAATCTCTTTGTGGGTCCGCTATGTAAGCAATGAGGATTATGCACCACTGTATTAAATCGATGCCAGGGTTGCATTTGAGTAATATTAGTTCCTTCCAAACATGTGAATCATCCGGGCTTGAGCTGTTGTGTTTGAGACTGGGCTAGCATGGCTTTCTTTCCTATAATCCACATCATTCCCAAAAATGTAGCTACTGCACAAGCGTACAGTGGCCTAGGGTCTGTTTTTAGTATTCTTAAAGCTTCCGCATTATTCAATTTGCCCATCTGGATACATACTGGTTTAACTCATCGAGTACAGGCTACACAAACAAACGGGGTTTAACGGAGTGCTAGAGGGGAGGGAGACTAAGGATCTTAAGAATCTGTTTTCAGTTCTGGCCACATCTGATAAATTGTGAAAGCCACAGAGCTTAGCACCATAGAGGGCAGCACCCACAACCTTTGAGTCATAACTCTGTAAAGCTGAGGAAATTGGCTTCCTGTATGAAGTGCATTGTTCTTTCAGTTAGGCACCAGCATCATGTTTTAATTTTTGGGAACTTTTGCATATTCCATTACATTTTAGATGATAGATTAATTCCAAAATAGTCAAAGGGATATACTTTTTTCTAATGCTACCCCTCCCATATTCATCCTCTCTTTGTATTATTTGTGTTGATTGTTAGCCATAAACTTAGTTTTAGCTGTCAATATTCCTCAAAGCGATTCAGTAAGTATTATAGCCTGCTAGGAGTTTGAGACACTAATAAAGTGTCATCTGCAAAAAGTAAAGTGGAAATTTTTAGCTCCAGCCAAGGAGGGAGCATCGTTAGCATGAAGGATAAACAATGCACTACATCACTCAAGTAGAAAGAGAACAGGGTAGGGGCCAAGATCCAGCCCTGGCGAACATCCTTGTTAATGGGAATAGGGTTTGTAAGCTGTCCCTGTTCACCCCATCTTACTCTAACAAAATTATCCTCATGGAGTCAAATTTGTGTTTCTGTATTAAACAGAGGATCAATAGAACCTTGCCACAATTGGTAAACATTTGAAAATTAGAATACAAGTCAGAAACGTCTCATTTGGAATGTTTGAAACATATGTTGTGAAAGTGTATATTTAAGCAACCACAACACCAATTTTATGGAATGTGTAAGTTTACTTTTTCTTGAAAGTAGCTACTTTTCTCCATTTAAATTCTCTCCTGGTTCCCCATTGAATGGTTGATGGGACCCACAGCGAATGAGGAGTTGTACTCTTTGATCCACGTGTTATATCTAGGTGTCAGTTACAAGGGTACGCACATAGCTCTATCTTTCAAGAAAGGAAGGGCTATCACTAGCTACTTATTTTACCATGTACTCTATTTTACTGTGCATTCTGAATAAATGTGAGGGTGGGATCATTTTTAGGAGATCATTATTGGATATGTTATGGTCTGGGTATCACCAAGTCAGCATCAGTCATCGCTATAATAGTAGCAAGCTCTATTGATCTTCCTTATAATCTTCTCTATAACACTGTTTAAGGCTATATAATTTCATGCCCTGACAAATTTGCTAAAGGGACTGAAGAGGAGCTTCAAGGAGAAGATTATCTGTTCCTGACTGATCATTAGGGCCAGTTTGTCTTTGGCTCCTGGCATTATGCTCGAAACAAACTGTTAGTATTAGTTGGCTTGACTACCTGTAACCGCACTTGCCATTTAGTATAGAACCTTAAGATTTGATGAGTCAATTCGATCTCATTACAGTGATAAAAACATTATTTTGTGTCAAGATTAATCAAAAATGCAACCTCACTGTGAACCATTTATTTTCCATTGATTTCAATAGCGACTTTCATTCATTCAGTTTAAAAGTACCAATACTGCCTCTTGGCTTCTTGTGACCATGAAAGTTTGGAAAGGGTCATAATTGAGAAAACCAAATGGTGGTGAATGCTGTAGTGATCAATGCAAAATTACTGTTTGCTTCAGCCTTCAGCAGTATCTTTTTCTTTATGTAGCTTTTTTATCACTTCAAATATCATTCCACAACAGCAACGCAGACTTCAACCAAAGACATGGAACCCACTATATAAAATAGGTCCACACTCCCTTGGTCTTTTCCCATAAATACAGTTAATTCTATTAGGTAGTATATGATGTCTTTTGAAATCTCAAATCTGTGATCCCACGACTTGATCTCCAAAGAGAGTTTTAGCCTTTGGTGGTCTGGGGCAGTTAGGGGTTGCTGAGTATATTTATGACTGAAGTTCCACTGTCATCAATACCACGGCACTCCACTTGGATGAATATGTTACTACTTTAGACACTTAACTCTCCAGGGGTCATACAATGAAATGTCATTTTCGGAGATGGTAATGGTTAGAAATTGAAAACAAAACAGACTCATTATCAATGAAGTGTTAATATATTAAAATTATCTCCAAATATCAGTTGCATACATCCCCAATGATTTTACTTCTGATAATGGAACTTAGAATATTTGCGTGGCATATTTATATTTTTCGTCCTGTGCTTCTTTTATGATTTGTGCTTTCCTTTTGTATATTTTCCAGTATGGTTTGCATGAGTTAGCCTTGGAAGTAGTAAACTAGCAAAATAAAAAACTAGGGATTCTTTGGACAATCTTTGTTAGCCTCTGTCTGTAAATATCTGTATGTGGGCACTATGGGAAATTTGTTAGAGAAAATTTACCCTATACTCTCGATTTTCTTCTGTGCTACCAGTACCTTTCCCACACTCACATTCCAGTATCACCTTCATTTAACGCCTGGGTTCCACAGTGCACTTATGCAACTGCAATTTCACACAGCATTATAATGCAATGCCTATAAAACATATATAGTACTTTTTATGCACCTGACTAAGAAGAAGCTAGTGAAATACATGAACACTGGAAAATATAGCAATAAAATTGTATTTTGATGCTTTAATGCCTACAAGGAGCTGGTGGCATTATTGTAAGTCTTCAAATTAATTGTGTAACTTCAAAAACCCTGAATCTGCACCACAATCATCCTCTAGTTGAATAATCTTCTTTATTATGATTGGCATCTGCCTACAGGTGTCCTTGAGGAGAAACAGAACCCAAAAATTCAGCAAATTTCATTAGGTGCCAGGTAATGGCAAGCAGTAGCAGTTCTTTACTTTGAGCTCTTTTTCTTTGTCTCATATATCGCATGAAGTAAGACTAAAAAAGGTCTAGATAATAGATTCACAGACTAAAAAAAGTTAGATGGCAACATCCTGATAAGTGTTAAAGAGACTCTTTCAATCAACTAATTTATGCTTTTGTTGTTAAGGGGTATGTACTATAAAGGAGGGAATATTCAATGGAAAGTCAATAAAGATTTCGGACCTGATTGGCACACATAATTCACACTTTTGAATAATTTACAATTTTGAACAGGTTGACTACTTTTTGATTATTCACAAAATCCTAGTGTAAGTTACTACTATGAAAAGACAGTAGTAAAGGCAGAACCACATATGGCTAATCACTGGTACTGTAGCACCCTGCTATAGAAAATAATGGATGTTGGGAATTTAAATAAAGCCCAATAGGAAATAATGTTAAACTACATTATTTATAATAGTTAAACATTTTAATACATATATTTTAATGTATAAAATTATTTCAAAATAGTAAATATGTATTATTTAATTGAAAAATATGTTAATACCCTATTTTGAATGTAAACATTAATGTAACAATAATATATATTAAAACATATTTAGTCTATATCTTCATTTTAGTACTTATTAATATATAATATATTTTTTCTTTAACTGGGAATTCATTTTTTAAATTGAACTTCAGAAAAATAATTTACATTTATTTTAATATATTTCCATTAATTAGAGATTTATTTCGAAAATTATTATAATAGTATTGAAGCATTTTTTTAGTTTGTTTCACATTTAAAATAGATATACACAATGAATTTACCTCAACAGTTAATGTTAAAATATTGTGCACATTTATTTTCAAGGTAAATACATTTTAAAAATGTTCCCTATACTTTACCATAGGAGACACCACAGTCAAGGCAGCATACTTGGATGACAGCAATTGAATTAAGCATTTCAAAAGATACTTAAGTTAAGTATATGGCCTTTTCTATGTGAATACTTATATGTGACCCATTAGGGCCTGAATACACAGAGACTATGTCCTGAAGAAAGGCCATTGCACCTGAAAAAGGGCATTGTTGTGGGCAGAAACATGTCGACCACATTGTCAGGGTAGAACTAGTCCCCATGTTTCCTTTAGTCATATCATACAGGGTGTTAGGGTTTTTTAAACTACTTTTCCTGCTTAAGTTTGAATAGAGAAAACACTTCCTTTTCATTTATCTTGCTCTTAACACCAACTATCATAGGCCTCCTCGAATTTCTAGCTAAAAGAGCTCCTCTGGTTCCCAGGTTTGTAGCCCACATTGGCAACATCACTTTCAATGTGACTAGGAACACCATGATGAACCATGCCACCTAGGGTAGGTGATGGCTACTGTCATTTACAAGATAGGTTTTCAGGAGAAGGCACAGCATTTTCTTTTTCTTTTTTCTTCTTAGGTACCCATGGTAGACTACATTCATTATTTAGAAGGATGTGCCATGGCAGTCTCACATTCTTCTTCCCCTCTTTTGATTGAGAAAAATAGTATTGAGGCATTTTAGTTAGCATAAGTGTAGGTAGACACTTAATTCTCCCTCTCTTTATAAAAGAACCCACTTCTTCCACAACATTTTCCAGGGTCTAGATTTTATACAGTTGATATGTTTAATCAATACTGGCTTCCAGTATCTAATACGTAGTCTATTTATATTAAAGCATTCTAAAAGACACTAATATGTGTGAATGTTTGTGCTCATGTGACAGTCTTAATAGTGTTATACATTTTTCCTAGAAAACCTGTGTTGATAACTACAAAAGATTTCTGTATGTGAAACAGGCTTTTATCTATAGCTGACCTGGAATAGACTCACATCTAGTGTACCAAGAAGACTAATTGTACATTACACTTGATATGATTTGCAAACGTATTAGAAAAGGCATCATGTGTGAAATAATTTTTGTTGATATGAAGACACATCAGAGCAAACTGAGTTCAAATTTTATAACTTGAAAGGAATAGTTATTAGCTCAAATGCTTGATCAATCAAAGTAGTAATTGCCCTCAGCTAAAATCATCAATATATGTATTAGAAGGAAAGTTAACAATACAAAGACAACATTTCAATGCTCAACAGGGATAAATGGATGGCCCACTCATTGCCTAGGATCACAGTAGACAGGAGGAGCACTAGAAAAGATCTAACATTTGTTAGCTTGCAGTCGGCTATCAATAAAACATACTCATTTGTATTATCACTTCTAGTTTCCTTGTGTCAGGAACAAGAAAATGTAAGAATGGTGATCATTTTCTACTTTATATAGCCTCCCCGAGGTTCACTTTATAGATAAAAAAATCTTATTGGTTTTAAGTTCAATCATATCAGAGACATAGGGGCCGATACAGATTCAGGCCGGAAATCTCCCCGACCGAGCCAGACTCGGAGAGATTTCCGACCGAATCGGACCCTAGCAGCCCGACCGAACGAGTACGATGCGCACGTATGCTATCGGACTCGATTCGGTCAGACTCCCATTGAAGTCAATGGGAGCCAGTCGTACGACGCGTACACGGGCTCCCATTGACTCAATGGGCACGACGCAAACAAGGGCGCCCCCTACAGCGTGTTTGCGTCGATGCGGGTCGCGCCGTACATGCACGTGTAGGGGGGGACCCATGGGTCCCCCCTGTGTGCGACTCGCACGCCTACGCTTCCAGGGGGGTCCGACACGGACCCCCAAAGTGCGGCTCCAACAGCTCCTTGGAGCCGGACTGCGCGAGTCGGTCGGAGCGGTCAAGGTGCGCATCGTACTTACCCGGCCGGGGAACGTCTCCATTGCGCGGTGCGAGTTGTCCCCGTGCGAGTCGGTCGGAGCGGTTGGGTCCTGCGAACGAGTCGGTCGGCGATTACGCGAGCGCACGCATCGTACTCGCTCGCCCAGAAGCACGTATGAATCGGTCGGGAAATAGGGCTCCGAATCGGATCCGGTAAAGCCGAATCCGATTCGGAGCCCTACCGGCCGAGATCGGAATCGGCCCCATAGTTGGCATACTCATGACAGTGAAGATAGATAACTGTTTCTATTCACCCAGAATGTCCAGTTTAGCTGACATTATATCTGCCACTAAAAATCACTTGGGGTGTTTGTGAACATTCCCACTGACTAAAAAGTCATATAGGACATACTCATTTGATGCCCTGGGTATCTTCACAGAGTTAAAGATGTTAATTTTATTCTATATCTGGGTCCTACAGCTCATGAGGTCTCAATGGTGCTAAATAACATATACTAGATCACATCCAAGCAGTGCTAGAAAAAAACATCACTCAGGAGAACTAAGGCCTGATTCACAAATGAATTATAGGTGGAGACCTCCCACCTATAAGGCGGCGGTCCCACATATGCTATTACAATGCAGCTGCCACCACGGCGGCCGCAAAATTCATTTTTTCCATTGCGGCGGGTGCTGCTGGCTGAACCACCCGCTGCAATGGAAAAAAGGTAGGCTTTGCTTTTCCCTACACTACGTGGTAGGCACCATGAGGTGCCTGCCACATGGTGCAGGGAAATGTAAGTGCAAAAGCAAACTGCCCCTGCACAAGGGGTGAACCGGCTGGTGGGGATCCAGCATCGTAATCTGACCGGTGGTGCCTGCTACGCTCCGCCGGCATGCATTACATGCTGAGGGCCTCTGCAGCACCGGCGGGCTCAAGGAGCCCATCGGAAACGTGGCAGTCGGTGTTTCCGACCGCCACGGTCCCGCCTGCCATCATAATATGGCAGACGGAAAATGGCCTCACGATGGCAGTGAACCGGCCACCGACTGCCTGTCGGTGGCGGGTTCACCAACATCGTAATGACCCCCTTAGTTTGGTGTTGGCATTTCCCCAATGCAAAACTGTGTGCATTGTACAATTCCATACTGTGGCAAGCCAGTGCCTCTTCCTTTTCTTGCTCAACGAGACAAATATTTGTGTCTAGGGAGAAACCTCTTCCTGCATCCCAACATAGATTCACATTGTTCCTTTCCACTTCCCAAATGTGGAAAATGACTTTGTCCAGCTTTTGACTGGTGTAAATCTCCAATCATTTCCAGAGTGAGGAAGGGTTGGAGAGGAGTTTGCGAGTGGTCACAGACTCAGGTGTTTGTGTGTATTCACAAACTCTTAAGCCTAATCACACCTTCAAAAGCACACTGCTCGCCCCTTACATGGGATTTACCTCACATAAAACGACATAATAGTGGAGTAATATTACATGGGTATAAATGGATTATGAGCAAGATCAACTTTTTCAGAATTACTTGCTGTCATATTCCATCCATTTGTTTCTAAATCTGATTTACATGCATAAAGTGTTTTGTGAGTTGGGCCTGGACTTTAAAGACTACATGGTGTCCAATCTCCTACTATGCAACTTCTTACAGGGCACGAGTTTGACCTCTGTGATATACTTATTAGGAGTACTTATAATTCCACATTAATAATCTTTGAAAGCTGGTAAGTTAGATTTTGTGTCTGTGAATACATTCTCACAGATCAATACCTATATTAAGGTTGCATGTGGTGGGTGTTATAAATGAGATGAAATATATCACAATAGGCTAGACCTTTTACTGTAGTGAATTATTTGAGGGCTCCAATTATGACACATTTCATCTCTTGAGAATATGTATTCATTTGGACATAGTGCTACGTCTATGATTTTGAAGTTTCCACTTTTATGTAGGCACAGACAGAAAAAAATGAAAAATATTTTGTGGCTGCCGGTACATTAAGGGCAATAATTGAAGACACCGTAATGGCTGTAAACTCTTTCTTGTTCATCACTCAAAAGTGAGAAAGATTCTGCATCTGTTATTCTTTTACCTGGAGAGCAGCACATTATTTTCTCATAATTATCTAGAACAGTGTGAAATCTGCTCCAGTGGAGCAACATAGTTGAATCAAATAAAAATGTTTTACTTTAATATTACAGTTACAAAATTGTAACAATTATTGAATAATTATGTGGATGTTTTTCCAGGTTACTGATTAATTTACTGAAAGTATCATGTACTTAGCTTTGCATAATGTATGATTTAAATATTAGCCTTAGCCTCATGAATGTATTAAAACAAGATATTGAGGGCACACTTGAATCTGAAGTGTTACAACAAAGTATAGATATACATTTGAGCTAAAACATAAAGAAGGATTATGACGAAATCACAAATCATTGAAACATTAATGACCCTTGTTAATGAGATCTTTAAACAAAACGTACAAGAAATAGAGTTCTTGCAATTAAGTAAAAGATAACTTTTCAGTGCCCTGCGAAAAGGTATACTCTTTTCTTTGTGTACTTGTTTTAAATGGCCATACTTCTCCCATGCCTTCTTCCTAACTTTCTGTTCATGCTATTGCTTACATTGGTCCAACTTCCACTTTGTTTTAACCTATCCCATCTACAACCAAATGAAAGCCTTTTCTGTGCCATAATGTTAACCTTGTATACCACAAACTCTAACCAAATAGAGCAGCAAATTTTGATGTACTATTGGTTGGATAATTCAGAATCAGGTTGTAGGCTGGGTGGAATGGAAGTCAGGAGACTGACAAACATTATTTACATTAATTAAAAATTATAATCAGTGCCTACAGAATACCTACAGTCGACGAACACCAAAACAGAAAAAAAATACACACACACACCTACACACACACACACACATATATATATATGCTCAAAGCTTCGGTAACACAACCGAATAAACAGCAGGCACTCAAGGAAGTGATTTAAGAAGTTTTTATTCAAAGACGCAATCGCACGTTTTGGCCAGAGCCTTTATCAAAGTGTGAAACACTCCATCTTTGTTTTTTTGTTTTAAATATGTGCACGTCATCATAGACATGGAAAATATACATCCAAATCACCCTGCAATTACCACAATGTAAAAACACCAAGGGTAAACATTAATTACAAAAACTCATACTATTCATAAGAACAGAAGGAACCCGTTTTTTCTATGTTCTAAATATTATTTCTCTCAACTCCTGTAGTTTTAATAGAGGCAAAGGAAATGTTATCACAAATTAAATACATCCATTCTTTTTTAACCTCATTATTTCAGAAGACTACATTAATGTGTTAATAACTTTTCTTAAGTACATTCATTTCCTTGTCTGTCTCAATAGGAACAACATATAAATAGCAAAAAAGGAAAGACACAGGTTCCAAAGATAGAGTATGTGACTCTTAAAGAAGGGAAGCAAAAACAGTAGCAGTAACAGTTAACTATAACTCGCGCCGCCGCAATGCGCTGCTTATGACATCACATACTACATCACTCATGATATGGTCAGTGACATCACTGATGACATCACTGATGACATCTCAAATGACATCACAAAGATACTTTGAAATGTTCAGGAAAAGCCTGGTGGTCCTGAAAAGAAAAATGACCTCTACACTGGGGGAAAGTTCCCAGGGTATTAGGGCCATTGTTCATTTTCGGTAACACACTCCTGCTTTGTTAGTTTTATTTCAAAAAACAAAAGAGTTTGATGACTGGCCGGATGAAACATGGTGGCTATCCAACATACTTTCAGTGCCTTC
The DNA here is from genome assembly GCA_963921515.1 of Calotriton arnoldi. Lineage (NCBI taxonomy): Eukaryota > Metazoa > Chordata > Amphibia > Caudata > Salamandridae > Calotriton > Calotriton arnoldi. The sequence continues at coordinate 945,515 of CAWUFW010004289.1, read as the reverse complement.
AGAGGTGCTGCCATGACAGTGGCTCCTCTGAAGGCATAGAGAGCATTGCCAGAAAGAAAGAAATCACTAAATGTGGCAGGCTATAGTCCAGCAGGCTAGCGAAGTGCATGCTACCTTACAGAGTCTGAGGACAGACTTCTAAAATCTAAATAATCCCCTTCGTTTTTCAGGTTATTGTTATGGAAGAGGGAGGATTTATGTAGGAGGGCAGACCAATAGCAGGAAACAACCCTTAAAATGGATAAGAGAGCCTTTGTGGCAGGAGAAATGTTTGCTCCAGATAGTTCAAACAGAAACACTTCCAGTGATTTTTGTGACTTTCTCATTATATGTGGCAGATATTAATTATTGAGTGATTGAACCTAAGGTACTAAAAGACACCTAGGGGATGAGCACCACTATACATAATTTTAGGTTAGAACTTCCCAGCTGCACACCAATCACAAGTTATTACTGACAGTATTGCCGCCTGGAAATGGTGTGATGGAATCTGTGGAATTTGACAGGTTGACTGCTGTGTTTGGATGGAACGCCAATATGAAATGGAGGAACAAAAATCCAGATTGCTGTGATGATGTGGGATAGTATGATACAGAAATCAGAGAATCAATATGAACAGGAACGTGTTGTTGAAAGTATGCGTCATGCTCTATAGAGTTGTAAGTCTGGTGCATAGTGAAAGTGAATAGTATGAGATGGAGAAATGGGATGTAACTTTGTAAGAACACAGTTTGACTAGGAAAGGATGGAGAAGCTTATCTTTAACCATTCGTTTATTCTACATAGTGGCAGATGACCTGTCTGTTAAAGATGGTGTTTTGATGTATAAAAAATGTTATAGAATCTGAAGTTGTGCCAAACTGAATGGCACATGAAGGAAATTTAAACTAAATTCTTACCAAGAGGAGTATAAGACAGAGGTTTTAGTTGACTGATGTGGACTTATAATTGACAACAGACATGTCAAAAACTTTGATAGGGCAGAGGGGCCAAAAATGTTGTGAGGCTTTTAGTGGTTTCCTATTTAAGTTGCAGCATGTAACTTTAGGAAGCTCGAATGTTGGGGAAAGGGAAACCAAAGTATTTGGAGCCACTTTGTGGTGTTGCAGAGAAAGCTACACCATGAAAGCACAAGTTAGGCCTGACATTATGGTAATACATGTTGTAAATGAACATGGGACCCTTAGTAAGTGTAGGGTCTGGAGCAAAAAGTGTATACCAGAAACACCTTTTTGCTTCATCAGAAGAAAGGTAGTAGCAACAACATTGGTACCATTAGGGCTGTTGAAAAGGTTTTCATGGAAGAGGCAAAGGACACAAGTAACAAGCTAATGTAAGACAATTTGTGGGGGCTGTTAGACTTGGCATCCTTGGTGTGGTTTCCCCTGTCTTTTTGCCCCTACCGCCTGTATTTTTGACTGTATGCTGGACTCCGTTTTTGCTGTTATTTGTACTCTGGGCACTTTACCACTGCTGATAAGTGCTATAGTGTAAATGCTCCCTATGTAAATTGTGATTATGAATTGTTATCCATAAATGGCATATTTTATTTACTGGTAAGGCCCTATTAAACAGCACTGTGTGTGCCCAGGGCCTGTAAATCAAATGCTGACTGCTCATGCCAGGCCTCCAAGGGGGTGAGCAAGGGTTATCTTGGGTGTGTAACTTCCTTACCCTGACTACTACTTAGACATGGTGCAAGTCACTGCTGAGAGACCCCCATTTCTAGCAGGTGCATAAAAGGGATTTTGTCAAAGTGAAACTGGTTCAGCATATGGGTAGTATTTTCAAGATTTCTGAACCACACACAGTGATTAATGTTAGAGATAACTATGCCATGTTGAGAAGTAGACAGAGCTGGAACAGATGATGTATAGCTTGAATCAAAGGGAAAGTAAGGCAGGTCAAGGGTCAGAAAATGGAGGGTTCAATGGTTTGAAACTGATAACGGTTGATGCTTTTCAAGCCACATAGGGTGAAGATTACAATGGATTGTTTAATGTGGAATATGTTGAAAAAGCAGGTTCCGATAATGCCAAAATTAGGAAGGGGTTTGAAGAGTACCCACCAGAGTTAGAAAATAATATGTATGTTTTGCAAGGTACTTTTCTTCATTTAGGCTGTAGTGGGATAGGTGGTAAATGACTGTGTGATGTGTTATGAATTTGTGAATAAGGTTGGCAACTAGTTGGTAAAGTACATGGTGGATTAATTGTTGTCCTTGTTGCATCTGTGTGATTGTAACTCTGTTTGGGTGTGTAAATAATGAAGTGGAGTAATTGTACTTAGACTTAATTAAATAGCCATTTTGTAGCATGTCATTGCTTACCATTTTGCAATTTGTCATTACTGCATTAAATGTTCTGAATATAATGCCTTAGTTGTACGAATACAGTACCAATGCTCTACAGTCAATGACCGGACAGTCAGAAAGACCAATTTCTTGATGTAACTTTACACTGAATGAATATTGAACAGACGTGTACTTTTGGAAAGAGCCTTATTCCACTGCTCCACTGGAGAGCACCCAGTGGAAAACAGTGGAATTCAGCAAAAGGCCTTGTCCCTATTATTGTAGTATTACAGTGCTTCTCACACAAACCAGCCATTCACTCATACTCACACAGAAACAACACACAAACAACATGACACACTTCCATGCATGCTCCTCAAACCCTGCTCCCTCACCAAACATGCCAAGACGATATGGGCTCTACTACACTATCATGCTCCGGAATTGCTCTTCCTCACAGAAACATACTAAACCCAACCTCGGCTCACATCAAACCACACATCAGGGAACCCAACTGGCTCACGATACACAAATGATCTCAATTCAAACTCCTCATGCACATTTATGGCACTACACAACTCAGGCCCCACCTACAAGAGCAGACACATTTCCTTCCAACAATCACCCAGACACATCTGCTCCACAGGACTCCATCTAGCACTCCTCCCATGCATACACAGAACCAGATTAGGAGAACAGGCGTTCTCTTATATCGCTCCTAAAGAGTGGAACAGCCTCCTACTCCACAACAGAGCATTCTCCTTTCTTCTTGAATTCCACAGGCAGCTGAAGATCTGGCTTTTCATTTAACCAACCTACCTTAGGCAGGGGTAGGCACACACTTTACAAATGCACATAACATAGCATCACATATGGTGTATGCTAGGTTAGAGAGGAAACTAGGTAAATAATGTGCAGCTGAGTAATAAAAGTATGCCAAAACTACACTCTGGTGAAATGGTTCAAAAAGAATAGAACGCCCATTTACTCCTACCAGACTGGATACGTTACCATGAAGTTAGTGTCTCATTGAGGAAACCAATATCACTACATCAATTTGGCTTCTTTGATTACTGCTAGTAGTAATGGTAATATTTTAATTATGAAGCAAAACAGTGCCAGATAAAGTGAAGTTTCTGCGTATTAGTTACCAAGGAAGGTCACAGGTAGTAAGAAAAGGTTTGGAAATTTTATTTCAAACACAATGAGGTTTAAGCAATCTTGAGGTAACAACTTAGGATACAAATCCAAATTTGATTTGTCTATGTCATTTATCAACATGAATAGACAACATTCGAAACATAGATGGGACGTAAACCCAGTTCACCTATTGAAAGCTACGATCCACAATCAGTGAAGTTAATGTGCTATCAGTAGGTTATGCAGTTCAGTAGGTCCAAGTACAGAATTTACAGCAAATATACACGCTCGCTTCATGATACCATGAAAAACAGCGACGTCTTATAAACAGACTTTAGTTATCAAAGTAAAAGGAGGCATGTTGTTGAAGGGTAGAGTTAAGAAGTGATAGCACCAAACACTTTATTACATTATTTAAAACAAAACTTTATTTATGGGTGATTGATTGTTGCAAATCAATCGCCTTTATTTCTCTCTGTTCTTTTTTTAAAGAAGCTGCAATAATGAGTGACGATATGATTTGGCCTACGGTGCACTAGGAAGAAGTAGATCACTATAAAGTTAAATTCTCAGCATTGATGAGGCAGATATTACCCCCTTGTCACTTTGGTACACTCAATACAAATGTACAGTTAATAGAACCAGGGGCAATGTCAAACAGACACTCTAAACATATTTGAAAGCACTAACAGGTTCATTTACATTTTTCTCTGATGCAGGCTTGCATAAGTAAGGTCTACACCAGATATACAAAATTGAATTAGATGATTGATATACATTTCTCATCAGAAATGTGGCCAGCAAATAAAAACAGGTCGGCCATAATATAAAGAAATAGCAGATGACAGGGCTTCCTAAAACATTTCTATTTTGGACCTCACAGGCTAAATTGCTTTTGCTGGCCCCGTCCACCTCTCAGCATGGTTGACAGACAAATTGATCGAAACTTTGGAAAATAATAAGCTTGCAAAATTTCTCTGGGTGAGTTTTCAGTCTTTTGAATTTTTCATGCAAGGGTAAAATGAAACATTGCCTTCTTGGATTTCTTTTATTATGCCTCCACGTCTTGTGTACTACAGGAGCTTATCATGATTCAAACAGCAGCGATACATTGTAAACAAAATGCATAACATTTTTCATAGAAATACCCAGGCTGCATTGAGTTGAGAGATCCAGGACAAGGCATCTCTCTGCCCTGCAGATTATGTTGTTCAATTATAATGAATTCATACATTTCCTGTTGCCTTGGGCGCTCTCATTAGACTTAAGGGTGTTTATTACAGGAAATATTGCTTGCATCATTTAAGAAGCCAGAAGGCTGGATGATTTGATTAGAAACGTTGACAGTTGAGATGTGTAAGGGATATGTCATTCAAGCGCTTTCCCCCAACTTTAATAGTAGGACCCTTCATTTTTTATGAATTCTTTAACCTTCTTTGAACTGGAAACACAAAGAAGCTAATATTAACCTCCCCAGGGTGTGTATCGAATAAACCACCACACCAACCTGCACGTTTCCTTATGAAATGTTGAAGCGATCTTCATCAATAACTGTTTGGTGACCGTGAAACTACAGTACGGTCATGTTTTCCACTCTCCTAAACGACGGGGAGTCGCCATGAATTAAGCAGACAGCCATTCAATAACCAATTCAGTCTTAGGGCACCCGTTATATTTCCATCGCGTGCGCACATATGAGAATTGAATTAAAAAAGACAGACATTGAATCACAATTCAGACTTTCAGATGTAGTGCGTCATTACAAACAGTCTAGAAACTTTATATTACGTTTCAGGTTTTATAAACTATTTTAACTATTAAAGTGATAATGGAGGATCAGGTATTATTGCCCCATATGTTACTAATCATTTCAGATAAAAAATATCATTCTAACGATGTGCTGGGAATGCCATTTTTAGAACTAGTTTTCTAATTCTTTCCTTTTTTTATTCCTTTTTTGTACTTCATTTCCTACAACCATATGTGAACACGTTTTACACATGGTACCAGTACCCATCAGACAGTGCGGCTGGAATCTGATTTCCGATATTGTAACGGGAAATGGAGATGGGTTTCCGAACGACAGAAAAAGGCTATTCCCCAAAAATCTGAAATTTTGAATTTTTTAGGATTCTCTCAAACCCAAATCAGCTACTGTAGCCAGTAACAGACTCCTATTTACCTTTCCATTTTTCTCTGTAGGAATCAGCAAAGGATCATGGAGTTTGCCCTCATTGGCCTTCATCACAAGCGGCCCTATTAATTGCAGTTTATGTGGTAACTGCTGCACGTAGTGCAATTCTGAGTTTTCTGACAAATGTGAGTGGTCAAACCTTCAGGTATTTATCGTGGGAAGTGAAATGTCCGTTATTTAAAGGCACATGCAGAGTTTGGTGTGACTAGCACAAGAATCCTTATGTTATTAACCCAAATCTCGGCATGGGGTAGTATTTATTGCAGCCAATAAATTCCGGCCGGGTGGATAAATGCCACACCAACTACTGGCCATTGGTACAGAAGGCCAATGTTTCCTCCCTGAGTCTTCTTACAGAGTCTCCTCCTCCTCACAGTGTCCACTTCTGATTTCCCAGATTAAGAAACATCGCTGGTTGGACCCAAAATAGGCTAACCTTCTGAACTAGTCCGGTCTTCTCATTTTCCATATTAGATGCCATCTTCTAAAAATATACAACGCTGTCTAAGGAACAATAGAAAAGAGAGGGATAAGAAAATCTACTATAAGGTTACCCAGAGCGTAATTCTGTGAAAGATGTTAATACTCATAAAATAATAAAATCAGTCATTTGAGATGCGATGCTGCATCAGCAGACCGTTTTATTCATGTGGCATACAACTCCTAATACAACCTATATTTTGTCTGTGTTTTCAGCACGATCGACTAACCACTTCTTTTCAGTGTCTACGATTTGGATATATATTTGAATGCTTTTTTCTTTGATGCCACAATCCCGTAGGGATGCTGGTATTGTTTTCGCGACTGTTTTCAAAGGGCTTTGTATATCTGTATTGCAATTCCCTTTTGGATTTGTAGTTTATCATAGGAAGAAGTCCATTTCAAGGCATAAGTGAGTATGACTGAATGCAAATGAAAGACCATACATGGTGAGAGTCTGTTGTATGTGCTGCACAATAACGTATTCTGAGGGACATGATTATATATAAATGTGTTTTTGGATCATCTACTGTATTGTGTATGGATATTGTCATCTGTATTTCATCGACTGGTGCAGGCAACCTTTGCTATTGATTTTTTGAGACGACTTTTGTGGTTTTTGTTTAAGACTATTTTACATTACTTTGCTCACATTTAATCTCTCCCATCATTACTGTCTACCAACAAATTATATGTTTTGCTGCTCTTCCTAGAAGGCCCCCAACAAGACATTCAAAGCAAACCTGCTTTCTGTAAAGAAATATACATCTCATCTTTTCATGCTATCTGTACTCACACCACACACCAAGGGCCCCATTCACAAAGGTAAAGAGAGACAAAAGTCTAACTTTACGACGTTCGGTGTTCACAAAGGGCATTTACTATTCGTAAATGCCTTTTGTGAATACAAAGTCGTAAAGTTCGGATTTCGGTATTCACAAAGGGCATTTACGAATAGTAAATGCCCTTTGTGAATACCAAAAGTCACAAAGTTAGACTTTCGTCTAACTTTACCTTTGTGAATCGGGCCCCTTGTGTCTCTGTACTATCCAGAAACATTCTTATGCCAACTAAATTGACACAGACAACATTATCCCCTCACTAGTGACACTGACAGACACATCACAACACACTTAAAGGTCTACTGATGACAGTCACAGGAGTTGGTGGACGGCCCCACTGCAACACTAGCAACAGTGCAGAAAAGGTTTGCTAGCAAAAAAAAGAAAAAACACATTGACAAAGACAGAGAATGAATTCTGCTTTAGCACTGAATCAAAAAGAATTTGGTGGAAGGTTAAATAATCTAAGTCCTCTTTTAGAACACCACCTGCAACCCAAAAGTGTCAAGAAGCTGTGGAAATTCTATACGCTGTAAAATATCAAGCTCTACACTTCTTTACATTACAGTAAGTCTGGGCGGTAAACTCCGCTCACGGAGTTTGCGGAGTTTTCCGAACTCCGCGTTACGCGGAGCTCGCTGAGTTACAAAAAACTCCTCTTCGCGTTGCGGAGCGGAGTTTTTTTCTTTGCTCCTGTTCGTCAACGTCAAGTTGGCGAGCGCGAGTGAGGAAAATCCACCTCCCAGCGAGATTTTTCCCCATTTCCGATTGTCAACATCAAGTTGGCGAGCGCGAGCATGGAAAATCAAACTCCCGGCGAGATTTCTCAACGTGGGCGGTCAAATTTCTCATTGCGAGTGGTCACGTATGCTCGCGACCGCTCGTGTTGAGAAATCGTCCGTTCGCGTTGAGAAAGCTGCAGCTCGAGTAAAAATCTACTCGAGCGGCAGAAAGGAAGCAGTGCCCGCTTGAGCTGTGCATGGTGCCGTTCGCGATGATTGCACAGTGCGGACAAGCACCTGACACTGAAAATCACCACAAACTGGCATTTATCTAACACACTCTGCTGCTCGCGGAGCTCCGCATAGCGCTGCGGAGTTTTTTTTGCACTTACGCCCAGGCTTACATTGCAGTCTATTAAAGCCCTTACTCTTTCAATACCCTTGGCAAACAATTTCTAAATTAAAGGTATCAGCTCGATAATCAAGTATTCCAGCAATAGTTATGCTAGTGTATGAGCAGCCAGCTTGTGAAATCTCTAGTAAATTTAACATCAAGCAAATCATATATATAAAGAGCATTGACTCTTTGTTTCCAACTTGAGAAGAAATTCACGTATTCCCATTTTCTTTTACTTTTTAATTGCTAGTAAATAGCTCAATGCATTTCAAGTCAAAGGAGAGTATGGCAGCTAGTATTCTGTGACTTATAAATATTCCCAATGAAACCATTTTTGATGTTAGGTAAACTGTTATTCTTACACAATGTCTACGTGTTCCTTTTGTGAGATCTTAAAGCACGCTAATTGCTTATGAATGTCTTCCAAGTTCAGTGTAAAATTATGGAATGTTAATTTTCACAAAGTTGAATTTCAATTACCATTACATTTTTTTTTATAACTCAAGATTTTTTTAAAGATTAAATGGGAGATAACAGGAACATTGATTTGGCAGAACAAAGAGCCATTACCAACGTGTTTTGCTTTACACATGGATATCTTCTCTTAAGCAGTAATTCAATGTTATCCAAGTTGCACCATAACTAAAAACATACTATGGTACAATACATAGGTAATGGTGCAGTTTTCACTTGGTCAGCTTTCCTCTATGGAAAAGGAAAATATTTATGACATAAATGGCATTGAACTGCAACAGCTCCTGCCATAGTCGTATGATTTTTTTGCCAGACTTAAAGGATACCACTTAAGTATCAGCACTACCAGACAAGCTGCTTCCTGCAATACTGGATCTATTCACAAAGGCATTTCGGCCGCACATAAACTGAGGTTTACAGCTAAAAATTAAATTCCTTTATACCTGGTAAGAGTTCACAGATGGATTCCTGACAGATGTAAATGCATGCATTCATTGCTGTAGATTTTCCTGCCACAGATGTGGAGAAATCTGTAGCAGTAAATCCCACCCAAGGATGCAAAGCAAGCTTTCAAGGCTGTGGTTTGACTTGGAAGTTTGGGAACTCTGACTAAAATGTAGTCATATGTGTCCTAGTCTTGCTGAAGAAAGAGGTGCATCTATCTATCTATCTATCTATCTATCTATCTATCTATCTATCTATCTATCTATCCATCCATCTATCTATCTATCTATCTATCTATCCATCCATCTATCTATCTATCTATACATCCATCTATCCATCCATCCCACCCACCCATCCACCAAACCACCCACCCATCCACCAAACCACCCACCCACCCACCCATCCATTCACCCAAACCCCATCTATCTATCTATCTATCTATCTATCTATCTATCTATCTATCTATCTATCTATCTATCTATCTATCTATCTATCTATCCATCCATCCATCCATCCATCCATCCATCCATCCATCCATCCATCTATCTATCTATCTATCTATCTATCTATCTATCTATCTATCTATCCATCTATCTATCTATCTATCTATCCATTTATCTATCTATCTATCTATCTATCCATCCATCCATCCATCCCACCCACCCATCCACCAAACCACCCACCCACCCACCCACCCATCCATCCACCCATCCATCCACCCAAAACCCATCTATCTATCTATCTATCTATCTATCTATCTATCTATCTATCTATCTTGTTCTCTCACTAGACCATTATCAGATTAATGTAGCTGGGAGTCAAGGAGATGCCTATGGAAGTAATGTAAAATTGTTTGGAAATCTAATGATCAAACAGATATTGTTTGTCAAACAGTTCTCAATCATTTTGATTAACATATTTGCATGTTTTAGTTCTGCAATGTTGTGTTGTGTCAGATAGCATTCACATGCCTTTAGGCACTCCTCATCTTTAATATACGTATACAATGACATCACATCACCAGAGGGTTCCTATTTCCCTTTGGACTAAACACAGATGAAGAATTACATGTACACTTTTATTAAAGCCAAACAAACACAGGACACTTGTACATGTGGCTATTATTAAAGATGATAAATCCACTAAGGGCAAGATGTAACAGAGAAAGGGTGAAAAAGATACAACACCTATGGAAAGAATGACACAAAGTTTAACTGCTGCATATAAAATGATGTAACATTCATCTAAAGACACCCTCTAAAGTCAGAATGAAATTAATATTTAATTTAACTGCATCACTTTGATACAGGCGATTTACATATTTTAATAAAGTAAACAATGGAAAACCTAAAGAAGCAAAGTCATGAAAATGAATAAATATTGCACTACAAATCCCAGAATTGCTCACATTTAGTGACTATATAAAGAAGCAAAAGAAGGAAACTGACTAGATTTGATTAAGACCTATTAAGGTTAAAACGCGTTGGCTGTTTTGCATACTAACACATTAACATTTTCATGTGCCACTGTTCTCTGTATGAGTATTGGTATATATCTATATCTGTGTGAAGATACCTCCTTTTGCATGATCACCCCGATTTTGTTTGACTGATGTTGTTTTTTAAACTTTGTACACTGGGGCCCTGCCAGCAGGCTCCAGTGCATGTGCTCTGACCCTAACAACTTTTTGAAGAGGTTAAAAATTCTAATTGGCACATTTGTCTATAAGTCCCTAGTATCTGGTACCCAATGTACCAAGTTAAATGCCACTAGTGGACTGCAGCATCTATTGCACCACCACCAAAGTGACATAGGTAAGCATGTCTTCAAGCCTGACCCTGCACCTTGATTGTTCAGTTTTAAAACTGCAAATTCTGCCTGGCAAACTAAACTTTTTGCCAAGCCCAAATCTTCCTTTTTCACCCTTAAGGTAGGCCCTTAAAGGCCACAGGGCATTGTGCATTGTATTTAAAAAGTAGGACATGTGTACTTTAGTTTTACATGTCCTGGCAGTGATTAATCAACTACGTTATTTTTCCCTGTGTCAAGGCTGTCTCTCCCATAGAAAAGCACTGGGTTGCATTATAACACCTGAAAATGCATAACTTGAGTTGGGGATTGCTGGAACCATGATTAAAGGACTCAAATTAATAGTAATTTTAAATCCAATGTAATGGTTGAGTCAGGTTTTGAATTACCTTTTTAAAAATGCCACTTATATAAAGTTGGCATTTTCCTACCTGAAGCCTCTGGGCATCTTTTCAGAATAAATTACCAATTGTCACCTGGCAGCCTGTTTACCTCCTGCAAGGAGATCTGAATGGATCCCAGTAAAGGGAAAAGTGCCTTGGGTGGGAGGAGGTATGATCTCCTCCTAACAAGATGGCCTATGGAGATGGGCCCACCAACTGCACTAGCTTCAAAGTGGCATACCCTGTCAAAGGCAAATGTATCTCACACCTAGGCTTGCCCCTGCCATTGCCTAAGTAGCCACAGTGGCACAATCCCAGTGGGGGGAAAACCAGTTTAAGAACTGGATTGCTGGGGAGTTTCTCATTTCCCTAGACACACCTCAGGGATGTGCCTGGAGATCTGCCCAGGCGAAGGAAGGTTCTTCGATGTTGGATTTCGGCAGAACAGTGCACTGTGGGATTGTTTAGAGCCAAACCCCCAGGAAGTCATGTCAAATTCAGTAGGGTTGACTGGGGAACATTATCCCTTTTGTTCAGAGACTTACCCCCACCCACAAGCTAGTGCCAGGATTAAATATGTCACCCTTAGGTACCTTCTTCAAAACACCTTTTGACCTGTGGAACACAGAAGAAGGACCGCACCTGCTGTTACACCCCTGGCAAGAGACCCCAAGGCCTTCACCTGCTTCCTAATTGTACGCATGACAGACGAGTGGACTCCAAGGGCTAATTGGCTCACCTCCTGTTAAACTCCAGGAAAACAAAAGCTGCAAGAATCCCAAATCTCTGCTGAGCCCAGCCGAGCAGTTACTACTGGATTTGCCCTGGACCCTGCTGGTGGCTTCTGGGAGATTAAGTCCTAGCTCTTAAGTTGTACCCAAAAGGTCCTGGTCCTGGACCCTTTGCTGGTGTTAGAGTGTACTCTTCCCCATTTAAAATGGCAAGACTGGACACTTCAAAACTTTTTTCTGAGCTTTTCACTAAAAGAACCAGAGGCTACCACCAGACCATCGCCCAGTAGCAGCCACAACGTCAAACTGCCGGTTGGACTCCACTTGTTGGTTTGCCCCACTGAAAGTTCCAACGCAGAGGGCATCACCATGACCAACACCCACCATTGTTGACACCTCACTGGACTCGAACCTCGGACTTCACCTACTTGGAGTTTTCCCTCCTCTGCTTCACCCAGCCACAGTCAAGGAGCCCCTCTTCAGATCCAGTTTACAACCCCCATCAACAAGGACATTTGTCTAGAAAACCGACTAATTCCGAAGGTAAACTTTACACCGGGATGAACCGGTCCCTGTTTCAAGCCAGCAGTCCATCGCGGTCAGCCTTAACTTTTCACTGTCACACGATTTAGTGTGACTAAATACTCGCAGTTGGCACTTTGTGCTTTCTGGTGCTAGAATTATTTTAAACTTCCAAAAATCATATCTCTGCTGATCCGATTTTTGTCATTTTGGTGTATATCTGCTCATTAAACCTTACTCTATTGTTATGAATTGGAGTGGAATTTTATTTTGTTGTGTTTTCTACATTTAAATGTTTTGGTGTTGTTAAGTGCTTTGCATATTTCTCCTAAATTAAGCCTATCTGCTCTGTGCTACAGCTATCAAGCGTTGAGCTCAGGTGTAAACTATTGAAAGCTAACCAACCTGGTACGGAATTGTGACATTAGCTTAGTGAGGACTCACATCCAGTGAAAATAATAATCCACTTTCTTGCAATATCTTTAATTATTTTATATCTGTATCTATGGGCCTGATTATAACTTTGGCAGTGTGGGAGAGGGCCGCCACCCACCGCCCCGCTCCTACACTGCCAAAGCCGACTGCCGTCCACCCGCCAGATTACGTGTTTTCTCGTGGTCTGGAGGGTGGGCAGCGAGGCAATCCCACTGCAGTGCCTATAAGAAAGGCACCACAATGGGAGAGTCAAAGGCCATTCCTGCATGACATGCACAGTGCAGTCCATGCCGTGCAGGAAAGGGGGTGCATGCACTCAGGAAGCCACAACATGTGCCCCCCTGCATGCGCCCCCATGCACAGGGGCAATAGCGGGCCCTGTAGGGATCCCTTTGTTTCCCCAGCACAAGCACTTTCATGGCAGGCTCACCGCCATGAAAAAGCTGGCAGTGGGGAAACTCGTAATATGCTTGGTGGTGCCACAGCAGCACTGTCAAGCATATTGCTTCCCTAGACCACTGTGCCTCCATCAGGAATCACAGATCCCTGGCGGTTGTGGCTTTTCTCTGGAGGTCTGACCGCCGTATGGTACCGCGGGTGCAGCGGTCCCCAACCACCACCGCACCTCCACCACGGGTTTGGCAGTCCGATGGACCGACACACTCATAATTAGGCCCTATATATTTTGCACTCATAACATGGTAAATGAAATAATTAATGACATCGTTGGTTGCATCTCACCTGAGATCATTGATGATGTCACTGATATCTTCCATGACACTGCTGTTGACATTAGTTTTGATTTTGCTAATGATGTGAATGACAAATTTCGAAACATTTTTCATTATATTTAATACGAGTCATTCTTTTGCATACCAGATTGATATGGATGTTTTTGGAACAGTATTTTAAAAACTAATGAATATTTTGCTACTGATTATTTGTGTTATTTTGCAAAATAATGGTGGATCCCTTGGTCTGCAATAATTGGTAAATGCTTGAATAGTGGAGATACAAGGATATGTTGCAATGTGGTTGATTATATACTGAGGTAGGAGTATGTGTTGGTGCAGCTACTTTTCTGGTCATGTGCTTTTGTGTATGTTAATCCATGTTACATGTTGACAGAGTGTAAGTGATATACATTTTCCTGCTTGTATAGTCATAGTGACTGTACATTTGTTTACACAAAATCTTAAAAAAATATGAAAAATTGGTATTAAATATCATTATATTCACACAAAACCTTTACATTTCACACAACGTTATGTAGAGTATGAATTGATTCACTTGCCTCATCACCAGTAATTCAATCTACCACAATCTCTTGGGTGTGAAGTATATGCTCCAGTATTGCTGCCCTCGCTCAAAGTCCCACCACAATTAATTCACTCAGGGCCTGATTCACAATGGTGAACTTACACTTTTGTATAAGTTTATAATTGTTTGCTATTCACAAAGGGATTTACGAGTAGTATGTTTATGAGTGATGAGTCTCCGCACCTAAAAAGATGGGCTTTTATGTCAACATTTCGGGACTCTGAATAATTATGAGGAGACGTACTAAAAGGATCATTGGGGAAGATGGGATAATGGGATGATGTAATGATAGGCTACATTCTCTTAAGTGTTCACCAGTTGCAGTGTAGTTTAATGCTTACATATACAAAGTGAAAGTTAACTCTCTTTAGCATTTGTTATTATTTACCTATCAGGATGTGCATTAATGGTTTTATTCAGCACTGCATGCTGGTAGAACATCAAATAGTGTGAATTTGGAGATATGTTCTCCCATATATGAAATGTGATAAGTTACCTTATAGGATATGATGTTTTTTCACCATTGTAGTAGATTCCTAATGATTATTTTCTGATTTACTGTTACATTGCTGGGTCACTTACAGCTGCAATGCAGCTATTTATAGAGCTACTGGGCACACAATAAACATTACGATAGAGGCATTATTGGATGAAGTATTGCAATAACATGCAATTAGCAGTGACTGTTACTTTTACATGAGGATGATGGGGGTTTAATTGCTATTATATGTACCTGATAATGTTATATTGTAAATGATGAAAGAAAAATGGACATCACTTTGTTCTGCATGGGGGATAATGGATGTCCCATTGCCACTGAATCTATTTAGGAATATATTAGGAATGTTACAGGTAGGAAATGGGGATAAGCATTTTCTACATCGGGGATGATGGGTATTAAATGGCTATTACATATACCTGGTATTGTTATTTAGTAAATGTTGAAGGAAAATGGGCATAGATGGGTTCTGCATTGAGGATTATGGGGGTTACATAATCACTGAATATATTTGGGACTGTATTAGGATTAGGTATCTAATGGGAATAGGGGTTTTCTACATCGGGGATGATAGGCGTTAAATAGTTTTACATACACCTGCCACTGTATTTTCATGATTACTGTGAGATAAGAGTTATAGCTACTTAACTCACAGGGGATTATGGTTTTTAAACAGCTGTTGAACACTCTTTCCCTATATTATCATGGTCCTGTTAGGAAAATGGGAATAGATGATGTTTACATAGGGGCTTAGGGGGGTAAAAGGCTGCTATATATCCTGGGCACGGTGTTTTATGTAGCCTTCTTGGGATAATGGGATGATGGGTGTTAAATGGCTATAACATATACCTGACACTGTAGTGTAGTGGCCTTTATCAAGGAAATGGGCATATATATTTCTTACATGAGGATGATGGGGGTTAAAAAGCTGGTACTTATACCTGGAGCTGTTGTTTAGTAAATGTTAAAGGTAAATGGGCATAGCTGTGTTCATCATGGGAGATTATGGGTGTTAGATGGCCATTGAATATATTTGGCAATGTATTAGGACTATTCAAAGTAGGAAATATTTGTAGAGATTTTCTACATCAGGGATGATGGGCATTAAATGAATTCTACATATACCTGCCACTGTATTTTCATGAATACTGTAAGGAAATGGTAATAGCTCATTTACTCACAGGGGATTATGGGTTTGAAATATTTTCCCCTATATTATAATGTTCCTGCTAGGAAAAATGGACTAGATAATGTTTATTGTGCTCATGGGGGTGGGGGGTAAAAGGCTGCTACATATCCTGGGCATATTATTTTACATAGCCCTCTTGGGATAATGGCCATAATGCTTTCTACATGGGGGATGATGGATGTTAAATGGCTACAACACTATAACAAACACCTGCCACTGTAGGGTAGTGATGTGTGTTGAGGAAATGGTCATACACATTTTTCACATGGGGATGATGGGGGTGAAATTGCTGGTACATATACCTGGTACAGTTACTTAGTATATGCTGAAGGTAAATGGCATAGCTGAATTCTGCAAGGGGGTTATGGGTGTTACTTGGCCAATATATATATCTAGAAATGCATTAGGATTGCTCAAGGTAGGAAATAGAGATAGGGATTTTCTACATCGAGGATTTTGGGAGTTAAATAGCTTTTACATATACTTTCCACTGTATTTTCTTTGAAGGAAATGGCAATAGATATTTTATTCACAGGGGATTATGGGCTTTAAACAGCTATTGAAAGCAGTTTCCCTATATCATATTAGTAGTGGTAGGAAAATGTGAATAGATAATGTTTATGTGGTGGATTATGGGGGTAAAAGGCTAATACATTCCCAGGAAATGGTATTTTCATAGCTCTCTTGGGAAAATGGCCATAATGATTTCTACATGGGGGATGATGACTACTAAATGGCTATAACATATACTTGCCACTGTAGTGTAGTGATGTCTGTTGAGGAAATGGGCATACCTATTTTTCACATGAGGCAATATGGGCGTTAAATGACCATGAATATATTGCGATTCTATTAAGTTTATTCCAGGTAGGAAATAGTGAAAGTGATTTTCTGCATGGGGTATGATGGGTGTTACATGGCTGTTACATATCCGTGCAACTTTGTTTTCATGATTTCTATAAGAAAATGGAAATAAATACTTGCTGCACAGGAATTATGGGTTTTAAAATTCTGAAGAATGCATTTGCCAATGTATTCTAAGGGATTATGCTAGGAAAATGTGAATTGCTAATTTTCACATTGGGGAAGATGGCTGGCAAATAATCCGTTGACCATTCTGGACATAGCAATTTACTTATTCCCATTGGCATAATTAGCATAGTCATTTTCTACATGGAGGATAATACATGCTTAATGGCTCTTACATATACTAAGGACCACTGGAATTATGCGGTAGGGGAGGACTACATAATGTGACAGGTTTGACTAAATCACGCAGCAAGAAAAGGCTAATAGGTAATGTAATGAACAACATTTTGTGATGTGATTGCCTCATTATTCTGTCATTTTTACATGCAAACACTATTACATATACTGGGCAAAGGATTCAACTCATGATAACTAGTATGACATTGAAATAAAGCAATAAGCAAAAGAAAGTTGTCCAATTTTTGTGAAAGACCTTCTGCATTTTAGTAACTTTTGATCCTTTTGAGTAAGAAACACACTTTTTTATTAAAAACTGCAGATTATTCAGCAGATGATGGATTATGCGGCATATGCAACAAATCAATATTTTTCCTGATAAGGCAGTAACTGCATAATCTCATAATTCCAGTGGCTCTGCATATACCAGTGAATGTATTTTAGTGATTCGTTTGAGAAAATTAGCCTACCTATTTCTTTTTACATAGGGGATGATGGGGGTTTAATGGTTGTTACAAATACCTGGTACTGTTATTTGGTAATTGCTGAAGGAAAATGGACATGGCTGTGCTCTAAACTGGGATTATGGGTGCTAAGTGACCGTTACAAATACCAGAGACTGTATTAGGCTTGTTCTAAGAAGGTAATAGTGATAGTAGTTTTCTACGTGGGGGGGTGATGGGTTTTAAATAGCTGGTATATATACCTGCCACTATATTGTCTTGATTTATTTAAGGAAATAGCAATAGCTATTTTTGCTTCGAGTTGTGGGCATTAAAAGGCTGTTGAATACAGTGGCCTCTGTATTCTAATGGGTCTTGTTAGTAAAATAGAAACAGGTATTTTTGTACATGTGGAATGGTGTGTGTTAAACGGCTGATACATACACCAGCCACTGTATTTTAGCAATTGCTGAAGGGTTAATAGCATACCTGTGTACTGTATGGGGTTATGTGTGTGAAGTGGCTGTTGAACATTTTTGGCACTGCATTAGACATGCTCCAGGTAGGAAATGTGGATACAGGTATTTTATTAATGGGGGAGAGATGGGTGTTAAATGACTCGTACTTATACCTGCCACTTTACTAGCATGATTCTTGTAAGGAAATTGTAATAGCTGTTTTATGCACAGGAATTATTGGCTTTAAATTCTGCACGATATTCCAATAGTTTCTGTTAGGGAAATGGGAATCACTAATTTTTACATGGGGTATGACAGGTGGTACATTGCAGTTACATATACCTGGCACTGTATTTTATTAATGGCTGAAAGAAAAATGTGTTCTACATGTAGGATTATGCAATAAAATTGACTGTTTAATATATTTGGAACTGCATTTGGCTTGTGCTATGTAGGAGATGGTGTTAGTGATTTTGTACATGAGGGTGATAGTTGTATATAAACCCTTCATTAGCTGATAAAGGCTTGTGAAAGTATATATTCTTGTTCTGCCATGCGAAGGCTTTAAAAGATTTCTGCACAATGGTTTGTGTAGTACATACCTTCTGTAAAAAATGGCAATACATGACTCAGTACTGTACTACAGGATTTGAGCCACTCCCAGTGTCCTTCCCAGGAAACTGATTCCCAGGAAGTTGCATCCCCAGAAATTAACTCTTAGCCATCTGACTAGTGCGGGTAACCCGCTGATCCCCATTCATGCTAGGGATTTGGGATTGTAATTAGTTCCCATGAACGAGGAATTCCCAGGAAGTGCGGATCATAAACTTGCGTTGATTAAGTCCTTCCCCTTTGTACACACCACTGTCACAACTACCGATTGGGTGGTTTAGTGAGGTCCTCAGATCTGCTCTGACGGGGTCAGCAATGGCCCTGGTAAAGCAGCGAGAAGACAATAAAACTTGAGAATCTAGAGGAAGTAAAAGTGGTAACAATGTTTCCGCAGATGAAGCTACAGAAGGATCATTAACGGTAAAGCAGCTTGAGCCCGAACCCTCGGCCGCCTCCCAGAGGGAATCCACAGGCATAGGGCCAGGCCTTTCCCTCGCGTGCCCTGGCAGTCTAAATGGTCCACGATCACCATGGTGTTGGGCACTGGGCAGGCTCCCCCATCTGGGAGAACCAGACTGACACATGGGTGAGTGACCTCGCCCTGGCTACCCCCGGGAGCGGCACAATGGCCAGCCCACCGAGATTGACCTCACGCTCACCAAACATGACCCCAAGGGGAAACTGAATCACAGTGCCCTTCCTGGGCTGAGACCACCCTCAAAGGCCCTGTCACCTAGGCCCTCCTGCGCCAGGGTTTTGTGCGACTGAGGAGCGACCCATCTCGGGCAGCAGGGCATCCTGGATAAGAATGAGCTGGGGCCATGAGAGAACCCTCGCTCCTCTCAGTGTAGGGTCCATGTCCCCTCCTCAAAGCCAGTGTGAACTGCCCTCTGGCAGGGAGTGTGCGGCTAGGGGAATCCTCCCGACTATTCCTTTGCAGTGCCTCCCACCAGGGCTGGGGTGGGCTCTCTCCAGCCCACCAGTATGGCTTGGGCCACCGCCTGAGTCAGGACTCAAGATATGCAGGGGTCAAGCCTGGTGGCTTATGGCTGATGTGCCAATGTAGGGACCATCCCTTGTTGCCAGGTACCTGGTTTCTCCCGGTCTTGTGAGGCCAGGCTAAGAGTTTTAAGACTTGAACTGTTCCTCCTGGGCCTGCAGGAGGGACTGGTGGTGGCAGGGTTGCCTGCCTGCCTCCTCTGCTCCGTGAGCCCCTCGCCCGCGGGGATGGGGCTCCCGGGCTGAGCGCCTGGAAACACTCTTTGAATCGTGGAGGCCGACTCCCACAGGGGAAGCAAGATGAGGCACTGGGCTGTCTATCACCGCACAGATAGCAGACAGGCAGCGCTGACTTCCTTCTGCCTCTCCTGTGCCTGCAGGTGAGCGAACATTGCAAAACATTGCAGGCCAATCACTCGGCTCACGCATCGATGAAGAACACAGCTAGCTGCAAGAATTAGTGTGAGTTCCAGGACACATTGACAATGACACTTCGAACGCACTTTGAGTCGCTTGATTGTCAATCGCACTAAGGCTTTCCCGGGGCTCAGCTGGGGCTGTTGCAGGGTAGTTCTGCTGCCTTTGTTCCCCCCATGGTCAGACCCCCATTGCAGGAACCCACCTCCGGTCCTGTCACAGAGGTATGCCGCCGACACACCTGGCCTTTCACGCCCCACCTTGGTGGGGTGCAGGCAGGCCAGCTGTCTTCCATGGGTGTGTTCTGGGATGCCCAGCTGTGTGCTATGGGTGGCTTTCTGTGGTGTCCCATAGCCGCCCATGCGCACTGCCACTAGCACTCACTTCGACTGCCGGAAGGGGCGAGGACCCCTCTGGCTGCCTGTGGGCCTGGGTTCCCACGCTGGCCCACCGATCCAGGAAAGGGTGCGCTGTCATGACCTCAGCCCCTGCAGCCCAGGGTCCATCCCAGCTCCCCTCATGCTTCATCATAGGACTGCAACCTCAGATCAGACATGGCAACCCACTAAAATGTAAGCATATTAGTGAGAGGAAGAAAATAAACTAATGAGGGTTCCCTCAGTAAGGGAGAGTGAAGAGGGAAGAGCCCAGCACTTAATCTCCACCGCCGGCATGGGTAATGCGGCATCCAGACACCCGGGTGTCATTCAGGGGCCTAAGTCCTTCTGATCGAGGCTCACCCCTAGAATGGTGGTAGACCACTAGTCCCTCCCAGTGCACCAGGATTGGGTCTTCTCAGAGTCGGGTTGCCTGGGAAAGAAGCCCAAAGTGGGTGCAAGACCGATAGCCAACAAGTACCATAAGGGAAAGTTGAAAAGCATTTTGAAGAGTGAGTTCAAGAGGGTGTGAAATCATAAAGAGTTAAATGGGTGGGGTCTATGCAGTCCCCCTGGTGGATTCAACACGGCAGAAAGGTCAGTCACCCAGGAGGGCGAATCCCCTCTGTGGGACCGCCGACTTGGTGCACCCAGCCCTCCTAGGCTCATTTCCTCCATGGCAGTGCACCATGACAGGCTCCAGGTTGGCTGGGAAGGCTTTGGGGTGGCAGATGACTCTCTGCTCCGGCAGAGAGTGTTACAGCCCCTCTGGCAGCAGCTTCACTGTATCAATGAGGCCAAAAGAGATTTGACTGCTTCTGCCCTGCCCCAGCAACTGCCCCAGCCCCTTTCAGGGTGAGCCAGAGTGGGGAATGGGCATGGGCCCCCTCCTCTCAGCACGACTGTCGATTTTGGCAACCTGTGCTCAGTGCACCCCGGCCGTTTCCCACCACCGTGCGAGGAGGCCCATGCTGGGTGCCCGGAGTCTGTGGCAATGTCAGTTTACCCAACTGACCCATCTGGAAGCACAGACTAAGGAGTCTAACCATACGCAAGTAAGAGGGCTGAGGGAAAGCTTGTGGTGAAATGAATGTGAGGGCCCGTGCGCACCACCTGAGGTGGGATCCTACCATGCCCCAGTGGTGGGCACACCACTGGCCCATCTTATCTGCTTCATTGGGGAGATAGAGCATATTCGTGTGTAACAGGACTCAGAAGATGGTTTAATATGCCTGGGCAGAGCAATGTCAGTGGAATCTCTGGTGGAGGTTCTTTGTGCTCCTGACATGCAAATCAGTCATCGGACCTGGGTATAGGGGTGAAAGATTAATCAAACCATCTAGTAGCTGATTCCCTTTGAAGTTTCCCTCAGGAAAGCTGGTGCTCGTAAACCCCAGTTTTATCTGGTAAAGTGAATGATTACAGGTCTTGGGGCCAGAACAATCTCAATCTATTCTCAAAGTTTAAAAGGGTAAGAAACCCGGCTCACTGGCATGGAGTCCGTCGTCAAAAGCGAGTGCTTTTGGGTCACTTTTGGTAAGCAGAACTGGCACTGCGGGATGAGCTGAAAGCCGGGTTAAGGAGGTCAATACCAGCACTCATCAGAATCCAGAAAATGTGTTGGTTGATATAGGCAGCAGGACAGTGGAAATGGGAGATGGAATCTGCTAAGGAGTGTGTAAAAACTCACCTGGTGAATAAACTTGCCCTGAAAAATGGATGGTGCTGGAGCGTCAGACCCATACCCAACTATCGCTGATACAGAGAATAGCAGGGGCTAAGCTGTGACAAGTAGGAGGGCCTCTGTGGTGCTCATGGAAGCCCGGGGTGATGGCCCGGGTGGAGTTGCCGCTGGTGCAGATCTAGGTGGCAGTTGCAAATATTCAAATGAGAGTTTGAAGGCCAAAGTGAAAAAGGGTTCCATGTGAAAAGCAGTTGAACATATGTCAGTCGGTCCTAAGAGATGGGCGAGTGCCGTTTGAAAGGGACTTGCAATGGCCTCCGTTGCCCATGGTTGATAGAAAGGGAGTCAGGGTCAGATCCCCAGAGTGGTGGAGACAGGCACCCTCACGGTGTCCAGTGTGGTAACACAAACGATCCCAGAGAAGCCACCGTAGACCCAGTGAGAGATCTCTTTTCTTTGTGAAGGGTAGGGCCCAAGCCTTCGAATGCATCGCAGATCCGACCGTGTCTGGTGAGCTCTCTCTAGTCCTTTTAGGGGAGATGGTGTAAATCTCGCTCCAGGTTGTACTAATTTCTGCAGCAAGTCTCCAAGGTGAACAACCTCTGTAATGTTGGAACAATAAAGGTAAGGGAAGATGACAAGTCAGATCTGTAATTTCGGGATAAGGATTTGCTCTAAGGGCTGGTTTGGTTGGGCAGGGGCATGAAGCGGGGTTGGGCAGGTGAAACGACTGGATGAGATGCCACCCTCCAAGGTGGCGGTGACTGTTAGGTTTTAAAATCCCGTCCCTGCAATGTACTCCTTTCACATTATATTAGGTTAGCAATGTGTGGCTAAATAGATGCCAGTTGTATTTGCGTTATGCAACCCACTGAGTTATCCCCGTAGTGTGCAGGCTTCAGTTGGCGAATGCGACTCCATTTTGTTTTTTGCAATCCTTATTAGGCTGCTTAGACTGTGCCCGAGTTAGGCCTCATGGCCCATAATGCTTGCCTCAGCAGAACACTGTATTTCGCTAATGTCTTTTCTTTCTGTCCAAGGCTGTTTCCCGATTTGCTAATGAGGAGACTATTCTGCTCTCACATACCAATCCAAATGTGTAGTTCTGCTCCCACGTTAGGAGACGCTGAGACCCAGCACAGTGGCCTTGGGTTTCTGATAACATGTACCCATCTGGCAGGTGGCATCTCATCTCCCAGTGACTCCTTTGTTCATGTTCGGCCCAGGCCGGTACTTTTCCATGGTGGGCGCAGTTGGAGGCTCTTGGGGAAGAATGATTACTCACTGTGGACCGTTGGGGAGTCAGTCCCTCGGCAGACATCTTATGGTGCAGGTCATGATGGACTCCTCTGCAGAGCATTTCTAATGAAGCATGTAGGTTTGTATTCTCTACTGTCTGACCGACTCTTCATTCTTGGGAAGGCATAGCAGGTGGGCACCCGAACAGGGACCCCGCAAGGTGATCTGACTCGCCCGTAATCGGGTTGTAGGGTCGAGGGGTGCGTTTGGTCAGTTGGGCGGATCGGGGTATCCCACACAAGACCTTTCAGCTCTGGATCGACCGCTACTCTCCCTCTCACCCCTACCCCCTCTCCCTCTCACCCCCTCTCCCTCTCACCCTGTCTCCCTACATGATGGTGCCTGTCTCTGCATCTGCTCCTTCCCCCGTGAGTGTGGCACACCAGGCACAGTTGAATGTCGAAACTCCTGCACGTGGCGTGCATGATGTGAACTGGGCAGCGGCGCGAGATTGAATGGATAAAGTGTTGGTGCATTCTGCAGTGGGTGATGAGGAAAAGAAAATGGTGGCAAATCAAGCAGCTCAGTGGGCTCGACACCCAGCGTGGAGGATGTGTGGAGTGTGATGAAAGATTACGAGCCGTTTATACAGCAGCATGCCCTTAAGCACATGTCGGCGATGCTGATAGAGTTGTGGGAACAGTGTTTTCAAGGTGTTGCACCGCAAATAATATATTACATACGGGTTCTCGCAGCTGCCCCGCCCGGCTGATCGGGCGTCCCCTCGTCTACTGGTCACCAGCTGGGGTCCTGAGAAGGCGAAACCTTGGAGTTGACCGTTTGGTCTGAAGAGTCGGCGGTGGAGAATAGCTTGACTCGACCTGTGTGCACCAGGTGAGTGATTTGATTCTTGGAAAAATGGCGCCATTCTTGGACGGCATGAGCCTGCGGGCTGTGTCTTGATACAGTCTCCGGGCTGTCTTGTCTGCAGTTTTTGAACTGCTTTGCTTGTACGACACGAGTCGACGTGCTGTGTCTTGGTACGGTCTCCGGACCATCTTGTCTTGAACTTGGTGGGTCTGCGGACCCTTGAAAAAGACACAGAGTGTTTGTGAGCAGCTCATGACCACCTGGAAATTTGGCCCACGCTTGAAAAGGTCCGGGACTGCCCGCGAACAATCTGCCAGACCAACTGGTAATTTGGCTAATGCTCGAAAAGGTCTGGGGCTGGAGCCTGTCTTCTTGGATTTGATACAGTCTCCGGACTGTAGGGAGAGGTCCCTGGGCCGTTTATGTTTGGCTCCGTGACTAATATTTGTTATTTTATCTTGTCTTAGTTTGTTGATTGTTGGTGTTTTACTTGTCCGTTAGGGACAGTTCATGTGTCTTATATTAAGATGCCTTGTTTTAGCAAATTGGGGTGTTTTGGATGTCGATGTTGTTCTACTGATGCTTGATTGGAAGAGAGCCAGCCTGCACCTCCGGAGGGTTCTCCAAATTTTGACATATATGTTAAACATGGTATTGGCCCTGTTATGTTTAGCACACTGTGGCATAAATATACGAGGGACAATGCTGAGTTACAGTGGCCACTTACTGGCTTGTTTGATGAGCAGAAATTGAACTTCTTGCAGGACAAGTTGTTCGCTAGGAGGAGCAGACAGTCGATGTTTGATTCTCTAAGAGTATGGCAGAAAGAGGCAAAGCAACGATGACTAAGAGCAGAGAAAGAGGCCCGGAAGAGGCAGACACGAACTATAACACAGAAAGCAGTAGCCTATGAAAGAGGGAAGATAGAGAAGGGTATAGAATGTGCAGACAGAAAGTTTCGATTACAGTCAGATAAGTGCTAGGTTACTAGAGAGGAAGGTGATGATTTAGTCGAAGAGCTATTGGATTCTCGTCCTCCTCCTCCTTATGCCCCTGAACGGATATACCCGGCAGTCCCGACCTCTCAGTCCTAGGCCTCTAGTGTTGCCCCTTCTAGCATTCCCGTTTCTGGCGCTACCGCTACAGCCCCGGCCCCTCTTGCTTCTCTTCTATTCACACCAGGCACCGGGGCGGGTGCTGTTAGTTCTCCTGTCCAGTCTGTCAGCTCTGGATCGACCGCTACTCTCCCTCTCACCCCTACCACCCTGTCTCCCTACATGATGGTGCCTATCTCTGCGTCTGCTCCTTCCCCCGTGAGTGTGGCACACCAGGCACAGTTGAATGTCGAAACTCCTGCACGTGGCATGCATGATGTGAACTGGGCAGCGGCGCGAGATCGAATGGATAAAGTGTTGGTGCATTCTGCAGTGGGTGATGAGGAAAAGAAAATGGTGGCGAATCAAGCAGCTCAGTGGGCTCGACACCCAGTGTGGAGGATGTGTGCAGTGTGATGAAAGATTACGAGCCATTTATACAGCAGCATGCCCTTAAGCACATGTCAGCGATGCTGATAGAGTTGTGGGAACAGTGTTTTCAAGGTTTTGCACCACAAATAATATATGACATACGGGATAGGGTATATGCTGCAGGTATGGCTCCCAATTAGGTTTTTAGCAATATAACGACACTAGTGGGTTACCGAGGTAGATTGCTCCAGAAGGTACCGACAATGGGGACACAGCATCCCATGAGGGAGGTTCATCCCATTACCACCCTGAAATTCCAGAACTGCGCGATTCCACTAATGCTGTGATTAGACAACTGGTCGACGCTCGGTTTCAGGAGCAATGGATCTATACTCCTTGGAAGAGGAGTGAGGTCCTATCCTTAAAGAGCCAGCTGCCGGACCCCCGGAAAAACCCTACTGCATATTATAAGGAATTGACGGAGGCGGCCTCCTGTACAGTAATGACGTTAGCTGATATAGATTTGTTTTTCGGCTTGTTGGTACCAGTTAACATATGGAGGCAAGTCCATACGCAGGATCGTGCACTAGAGTTGGGGGGAACGTGGGATGAGAGCAGGGCTTGGGATAAGGAGCGTAAGCCTGGAGACAAACCGAAAGCGGAGCTCCTCGCTTTGCCAGGGCGTATTATCACATACATGCATTCACTTATCCCCCCAAGGAGGATGGATTGGGATAAGCTGACTGCGTGTCGCCAGAAGAAGGATGAAAGTGTGTCGGATTTCTTTACTAGATTTGAAGGGGTGTTCTTAGATTTTAGTGGACAGGACCTGTCGCAGGAGGGTGGTGTTCGTTTATTTGTCAACAGATTTGTCACTAACTTACTTCCCGAGATTGCAACACGGTTGCAGGCTTCGGAAAGTACTTGGACGACGTCATCCCCATCCGTGATATTGAGTATGGCACAATATTACAAACATAGAGAGAATAAGGACAAGGAAAGGGTGGAGAAAAAGTCAAAGCATTTGAAGAGTATTGATGCAGCAAGTTGCAAGGGGAAATGGACGAGGTAGAGGTTCGGGTTCGGCCCCGCAGCGGTTTGGCAGAGGTGGCGCGTCAAACGCGCCCCTCGGACTCAACCAATGTGCGTACTGCAAAAAGGAGGGACATTGGCGGAATGAGTGTCCGGAGTTGTTACAGAAGGGTGAGGCCCCAAGGGGTCGAGGTTTTCGAGGACGCGGACGAGGAACAGGAGGTAGAGGGGGAATGCAGTCAGAGGATTCATCACACAATAGGCAGAGCGGGAATTATTTTGATGATCCCCGAGGACGACAGTACTATCACGACGATTATGACATGGAAGAAGTGACGGGGTTGTCTCACAGCTAGGACAGCTGAAGACAGGGCGAGGGACCTGTTCCTGTGCCTATAGATCAGAATGGACCTTATGTCACTGCTGATTTACAGGGTACTACTGAAATTTTTGTAGTTGATACAGGGGCTATGAATAGCTCTGTTTCCCGTTCACTGGTCCCGGGGGCAGCTCTGTCTGGCCAAAACAATGTGTCGGTGGGTTTCTCAGGCGTGCCTGTCATTAGCCCCATTTCCAAGCCTTTTGCTTTGACTATTGGCCCCTTTACGGTGGATTCTCCATTTTTACTGACGTCAAATTGTGGAGAAAATTTGTTAGGACTTGATTTGTTAAAAAGATTGCATGCAACAATTTCTTGTTCTCCAGACGGTGTTTACATGACTATTGGACCGCAGGTAGCCCATGCCAAACAGTGTTTTGCGAAGGATGCCCCCCTTCCAGCTGAGTTTAGAGATGTGCCTCGTACGTTATGGGCTAGAGGAGACACGGATGTGGGGTTACTCCAGATTCCACCAGTTTCTATACAGGTCAGGGACAATGCTAAATTGCCACGTATTCCCCAGTTCAAGATATCCCAGGCAGGTGAAAAGGCCCTATTGCAAATAATACAGGATTTGATTGAGTCTGGTGTGGTTGAGGAGACTGCGGCGAATGTGTATAATAGCCCTATTCTTCCTATTCTTAAAAAGGCACCCTTGGATTCTTCTGATGCCCACCCAGACGTTAACCGTTTTGTCATAGACCTCAGAGAGGTTAATAAGATCGTAGTTCCCCAGTACCCTGTGGTTCTGGACATTACAGCGATCTTAACAATGATTCCCCCATCAGCAAAATTCTTCTCTGTAATTGACTTAAAAAAAGCTTTCTTCAGCATACCAATCCATACAGATAGCAGATATCTGTTTGGATTCGCAATAGCCAGCCAGAGCTTTAGATTCTGTCGTGCTCCACAAGGCTTTACTGAAAGCCCCAGTATTTATAGCCAAGCCTTGAAAGCTCAATTGGATTCTTTGGAGCTTCCCCCTGGTAATGTGCTGCTGCAGTATGTTGACGACCTCCTTGTGGCCTCGGACAATGAGGATGGTTGCAAAGATGCCACAGTTAAATTATTATTGCATCTGGCGCACCATGGACACAAGGTGTCACTTTCCAAATTTCAATATTGTCGACAGGAGGTCACCTATTTAGGTCACCTACTAGCGAAGGAGGGTCGCAGACTAACACCTGAGCGCATAGCTGCCATTACTAACATGTCTATCCCTAGAACCCAACGCGAGGTATGCGCGTTTATAGGGATAACATCGTATTGTCGGCATTGGATCCCTAACTACTCCCTATTACCAAAACCCCTTCTTTACCTGACCACCAAAGATGTGCATGAACCCCTGCCTTGGAGACCTGCATGCCAGCAAGCTTTTGAGCAATTCAAGACTGCGCTTTGCTCTGCTCCAGTGCTTGGTACTCCTGATTACCAGAAGCCTTTTGTGCTCTACGTGCAAGAGGTGGACTGATGCATGCTTTCTGTTCTAACACAGGGTTTGGGTGGTAAGCAGAGACCCTGCGCCTACTTCTCTGCCATGCTTGATAATGTCACCAGAGCGCTCCCGAGCTGTCTGAGAGCTGCCGTGGCAGTGGCAGTTTCTATCAGACAATCGGCAGGGCTCGTTCTTGACACGGACCTCACAGTCATGGTACCTCATGCTGTGGATACATTATTGAATAAGACAAAGACGCAGCACCTTGCTAGTGCGCGTCTGACTGGCTATGAACTGACCCTGTTTGCTCCGCACATTACCATCAAAAGTTGTGCTACTCTGAACCCAGCCACGTTACTGCTCCTCCCTTCGGAAGAAAAGGACAATGATGTCCATGATTGTTTATTTCGGACTGAGGAAGAAACGAAGGGACGGGTAGACCTGACTGACGTTCCCTTATCTGACCCCCAAGGGGAACTATATGTTGATGGCTCTTGTTTCAAATTACCAGATGGCACCACCACTGCAGCCTATGCAATAACAACGTTACACACTGTAGTTGAGACATCCCGTATCCCACACCAATCGGCCCAAGCTGCAGAGTTGGTGGCCCTCCTCAGGGCTTGTGAGTTGAGTGAGGGACTGGCTGTTAATATCTACACCGACAGCCAATATGCCTTTGGGGTGGCCCATCATTTTGGGCGCCTCTGGGCGGAGAGATGGTTCTTGACTTCGCATGGACTGCGGATTCAGAACGGGCCATTGATACATAGATTGCTGTCTGCATTGACACTTCTCAGTAAGTTAGCAATAGTGAAATGTAGCGCTCATAAGGCTATTACAGATGATGTGGTGAGGGGAAATGCTTTCGCAGACCAGACAGCTAAGGAGACAGCTCGATCAAAGATGACACAGATGTTGGTGGCAGGTCCCGCTAGGTGGGTCCCAGACAATGGAATGTTCGAGGACACATTGGAGAATGTCAGAGAAATCCAGGGGGAGGCGACTTTGGATGAATTAGGAATGTGGGAGGAGAGAACAGGTCGCTTGGATGAGGATGGGTGTTGGACTGACTTGTCAGGGAAGCAGCAGTGGTTGCTGCCTAATTCATATGTGCTCCCTGTTGTGATTATGGCCCATGGCCCGGCGCACATTAGTGCTAAAGGGATATGCAAGTTGCTGGATCCAGTATGGCAGAATGATAATATCACTAAGACAGCCACGAACCTAGTGAAGCATTGTATCATTTGTCTGAAACATAACCCTGGGAAAGGTACCCCTTTACCTTCTGGTAGTTTTGCACAGCCTTCCTTCCCTTTCGAGGTTCTCCAGATGGATTTCATCGAAATGGAACGGGTAAATAACCTGAAGTATGTGCTAGTAGTGATTTGCGCATTCAGTAAATGGATTGAGGCTTACCCTACTAAAGAGAATACAGCTATGGCGACGGCGAAGGCACTTCTAAAAGAGTACTTCCCGCGCTATGGGTTGCCAGGCGTGATTTGGAGTGACAACGCAAGCTACTTCAATGCAAAAGTCATTGAATTGGTATGCACAGGTTTGCATATTAAGCAGAAGTTCCATGCAGTGAATCACCCCCAGTCAGCAGGCCTGGTTGAGAAGTACAATGGTACTCTCAAACTGAAGTTGGCAAAAATTCAAGAAAGCACAGGACTAAAATGGCCAGATGCATTACCCTTGGCTTTATTATCTACCAGAGTGACAGCGCATTCTAGAACAGGGTTGTCCCCCTACGAGGTGGTCTTTGGATGCCTTGCTAATGTTTGGGGCATCCCCAGACCCAAGCGCTTTTCCGAGATAGAGTACCCCCTACTTGTAGACTACCTGTATGAATTGTCTAAAGATTTTCGTTCTCTTCATCAACAGATACAAGCCACATTGCGGCCAGTACCAGAGGGGTCTGGGCATTGCATACAGCCCGGTTATTATGTTATGGTTAAAAACTTCCAGCGGAAAAGCAGCCTGGAGCCGAGGTGGAAAGGGCCAGTAATCGTGCTACTCGCCACCAGAACGGCTGTCAAGGTGGACGGCAGAAAGTATTGGATCCATACATCTCACGTGAAGAGGGTGCCTCTCCCGCTCCCGTACGACCGTTGGGTAAACGAAAGCATCGGTGATCAGGAGTGCGAGAAGGTGCCACGCTTCGTTCCCTTCTCTGACGCCCGGGTGAGGTGGGCGCAGACGGACGAAGAAAGTGATGCAGTTCTGTCTGAGGCGATCCCACCAGAGATAAGGGCCGCCCCGGATAACACCGTCTCCAATACTCCGGAATATGAGTCTCGATGCCCATCTGATTCTGAGTTTCTGCCCCTTTTTGTTGATGAAACAGTGCCTGGAGTAACCAAGTACAATTTGAGGCCCCGGAAAAAGGACGGTGCACCAGCCGAACAGTCCAGGAGTTAGGGAAGGACTTGAGCTTAGGGAGCAGGTGCTGTGCCTAAGGTGCCTGTATTAGACTAGGGTGAACAACACTGGTGCACTGCCCTGGACGCTGGACAGGATAGCTGAGGGCATTTGCCCAGGAGGGAGGGTGCCCTCTCCTAAAAGAAGAAGGATTTGTTTTGCTGCAAGGGCTGCGACTGTGCAGCTCCTCCGTGGGAGTGCTTCATAGCACCGTCGTTGATGAACAATAGGAGCCTACCGGCGAGGCTCTAAACGGACGCTGGGTGACTTGTGCCCTCTGGTACTGTTGTTGCAATAAGTGGCTCTAGCCCGTGAATTTTTCTTTCCCTTTTTGAGACCTGTAAGTTGTCTTTGAAGTTGTCCAAATGTATCCCTTTGGTCGTCCTATCCCTGATGAGGAGCAGCCCTTTGCGGCTCCGTGTCCCACTCCAAATGGTCCTGTTTGGTCCTCTTGGTCCACTAAGAGTAAAGTAGTGTTTGTTGTAATAATTTTGCTTTCCTTGCTAGTCGTATTTAGGGTGGTTTGGTACCTGGAGGAACAACATCCTGTGCACACCTTGATAGGGACTACCCCGGTTGCAGCAGAGCACTCGTTTGTTACATTGGCCCCGCATAAAGAGACATAGACAGACATATGCACAAAATGCTTTCGTTCAGATGCTTCATCAGGTACACAATACTACTAATGCCACAAATTGCTGGGTGTTTGGGCTACTTCCCTCAGTTATGCATAAAAATGATTTGCTGGTGTCATTGCCCCTGTCATACTAAGGTAGCTGTGAAGCCTGGCTCCAACTGCTCTCTATGTTATACATGCACTACTATGCTGACGCTATGAAAATGGTACAGGCTGACTACGAAGCAGTATTAGAGTATATAGTGGTACACCAGGGATATACACCCAGTCCAGATGGCAAGGAGGGTACCCTGCACCCAGACGCTTGCATGAATGTATTTGAAGCTCACGAAAATGTCACTTGGTTACGAAATGAAATGCTAAATTTCTGAGGCTTTAATGTCACTGAATACTTTAAATGTTTCCAGGAATACAATATCACTGAAGACAAGGCTATGCCTGTCCCTGTGATCAACTCAACAGCTAGTTTCTGTGTTGAAGGAACAGGGAACATTTCAGTAGGACAGAGTCATTGTAACTACACATACCGATTGAATACTACTAGGAGCCCACCTTTGCTTACACCTCCGAATGTATACTTCATCTGTGGGGAACAGGCTTATACATGGCTTCCGAGAGGGTGGTCTGGCCGGTGTTATGTTTCCTTTCTCTTGCCTCCCGTTTCTATTGCACCGCCCAATTACCACAAGGATCATAGACTACAGCGTAGGGATCTCCATGTACACCGAGTTAAAAGGGTTGTCAAGCCAGACGAAATTGATCAGACAGATACCTCTCTGCAGCAATTAACTGACATAATGAAGGGCATTCTGCCGTTCTGGGGTCCCATGTTCAATAGTCGTAATATTCGTCGCCTTACTAGGGTAGTTGAGGGAGTTATTAATACTACTGCTGGTATATTGACTAACATTACAGTCGAGCTTCAGGCTACGAGGCTCGTTTCTCTTCAAAACCGGATGGTTTTAGACGTCATTCTGGCTGATAGGGGTGGAACCTGTCGCGTCATCGGCAGCAGCTGCTGTGTGTACATTCCTGATAGTGCCCCTACTGTGTACTCCGCAATACAGAAATTACACAGAGTTGCCTCAGATATCCATCAGGATAATGGTTCATGGTCCCTTACTGGGTGGCTCTGGGGTCTAGTGACATCATGGAGTTGGAAGATATTACTTGTCCTAATAGCCATTGCAGGAGTCATCTTTACCTGTTGCTTATGCATTAACTGTCTCCCAGCCTGTTGCACCTATTGTATGAGTAAAATGACCCCTACTCCTACGTTGCCAAGAAGCGACAACAAGATTCCTGTTATGATGATGCAGGAGATTCAGGATCTGATGCTCATTGATGAGGGTATCTTTGAATATTAAATGATTTCAATGATAATGTGTTGCTTGTTTTTCCCTTGTTACCTGAGTGACTATGTAATTCCTTCCTCTCCCATAGAATTGTAAAGACCCTACCGGATAGCAATAAAGCATTTAGCCACCCATGCTAAAAGGAGGGTCTGTTAGGTTTTAAAATCCCGTCCCTGCAATGTACTCCTTTCATGTTATATTAGGTTAGCAATGTGTGGCTAAATTGATGGCAGTTGTATTTACGTTATGCAACCCACTGAGTTATCCCCGTAATGTGCAGGCTTCAGTTGGCGAATGCGACTCCATTTTGTTTTTTGCAATCCTTATTAGGCTGCTTAGACTGTGCCCGAGTTAGGCCTCATGGCCCGTAATGCTTGCCTCAGCAGAACACTGTATTTCGCTAATGTTTTTTCTTTCTGTCCAAGGCTGTTTTCCGATTTGCTAATGAGGAGACTATTCTGCTCTCACATACCAATCCAAGTGTGTAGTTCTGCTCCCACGTTAGGAGACGCTGAGACCCAGCACAGTGGCCTTGGGTTTCTGATAACATGTACTCATCTGGCAGGTGGTAGCTCATCTCCCAGTGCCTCCTTTGTTCATGTTTGGCCCAGGCCGGTACTTTTCCATGGTGGGCGGGGTTGAAGGCTCTTGGGGAAGAATGATTACTCACTGTGGACCGTTGGGGAGTCAGTCCCTTGGCAGACATCTTAGGGTGCAGGTCATGATGGACTCATCTGCAGAGCATTTCTAATAAAGCATGTAAGTTTGTATTCTCCACTGTCTGACCGACTCTTCATTCTTGGGAAGGCATAGCAGGTGGTTGTGAGAAAACCCGAGTGGCCCTAGAGGGCCACTTCCTTCATGACTCTGGATGCAAGCTGGCCCCTTCCTGTAGATCACTGCAGCTGCAGTGGTTGCCTCTCCCTGGGGTACAGGGGCATTATACGTCCTCAGCTGGCACCTAGCAGCTGACTTAGAACAGGTGCGGACTAGGGGAATCTGACTGTTTAATTAAAACAAAGCATTGCGAAAGCCAGAGGTGGATGTTAACGCAATGTGATTTCTGCCTAGTGTTCAGAATGTCAAAGGCAAGAAATTCAATGAAGTATAGCTAAATGGCGGGATTAACTATGACTCTCCGAAGGTAGCCAAATCTGTTGTCATTTAATTAGTGACATGCATGAATGGATGAACAAGATTCCTACTGTCCCTACCTACTTTTTAGCAAAACCACAGCAAAGGGAATGGGCTTGACAGAATCAGCAGGGAGAGAAGTCCCTGTTGAGCTTGACTCTAATTTGGCACTGTGAAGAGCCATTAAAGGTGAAGGATAAGTGGGAGGCCCTCCGACTGCTGGTGAAACACTGCTGTTCTTATTATTTTTTTCACTTCCTTGGTGAGGTGGGGTGTCGAGTTCCGTGGGGCTCTTGCTTCTGGCTCATAGCGCCCTGTGCACATCGGGAGAAATCCACTCTGGGGACAGTGGCAGGTGGGGAGTATGACTGGGGCTATACACATGTCAAACGATAACGCATGCATCATAATGTGAGCTCAAAGAGGACAGAAACCTACTGCAGAAGGGCAAAACTTGCTTGATTTCGATTTTCAGTATGATTGCAGACCAGGAAAGCGGGGCCTCACAATCCTTCGGACTCATTGGGTTTCAAGCAGGAGGTGTCAGAAAAGTTACCATAGGGATAATTGGCTTGTGGCGGCCAAACCTTTCATAGCAACATTGCTTTTTGATCCTTCAATGTCGGCTCTTCCTATGATTGTGAAACCGAATTCACCAAGCATTGGACTGTTCACCCACTAATAGGAACATGAGCTGAGTTTAGACCGTTAGACAGGTTAGTTTTACCCTACTGATGTGTTGTTGCACTAGTATTCCTGCTCAGTACGAGAGGAACTGCAGGTTCAGACATTTGGTGTATGTGCCTGGCAGAGGAGCCAATGGGGTGAATCTACCATCTGTGGGATTATGACTGAACGCCTCTAAGTCGGAATCCCCCCAAACCATAATGATACTGCAGTGATGTTGGGCCTTGGTTGGCCTGGAATAGATGTCCTCTGAGCCTTTGCATAAGGCCGCTCACTTGGAGACCATAGCGTGGATGGAAGGGGGCTACCTCCATCGATGTTTGTGGGGCACCTGGCGCTAAATCATTCCTAGATGACCTGATTCTGGGTCAGGGTTTCAAAAATTGTAGAGCAGCTA
Source organism: Calotriton arnoldi (assembly GCA_963921515.1). Classification (NCBI taxonomy): domain Eukaryota; kingdom Metazoa; phylum Chordata; class Amphibia; order Caudata; family Salamandridae; genus Calotriton; species Calotriton arnoldi. Next base: position 910,390 of record CAWUFW010004289.1, on the reverse strand, counting down.
CCTCACTGCGATCTATTGAAAGTCATCTTTGAGACAAGCTTTTGTCTGCATTCTTGGGTGCTTGTGCCCCCTACACCCAGGAGTCCCTCTGCTGCCATGGAGGGACGGGGGAAGCAGGCCTGCTGGAGGCCTCCTCCTATGCGTGCCTCCTTGCATTGGGTCCTTCCCCTCCTGCCTTGTGCTGTTGGGTGCAGGGATGGGGGCCATGATCCCTTACAGGTCAGCAGGGCAATCAGATGGCCAGAGTGAAATCCCTCCCCCCAAAAGGAGTTGCCAGGAGGCAAGTAGCCTCCAGTGTGCTTGCCTCAGAGTGCATGGCCACTCTTGTCATCTTTGGACTGCTGTGTGCCTGAGGTCTGGGTTACTCTGGTGGGCCCGAGCCATCTGATCACTGGGTCAGCCCAGGCCATTTGGTCACTGGACTGGCTGACCAGATGACCGGAGGGCCGACCTCTGGGCTAACTCTGACTTTTGATCTCCCTGTGTTCTGTAATAGTCAAGGAAAATCAGCTTCTCGAGCAGGCCTGAGGGGAGAGGTTTTGGGATGGGCTGGGCTTAACCCTCCTTAGCTTCCTGGGCTCCAGGAAGCTGGAAGACACCCACCCAAGGCAGCATCCTCAGCCCACGGTATGGTGGTCAGCAGTCACTACCCAGGGCAGGGTGGCTGCAGGCAGCAGAGGACTCGTGTTCTACCACCCGGTTTGGGCCTAGAGCAGAGACCAGCCATTCGTAAACTCACAGACCCCCAGGGCGATGAGCTGGAACACAAGCCCAGGAGAGCTTTGAGAAGCCCTCAGCAGATTCCTGGGCACAGTCTTGAAGGCAATGGCTGTAGATGCCTTGCGCCACACAAGAGGTACCGTTGGCCCGACCCAGCACAAGGCTTGCCATTCTCTGCTGTGCACCCCCCCCATGAGAATGGGCCTGGGAAGCCCTCTCCCCCTCCTCCAGCAGGAAAGGAAGCCATGGATGTGCCCCATGGTCAGAGCTCTTGCACGGCCTGGCCTCCATTTGCTGGCCTTTCTGCCGCAAAGCTCGTGGAGCAGTGCTCCGCGGTCTTGGACAAGGCGGCATGCTCGGGGATTCTGGTCGATAGGACATACTTAGGTATATCTGGTGATGTGCTGCTTTATTGGCAAAACCTGACTGTGCCCCCCCGGGACAGGGCTTCCCAGCCACAAAGAGTATGGGTCAGGGTTCTGCAGGGTCAAGGAAACAGTAAGCCCGGGCCTGCAAGCCACTAAACCAGCAGGCCTGTGTCTGCCAGTCCACCAGGGCCCTCGGCTATCTTCTCTGGCCCTCGGTGTTGCACAGTACCCAGGACAGGTGAAGAGAAGCTCTGACCGGGCACTGTGTCAGAGATCCGGCTTGCCATGGGTGGAAACCTCACACCAGGCTCCTCACCCCAGTCTGCCAGGTCGCAAAGTGCCCAATACAGGGTTCCATGGGTTCAGGGAGGCTTCTTCTGCTGTACCTGTGCCAGGGTTTGGCCCTGGGGTGGTCAGGTCACCCCTTTGTCCTGGGCTCTGTGCCCCAGCCTGCCATGTCACAAAGAGCCCAGGATGGAGTCCAGTAGCGAATTCCAGTGCTCGGCCGGGTTCAAGAGTTCTAGCAAGGTTCATGAGCTCTGACTGGGCCACGGGCCAGGGCTCTGGTGGGCCTTGTGTTGGGAGCTCTCTTCCTGGGCTCCGTCTTCCAGCTCACCATGTAGCAAAGTGCCCAGTATGGAGTCCCGTGGGCCCAGGGAGCCCTCCCCGGAAGCCTGGGTAGAGAAGCTCTGACCAGGCCCAGGTTCAGAGCCCAATGCTGGCCCTGGGGTGGTAGCCCCAAGGCCCAGGGCTCCCTTCTCTGGCTCACCGCCTGGCAAAGCACCCTGGACAGGCTCCCACAGGCCCCGGGAGGGCCTTTCCTGCCCACATGTAATGGTGCCTCCGGGCCCCGGGTCAGAACTCTGTCAGGCCCCCCTCACCTGAGGCCCAGCTGGGGCTCCAAGAACCTGGCACCAGAGTCCCTGTCCCCTCCAAGAGTGAGCAGAATCCTTTTTGTTAAGGAACACCATGACCAGATGGCTGTCTTTTGAGCATCAGTATATTAAGAGCAAAGGGTGCATCCACAGTGTGATTAAAAAAAGTCCCTATATATCACGTGATGTGTCACCTTAAGAGATAATGATAAAACCACATGTTTGCCAAATTGTAATCGGGGTGGGGTGCTAAACTAAGCATTTGTCATTATTTTGACTATTATTTATTGTTAAAAAAGAATCCTAGAAATGACACAGTAATTATCTCATACAAACGCACAAGTTTATTACATTAATTTGAACTCCTGGTAAACATGCTTTCAGCTAGTTACTTTAGTTAGTTTACACTGATGGGAATTACGAGCAACCACATTTTTAAGGCTGTGAGGCTCCTGCTTATTTACAGAAACCTGAGCAGAGAGTGTAAAGAAAGTAAGTGGTTGAAACTAGTTGCATGCTTTATCATTCTGACAGGAAAATATTCCTTCCATTTATTCTGCTAGAAACCCTTGAGGTTCTTTGTGACTATTGACAAGGGCTATAGTGGAGTGCTGCAGTGGCATTCTGTATGGGTGTGAAACTATCTGATAAATATGAAGAGAACAGCAACCAATCAAAATGAACCATAATAATATTGCACGCTAAGTCCGTTCATAACATCAGATGAAAGGAGTTGTGTGCTCGGAGCCTGGCAAACAACAGCGAATGCTCATATTTGGGTGCTTTAATACCAATTCCTTGTCTGCCCAAAGTACTTAAGGAAATCCCTTTAATCCCTGTATGGCGACATTCAGTGGGTCGCCCACAGCTCTTTGGTACACATGCACAACGTGGGTCCTTGCCCTATTCATAGAATGTGATTAATGTCTGCATTACTAATCACTAGATGTGTGTTTTATATTAGTCATTGAGAATATTTTGTTTCGTCATCTGATTATGAAGATAAGTGAAATTTCATTTATTTTATTTCTTTTGGCAAATGTATCTTTTTCAAACAGAAAAAAAGAAAGAATGGTAGTATAAACACAATGTACTATGAAATAAGAAATGGGGAACACATTTGGGAAAGGGAATTAGTAAATTATATAATATTCAAATAAATAAACCTTCTAGATGAGATTTAGGCAAACATTGAGTTTTATGAAGCAGAAAAATAGTGGAGAAAAATATTAGGCATTCTAAAAAAAGGGAATGTGTTTTTACTGACATAGAGGAAAATATGATTCATTTTACATAAACAATGCATTGTAAATGAAAATGAAAACAACGTTACTATTTTAACTCTAAAATCATCCAGTCACATCAAAAGATTCATATCTGAGGCAACGAGATCAGCCTTCTCCAAAACTCTGGGAAATTGATGGCCCCAAGAAATACCACCATACAATCACACTGATAGGCCAATCTTCCCAGTTGACCCTCCTTGCATATTGCAAGTTGTGTGCTCAATGAACAGAATAATCCAGTTTGTCCTTTACCCAAGACAATGTTGTGCTCCTCAGAACATTAGATGATTCCATAAACTTTGCTGTGGGACTCTTGGTGGTAGCAAGGTTTCAGGAGGCATTTACGCATGATCAAATTGTTTTGTCTCTAAAGAGTGCCACTGATAGCTTTGAACAGTGGACTTTCATGCATTTGCCCACTTTTCCCTGTTGGCCATCATTGACCCTGACCTTTGTGCAGCTTATTATTCAAAGATGTGAGCTTCACAATATGGTCCATAGTTATTGTGAGAAATTGGGTTACTGGTTGAGGGTGTGTGAAATCTTTCTCAAGCAGCAACCACAACCCTTGTCAGGGTGAGGCGGGAAACAGCGTTTACAATGCTGTAAACACAACACGGTAGTTTACAACGCGGTCATTAGCACGACTGCGTTGTTACCACGCGTGCCATTACATCGCAAGTTGTAACAACGACTTGCTGTAGGGGGCATGCAACACCAGGGAATGTGTTGGATTTTAAATCCAACACCTTCCCTGCTGTTGCCCAAACTGGAGTAGGAATAGTAATTAATACTATTCCTAAGTCCAGCGAGCCCCCTACAGCAAGTCGTTGTTACGACTTGCGATGTAATGACACGCGTGGTAACAACGCGGTCGTTGTAACAACCGCGTTGTAAACTACTGCGTTGTGAATGCACGCGTTGTAACATGCTATATTCGGGTGAGGCACAAGCAAGACCCAAATTAACCTGTGCTCAACCCTCTGCTAGCTTGGCATAGAACAGTCAGGCTTAACTTAGAGGCAATGTGCAAATTATTGATGCAGCACTTCAAACAGTAATAAAGTGAAAACACAACAAAAGAAAAATCCCACACAAATTAAGAAAAATAGAGCAAAATTTAATAAATGAATCAAGACCAAAACAACAAAAGTCCAATCAGTAGGACCGGAGAAATGAAATTCTAAACATTTAAGTGAAAATAGCGCCAAAAAGCCCAAAGTGTCACTTGTGGCTATCTGGTTGTGCAAGATCGAGAGAAAGTCACAAGTTCAGGCTGACTGCGATGGAGCACGGACCAGATACAGGGACCATGTTAGTCCCGCTGAAAAGTTACATTCTCAGTCAAGCATAAAGGGTGCCGTTCACGGTGGAGGGGGGCTGCGAAGAGTAGGAAAGCGTGACGGATGGCCGTTGTTGCAGCACGAAGAGCAGGCCCAGTGTCACGGATGGTCATCGCAGTAGCACAAAAATTCTGTTGTTGGTGCAAAGAGTCAGGTTGACAGAACTTCACATTGGTGGGCTGTGCTGGTAACAAGGTTTTGGTACCAACGGTCCCATTTGTGGTTGTGGATAGCCCCAAAACTTCAATTCAGCCTATCTTAAGCCACACCAAGGGTCCAGGAACTTGCTCCAGCTGGTGCTGGTTCTGGTGGTTGTGAACCTGCATTGTCCCTATGGCTCTAAACAGGAAGCCAGCAGACTACCCTTTGAAGTCACTCTGGGAGTCAGGTGTGGGTCTAATACCCCTGTCTCAGGCAGAAGGGTAGCAGGGCAGCAATCCAGCAAGTCAGCAGTCCAGAAGGCAGCAGTCCAGCAAATCAGTAGTCCAGCAGGGCAGCAGTCCAGCAGAGTTGCAGTTCTTTCAGCAGCACAGCAGTCCTTCTTCTTGGCAGAGTATCCACAGGTCCAGAAGTGTACTGAACGGTTGGTGTCTGATATCCAATATTTATACCAGGTGCATCTGTTGAAGTAAAAGAAGCTTCTAGATATTTCCCTTTAAAGTGCACAGATTTCCTGCCTCCCCTTCCCTGGCTCCAGACTAGCTACAGGAGGTATGCAGCCCTTTGTGTGGGGCAGGACACAGTCTATTCAACTGTGAGTAGGGCTGTAATGGTCCATCCAGGCACACCTAAGCTCTCTATTGTGTGAGGCTGTCTAGAAGGAATACACAAAGCCCAACTGCCAACTGCACCCAGTCATGTGACCCAGTGACAGTATACAGGCACTAAATGGCTATGGCAGGAAAATGGCAACTTTCTAAAAGTCAAACTAACAAGTGTGAGAGTGCACTCCTTTCCTTAAGTTGAAACCATTCTCGAAAGTCTCCAATTGGATGTGCGTGCAAACAGTGAACCGTGGATCGCCTCTACCACAGTAATTGTAACAATAGTAAACAAGGGCACTTGTCTCGCGCTCCTCACTGTTGCACTGCGAGAAATGGGATTGATCCCCGTATATAACCAATTCATCCCGGTACTCGTCAAATAATCCATTGATACTTTTAAATAATGCTGATCCTTATTGTTTAACTTTTCCTTATTCAACTCGATTCATCACTACGGAGACAGTGAGATTCCATCTGTACTTTTTATTAAACTTTTCATCCACCAGCTGTATGCCTATTCCGGCTTTGTACAACGGCTCGTTTATTACAGATGCATCAATAATGGAGTAAACACAGCCTTTGCAGACCCAATGCATTTCGAGCCTTCAAGGCTCTTCGTCAGGGGTTTCTATGGCAAAATGGAAAGAACATCATAACTGACCAGTACGTAAAAACAAAATAACGACCCATTGCTGAAAAAACTGTAAAAACACTGTGTAAGTAAATTAAATTAAAGCGTCTCAACCCATAACCCTCCCGTATATTCCCCGTGACTCAAAACAACCTCCTGTACTACATCTCATGCCCCAGTTGTCTCCCCACTACACACAAACTCCCATAAGTACTTCCCACTCACATCCTTCAAACTACACAACGTCCCCACTCCAAAGACCTCCCGTATGTGCAACCCGCTTTACTGGAACCTTTCACCCTTCTTCATGCGCTCACTGTCACCCTCACTTTTTAAACCCATTACCTCCTAGATGCCGCCATTAACGGCCCCTCATGCTGTTCTCCAACAACGTCCTCTTTCAAGAAAATCCGCTCATTTCTTCAATACACTCTACCCTTCATGCTTTAAATATCCGAAACCCGTGACGGATTCCCGCCATTACTCTGCTCCTAATAGTTACGCCCTCTCACTCAAAACTCCAATTCCCATAATGCTCTAAACAACCCGCCCTGCATAACCAACAAGCACTGATTTGTGTGTCCCCACAGCCCCAACTCACATGATGTACTACTCCCAAAATACAAATGATACTATTGAAATGATACTGTACAAATAATATTGTGCTGCAACTCAACAATGAACATAACATGAAATAAAACGGATGACGTGTTCACAAACTCCTAAGAAAAAACAAACTAAAAGTTCTATTCACATTAATCAGTAATAATTGTTCGTATGATGTGCAATGCTAATAACCAAATTCCGCTCCATAATATGCCTGTCTCCGAGCTGATAAAAACTCTTTTGTAGTTTTTCGATTCCTTAAACCGTCGATCCATCAATAGGGTGCAGACTCATTGAGGCGGTAAAATGCGAAAGCCAAACTAACAAGTGTGAGAGTGCACTTCTTTCCTTAAGTTGAAACCATTCTCGAAAGATTCCAATTGGATGTGCGTGCAAACAGTGAACCGTGGATCGCCTCTACCACAGTAATTGTAACAATAGTAAACAAGGGCACTTGTCTCGCGCTCCTCACTGTTGCACTGCGAGAAATGGGATTGATCCCCGTATATAACCAATTCATCCCGGTACTCGTCAAATAATCCATTGATACTTTTAAATAATGCTGATCCTTATTGTTTAACTTTTCCTTATTCAACTCGATTCATCACTACGGAGACAGTGAGATTCCATCTGTACTTTTATTAAACTTTTCATCCACCAGCTGTATGCCTATTCCGGCTTTGTACAACGGCTCGTTTATTACAGATGCATCAATAATGGAGTAAACACAGCGTTTGCAGACCCAATGCATTTCGAGCCTTCAGGCTCTTCGTCAGGGGTTTCTATGGCAAAATGGAAAGAACATCATAACTGACCAATACGTAAAAACAAAATAACGACCCATTGCTGAAAAAACAGTAAAAACACTGTGTAAGTAAATTAAATTAAAGCGTCTCAACCCATAACCCTCCCGTATATTCCCCGTGACTCAAAACAACCTCCTGTACTACATCTCATGCCCCAGTTGTCTCCCCACTACACACAAACTCCCATAAGTACTTCCCACTCATATCCTTCAAACTACACAACGTCCCCACTCCAAAGACCTCCCGTATGTGCAACCCGCTTTACTAGAACTTTTCACCCTTCTTCATGCGCTCACTGTCAACCTCACTTTTTAAACCCATTACCTCCTAGATGCCGCAAAGTGGCATTTTCAAAATTGTAATTTAAAATCCAACTTTACAACGAGTGAGGATTTTTCATTACAATTCCAAAGACACCAAACATGATCTGGTTACCTGCTCCCATTTGGAAACTATCACTTATTAACTGTAATAAGGTAACTCTAATGTTATTCCATGGATGAGTTAGGCCGTGCAGTAGAGAAAATGAATTTAAGGGGTTTTCACTACCAGGATATGTAAAACTTAAAAATACATGTCCAACGTTTTAAATACACTACACCCTGTCCTCAGAGCTGTCCTGGGCCTGCCTAAGGGGTTGACATATGTATTAAATGGAAGGTTTAGGCCTGGCAGAGGTTTATCTTCCCAGGTGTAGTTTGCAGTTTAAAACTGCACTCACAGGCTACAATGGAAGACCTGAGACATGTATAAAGGGCTACTTAAGTGGGTGGCACAATCAGTGCTGCAGACACACTAGTTTAATTTACAGGCACTAGGTACAATTAGTAGCACTTTACTTAGTAACATACACATAAATTAAATATGCCAATTGGGTATAAGACAATTCCACCATGTCATAAGGAGAGAGCACAAGCATTTTAGCATTGGTTAGTAGTCCTAAAAGCCAAAAAAAGGGTACAGAAAATAGGAGGGTGTAGTAAAAAATCTGGAGGTGACACTGCAGAAAGGGGCCAAGTCCAACAATTATCATCACTCCCTACAATGGAAGACACAATTTCCATTGCCCCGATTATTTTCCTGGAGAGAGACAATAGTAGTCTACTGGGCTAAGCCAGTGAAAGATGATACTTCAATAGTTTCTTCACAGACGCTGGTAAAGTCTGTGATGTTATATTTATGATTGTATACCTGGGATCCTCAATTTCCCCTAGTAAGGTAGTGGTCTTCATCTTGTGTGCTATAACTGTGACCACTAATTTTAGTCAATTTGGAACTCTGATGGGCTTGTGGATGGAGCCACCAGACCTGATCAGGCTTGGTGACTGCTCCTGGTTCTCCCTGGAGCCCCCTCAGGTGTGGACCTTCAGATTCTTAATTTACCCTATCATGCGCTCCATTCTTGGATGTAACATTCTGGTTGTGCTGTGATGACTGCAGATAAGGGTGGTTATAGATTCCTGGAGTTTGCATTGAGACCTCAGGTTAGTTCCTAAATTTGATTATCAATAGGCTGCAGAAATCAGGCTTTAGTTTCTCTTTCCTGTAAGTCCTCTGCACCCTGAAATGGAGGAGTGAACTTAGGGATCAAGGATACCAGGGAGAGGCTCTGCCCAAGAATTTAAACTCTACTCTAAAAAAGTACTCCTTGATTCAAATGTGTCAGGTCTGTCATCTTGCAATATATTTCTCCTTCTGACACTTTCCACTAACGTCTCCTCAATAGGACTCCCTACATAGGATGGTTGTGTACACAATGTATATGGTTAGGGGAGAGTACCTTTGTGGTAGCTGAGATGGGTGTTGGCTTTCAGGTGATCTAGACATTAACAAGAGATGGTAGACAGTAAGTGGGACAGATGGGAAGGTATTTGATGCTACCGACTTGTCAGTTTCTGTGTTCTTCTATTTTTTAATAACAGCCTAGAGGTGAATATTAATTCGTCTTGGGGGGTGGGGAGCACACAGATGAGAGTCAAGGTTAGATCCGGGTTAAAGGATATGATGAATTTGGGCCTTTAGTTCCATTATGACAGAAAGCTGCTCTTGATTCAGTAGACCACGCAAAAAAATTTCCCCAGCCCCTGAATAGACACGTAATGTGAAGTATTACTTAGGGACTTAGGGGCAGATTTACAAGCCCCTTGTGCTGCCAGTGCGTCACTTTTTGTGACGCACCGGCAGCGCATTTTACTGCCCCATATTTACAAGGACAGGAAAAGCCACCCTGCATGACTTTTCCTGTCCTTGTAAATACGGTCCCTTTACATGCATCACTTTGCTTGAAAGGGGCGTTCCATGGGTGTTCCCACACAACACCCATGGAACCAGACACATTTCCAGATTTACAAGAAATCGTAAATCTGGAAATGCGTGTGAATGCTACGCCTCCCCTGGAGAGGCGTAGGAGGCGCAACGAGGAGAAATGTATTCATTTTTCCTCGGTTTTTTCCTCTTTCTATGTGTGCTGCATTCTGCAGCACACATAGAACGAGGAAATAACCTCTAATGATTGTTTATGTGCAGGAAGGTGTCCCTTCCTGCACATAAACAATCCTTTAAATTAATGACGTTTTACAAGTTCTATGTGTGCTAATGCAGCACACATAGAAGTTGTAAAACGCCATTTCTGATTGTTTATTTTTTTTTTTTTTTTTTTTTAGCCACAAGATACATTCTAAAGCACATAAAATATACATCCATTATTCAAATTCCATCCGTACAGCCTTTTAAGTTAAATCACTTGTAACTGATTCACACTACTATTGTTATCGTGATAGGCCAGCTAAACATAGTCAGATATACATAATAACAATCCAGCATTTTAGCAAGTAAAAGAAAGCATAAAAAAAAAAAACCACATTATTGCTAACTAACCAATTCCCATCCGATTTGCGGGCTCCAGATGGCCTTTTTTAATCCAACTAGTCATAAGCCCCCATATCTGATGACCTTTCTCTTTGCACGCCAGCCCTTGCAGTTATATAGAGCCATTTCCTGTACATGAATGTATAATAACCGATGGAGCCAAGCCATATACGACGGAGGTTCTGTGTCTTTCCACCTCGTAGCTATCAATAGCCTGGCTACTGCAGTTGTGATAAACACAAAATCCCTATGAGTTTTAAAAAGCTCAGCCCGGTTATCGTATCCAAATAACATCATAGACGGGGTGATGGTAATCACTTGGCTAGTTATTTCTTGCCAAAATTTCTCAATTCCCCTTTTTAATAAACTAAGAGAGTTACATGAAAAGAACATATGGATACTATCTACGGGGCCCTGACCACATCTTGGACATTCGTCCGTCTCTCTTTTCCCCACTTAAAAAGCTTAGCTGGAGTATAATACAAATTAAAGAGAGTTTTATAATGTTGTGCCTTTAAATTAGCAGCCAAGAATATGTTTTCCCCAATTCCAAAGACATATCTAGATCCGTCTCTGCATCCCCAGTTTTCTCAGCCCATCCGGTCTCCATTTTTCCAAGATCATCTGGTATAGTCTCCATCAATATATTATAGAGATCCCCAATCTGGACGTCCCCCTGATATATTTGATCCATTATAGGTATAGGTCCTAGATTAAATGAACCCCTCTCCAAATTTTTGAGACACCCCTTTACTTGTATATACTTAAAGTAAGTCCCTTTATCAATTCCAAATTTCTCCACCAAGTCCGGGAAGGGAATTATCTGAGCTCCATCATTATATATACAGGCAGCATGTAGTATACCTGCCTGTTCCCAATCCCTGGCCATACCAACCATTATTTCAACTGGAAACAGTGATGACCCCCATAGCGGAGTATATCTATTGAGTTTGGGAATTTTCAAGATCTTATTGACTTTGACCCAGACCGATCTTGCTGCTTTAATACAGAGAAAACGAATATTCTTATAATACCTCGACTCCCATTGCCTAAGGAATAGCCCTGTTGCTTCCCTCCCCATGGACAACTGATATATAGACGGCAGACCATCCTCCCTACCCGCCCTCTCCTCTACCAACAAAGTGCCCATCTGTTGCAGAGAAGCTGCCCAATAATATAGAAGCAAATTTGGGGCGGCCAAGCCCCCTATCTCGCGGAAGGGTTAATGTTCTCAAAGCCCGTCTTACTTTATGATAATTCCATATAAAATTCGAAAACATAGTATTCACCTTCTGAATTATATCAGGTGTAAGCTCGAGGGGGATTGAGCGAAATAAATACAAAATTCTGGGGAAGATCTTCATCTTCAAGACATTAACCCTACCCACTATAGTTAGATGTAATTTGTCGATTCGTCGAAGCTCAGTACTAATATCCTTAAGCATAGGGTCGAGATTGTTTGCCCATAGTTGATCCAATTTAAATCCAATCTTTACCCCCAAATATATGGCTATATCAGTCTGTCGTTGATCTTGGAATTTACATTGTCTTGAACAAATTATCTGGGTCTTACCCTTATTAAGACGGTAGCCAGACCAGCTCCCAAATTCCTCTGCCATGCTTTCGATCTCCTTAATTGCCACCTCTGGCCTAGAGGTAACCACAGCAATATCGTCCGCATAGGCCAGGACTTTGGTCTCATAGCCATTAGCTCGGTATGGTTCAATTGCGGGATTTAAAATGAGCTGGTTAACAAAAGGATCGATATATAGTGCAAAAAGGATTGGGGAGCATGGGCAACCCTGCCTAGTACCCCGTGCTACCTGTATTGTGTCAGAGGTACTCCCCATCACTTAAACCTTTGCAGTTGGATTATAATACATTGCCCGTATTGCCGTAATCAGCCGCGGGCCGAACCCTCGTGCGGCCAGTATTTCCCAGAGATATTGCCAAGTCACCCGGTCAAACGCCTTTTCGGCGTCCAAGAGGATCACAGACAAACCGTCTCCCTTAGCTTCCGCTATATCTATCAAAGAGATCACTCGTCGGATGTGATCCGTAGTACCCCTACCGGGTATAAAGCCATGTTGCCAGGGTGAGACTAATTTGGCTATGATCCCCTGAAGTCGATTCGCCAGTACCTTTGAATAAATTTTTGCATCAGAGTTTATTAATGAAATAGGCCGATATGATCCAGGCAATTCTGGAGGTTTCCCTTTTTTGGGGAATATTACTATATCTGTGTCCTGCCAAGATTTAGGCGGTATCCCATGACATTGTACGTCTAAGAATAGATCTTGTAGTTTTGGGGCCAAAATTAGCTGGAGTACTTTATATATTTCTACAGGAATTTTATCAGGGCCAGCAGCTTTCCCCGAAGCCAAACCATTTAAAGCTGTCGCTGTTTCTTCCAATGAAATTTCCTCTTCCAGTTCCGAACAAATTTCTGCCTCAAGTCTACTAGATCCAAAGTACTTCCTCATATTTCCCATATGTATTGTTTCACTGGGATCCATCTGATATAAATTCCTGTAAAATTGCTCAAACACCTCCGTGATCTTTGCCGTGGTATTCACCAGTTGTCCCTCGGGATTCTTTATTTCAACGATATGATTCTGTGAATCCTGCTGCCTGATCCTAAGGGCTAGGAGTCTGCCAGCCTTTTCCCCATATTCATACCTCTCAGTTTGATGTGCCTGATATACCTGGGCTACCTGTATCTGAAACAAGCTATTAATTTCTGCTTTAGTTATTGCAGTCTCTTCGCTGATCTCACTCAATCTCTCCATTTCCCCCTGTCCTAACCTCTCGATCTGCTCTGTCTCCAGTTGTGCTAGTTTAGTCATAAGAGCCGTAATTTGATCTTTGCGTTTCTTCCGCTGTTGGCCTACAAAGATTATCACTTGCCCCCTAAGGGTAGCTTTAAATGCATCCCACACTATCGCGCGTGAGGCACTAAAGCGATTAGCGTCAAAAAATTCCCTGGCCCAGTCTTTAAGAAACTTTAAAAAACCATCATCAGCTATTAGTTTCTTATCGAAAGTCCATGGACAGAGCTTCGGTTTGCTACCCTGGTATGTTATTCCCAGCAGAAGAGGGTTGTGGTCTGAGAAAATTTGAGGGATTTTAGTAATTTCTGCCTCCCCTAAGATTCGTGCTGAAACCAAAAAGTAATCCAGGCGTACACTCTTTTGATGTGGAGATGAAAAATATGTATACCCTGGATCACTGCCCTTCTTAGCCGTCCATACATCCACTAGTCCATGACTAATCTTAAGCGTGTTTATAGCCCTATTAACTTTTGCTTTCCTCCCATTATACCTTATGCCTACCCCTGATGATATCCCAATATGAATATTAAAATCACCACAAAGAATTAGTGGGGTCAGCCATGTAGCTAGCTCTATCTCCAATTCTTCCCAAATTTCTGGGTCATCCTGATTTGAGGCATAAATAGTCCCTATTGTAAGTCCCGTATTTAATGAGACTATTGCCCATCGCCCCCATTTGTCTGCCAAGACACGTTTACTAATCCCCACATGTTGCTTAATAAAAATCGCCACTCCTCTTATCATGGACGTCTGTGATGAACAGACAGCCAAATCGTAACCCTTAATCTGAAGGACAGCTCGACTACTCCATGGAATATGGGTTTCCTGTAGACAAATTATTCCTGGACTAATATATCGCAATATTTCATAGATCTTATCTCTTTTAGCCCTGTCATTAAGCCCTGCCACGTTAACTGTGCATATTGTTAATTTATCCATATCCAACAGCTTGGGGTACCCAACTAATTTGCTCCATAATATTTTTACTGAGTCTCGATTTACCTATTGCGTACTCTATGTACCTTGTCTGGCTTTTTCTCCCCTGTGCCCCCTTTATCCCTCCCCTCCCACCCCCACATGCCACCCAACACCCCCACCCACCCCCCTTCCCCCGTACCACACCCTCCCCTTGAAAGCTGCTAGACACATGGTCTAGTAGGTGATGAGGCAGCGTTACACCACGGACCTTAGACACCTCTCCTTGTACCTCCTTATCACAATGTCCAACAATATTACATCATAGCATTGGGTTACCTCTCCCCGCTCCCCCACATATGTACGTAGATTTCCTTCAGTCTTACGTATTCCTACTTCCTCCCCTTTAATTCCTCCAAATACTCTTTGGCCTTGATTTCGGATGAAAAATAGCGAGTATTATCCCCTATTACAATTTTCAGCTTTGCCGGGTTCAACAAATATGCCTGTGCTCCTATTGTTTGGAAGAGGCTTATCATCTGTCTAAGCCTCCAGCGCCGCTCTACAGTTACATGGCAAAAGTCAGGGCGCGTAAAGAACTCTACATTCCAGTTTGCGTTTACGGTCGGGTCTAGCCTTCTCAGAGATGATCTGCCGGAGGAGGAAATTCCCGAAATAAACTAGTATCGCTCGGGGTCTGCCATCTCTTTCAGGCGATTGTTTAAAGGTCATAGGCACCCTATGCGCTCTTTGGACTTCATGGGCCCAATTCCATCCTACTACCTCAGGAAAGGTTTTAGCTAGGAGATCAATCATATATAGACGGATATCAGTACCCCCTTTATCCTCCGGAATTCCAAGAAATCGCAGATTGTTTCATCGTTGGTAGTTTTCCTGCTCTTCCAGTTTCCACTGAACATCAGAAAACCTAGCCTCATGCAATGCCGTCTGCTCCTGTATTGATGCCATATCTGCTTCCATATTCCCTGTTCGGGTTTCAAGTTCCGTCATGCGGTCCGCGATCTCCGTACATACTTTCGCTATTTTCCGTACAGAGCCCTGTACTTTACGTATGGCTACTTGAGATCGCCTGCTGTCCTGTCGGGCCTCTTCCCGATGAGCCATGACTGATTGAAGTATTGCGTCCAACATGGCAGAGGGGGCTTCTTCTGTATCCAAAGTCTGTTTACTTTTGCCCCCCACTAATTGGTTTACCGGTGAATAGTCCCAGTTTAGTTCTAGTTCTTGTGTATTAGTGTGTATTAAAGGATTAGAACCTTTTTTCTTAATTCTGCATATCGTCGCAGTGGGGTTCCCCCCGCTTGCATCTTGCAGGTCCTCATTTTCCGTTTCACTGGCACTAGTCACAGAAAGGGAGCCTTCCACCGATTCTGTGTCGTCTGATAGTGAATAAAAATACTCAGTATTTTCAATGTCCGCCTTCTTCTCCCTGTATTTCTTCTGAGTAAAATGCTTAGCTCTTACATGCAATGGGTCCACACTCTTTGTACCTATAGTTAAATCTTTATTTCTTTTTGAGAATCCACCGGCCCACTGTCCAAATGAAAATATTGAGTTGTAGAAGGTTCAGGCCGATCAGTGTACTTGGGTGTGATACTGCCCTTAGGTCTCCCCTCTTCAGAGATCTGGGCATCCCAGCTTTCCTCCTGCCCCCCCTGATTTCCAGACTTCATTTTTATCGCCTCTATGTCCCCCAAGGTCTCCGAAAGTTACCCCAGGGTTACATTTGCTTGTTCCACCAATTCAGGTACATCACTTGCAGTGTGCGTTATGAGGCGTGTCAGGGCACCCCCGAGGTTTTCCTCGTTTACCCCCACTGCTTTCCCGTTTTCCAATGCTGGTTCAATCAGCACCTCTTCACCACCTGAACCCACCTTTTCTTTGCCACTTTTGCCCTTTTCTGGCCAATTTTTCCCTGCGAACAGCTCGACAATTGTTGAACCGGACTGCCGCTTCTGAATCGGCACTTCGTTAGTCAAGTTCTTCCGGATCATGTTCTGACCACGGCGTCCGGTTGGTCGGGTTGCCTCTGCTCCTGCTCCGACAGCGCCAGCCTCTACGCCCGATTCTGCCGTATTCTGCACATAAACAATCTCCCCACGACGCAGTCATCCTTGCACCATGGTGCAAGGGTGCCTGTGTCAACGCATGGCAGCAGTTTGTGCAACAGCGCAGAGGGAAGCACAGAGATGCGACATATTGTTGTGAATATGTCGCATCCCTGTGCTTCAAAACTAACGCCGCGCGGCGCAGCAAAATGACTTGCTGCACCGCGCTGCGTTAGTTTATGGTAAATCTGCCCCTTATAGTCTGAGAGAGGTGGTGTAGGGAAAATGGCCTTTGTGTGTCTTCTAGTCAATGTCTGGGCTTGCCCTTGTAAGTCCCTGCATGTAGGTTGTCGATTCATGACGTTCAGTTGTCCAGCTTACTGTTATGCAAAGTTGCAAGAAAATGTCATTAGACACAGGACTAAGTGCACCAGAAGAAAATTACAAAAGGATCACAAAGAAACATTGGGAAGCACCAATTACAATTAAAGAAATAAGCCAAAAAAGTAAATGGGCACTGTATTCTATCAGTGTGCATTTGTCCGCTCTGTAAACACTTCACTACGGCACACAACAAAAGCAACAGGGGTGAAGGTTGGCACTCATTGTCACTGATTAGCAAAATAATGAATATTTAGAGGTATTGTTATCAGACCCCTATCAGACAGGAGGCTACCTTGAAGGATTCTGGCAAACTAGTGTGCTGTGTCCACGCCCGACATGGAAAGAATGCTTTTGCAGCTTTCCAGTCACCTTCTGAGAGTTCTTTGGCATTGAGCAAGCTCAAAATAGCAGATATTCTCTCCTGTTGGACGTCTCAGCCCATCCTCCTTCACGTTTCTGCTCTTGCTCCCTCTGCAGTCTGCTCCCGTTGTTACTACTGTGACGCATCTATGAGAAGTGGTAATTATTTTCAAAGATGGGCACTGAAGAACTACAAACAGAGCACTGGCAAGCCACACCATCAGCATACACACATGCATGTGCCTGCCTGCTCACAGAGCGGATGCTACTCTCAGCCTCAGTTCCCCCAGACCATAAAGTTGAGAGTTTTATATGTCAAATGTAGAAATAAGTGTGAGAAGGCCCAACAATGAGGGGTTTTCCCTACTTCTGAGAAAAAATGATGATCATGCTGAAATATTTGTTGTCATCCTCCTCCGTAAAATATCTAATAAAGAAAGGTTCATTTGACAAGAAGTGTGAAAATAGAGTCACATGCTCGATAAAGTCACTCATAAAGTTACAGGATTATTAGTATTTACACATTTAGCAAACAGGTCAGGAAGTGGCATAGAACTCAATGACATGAGCATGCCCATAAAAATGTCTCAACATGCGCTTTTACATAAAACTTCAGCAAATTCACTGTAAAGGCACCCTTAACAAAACTTGCTGCCAAAAAAAAGATGCCCACAGTGTAACTCGCGATGCAAACCAAAGAACACAGGGGCATATTAGCAAGAACCTCGTTAAAATTATCGCCGTTTTAGCGGCAGGAAACTGCCGCTAAAACGGAGATAATTGGCTTGGTAATATGCGCTATAGAATTCCAATAGAAGCCAAGGTTAGATGTGCAGGACATCTAACCTGGGCTTCTATTGGAATTCTATAACGCATATTAGCAAGCCCATTATCGCCGTTTTAGCGGCAGTTTCCTGCCGCTAAAACGGCGATAATTTTAACGAGATTCTTGCTAATATGCCCCTTAGACCGTTGCATGAGTCAAAATGTTGTGTTTGTTCATACCATGTATTGTTCAGACCAAAAAATGAAAAAAAACCACAAGAAATTAACATTGCTAATGGAGAAAAGAAAAAAGAGGCCCATGACTGGAAATTCACACACTATCCTCATCATTATCAACACAAGAGAAACCTCTAGATAGCACTCACCTCAGCACACATTCCTACAACCACCACAAAGATAAAAGTGCATGCTTTAACATCCACCTGACCACTTTCGATGCACAGATAAAGGGTCTTAGTCACAAAAGTAAACTTATACTTTAGGTGCAAGTTTACGATTTTTTGGCTACCTACAAACTATGGGCCTAATTCACAAAAGTAAACTTAGATGTTTGGTCATGCAGACATAAAGATAGTACTGTAAATGCTCTTTGTGAATACCCAAAGTCATAAACTTAGAAGTTTGGTCTAAGTTTAAACCAAACGTCTAGTAAATCGGGCCCGTTGAGTGTACTTTTACATATAGTATCTTTATGACTGTGGAGAACTCCACAAATTAAAAGATAGGACAGCCTCTGCAGTTGTAAAAAAAAAACAAGTACATTTACACTCATAGTTTGTGACCAGACAAAAATTAGCAAACTTACGCCAAAAGTGTACAATTACCTTTGTGAATAAGCTCAAAAGAGCATGAATGTTGTTTCCCCAATTTAGGATAAACGGAGACAGGGAAAGGAGGGTCGGAGAAAAGACAGCAATCAGTGGTTCCTGGAGATCTGAGGTCACCACACATTATACCAATGCTTAAGAGGTGGTTTAGAAGTCAATGCTTAAAGCAGATATTTCTGCAGACCTCCCAGGTGAATCCTTCATCTAAGTTAGTTGACTTGTGTCCCGCGATGGTGAAAAGTAATTCAAACATCACACGTGCCTACTAGCATTCAAAGACAGCATGTGTAGAATGCAAATCATATAAACATATTCAGTAGTGGAACTCATTGCAAAGTGGACCTTCTCCCATTCCTCCTAAATTAAGGGGATAACCAGCATGAAAATCGTATGTTTTCCACTTGTTTTCTTCTTATAGGCCATATTTTCCATAGTGTCCATTTTTCCCATCTCATCTCCCTGTAATCACAATCACTTTTTCTGTCCCAACTAAAGAGCTGTAAATTGATGGACTAACTGAATTTGTTTAAAGTGCACACAATTCTGAACAGGTACCAGTGGGCCATCAGCAGGCTAAATATTTGGGCAGTTTTGAAAGATCGTCAAGGCTTTTCCTGATGGTTGCCTTTTTTATGTTGAGTTCTGTATTAATTACTCAAAACAGTGTGCTCCCTTTGGCGATATTAGTCAAAAATGATGCACTTATATCTGAAGTGACTCCCTCTGGTTCCATAGTGCACCACAGAATACAAAAACATTTTGATGGCTGCCATACTTTATCAAACGCACCTGGCACAACAAGGGATTTTGATTTAAGACGCATTCCTCTTTGACAAACACGGCCCTACCTCACCAACTTCAGAGCCCAAGCTCCCATATCAGGAATGTTATGCGTATTTGGATCCACCAGTCTCATTGGATTTCTTGAGTGCAAGTTTTGATTGCTCACATTTTGTCCAAAGTCAGCCATTAGACTCTTTATCAATTTTCATGTTCCACAGGTATCTTTGTTTCATTGGGGGTCCTTATGGATTAATCCATTAAGGATATGCTACATTGGTCTATGTGTCCTTTGAACAGAGGACAGCAAGACAACATAGTTTGCTGGATTCTGAAATAAAGGCAGTATGAGTTCTTATTGAACTTGGAAAAAAATACATCTGAAACCCAACACAACACTGGTGTTCACAGGAACTCTTATATGCTCTGGCTTGTGACTGACTCATCTACATCCAGCCCAGATAGTCAAGCTTCCTTTTCTCTTGTCAGAATGTTTCATGCCAGTCTGTGCTTGAGTCATGTAGTTGTTGCAAGATAGTAGTTAATAGTGCATCTGCTGGTAAACAAGTACTTTCTTACTCCTTAGAGATTTGTCACCTAAGGACTATTGACACATAAGTGTATCATATAGAACATGAAGTCATGCCTTCTTCTGATCTCTCTGGAATCAAGGGCTCCCTTGGATTATCAGAATTGTCTGGTTCTGATTCAAGATCTGATACTCATGAGAAAGGGTACCACTCTGGACAAAGAGGAGATACAATTGTATAACTGAAGGGAATCCTCAGCTGTGTACAAGAGACTTTTACGTTTTAAGAGTTGTAGTCAGACTCAGTTTGTCTTGCTCCTATTAGAAGATGTGGTCAACAAGATATACATGAATACCCACAGCGGAACAATGTTGTGGTCTTTGGTGGATCCGGCAAACAGGAAATGTTCATTTGAGGAACAAGACCTCCACTTTATGTCAGCTACCCACATTCATGATATGGAAAATAATCAAACCAGTAGATTTTAAATCCACGATTGCTTCCCATCAACTGGTAAAGATGACTTTTAGCCCTGGCTGAGAGTGCTTCCTTTCAGAGACATTGATTGTTTTTCCTGTTTTTGTTTCTAGACTTAGGTCACAATGAAATGGGGTGAATCTATTCTTCCACAAGGGGCTCCATGAGATATCCTGCTGTATGTTCATCCTCCCATTCAATTGATTTCCAAGGCAGTGAAACTGCAGCACAGACAAGCATTCATTTCTATCTTGTTTCCCATTTGGTCATAACTCGTAATTTACTAGCATTCACTTGTTGACAGTGGAAATATAGAGGGGATGCCACATAATCCATTTCTACAACATTGGCCACCACATCTTGCTCTGTCAATGTTTAAGCTATGTCTTTTGGCTTTGAAGATGAGGAGGTAGCATTTCAGATGGGAAGATTTCCTACCAACCTTTCTTCAAATATTCCATAGTTTGTATAATTTCTTTACCATTCGATTTCATATTTCTCATTTTAAGTTATACTAGGGGTAGGGGTGATTAGAGGGAATTAAATGTCTCTCCTCTTCTCAGGGTAACTTGTTTTCTACTTTTTCATTTTTGGAAAAATGGGAATCTTCTGGATCAGCCAGTCAACAAATTATAGCCACATTTGATGATGATTAAAACACTTTGAAAAAAGATGAGTTAAATTACAGGACGGACAGTTAAAATTTGAGACTTCTTCATACATTTTATATTTCCATTCCTCTTGTTGGACTCTGGTTTCCTTTCATGATCTATAGGTAGTTCTATTAGTGGTTGAGACCCATAATTTTCAATGATTGCAGGAATTCTTTGCGGTTGCTTCACTTTGGTTGTTGTTACGTATGCCAGGAGTTTAGGGGTTTGAAGACTTTTTTTATGACCAAGTTAATTTGGTAGATTAGTATGGCATTATACAAAATGTACCGAGCTAGGTCAGACGAGTTACTGTATTTGGTCTAGAATATGCATCCTCCCAGGGTGTATTTACCTATCAGAGGACCGTCTGGGGAGTTTCATAGAATGACATTTGTTCGACAGTGGCTTGGGCTTCCCCAAACACATTCATTTTACACCAATTGCTTAATTAAGGGATAGGACAGTCAATCTTTCTGGCATGAGTTTTGTCATCTGCTCTGGGCTAGGTTGTCTGTGCTGAGATTATAAAAACCAAGCGTTTTAAATTCTGTGTGGTTCTAATCTGTCCATCTCTGATCAAAGCAATGTATGCTTCATTCTATTTATAATGATGACTGTGACTATGAAGATGGACGAAGGAATAGTAACTTAATTATTTCATGAAACTGAATACCACTACTAGTCCTTGTAGCCCCATCCAACTCTTTGCAAGTCTGATTTTTAGTATACCT
Organism: Calotriton arnoldi; assembly: GCA_963921515.1. Lineage (NCBI taxonomy): Eukaryota > Metazoa > Chordata > Amphibia > Caudata > Salamandridae > Calotriton > Calotriton arnoldi. The sequence goes on along the minus strand of CAWUFW010004289.1, from coordinate 888,780 downwards.
TCTGGCTAGTGGACCCCAGAAGAGGAGGGGTGGGCCTGCAAGTGGCCTCAGAAAACAGCAAAACAATCAAGAGATTGAGGTAGGCCATAACGTTGTCTGTCTACAATTGTATAGGAACAACTGTGATGTGTGAGAGGACTCATCAGTGAGAAATAAAATCATCGGATGCCATATGTTTAGAATGTTTTTCTTGCTGGATTCCTCTGCTGATGGTAACTGAAAAGAAAACTAACACAAGGATTCACCTGACCAAAGCATGTTTCCATCTTCTCTTGCTGGCTGAGTTTTAGTCCTAAAAGAACTGGCGAGTCAAAGTAAAATTAAATGTAAAATATCTCTTCTATATGTTAAAGCTATGACATTCAAATGCGATTCTGTCTTTAGACATTGACCTTTTCAATAAGTACATAGTTCACGTGTCGCACCTAGGTACACTTAAACAGTCAAGAGCTGTTACTAGTTAATAGACCAGACACACAATGAGGTTCAGCAACAGAGCACAAGGGTTAAGGAATTTCACACGTTGAAGCCCAAAATATAGTCTCAGTCAAAGAAATATGAAACCCAAAACAGAAATGTGAAGGCAGATCCCTAAGAGAAAGTTGATGGGAAAAATATTCCTTACTCTCCAAAAGTGAAGCGCTTTGGCAGCCTCTGGGAGATGGCTTAACTCCCACAGATTTGCTTTTAGATATGTTCAGATAGGAATTACATTTCTGGTACTCTCTTGTTATTGGCGACTCTTAATTAATTGACAATATTCACAAGTCGAGTGTGTTAAATTAGTTTCACCATTATATATATTAAAACATTTTACAGAATAAATACTGCTTAAATGCGAGTCCAGTACACAAAACCTGCGTTTTCTGCGTTCCAATCCAACTTCATTGCTAAAATCAGTACCACCACTGACGTCATCGATGACGCCCACTGAGATCCCTTGGATTAGTGTGACCTTCAGTCGCCTCCAACTGATCCCAGAGAATGTGACTTTAAATTGCAATTAGAGCTATATTTTCAAAAGGTGCCAACCAATCAGATCGCGGTGGTTTGTGAACTGGTTTGTTGTTAGCGCTCTGCACAATGTACAGCCACTCAGATTCGTTTCCAGTTCAAACCTTCTTCGTGATGCGTTCAGTTTGCACAATGAAACTGTAATTTGTGTAATAGGAGAGCATATACATCGTCAAGATTCCAGCAGACATTCATTGACAAGCTCAAGGACTGTCATTCTTATGTACTGCTGCCGCCCTAAGGTTAAACTTGAATGCCGTCCCCGAGAGGTTACCCTCTCAGATAAAAGCAGCAAATGGGTGGTTGCTACGATTACGCCTGTAATTGAAAACTTACTTCGTTTGCAACAACGCTTTCCGCCTTGTTAAAAATAAGTCCGAAACATGCCCTGCAAAAAAAGGATAAGACTAAAAGCTAAATATACTCTTGTGCTGCCCACTGATGTGCATTCAAATGATTTTTAGACTGAGGCAATGTGAGAATTATTACGTCTTTGGCTTTATTTTTATTCGAGAACTCTTTGAACAGTTCACATTTGGAGTAGCTATTCACGCCAGCTGACACTTTTCATGTTATGCATATTTTAAGCAGTAAATCTTGCTATTTTAAAATCCATTCGAACCTAACAACTGTGCACTTAAGTTAGCGTGAACAAATACTAAAAACGCCCTACAATTTGGCTTCCACGTCTCTGAATTGGTATTTCAATGACAGATGTTTGTTGAGGCAAAAACCTCTGTCAGAACAAAATTAGGTGATCTATCATTTTAAGATATGGTCTTCATATACTGTTTACTCGAAGATATCACTTGCCTCAAGCCAATTTTGACCAAGAACATTCTGTGATATGGAAGTGATTTGTATATCATCATTTTTGTGATAAATGTACCTCTTGAACACAGAATAACCCACCATTTCGCAGTATTACTGTTAACATCCTACACCAGTAAATCTGTTCTGCGCTTTTATTACCACACAGACATCTTTACTTCTGTGCCTGCTCTTTCTGCTGAACATGATCATTGTTAAATTAAATTCTACACTATATAAAAACAATAAATATAAGCTTCCCATACATTGAGAGCATGCCAAAAATGGAAGGCTTTAAAATGCTTCTGCAATTGCATTTAGAAATAACGTAATGCCATCTAAGTTCATATTTAACTCTTTAACATAATTTTCTTCTCATGGATTGAGTTACAAGATAGTAAATAGTCTGTTAAACGCAAGATATTGGGTTGGAATTTTTGTTTTTATTCTAACTGTAGTCCTTGCAGTTCATATGTTTCATTACATTAAGAAAGAAGAGACAAAATACACAAAGACTAATTACTGAAATGTCAACAGGTTTTAAACCACACAGTCATGTTATAACGAGTGATTTTCAGTGCACAGACTGACAGGATGAATTCTCTAGGGTGCAGAGCGACAGGGGCCACTGAAGTCACTCCAGGATGGAAAATTGAGAGTCCCTAGTGACCCGCATTCCGAACACCAAGAGGAACATTTAGGATTAGTTAGAGCGGGTGGTGCTCCACCTTGAATTAGCTCCTGCTCTGCCAAAACCACAGTTCCCTGGCCCCATTTATAGGTGGAGAAACCTCCTGTAATAAAAACAGCCGGGCCTCAGCTATCTTTGCTATAGGAAACCCTTGAAAAGGTGGCCAAACACCACAGGGACTCTGGGCTGCTGAGGTTGACACAGCTTTATTTAGGGTGCTCATAAGCCACTGATTGTTCCTGTTCTGGACCATCATGCAAGGGATGGCAGTTGGATGGAAAATAGTAAAATGTCCCTGACTCTTCAGGTACATTGATTTTGTTCTTTTTCTGAAACAAACCTCCTTTGTGGTAGGTGTCAGAAAAATAAAAAAGAATGTCAAGTTGGCCCCAATGACATGAAAGCTTCCTTCAGCTTTGCAGAAAGTGCATCTACTGGACCGGCTGATGCACTTTCTGCAAACAGATCCCAATCAGCCCGGCTAGGTTTTCTAAATGGGGCGGATGGTCCCTCACTGAGGAGCCGAAGTCACGGACCTCCACCAACCTGGAGGCATTGTACTCTGACTTCCAGACTCTAAAAGAGCCTACACATATACAAAAGAAAATGAAAATAACCTTAAGCTCATTGACTCTCTAATTACATATAGCAAGAAGCCAGGATTAATTAAAAGAGGAGTGTAAATTGAGTCTAGGCAAAGTGGAAAATAATTATCAATAATGTATGGATGTCCACATAACACTTTTATAAACGTATCATACATACTAAATACATTCAGAGTACAAACTGTTGCTAGATAATAGAAAGCATATTTTAAACTGCTTAAGTATATTAGAAAATATGTAATAAAGTATATATTAAATATATTTAGAATATAATCAGTAGCCAGAATAAAATAACTATACAAAATAGAAAACATACAAACACAATTCACAAAAGTAAAACAGTAATGAGCAGCGAATCTCACAATGAGTAATGAGAACGTTAAACCCACATTAACACTGGGACCAGTTAAGGAATTTGGGAATTTACCAAGCAGGTATGAATCAAGGGCATGTGACTACTCTTGGCACAAAATGTTTTAACATTTTCAAAACTCTGAACACATCTGGAAAGGAAAGTGACATTATCTATGCAGCATAGCATTGAAACAGTAAGAAGTGAACACAGAATTCGCAAACAGTAAGGGCCTCATTACGATGGGGGTTGGACGAGTGTCCAACAGCCATTGTAGCGGGATGGAGACCATCCAACATGTAGTTGGCGGTTCCACCCGCCATATTATGATGAGACCACCTTTTAGGCAGTCAGAATCATGCCTTTTACTATTGCAGCAGTGGAAAAGGGCCGCAGCACAAGCTGCAGTAGTAAAAGGCATGTTTGGAAACATCCATGCACCGTGTGCCAGGCCCCATGTGGAGCCTGGCACACAGTGCATAAATGCTTGTGGGGGTACCACATGTGCCTCCTGGCCACATAGCGGAGGCCCACAGGGGATGGGGACCAGATAAGGGCCCCCAAAGTCCATTTCTGAAAGCCTTTCCATGGTGGTGGGACCTCCATGAAAAGGCTTTGGGAAATGGACATCGTAATCCCTACAGCGGTGTATGTGCAGACACCGCCTCCAATGTAGGGATTACTGTCCAACTGCCTCCCCCATGAGCTTCTTGAGCCTGTCAGAGGCAGTGGACTTTCCCCTCGCCCGCTGCGCTCCCTCTGCCGGTATCTTAATCCAGTGGTCGGGCCGTTGCTCTGAATGTCCGGCGGACCGCATCTGACAGTGGTGGTAGTCCGCCCGACATCATAATGAGGGACCAAATGTTCAGGAAGCTTCGAAATTCAGGATAACAATCTTCTCACCTCAAACAGTTTACTTTCTATCACTCTGTATGACTTATGGGTTTCAACGCTAATGGTTTGCAAAAATCTAAAATCAATACAGAACACACCAAACACGGATGCGATTCAGTAACTGTACTAAAGGTGCGTGCAAATAAAGTAGTCCATATCTCCGAATTTTTCCCTATAGTTTGAAGACACTAGGAAAGTATGTAAACCTCAGGTTGTTGAGTGAGACATAGGAACTTCAAGATGAAAAGCTTCTGTGGCTCATAAGAGATGAGAAGGGGGCCTTCAAGTCAGCTATCTAGTCAGGTGGGTGTTGGAATATCATACCTGGCAATGCCAATGGAACAAAAAGGATAAATTAACAAAAGGCAATTGAGTAAGAGGTCTGTTCATCAGGCAGAGTCATCACACATCTTATCTGTACATGTAGCAATTGATCTCTCAAGACGACAACCTGCATCTCCGATGAAGTTTTGAGGGATTCAGAGGTTTTTGTTAACAGCGGTTGTTCTCATGGTTATTTCTTCCGTATCTTGTCTCCGGTCTCTTGATGAGGGGTTTTGGTGCTTCAGGAGCTGGATTCTCTGGAGTGCTGCTTGGTGGGACAGCTTTGGTCAGGCCTTCATGCTTAGTACTAGTTAAGCGAAAGTGGGCAGCCTGCAGCTGCATTCTCTGAATACAGGGACAGCTCAGAGTCCACACAGGTCCTAATCCAAAAGATGTCCAGTGAGCTGCTGGGCACCTCCAACTTCTATTTACATAGGTGGAGGTTGAGTAGATAGCCATTCGTGATCAGTTTCCAGTGCACACATACATTTCCAAAGTCCAGTCAATCATGTTCAGTCAGTCTTTCACACTACAAACAGGTGGTTTGGAACATCATTTATTTCGGGCTGATGTAGGGATCTCTGCCTATTTTCAGGGCCACAAGTGCACTGCACAGTGTCTGATTTAGTGGAAAATTGTGTTTACTCCCTTTAGGAAGTTTTAAAAGACAGAGTAGGACTAATTTGGGGATAAAGTTTATCCTCTGTGGGCACCACATATGCTCCTCCTAGAAAATGCTTTCCTTATTGTAAAGAAAATGTTTACAAACAGTTACAGGCAACCCTAAAAGCAGATCTACAGTAATATTTGAAAAGGATTTGATCATAACTGACTCATTCTAATGATCAAAAAAGGTTAACATCAGCAAAGACAGTATTTATGTTTGTGAACATTTCAAACATTTTTAAAAATCAAAACAAAGGTGCCTCTTTCTGCTCCCAAACCTCTGGACTTTACAAGGGGTAGCTGGTAGACAACTGCCCCAGGTGCCAATAGGTACCCCATTGTTAGACATGGCATGTTTTTAATGGTTTCACCTGACTTTTTACTTTCTGACCTCCTGTTTTTGACTGTGTGCTAAACTTTCTTTGTGCTGGCATTAGGACTCTGCACTTTTTCACTGCTGACCAGTGCTAAAGTGAATGTGCTCTGTGTATAAAATGCAACAGCATTCGGTTTCTCCATGATTGGCATATTCGATCTACTGATAATACATTGCACTACATGTGCCCAGGGCCTGTAAATCAAATGCTACTAGTGGGCATGCAGGACTTATTGTGCCACCCACATGAGTAGCCCTTCAAACCTGTCTCAGGCCTGCTACTGTAGAGTCTTTGTGTGCAGTTTTAAACTGCTATTTCAACCTGGCAAGTTCACCTACTTGCCAGGCCCAAACCTTCCCTTTTATTATATATGAGTCACCCCTAAGGTAGGCCCTAGGTAGCCCCATGGGCAGTGGGAAGTGTATTTAAAAGGCAGGACATTACTTTGGGGTTTTACACGTCTTGGTAGTGAACACTGCTAAACTCGTTTTTCACTACAGTAAGGCCTACCTCTCCCATAGGTTAGCATTTGAGCTGCCTTGTAATACTTTGCAAGTGTAACTTTCAATTGGGAAAAGGCAGGAAGTTTGTTTTTGAATTGCTGGTCTGAAAATGGCATTTTAGGAAGATGGCATTGTCTTACTTTAACCATTCTGTGCCTCTGCCTGTCTCTGGAGTATATTTCTTGGTTGGGTGACAGCTGACTTTGTGCAGTCCCTCCAGACAAACACACACAAAGGGAGGTGAGTTGTGCCCTGCATATCCTGATGGCCCATCATCAGACTGATGGGTCTTCCTGAGCTAGTGTGAGAGGGAAGAGCTGACACATGCACCTGAATAGGGCTGTGCCTGTCCCCATACAAAGTGATGCAGACCCCCCCGTAGTGCGTCTGGAGCCTGGTCAGCAAAGGCAGGGTCCTGTGCACTAAAAAGACCTTGCCTTGAAATCTTCCTACTTCAAAGGCTAAAATGGGTATAAGCACTGGACATATACTCAGAACACTTCTGGAACTGAGGACATTCTACCAGGAAGAAGAGCTTTTGTGCTGACAAGAGGAACTTCCACTTTGCTGCTTGCTTTGCTGTGTTAGCCTGCTGCCTGCTGCTTCTTGCCTGGGAGTGAGAGGACTTGATTTAAATCTATACATCCTGCATCTCTAAAGGTTCTCCAAGGGCTTGTTGGGCTTGCCTCCTGTTTCTGAAGTCTCAGGGATATCAAAGACTTCACCTGCATCTTGCTACCAGCACCTGGGCTCCTCTGCTGTGAGTTCTGCACTGCCAAGTGGTGCCAAATCCAGTCCTGGGCTCTTGGAAGTGAGTGGTTGATGCTGCAACCCAAGAAACCAACACTTCAAAACCAAACTTTAGTTTGGAACTTGTGCATCACGCTGTGATATTGACGGATTGCCACTGCCTGCATGGAAGCCATGGAAACCGCTCGCTGACTGCGTGATGCGATGACCTTGACTAACAATGCAGTCCCGGCTTTGCCAACACCTCCCTCCGAATCACCACTGCTGCATGAGTCTCGAACACCGCATTGCCAATGTCTGCAATGCACCATCCCCAACTCCATCGCATTCCCGGCCCTGCGCAACTTTGTGCTAATGATTCACCTACAGACCATTGGTTTGACATCAACACCTCGTACCGATGCAAGGCACTCTTGACATCAATGCATCAACGATGTTGCCCAATTTCAGAACCAACACATCACCTTCAACAGCTACACATCCCTTACATTTTTCAATGCATGTCCCTCAGCTTCGACGCATCCAAGGTACTGTTAGTGGGTCTGCGTGACTCCTGTATCCAGCCCATGCTGAATCACGGTTGGACTGAACTTTTGGAGGTCCCCGGTCAAGCGCAACCGGATAGCTAGGCCTGGGTGTAAAACTCTGATCCGCTCCTGGAGTTTGCGGAATTCAACAACTATGCATTCCGCAGAGAATGGGGAGTTACCAATAAGCTCCGCACTCTGCAATGGAGCAGAATTTTTTGTTATTGGTGCACTTAAAATGTCATTTTGCACGTGCGGGAGAGACTATCCGGATGCTCACGAATGCCCATGAGATTTTCTAGCTGTTTGCAAGTGCCACGAGATTTTCTAGCCGCCTGCAAGCTCCCGTGAGCATTTGCTGCCTCTAACACAGTTTAGGCTGTGCTAGTGACTTCCGGCGGATGTTTTGCGACATACTCGCTCGTGAACCAGCATGATCTACAGCAGCTACAACCTGGGAAAGATTCTCTCTGCAAGAACCATCTAAATCTTCCTGAAGCGGCAATTTGGAGTAAAAAACCTTCTCAAATGGACTGTTCTCATTGTTGTTTTGTGCGAGGAGACCTTTTTGAAAAACTTTTTTCCAACAGCAATGAAGTGCCCCAGAGTCTCCAATTTGCTGTTCCTGTCCAACAGGCTCCTCCTAGTGATTTTCGCATCTCCTGGTCACTTTTCATTTGGATTTGGAGTTGGAAGGATCACTCTTGGTGTCTGCTGCACATGCCATTGTATTTAAGGACTTTGTATTTGAGATTTCACAAGTAAGTTAAAAGACTGTTGAATAATTTTTATTTGATTTTTTAAATTTATTGTGGTGGGGGTGGCCTGCAGTTTCAGTATGGGCCTAGTTATTTTTTGCATGTCATTTTTCTTATTTTGTAAAGGAAAAATGTAGCACAGTTTAGTACATTTTCTCTTTGTTTTTTAAATAAATTTGTAATATTCTTTTATTTCACTATGTGGCCTAGTCTGCCACTGGCCTTCAGGTCAGTAAGCCTGGTACTAGTCATGGGTGCATGAAACAACTGTTTCTGTGGTGTTTGTTGAATTGAAACATCGTTTAGGCCATGGATGGCATGGGATTAAAATACAAAATATGTTGAATTTTTAGTATTTCACGTTTTTTTCCTGAAAACAGTGTATAGGGTGGGATAATGCCTTTGGAGAATGTGTGTTGTTGAAAAAAGTTTGAGCCCTGTTAATTTTCATTTTTTGCATTGCTAAATTAATGCTGTTCTCTGTATTACCATGCCTCCTTTGTCTCGCCAGTGTGTGAGTGTGTTTGCCATAGGCCACCATTTGTCTTTGTCCCCCATGCCATGTGGCCAGGGACCATTTTGTATAGTCAGTGTCCATAGGCCTGGATGTGTTCTTTCTTTTCCAGGCCTCCTGCTTGTTGTTGTGACCATGCGGCTGGTGGTCATTTTGTGTAGCAAGCCGTGGGCTTTTGCCATAGGCCTGCATATCTGCTTTGTTGTGGCCATGCCTTCTTGCTGGTTGTCGTTGTGACTATGTGGCTGGGGACCATTTTGTGTAGGCAGCCAGTGTGCTTTTGCCATAGGCCAGCATGTGTTCATTGTTGTGGTCATGCCTCCTTGCTTGCTGTTTGACCATGTGGTCGGTGGCCATTTTGTGTAGGCAGGCAGTGTGCTTTTGTCATAGACCTGCATGTCTTCTTTGTTCCCCATGCTTTCTTGCTTGCTTGTTGTTGCTCACCATGTGGCTGACGGACATTTTCTGTAGGCAGCCAGTGTGCTTTTGCCATAGGCTTTCATGTGTTCCTTGTTTGTGGCCATGCCTCCTTGCTGGTTGTTGTTGTTTTTTTTTGCATGTAATTTTTATAAATGTTGCACAGTTTAGTACATTTTCATGTATTTTTTAATACATGTGCAATATTCTTTTTTTTTCACATTGTGGCCTAGTCTGCCAATGGGCCTTCCAGCCAGTGGGGCCAGCTCTAGTTATGGGTGCATGAAACATCTGTTTCTGTAGTGTCTGTTGAATTGAAAAATCATTTAGGCCATGGATGGCATTGGATTAAAATACAAAACGTGTTTTTTTGTGGTATTTCACATTTTCTTTCTCCTGCAAACAGTTTGTAGTTGGGGCAATGCCTTTGGATGATGTGTGTTGTTGTAAAACATTTTAGCCCTGCCAATTCTCGTTTTTGGCATTGCTGAATTAATGCTGTGTTCTCTGTGTTACCATGCCTCCTTTGTCTGACCACTGTGTGAGTGTGTTTGCCATAGGCCTCCATTAGCCTTTGTTTCCCGTGCCATGTGGCCAGTGGCCATTTTGTATAGTTAGTGTCCTTAGCCATGCATGTGTTCTTTATTTTCCAGACCTCTTGTTGTTACGACCATGTGGCTGGCAGCCATTTTGTGTAGCTAGCCAGTGTGCTTTTGCCATAGGCCTGCATGTCTTCTTTGTTGTGGCCATGCCTTCTTGCTTGCTGTTTGACCATGTGGTCGGTGGCCATTTTGTGTAGGCTGCCTGTGTGCTTTTTCCATGGGCCTGCATGATTCTTTGTTGCATATATATATATTCAACAAATATATATAGCTAGGGAAACATTATTTTAGTTTGTTTGTTTGTGCCTGACTGACTAATGCAGCCCCACTGTTTTTCTGTCCTGAAGAGACCCCGCTAACGACAGAGGGTCAAAACGTCATCAATTACTTACAAAGGATAGTCCAAAACACTAGAATATTCTCTAGAACACATGATTTATTCCAAAATTGCAATGGACACCCTTTAACTCCAATAACCAATTCCTTGTTTTAAAACTGTCACTTAACTTTACTCACCTTTTGGTTATGGTCACTCCACTGTGGTCACATGAGTCACAATCTTTTTCTTATAAATATATATGTTAATAGTGTCAATACACAGCAAAAGTTTATTTTTTTGTATAATTGTCTATCTTTCTTTAACGTTGTTGCAAATTAAAAAGCACTCACTTCGGCTGAAGTGAGCGTTGAATAAGTAATTTTGTTGGGCTGTTTCTCTCCAGTCATATGTGTTTCCCGGAAGTCATTAATTAATCAAATGTAAATTGAGGAATCAATTGAGTTTTTGAACATATTGACTGTATCAATAAGCTGTTTTTGCTTAAATCATTACAAGTTAGTAGGAACTTGTTGAAAACAAAAAAATCTCTGACTCTGCTTAAATCACTGCAAGATAGTAGGAACTTGCTGAAAATCCTTTGACTTAAATGAGTTCCTTATGAACAATTGTGCCTAAGCTGATGCCCCACTGTCTTAGACACATTTTATTGCCGGATTGGAGTTGGACCAGTGTGCAGTGAAGAAGCCTCCGCCATTACCCGAAAAGGACATTGGAGAGACAAATTTGTGCCTGCCTCCATCCCATGCATATCTATCCTTTCTTTATTCAGATAGGTGGACCACCCCATGTTATTTGATTTACAAGACTGACCACTGTGTATTTAGTGAAACAATGGATCCCCAATGTACCACCGTCACCGTGCCTGAATTAGAACAGGTAAATGGCATGCATGCACTAAAGGAGTGATATATTTTAAGAGTGATTGTTGTTTGTGAGTGTGTTGAGATGATTCCTGTGGTGGCAGGCAGTGAGACTCTGTGTTTATTATTTAACTATTAAGCTTGATTGTGTTTGTGATTATTAATTTACAATGTTAGTGGCCTAACAACGGGTGATCATTTTTTTCCTGAAGGTGATTTATTTCCTTCCCTTTCGACACTTAGCAAGATTTGTTTGCTGGGTCCACACTGCTTTGTTTTCTGCTTCACATTCCTCAAAGAACCAACCAAAACCAGTCCCTTTAGCTAGCAAACACAAATATTGTCTACACAATAAATGACTCAATGTTTTTCTTGGTGTTCATTATTAGCATTGGACTATGTCTACAGGTCGATTTGTTACATTTGAGTCTGATCTAAGACGGTATGGAGTTGCACACATTAGCTACTCAGAGTCATGAAGATGATGGAAGGACTCAGACCGTGAGTACTTCAACAACAGCCACCGGAAGAAGAAAGTTATCAACTTCATGGAAACCAACATTTGGTGATGACTCTAAGAGGCCTGCTCAAATCAGTGGAGTGGTGTTGAGAGAGGTGTGTTGATTTTACTTGATTTGGGAAATGCAATGTTGCTGAGGGTGTGTGCTGGCTGGCTCAAATGTGAAACTTTGTGGTGGTTGGGCAAGGGGCCTGTTGTTGTAGGAAACTGGAGACAGACCTGTGGTGATCATCACATTATGCATGTGCTAGGCTACATATTATTATTATTATTATGATGATGATCATGAAAGTTGTGAGTTTGATCATCCCTATAGTACATGTGGCCATTTGTCTGTGATTGTTGGTTGTTGCAATTGCTCTCACCTAATTGCTCGCACATCAGTCATAAAATGAATGATTGCAAAAAGGACTTTTCTTCTCTCTTGCGCTGCCTCTGAGTCTTCTTGGTGCACTCCTTATGAAGTTTAACTTCTGTCCTTCTCCTTGATTCTACAATATTATTTTGGTTTTACAATCCACAGGCCTTTTCTTCTCCTGCACCAAAAGACAAAAGCGCCATAACACTCACGCTTAACTTACCGGACCGCATCAGACAGACAGGCACCCATGATTGATGGACAATCCAAGAAGAATGCAGATGCACATCCCAATTTGGCAATTCAGTATCATTTTTCCTTTTAAAATAATTTTTTAGAACTGTGTGTGTTGTTCACCCCACTCCTACATAATTTGTATTTACTATTTTCCAAACCAAGGTCACAGAAAATGTAGATATATAATAAATATAACTTGGTTCTCTCTGGGGCTGACAGGCTGGGGTTGCACTGCATTTAAGTTAACTGTGTCATAATCATTCCTTCGTTTCCTTTTCCTCCCACAGCAGATCATGGTTGGATGCTCATTGCCCAGATGAATATTGTCTTTGTGTAGTGTTTGTCTTTGTCACACCTTTCCCCAAATCCCCTTTCCCATCCTTTCACCAACCCCTAACCCTCTTCTCCCGGGCAGTGTGATTTATTGAGGTGTGACTTCATAATTTACACCATTAATTTATCACACACGTGGTAGTGCGGATGTAATGAAAGCAACACCAACTCAGTGCAGGATCTTCAGTTCTACTTCTATTACCAAAACAATAGGCCACACTGGCCCCATTTACCCATCCCCATGCATAAGTAATCGGAATTTTAGATATGGAAGAACATAATTCGTCAGCATCATCATTCAGGCATTGTTTTGCGTAAACCCTAAACCTTGTCCCTTTCATGATTCGAGTATTTACTACTTTAGTTTCAATTAAAATACTAGTTCACCATTGGTCTGAATAATTTAGTACTACATGTTATATTTTCCCTACCAGGTATTCTTTATTGTGTAGTAGTTTAGTCTCCATTGTTTGTAAAGCTATGATACCATAATATATACAACCCACTAACTCAGTTTTTATTTAAATTTAGTTGCCTGCAATGAATAATCCTTCAGAATAATCCTACAGTTGGAGTTTACCTAGGTAGGAGAAGGACCTGGCTTCTCCTTTACTGTTAGTACACTAGCCACTACCACCACAATGGCACCTTGGGAAACCATGCAGCCCTCGCTCAATCTATTCAGTTAAGAGAACTATGGGGTGTTGTTATGCAATGGATAGTTGGAAACTCCCCCACCTCCCCGTATTAGTCAATACTGTAGACTAGACTTCAGAGACTAGGAGAGTAGTAGTAGGACAAGTGTAGCACATAACTAATTGTTATATGCTATCAGCTGATTTTAAAAACAGACTGCTGCTGAGCTAAAAGGCACCAGTGCAAAGTAAAACACCAGAAAAAAGATTTGAAGCATAAATACCGATATTTATATTTATTCCCCTAACAGCAATATTATATTATAAACCCACCCCTTCAACCTTAAACTGGCCCACCCCTCTCCCCAAACACTTCTCCCAGTCCCCAACCAATGTCTAAAGTGTCCAAAAGTAAAACTAAAGTCAACTGTCCCGGTCCCTATTCCCAACCCACCCACAACAAGTCCCACCCATCAAATCAAAGGTGGCAAGGGGCAAAAGAGACCACTAGTAGTGGGCTAGGAGCTTTTTATTGTGCCCCGCCATCTTAATTTGCCTGGCTTCTATCGGGTCCAGCCTGAGCATGATGCGGCAGAATTTGCTTTGAGAAATTGACGGGGGCAGCAGTGATGGAACGCCGGCAGGTGGCTGCCAGGGGACTGCAGCACCGGTGTTGAGAGGCTGGAGGCACTAGTGGTTTGCTGGGGCCCTGGGCAGCAGCCTCCTCCTCCTCCTACTTTTGGGCCACCAGCCGATCGGTATGCATCCCGTATAGCCTCCAGCTTCTGCTACTGTAGCTGTGCTGCTACATCCTGCCGAGTTGGGTGACCACTGATAGCAGGAGTAGCTAGAAAGAAAAAAGAGAAATTATAAACAATGCTCCTGTGCAAAACACTTGTTTAAAATTGTGTAGTGGGTGGCACAGTAGCAGTACATTGCTGGTCCCCTAGGGCCATTTGATTTGATGTGATTAGAGTCAAAGCCATTACCGACACATGCCTGACATAAAAACTAATGTCAAATGGCAAATGCACTAACTGTCTGAAAGGAATTAGAGCAGAATATAAACACAGCACAACAGTTTAAAAAATACTGTTATTTTTCAAACTTTTCAAGGATTTTCTAGTAAAAAAAAATAAACAGACACTTTGTGTGGAAAAATAAAAATCAATTGCCTCTTGTTAATAATGAGTAAGGCATTATGCATCATGGAGTACAAGTATTCTCTCTCTTGTACTAAATTAATGGATGCATGCTAGCTTAGCTGGCACCCTAGGTGTACTCATTACTAGTCACACTTTGCTACTCTCTGCAGTCTGCAACTGGGGCAGTTGTAATGGATAATTATCTTATTCCAATGGCCCTGCTCTTCTACAAAATGCCTTTCAAATCAATCTTAACTAGACTACAAGGCAGATTAATATTGATACACGTCAATATCAATTATACAGACATCCTGTCCTCCATAAGCAGATGGTGGGAAAAGCTATGCACTGCAGTACAGGGAAAGTATTAAAGAACAGGATATGGAATGCTTTTGACTCGTTTGTCACAGACTATCCCATCCGCAAATGTTAGCCGAGGCAGTTACTTAGTCCCACTTAATTCCCTGGCCTCACCCTCCACCAAACTTTATAATTTGTTTTTCCAACAAATACATGTGCTTGGCAGTAAGGAAAGGAAACTTAAATTACTCTACTGCAGGGTTAGTTAGAGGGACTAGACCAGGTAATTTGACGTTGTAATGATCATCATCATGAGCCTAAGCTTTGGCTTCTGAGTCACTGTGGTTGACAATGTTGAAAGGGAAGAATTTGAACAGGCTATAAATCAGTTATGGAAGCCTTGATTAAATATATCACTTGGCTAGAAAAATTTGGCCCATGCATAGAAAGGATTTTTCAGATTTTTGGGGAGGCTTGGGGGACAGAATTTGGGAAAGAATAAAGGAGTGAAGTAGTACTGGTAGGAAGTGACTGATTGGGCACTGGGATGGAAGGGAAAAACACCTTCTTAGTTCTTTTCGTATTGCCATGCATTGAAAACTTTGTAAATGCCACATTAAGTCAAGCAGACGCACATTGCACAGCCAACACTGCAGTGACAAATTGAACATTGCAGTGGTTAGGTCATCATGGGTGGCACTGGCAAAATGCCCTAGGTAGGGAGGGAGGTGTTGATTGATGATGGGTGGGTTACAATTATCTGCCTCGCTTAAAAAAATACTATGAGTCAATGGGGTAGACAGAAATACCACCCACAGAAATACCACCCCAACCCTTTGAATCAAAGCTTGGATAAAACAATTCTAAGCAAGTGAAATAGGTGAGCACGGCCCTATCCAGAAGACCTACCTTCTTCATCCAAGCAATTATCCATTCATCATTTCATTGTTCCAGTATTCCTGACCCTTGGCATGGATACACACCATTTAAGCTTTATATAATTCTCTCATCCAGTCTTTGACCATTGAAAAACATCCACCCACATATATCCATCCATCCATCCAAACATTGCTCTCAATGCACCTTTCGCAAACATCCATTTGCCCATTCAAGCATCCTTTCACCCATTCACCCATCCTGCTTTAACCCACCCAAGCATTCCTTTCACTCACCCAGGCAGGCATCCTTTCCACCATCTACTTTCACCCACCCAGGCAGGCATCCTTTCATGACATATATCCTTTCATCCATCCTTCACCACCCATGCATCATATCACCCACCTTTATGCATCCTTTCACCCACGTATTCATCCATGCATCCTTTCACTAATATTACATTCCACCCATCCTTTCTACTTCCATCCTTTTTATCTTTTCTATCAACCCATTGTTGTCAAACTTAATTTAATATCAACCTTTGTCTGCTGAGTTCCAGATAGAAGAGGCCATTAACTACTCAACTCCCGCTGTATTTGCTAAAGCAGGGTGTTCACAAGTCAACACCCTTGCAGTGAGTATATATTACTAATTGTCGATTACAAGCAATCTGGCTTACGACCGCCCATCCCTGCCACTGCTGGGACTCCTCCTTCATCTGCCGCTGCCACATCCGCTCCACTGGCACCCTCACTGCCAGCTCCGGCACTGGTGTTCTGTGCGGCCAGAAAAAACATTACACATTTTATTTTAGATGCCAGATGCACCTCCCTCACTATTTTCTTTTTTGTCAAATACAACTACAATACATCACAACAGTTTGGTTACAGTATCTATTCTTCTATCAAAAGAAGGCATTTTGTTGGTTGGCAATGTTTGAAAAGCCAGGTAGTCCAGCCAATCAAAAACATTTTGTAATGGAAGGGCAGAAGTTACTATGACAAATCCTAGTCAATGAAGCACAGTGAAGAGATGGAATAATGGATCAACGAAGGACATATTGTCGTGGATGGGAAATGCAATAGGGCCATCCTCATACTTTGAGCCATGCTGCACTGTCAACTGCTGGTATACTATAACAATAATGCATACACAACATTGGGGGTTCCACCATGTCCATGAACACCCTCTCATTTTGCTGTTTGATAATGGGCAAGAACAGGAAAGCCTTCTCAACAAACATACATACAATAACTTACTTGGGCATGCAATCTTCACAGTAGAGTAGAAGTACCTGGCCTGAAATGGGTTCCCTGAGTTTTACAGTACCACCAGTATGCAAGATATATAAGGCGAGAGGGAAAGCATACTGACAAAGCAGAAAAAAGGAAGCTACAGAACAGACAGACTAGTACAGACAGATTGAAGTCAATTACAGTAGCTTGAACTATAGAAAATCAGTAAATAGGATAAAGCAGGGATAAGAAAAATTTAGGAAACAAACAAATAGAATGAAGATGTGTTGGAAAACAATTAGGAGACAGGCACAGCAAGAAGGAAAAATAAATCTGAATTGTGGAGTGGTAAAAGTTAGGGAAATAATAATATTAACAACAGGAGGACTTACTCGGGCCAGTAGAGCCATCTTCTGAGGCACTTGTGAAGGCAGAGGTACCTCTAGCTCCCTCAGCCGCCTCGCTGGATCCTCCAGGCCCATCCTTCTTCTTGCCCCTGAATGCTAATGTGAGAGATACATAAAATAAGATTAGTGATACAGTTAATAATAATCTCCACAAAAATATTTTGACAGGGAAACGCAAACACAGTAACATTGAACTTTTCTAAATCAGATTTCCTATAGTACTACTAGTATCTGTGGACCTATTCCTATTTTCCTAAACCTAACCCTATTCCAAATTTCTTAAACTACATTTTGGAACTACTTATAAACTGCAACGAATTATCTTCGCTTCTCATCTCATTCTAAATCTCTCAGTCTCAAGTTACCCCCTTTGACGGGTCCACTCAGTCTGCATTTTCTTTCAATGCATAGATGCATGCATACTATACATCATTGAGAAATTGCTTGGGGTTGGAACTGTTTGAGCTACAAAAAAATAAAGGCACAGAGAAATGAGAGAAGGTGCTAACTCACTAATACTAATAACTACCACTATCTTAGTGACAGGAGGACAGAGGAGTCTCTGCATGACTTCTTAATTAAACAGCCCAAGCGAGTGCCGATGAGTAGGATTAGGTAGCGCTGCCGAGCACCCATCTACTCTATGATCAGATAATATTTGTAACATAAACTTAGCTTACCTGAGTGTGAGCAGCATGCTTGCTATTTGGGAAATAAATATTAACATAGATAGAAAACAACAACAACAAAAATTATTACTCACTGAGCACTGCAAACTCCACACCCAGCAGGTCCTGGTGCTTATCCAGGATGTCAACCCACTTGTACGTAAGCTGTTATTGGGTGTGCCGGACCACAGAGCAGCGGCATACAGCCCAGTGTAGCCTCTCCCACTGCTGCCTATGTTCCTCGAGGGCGTACCCACTGCCAGGCCTGCCGTCTGCTGCCAGGGTGGAAAGGTGGTGGCGCAGCTCATAAAAAACTAGCGCATACCCATCCACCTCTGAAAAGATCACGCGGGCTGCACCCCTTCACGGCACCGCCGACCTCAATGTAGCCGGCTGGTGGTGCTGGTTTGGGGGGTGCCTGGTGCTCCCGCTCCCATGCTCTGCCATGGGGCTGCGTGGGGGAAAGAGAAAAAATTAGAATCAGGAAGGAAGGAATGAAGGAAATAGGAAAAATAAAAAAGTACAAAAGCCATGCAAAAAACACAAAGAATTTGGAAAAACCTAAAATTCAAAAGCACAAAAACACAGGATAAGGTAGTAAATAAAAATGAGGGGTAGATAAATTTCAGAAGGGTAGGATTAGATAAATTAAGAGGGATTCAAAAAGTAGGCTCCAGCACCATAAACAGAGCAAAAACAAGATGGCCTCGCCCATGCAAACTGTGTTGTGCTGTTTGTGTGTGATTTCCACCGCAAGAGCGCATCACGCATTGCGTATATCGTGCGAACAGGAGCAGAGAGCAACTCCGCCAGCTCGCGGAACTCGGCATAGCACTGCAGAGGTTTTTTACCACTTCGCAGAGTTTTGCGAACTCTGCCTGGGCATACAGATAGCCCCATTTGGAGCTATTGATTTCTAGGCACTACATTTTGATTTAATCTTGCAAAATGTATTACTTGACTTGTGTATGTTGGATTGTTGTCGTTTTTATCTTATTTTACTCAGATAAATGTTGACTATTTTTCTAAACTGGTGTGGAGTACTTTTGTGGTGCTTTTACTGCATTCTTGTGTGTGTGTGTGTGTATGTGCACAAATACTTTACATGTTGCCTCTTTAGTGTAGCCTTACTGCTCTGTGCCAAGCTACCAGAGTGTGAGCACAGGTAAACGTTTAGTGTACTACACTTACCCTGACTAGGATTGGGGTTCCTGTTTGGACAGGGTGCATACCTCTGCCAACCAGAAACCCAATTTCTAACGCCCATTCACTATAATCTTATGTAACAACCCATTATGGTTTCTACAAAAGGAGCCGGGCCTGCCCCCTATGGACTTGCATGGTGGGGAGAACAATGGAGTGTCTTCCCACCGAGGACTCACCAACATGGTAACCCTGAGGAGGACAACTCTGTACGTTCAAGAGTGCCTAGGGATTAGGAGTCCCACAAACTGTTGTAAAACTGGAAATACAGGATAACTTCAGAAACAAAGGGGAAAATGGTGAGGATGACAAGCTGAACCCTGGGAATGAAGATGGACAGGTGAGTTGTTAAACAATCCTCTCAGGCCGCCATACAGACAAATGTGTATTTTTACAGTTATGCAGCATGAATACTTACCAAGGAAAAATACTCAACATGGCTTAAGTGACACACGATTAGCACATCAATTGGTGTATGATATTTCATTGGCCAGGTACTGTACTTTATATAAGTACGCAATTTTTTAAGTCCAGGAACTGTAAGAGGTCCTTCTTGGGTAATAGTGAAAATTCTCGCCAGTAGAAGGCACACAGGAAAATGAAAGAATGAATATGTGAACTTTTGAGGCCCATTCGTTTTTAAAAGCTACCTCTCGACGTCACATGGGCATTTTTCAAGTACTCTCACAGAATTTAAAAACTTTTCTTTTCCTTCTATCTGTGCTCAGTTTCTGAAAGTAAGATTAAATCCGCCAAGTTATCCCGTTCTTTCAAACATGATATGAGAGCTCTTTCTGTCGGCGACTTCTCATTCCAATGTGAGCTGGGTCAGAAGGAACTGCATATCATCTGTGCAGTCAGCTGTTAAATTCTTAAACTAAAATTGATATTGTTTTTATAAAGGTACTTTACACAGCGTAAAACCTTATTATGATCTAATCAAAACAACAGCAAATTCAAATAATTAAGTTCATATTTAAGAGTACACCACTAAAAAAATAATATTTTTGTTGTAGTTTTTACCACATTTCTTTCAGAAAAATTGTAAAATGAGTGATGTACTTAATTCTTATAATTCGTATACTGTACTCCTTTTTGGGAAACTGTATTTAAATAATCAGCAACTAAAAAAATGTGTTTCTGGCAATGGGACTCAGTTTTACGCGAACCAACCAAAAACCTCCTTGCATGCCTACCGAGACAAAATGTGACATACAATTTACCCTACAGCGACAGATTCCTATCAAGGCTGCTGGGGTTCAATTTGCATGCTAAACTGCTTCGAAAAGATTTCATCTGTTTTTACATTTTGCGACGAGGCTCATATTATACAGCTCATTACAAGTATTCCTAGCTCTTAGACAATGGCTCTACACTGTGTATGACGAGGCTAATGAAGTAGAAACCTTTAACAACAAATCATTTACAATTTTCTGTGTTATATTTCTAATGGAAGGAATTTTTAATCATAAGCGAATGTAATCATTTATGTTAAGCAACCCATGCACTTAGCCAATGTAGCACAAACTGCTATTAAGCAAAACTTACAACATTAAGGCAAAAGAACCCTAAGTATTGCAGACTTTGCAGTTTACACACTGCTGCGGTTCACATTACTGACAACTTGGAAACATAACCATCAGTCTAGGCTGCACCTATAGAAACATTTATGAGGCAATCCTTCAATCTCTTTGAACAAATGAAACAGATATTTAACTCGGGCCTCTGTTTCTTGTTGTGTATCCGTTTCTCATGGGACTGAAAACGTAACAGAGAAAGGAAATGTAGTAATGTACAGAGGACAGTGCAGAGTTTGTTGTTTTAATGAACTCTGGGAGAAAATAATCTATCACTGCTGGCCACAATAAAGATCCTCAACTGACTAATGTGCCTCACAGCCAATAATAAATAATTTATATAAATTGCACTGCACTTCAGAATAATATATGATACACAGACAAACAAAAAGAGACAAACAAAAAGAGGCAAACAAAAAGAAGTCAATTATTTACAGTTAAGGTTCCAAAAAGAACATATAAGTCATAGTAAACAGGAACATATTGGGTATTATTTCTTTATGGCCTCAGTTTGAAGAGGTGTAATTCTGAAATATCAACTCATATACGAAAATCAAAGCAAGTTATAATGTTTTAAAATGGTGGCCAATCTAGTCTGCACATAACAGGAAAGCCTAGTATAAAAGCTTAGTGAGAGATTTTTTACTCTGGAGTTTATGTTCAAATAAGAACCATTTATGAGATGATATCAGATGAGAGCCAGCTAGGTGGACGTGTTGGATAGAAACTCTTGGTCCTTAAGGACTTTAATGAGATACATTTGAAGAAAATCAGAGGATTATACGCAAAAGGGTGCAGCAACATTTCTGTTGGTGTAGCAAGATATAAAGACGTAATGCGATGTACCACATGAAGAGCCTGTCACTGCGCTACTGAAAATAGTGAGCAAAAAACTATATGTGACTGGGGTTGCAGAAAGTTAAAACAGCTGGCAATAGCTGAACACTGTTTCTTGGCCTTGAGGTGGTGAGCGTGAATATGCATATCAAGCATCTGCAGCAATGACAGTGCCTCACCCTCCACATATCAAGGCGGAGCTCTGGCATTGACACGTCAGCCTAGTGCGCAAAATGTGACCCTAAACAGTCATTGAACATGATTATCAAATTACTGTCAGAACAAAAACAAAGAGCATTCATACACCAATGATAAATCGGCTAATAAAGAATTTTTACACTGAATAAATATTCAGTGAAATTTAACACTGAACACACATCTGTGAGAATTTGACAAATTTCACCATGCAATTAATCTTTTTCTAGACACACATAAAATCGATTCATAGCCTGAAGATAGCATATCATTTCACATTCACTGGGGGAATCAGAGCCCCTCCTCACTTCAGCATGACATAAGCCCAGATCTTAGAATATCTATAGAACTGTTCTAAATGTCACTGTCAATGGAGACTGTTTTCCAAGTTTTACCAGGACTCTCAAGAAATTGTTAATTTAAAGCAGGTAGCCAATTGTGCAGGTTGTATATTAGAAAATTGTTCACAGGATTATTTTCTGACATAAATATTGTGCATTAAAGAGGGTTGGCAAAAGATTGTCCCATTTGGTGAAGATTTTCTAATATTACAATACTTAGGACACAATATATTGTCAGATGATGTACTGGGAACGATATTCTGGAACCACACCATCCTGAATGCTGATTGAGTGCAACTTTCAGTTGGGAATGCCCAAAAGACACATGTATCAATAATACCCCACTCACAAACATCAGAAAAGTTGGTATCATGTTCTCAGTGGCCTTTTTTATGCTAGCATAAATAATTTCTCATACAGAAGACTGGTATTTGATTGAGGGTGTACTCAAAATGATAAAAGCCAAATACTAGACTGCAAACAGAAAAACAGTATGCTGCTTAGGTTAAAAGCTATCAGAGACAAAAGTCAGTATATTTACAAGGGTTGGGATCTTATACTCCCTGCCTATTCAAGACTTTTCAATCCTTTTTGGCTTTCCAACATGGCTCCACCACCACACTGGCAAACTACCACACTAGTTTCAGACCAGCAATCTTTGTACATAAATACCAACAATCAACTTCATTCAGAAATTAAGGAAAACGTCCAATACTACTATATTGACAAGTAATCCACTATCTTTAGTAGCCCTACCACGGCATAATGAACACTGGCTTCTTGTTCTAGTAATGTGACACTCAAACTGTGGATGAGTCGCTTAGACATGCCTTCCACATTTCACTTGCACCCATCACTCACTTGCTGTCTGTAGAATCATCAAAGACCTTCATGGTGGCAGCATGCTTAATCTGTGGCCGTTGCTACAGAATACAAATACCGCCAACAAATAAATCATCCCCTAAATCCGAAGGTACAATTTCTGACCCTGTTGAACCTGTTTCCTGTATCCTTAGGCTTCAATGCCTAAAATGTTATGAGATCAGTAGAAAGAGCTTAGAGATAGATAGATGGATGGATAGATAGACCATAAATATTTACAGAAATAAGAAAATAATCACCTATTCTAATCACACTAACTTGAAAATTATCAGTAAACATTCAGCACATGAACAACAAATTCCTCTACAGTTAAGGGCTGCATCATTTCCATCAAACCTCACAAGCATGTATTTCGTACAAATGTCATTGAGGCTGTAGTTTAAATGTCTCCGCTAATGATTGCCCGATTATATTTTATAAAAACCTACATAGGTAAGTTACACATGTCTATGAAACTAGCCGTTGGCCAAAACCACACACCTCTTTGGTCTTCACCAAGTGCCTTGATTGCCTGAGGCCATAGATGCCTCAAAAACAGCACACTTGTCTACTTTTATTTACAACACTGGCCATCAGCTTTAGATGTAGTTCTGACACAGGTCCTAAGCTCCCCCAGCTGAATGATTTTTTGCGCTCCTCAAGTTCCATTCTACTCATCTGACTGACCTGTAGCCTAGCCACCTCCAATACTATTTGAACCAACATTGACTAACGTGGTTTTTATACACACTTGTATGTTATACAGTCATGGGTATACTACTAGCAACATCTACCAAGAATAGGTGGAGCAAATGTAATAATTGATCTCTGACAACACAACCCACATCCCATGCCATTCCCTGAGTGGAGATTCAAAGACACACTGGCACCTATTATTAAAGATATCTGTTAATAAAATAAATCTAGTATTTAAAAAAATATTATTAATATTAATCTTTATTAAAGAATAAAGATGGGAAAGACAATGCCATTCTCTGCTATCAAAAGTCAGAAATCACCCAATAATGTAGATTAATTAAAAAAATGTTTCAGAAAAGTGATTCAAAGCCAACAAACATGTCTTTCTTGGTCCAGGTAGAAACAGTTCCCAATTATCTAATTTTTTAGGATGCAGGCTAAGGAAAAGTCAGTGGCCTCTAGTGCACTGGAAGAAGACCTAAAGATTGGAAAATCAAACAAGCAGAGAATCATGAGCCATGAACCATAGATTTTCAGAAAAAGAGTCCAAGGCATCTCCGATTCTATGCGTCCTCCACCATCACTCATGAGACAAGTGAATCTCCATTGCCCATGCTTCAGCAGCATTATCCAGTATCTAAAGCCATTGACTCCTTAGCAGAAGTTAGGTTAAATCCCATGGCATAATGATCAGTTACTAACCAGAAGCAATTCAGGCAGAACTGAAATACTATTTCAAAGTCCACCAGCCTTGACACATCCTAAAGAAAGACAAGAAGGCTATTTCATCAGTCATCACATTTGTTGGTCTTTTGGGCAATGCTGGATCCTCCTTAAGTAGGTCAAGAATTTATGCCTCTGCCATATGCATATACAGCTGCACATGGTAAATTCAATAGATATTAAATTGGTCGCAACACAGGGCAACCCTTCCCTTCCATAATCCATAATGGCACTTATCTCCAAGGCATTGCGTTCTATAAACTGAATCACAGCGACACCTTTTAGAGTTGAGGAATTGATGACTTAGCCCTCTGAGTGCTGAAGCCCTGAATGAGGTATTAAAATTGCTCCCAGAGCAGAGATGGCTTCCACTTTCTCAGTGGTAACTGTGCGTTTGTGGGACAACATAAACTTTGGGATGGTGCCAGAGTGATTCTATGCACCGCCTCAGGATGTGCTGGCCTGTAGTCCCGATAGCTCACAGTGCCTCCATAAGTACCCCAAACCTAAAATGTATGGATGTGGCAAACTAAGAACATGATAACCCTGGCTCCACAAGGAATCGTGGTAACAGGTCTAGAACTTTTTCGCTTAGTCACTCGTGCACACCCAGAGAGATACATATGAAATACACAAAAAGGCATTTCAATATTTATTGAACCATTGTGATTCTTGTGTAGAATATATGTGCTGCAATGATTAATAGACAGCAGCAGATGAAAGTGATTAGCAATATGACAACAGTGAAAAGGATAAACAAGTCCACCATTGTGCTAAAGTAGTATATATATGATGGCATATGAGTATTATGTATAGTGTACTCCTACTATGCACTCCGTAACCTTGTTACCTGGGGCGGGTGACATGAAAAAATCAGCTACTTTATGATCTAACTCCCCATTACCTTTGGGTGAATGTGTTCAGGTCCCCGTCTAGGTCACAAGTTGGACATCCCTCCTCGCAGAGGGAAAACTGGAATCAGCTGAGCTGAGACCCCAACAAACAGTGACCTTGCAGTGACAGTAGAGTGCTCCTCTGATTTGGACACGGAAACGTATGCATGTATATATATATAATAACCATATCCATGCTTCCATGCGAGGCCTCAGCAAGGCTGTCATTGTTTATCCACTTGTGATAGCTTTGTCCCTTATGGACAAACAACAAACAACATTTGCACAATGGATGTTTAAGCCTTGTACTAAATGTTCAAGGTGTCATGATAGTGTGCCTGCGAAGGGAAAATGTAAGCAATACGGCTTTTGAGAAACTAATCCTGCACTGTCAGCAAGCAAATGTGTGTCAAAAGTCATTGTGTAGAAAAGAAGGCAACTTAAGAAACGTGTGCATGTAAAATGGCAGCATTTCTTCCCGGGCCTAACCCGGCCATGTGACACAAAGAACTGGGTGTGGTGGGGTGTTTTCTATTCCTCTGGAAGGATGGCCCCTAGGGCAGTGCCATGCTCAGGAACCTAATTTCCTTCAAAGGGCCCTCTCCTGTCACATTCTGATATCAGATGAGACCTGGACAGGGCCCTTTAATTGTTGGTCCAGTCACGTAGGCCCCTAATTAGAGTGGGGAGAGAGCTGCCCAAAGAACTGGTTTGAGCTAACCCGAAAGGAGGTGTTGCTCTTTTCCTTGGCCACACCTCTTGTATGAGCATGTGAGCTCTGCACAAGGGCAGAAGGGTTTCACAGTCTTGGATTCAGGCAGAGAGAGGCACTGTGGGATTGTTTGCAGTAGGACACACAGGAAATAAATTGGGTAGTGTAATCCCTGGAGACAATTATGCAGTTGGTTAGGAAGGAGCCAGGCATCACCACCACCCACAAGCTGGTACCAGGCACACATGTGGTATCCCCATTACCCTTCTCAGAATGCTTCTGGGCCTGAGGTAGATCAGAAGAGGATTAATTCTAATACCTGAGAAGAGCCCCAAATGACTGGACCTGCTCTCACTTGTCCCCAGGACAAAGAACTGGACTCCAAAGGTCATAAGGCTGACATCCTGTTCAAGCTACGGGGACACAACAAGCTCCAGAGGCCTTTCCTGAAGACTTTTAGCTGACTAATTGGACCAACCCAGGACCCTGCTGATGCCCACTGCTGAAGTGAGTCTTGATCCCCAATTGTTGTTCCTGATGTCCTGGAACTCTTGTCTGTGTTTGACTGGACTTCTCCTAACACCCCTGAAAACCTGGGACTTCAATTTTTTTTTTTACATCTAGACCGTCAGAGGACCGGGAAAAACATACCATGCCGATTCAAAGTGCATGCTTTGCCACTGGACTGAAGATTTAGGTGTCTCCTACTCTGAATTTCTCTGCAGCAGCAAATCTGATTCAGCTGCAACTTGCGGAGAAGGTATTGGTCCTCTTGGAGCCCTCTTTGGCTATAGCCTGCAGCCATGTCTTGCTGAAGGATTCCAAAGTACACAAAATTGCAAACAGAGAAATCTTGAATGGGGGAAGGTGGCAAAAAATTCCAGCCAGTGAGGGCTCTTCCCTTTGAGCTTTCCCCCTAAAAACCAAGGGCTCTGCCAGAAAGTGCTCAATGGCTTTTTAACCTCATGGAACCCTCCTCAGTTACAGCCTGCTGCCTCGCCCCACTTTAGATTTTGGACTTCCATTGTGAAAATTTCTTGATGGATGGCCCACCGTCCTGCCATGGGGATGGAATAAATTACTCCTCATGGTGGAGAGGCCGTCTGCCTGATTTGTAAGTGACTGCCAAGTGGTGTTCATTTATAAAGGCATTGCAAGGAACCACCATCAAGACTGTTCATAGCAATGCATATTACTCTGTGCTGTAGGGCTGCATCAGCAGGATGCAGCCCTGTAGCACAGTGGGTTTATTTCCTTTACAAAAAGCAAATCCTGAAACTGGATTTTCTTTTTGTAAAGAAAAATCTAATGCTCCTGTTGCCATAGGATTCTTCTTCCATGGTCGGGGGAGCATTATAATGTTTTTACTGTTCCTTACTGCCAATATGCAGTACAAAATGGCTACTTGTCCGCCCATCTAAATTGGGTGGACAGACATATGGCCATTTCTCCAGTGGCCCTTACTCCCCAGGGATGTCGGAGAAGTTTGCTACAGTGCAGACAGAGTAGTCTCCGCCATGCCCAAACTGAAGGTCTGCCCACATTTAAATTGGGCGGGAGGACCTTCATGTTGGCGGTATGTGTACTCTGTTGAGATGGAGTATACAGGCCACCAACATATAAATCAGCCCCTAAGTCCCCAGATAAACTTTCTGACCCAATTGAACCTTTTTCCTGTATTGTCAGAAAACCTTTAAAGCTTAATCCACTTTCCAGAAAAAAGAAAACAGAAGGGAATATACTGCAGTCACTCTGCTCAATAGGAACGTCATTCCCTGCAAATGAACTATGACTTGAAATTGGTCTGTGGTGTAATTTACTCTTGGCCCTAGCCACAGTGATCTGTTGTTAGTACTAATCGATAATCTCCAAGGAAGAATCATTGAGGGAGCTTATGAAAAAAGAGAAGTGGCATCAAATTGTGGGATATATATTGTTTTTCTTCGAATTCCAATTATCTTCTACAGTACTTTGAAGTGATAGCAGACTATTTAAAAGATTACTCACCAGGTGAATCAAAACTTGCCTGGAAAAACAACTTTTCCAATAGCATGTTACAAATTGGATAGTGACCATATCCGATTGAGCCTTTGTAAACAGAATGTAACCCTTCCCGGAATTTCTGCCAGAACACAAGACTAGAAAAATTATATTTCAGTTGAAAGCTGAAAGTCTACTGATACAAGCTATTAAAAAAGGGTCAGAATGGACCAACCCTAGGATTAGAGACCATGTCCACTGTATCATGCAGGGTGCAAAATATTGATCATGTGCTGTTCAACAACTCGTGTCCAAAAGTACAGAAAAGTATGTTTTCACATCTATTAATTATGTAAAATAATTGAATGACACTCAAATTTTATTGATGTCTCCACTTAATATACGAGATTGCTATTGTATTTTAAAATTTATTGCACTTTTTTAAAGTTATGTTAAAGTGTAATATGTTATTCCTCTATTTTGTACATTGATGACTTCTCATAAACTCTGTAACAAAAAAATGTATTTCACTTGATGATTTTTTGTGAAAAGGCCTATTTCTGCAAAAGACATTCAGGTAATCATCTTTAGTAGAGACATACCCTGCAAAAGAAATGGTGTAAATGCTTTCTTGACATGCAGAACAACTGAGGCTCACCTCAGATCAGCTGAAGGTGCATTTTGGAATTTAATCATGTTACTGGGAAGATAAGACTAGGGGAGGTAATAGGCACAACTTTTCAAGGGTTGAGGTTAGCCTATAGCTCTCTGAGCTACCTCTTGAGCTGGAATTAAGTACCATAGCTGAGCTCGAGGCATAACCCTTACAAAAGGTAATCAAGTATTCTGGAAACAAACAACTTAATGGAAATTAGCAAAGATATACAAATAGAAAATCCAGCAAATGTAGATTGAAATATTTTGTAAATAGATGCCACTATAAGGTCAGAATTGATATGAGAAGCAGCATGAAAAAAATAAGGTAACCATCAAATTAACTTTAAGTGTATGGGCACTATAATAAAGGGTCACTTGAAGAACATGTTAAAGTTCTTCTGTATTCATCATTGGAAAGGAACATGGGTAAGGTTGGAGGAAAACTTTTCATGCTGGTATGTTGAGGAGGTTGAGCCTACTCAAGAGATTTGTCTACGTAATCACACCAGCAAGCACTGCCTCAGGCAATGTTAAAGATGGCTTTATGACTATATTTACAAGTGGAGCCTGTCTTCAAGAGGCGTTGATATTAAGAAAAAAACGTAATATGTTAATGTATACATTTTACCCAATAAATAGGTGCCTGGTATAGACAAAATATGTTCCTTCCACTCTATGCAAATTTAAAGAAGTCAGAGCAGTAAAGTGCATGGGTGATGCGTGGACCTCGTGCAGAAAAAAAACAAGAGACCCAAAATGAATTTGCAATCTTATAGAGTCATTAGGATAGGAGTCGTCATCTTCCACAGCAATATGGTGACATAAAATAGCAGTCAGAAGAAAGCCACTGTAGATCAAACTGAACTCTTAAAATGCAGCCACGGCCCGTGCAGGTAAGAGCGGTGGGGCCGGGTTGGGGGGGGGGGGATTCGACAGACGACCATGAGGGAAAATTAAATAAAGCATATATTTTCCCTCCCACCCGGCCCTACCACCCCACGCTCTTACCTACACGGGCCACGGTTGTTAAAATGTGGGGTAGTGAGAAAACCCATCATGGAATCATGCTGTATCACACAACCTCATTTTGCCATTGTCTATATCTTTTGTCTAACCCCCTACTAACATCATTCTTTCTGTTTCTACAACAATCTCTCAGGCTTTTTGCTGTACTATTTCCTTCACAATTTATATTCCAATTGTGACTTGCAAAACCTCCTGAAAAACTCAATTTCATTAAAGAAAAAAATTTCTCAAAATTTGAAATTTGGCATTTTTCCTCACATCTGAGGGCATTACTGTTAAAATAGAGATCGGGTCAACCACTAAAGAGCAACAGGAGGAGATGTGGAGATTCTTCCCTACTTGAATGCGATGTTTAGCTGAAACATGGGACAGGAAGACGCATTGCTACACTTATCATTAATTTGATTGTTAATGTTACTCCTGAAGGAAAGGTGTCTTTTTAAAAAACGTTTGTGTGCACCTGAACTACGTAAGATAAATATTCAGTACTTTAATTAATTGATTTAAAAAACCCATTTATTGCTTTTTCAGTCACCAGGTTTTTTCAAAGTGCTCAGTTTTGTAGGTGGTATTAGGAAAATGTATCTATTAATGCTTATGGTTTTATTTGTGCTGTACGTTTAAATGTGTGCGCTTGTTTCAATAGTTTGGTTGTAATACAAAATTAGATGGAAATATCCGCATAATGCAATCTCTTTACTCAATCATAAGAATTACAATTTTTCACAGATTTTGTATTAAAAGTGCTTAGGGGCTTGCTTGTTCCTGTTTATAAAACAGTTTCCACTTCATCAGTGAGAATGAAGCTGAAAAAGGATTATCCCAAAATTGTTGTAGCTACTTACATGAAAGTAAAATGTTACCAATGACGATTATCTGAAGGGTCAATCTGCAAAGTTTCAAATTATAAGATATTTTATCAATAATAATGTCTTATTCTCTCAAAATTGTCACTGCATTCTGGGCTGCAAGGAAGGTCTTGCAGTGAAATTGAAGCTCTGGCATTTTTTTCATCATTGCTATAACTTTCATCAGTTGTTTCACCATCGTGGTCTTTAGGAATTGGCATTGCACTTGGAAACTAATTTAGTGATCTTATCATTTTTTACTACTTAATAAATTATATTTTTATTCAGCTTCTATTTGCCTATTCATATTTATACCCAGCCAGGTTTTAAATTTAAAGCATACAATTGTACTGTTGAATCACCTCAAAGACGATATTTAGTTGATCTTTTCTTATAAATTATTAGATTTCTTTTTACGATATTTAATAAAAGTGGCAGATAGCCAGTGTAATTGCATATTTAATTTATAGTTTAGCAATTGATATTTTCACTTAAAAGTGTAAAACAATATTTTTTCGGGAAAATATTGCATGCATGTATTTAAAAACTCCTTGTTTTCATACAAAGAATTAAGAGCCACTTCCGTAATCATTATATTGCAAAGTTCACTGGCATTGGTCAAGAAAACCCCATGCAATCCTATCAGGATGATTAATGAAAGCACCTTTTTCACAGAATGTCAGACTCTGCCTTTTTAACAACTGACCTTTCATAGAATACTACTCAACTCATAATTCCACTTTTGTTCGGTTTCTTATTAGTGGAGTTAAAATTAATACTTATGGGAATGATGGCTGAGGTGATGCATAGTAAATCTTGTAGCACATCAGCTCTCTATGCAGACTATCCGGAGAACAGTCCCTGGCTGTGTCTATTCCTTTAGCATGAGATTTCTGTTATAATTATGTGTCCTTTTAAAAGACAAATTAGGTGAATTGTTAGCCATCTTTTAAGTACAAATCTGAGCGTGCCTAACAGATCATGTGATGGCCAACTCTTGTGCTGTTTAAAAGAAAAAATCCAAATTCTAACACTAACACAGCCATTCATCTCTGGTTTGTAAATGGTGTTTCATTTAGCTGAATTAACTTATTGTGCGTTGAATTGAATAGATCACTGTATTTAGGAAAGCAAAGGTTGTACACTTAATTAAAAATTCTTTAAATACCAAAGCTGATAAGGTATTACCATCCATTGCAATAAGATAACACGTATTCTTTGGAAATATAGAAATACATTTCTGCTCTGAGACTGGGCAGGTGGGCTATGGCGAGTGTGCAGAAAACAGAACAATTCAATTCCTGGTGCAGAGTTTTATGTAAGTGGTAGTAATACTATAATGACAGGGTAGCAATGGCGCGATAGCAGACTCAAACGTCTGCACAATGAACAAAAACAATCCATGGCGTACCAAACAAAAGGACAAAGGGGGAGGGGTGGCTGGGGGTTAACACGGCTCAAGTTTCCTTTGTACGACGTAAAAAGGGGAGTGCCACAAAGGACCATATGCCAGCTTTCGCTTTAACCGATTCCATAACACAAGCTGGGCCAATCTTTACCAGAAATGAGTATTGTGAAAGTGCATGCACCAGACTGAATTGTCAGGAACATCCACTGGGTGAACAAAATAATATTGTTCAGCAACAGGTGGGAGTTTAACAAGATGAAAGACTATTAAAACCGTGAATGCGTTTGGACAGCATTGGGCTACACTTGTATAGATGTGTGCCAGGCCCGCACTGAAAATGACTTTCTTTCATAATCTATTTTATTTTGTTTTATTTTCCAAAATACAACATTTAAACATAGTTAAAACAACATCTACAATAGAGACTTGAAAATAAATTTTTTAAAGACAAAGCAGCTACTTTATACGCTTTTAATTGCTGAATGTTACAGGAGTCTCGTACATGCATTTAAACCCGGATGAGCTGTCCTAGCACTTAATCCTTATTTTGTTTGATCTGCTGCTGGGAAATTTACAGCATGGCAACATCCCACGGAGGTATTTACAATTATGTAGTCAGAAAAATGTAAAACAAACTCAAATATACTCTGCAGGTGAAAGTTATTCTTCTGATGAGATTTCAAAGATGTGACGTGATCCCATTATAAATTTCGCTCACATAATTCGTGAATCATGTTAGAGATGAACTGATTAGATATTGCAATGTGAGAATGAATATACGCCATTCCAAAAGCCTTAGAGCCATCCATTGAGGTCTCTTACTCTTGTTTGTATGTCTTCAGTCTTTTGCTCAGTGTTTCTGATGTGTGCGCCCCAGTTATTCTCCTTTGCACTAATTATGTCTGTAATTTCAAAATTGAATTAAAGCGTTGCAAATAAATTCCTCACTGATTCTGTACTGCTCCTTTGGCGCATTTTTGTCAACTTTACTTTGCAGAGTCCATTTTGAGCACCTCCCCCCACCCCCGTAGATTACATGATACTACAGTCTGTCAGTACAGCATACTGTAATGTAGATTTATTTCCTTAATGCCAGAGAGCCCTTTACTTTCAATTCCGCAGATTAACCAGATTAACCAGTTAAGTGCTGTTTGCTGCATTGTTTCATATACACCTTGCTATGGAGAATGCCATTTTGATTATACACAATAGGCACTATACACTTACTTGCGTTTAAGAATGGTGTCCTGCCATAAGAAACAGGCTTCCAGTACTGGTGGTGGACCAGTGCAAGTGTGTATTTTTACTTATCTCTATATATGATGCACTGTTGGAGAACATGGCTTCGAGAAAAAAACTGATGGTAAGGGTTGAATGTTTTGATTATGACTGCTTTATCTATTTGTGAGTTATGCCCTCACATGTAGTATGTGTGCCATGTCGTGTTTTCACATTTGTCTGCACCAAGACACGCAGCCTGCAGTGATAGTTTGCATGAGCTTGGTGAGGGGTCCCATTTGGGGGCACAATTCATGCATCCACCCTTGGGGACCCTCTTTAGTAACTCAAGCCCTAGGTACCGGTGGTACCATGTTCTGGGAATTTACAGAGGGTACTAAAGGTATCGCCAGGTGGGGAAAACAATTGCACAGTTTTGAGAAAGAGACCTGACAGTGGGGACCTGGTTAGCAGGAACCCAGTACACTTCCAGTCGAAATCACATCAAATACCAGGCAAAAAGTTGGGGTGACCATGTCAAAAAGGGCACTTTCTTACGAGACTGATAAAAAGATTATCAAGTATCTCAAAAATCTTGCTGGTGATGGTGTAAAACAAGTCATAAAGAAAATGCTGCGACCTGACAAAGACATCACATTTTGTCAGGTTAAAGAAGTGTTGAATCTCAAGTTTAATCCAATGCCAAATGTTGATTACGAATGATACATCTTCAACCAAGAACACCAGAAAGTTGGTGAGACCCTTGATGAGTTTGTGGAGAACCTCAACATATTCATCAAACATTGTAAGTTCAATGAATTTAATGATGAAGAAGCTATGCGTCTTAGAGTTATTGATGGATGCTTGTCAGATTCATTCTGAAGATGAATGCTGAGAGAAACTCTTAGTCTGAAGTGAGTGTTGATGTCTGCCTAAGCTGAAGAGCATGCTGCATGACAAGCTGCTGACATGGAGGCCAAAGGGGTCTAGAATGAATCTGTCATGAGTGTGAAAAGTAATCTAAAATAAAAGACTGATGGACACAAAGAGATGTCTACACGTAAAAGAAGTTGTGTTTTAGATGTGGATTTTCGTTTCTACACAACTGTAAATATCCTGCCCTTGGACAGATATGTAAAGGCTGTGGGAAGGTGAACCAAGTTGTGACTGTTTGCAAGCAAACGAAAAACGAAGTGCGTCATGGCGCTAAGACAAAATGGCTGCCAAACTGTTCCACGAGCAACGTTTGATGCATACCCACAAGGGCAAGCGGCGACATCAGTTAGGACAAATCAACACTGAACGAAGTTGATCATCATCTAAAACATTGGGAAACAATTCTTCTGTATCAGGATCAAGTGAAAGTGAAGAAAATGATTGTGCCATGTCGATGTTTACCACAGAAAAGTGTGCACATTTTGGTTTGGTCGCTTATGAAGAAAAATGTCAGTCAAAGAAAGATTGACATGCCAAAGCACCCAAGCCATTCAAACATTGACCAAAGATTACACTGAAAGTAAATGGTTGTTTGATACCTTTTATTATCAACTGTGGTGCATCAATAAAAATTCTGCCTGGGGAGAAATACAGTGAATTATCTTCATTTCCCCAACTTCGACCATCAAAAACCAAAGTGTATACGTGGATTGCATCAACACCTTTAAAAAGTCAAGGTTCATTTGTGGCGATAATAAAACACAAGATAACAAAGGTGCAAGCTCCCATCCATGTGCTTCAAGGCAGAGCGTCAAGTGTCTGTCTACTCAGTTTCAGCAAATCTGCTGAAATGGGACTGATTTCCGTGAATTACAACATGAATGCTCACCACGAAATGGTAAGTCCGTTCCCTTCATTATTTCATGGTTTGGGAAAGCTTAAGACATGAAAGTAAAGCTGCATATTAATGAATATATCTGTGTTGATGCTCAAAGACATAAACAAATTGCTTTTCATTTACTAGGAGCTGTTAAAAAAGAGCTTGAATCTTTACTTAAGCATGATACCATTGAGCATTCTACTGGTTCAACGCCATGGGAATCTTCCATAGCAGTAGTGCCTAAAAAGGAAAGTGAAGGAGCTGTACGCATATTCGATGACATGCGTCAGGCAAACAAAGCAATTGAAGGAGAACGACATCCAGGTCCACATATTACTGACATGATACCGCAATTAAATGGTGCCAAGGTGTTCTCTCGCCTTGATTTAAATGAAGGCCATCATCAGTTGGAACTCGAAGAGGATTGCAGGTACACTACAACAATTTTCTCCACATGTTGGTCAGTTTCGATACAAAGGGTAAGTTTTGGTGCGTCATCCACTGCAGAACTGTTTAAGACAACATGCGGCGTATCATACAGCCTGTCATGAATGCGTTCAATTATAGCAATGACATATTGGTTTTCAGAGCTACACAAAAAGAGCACATCAAATCTCTTACACAAGAATGTCATTTATTTGCTGAAGCAGGTTTGACTTTGAATGCAGACAAGTGTGAATTCCATAAGACAAAGCTAAAGTTCTTTGGCCATATCTTTCCTAATGAGGGTATGACACCTGATCCTGCTAAAGTACAAGGGCTGTGAAATACTGATTCTCCACAGGATGTTTCTATGTTGCATTCATTTCTTGACATGGCCAGTTACTGTTCCAGATACATACAAGACTTTGCCACTGTAAGTGCTCCATTGAGAGAGTTGACAAAAAAGAATTTTTCATTTCACTGGTCACTTGAATGTGAGAAAGGTTTTAAGAAAATCAAACAAGCCATTGAGAATGCTACTGAAATGGCATACTTCAATGCGAAGGTTGTTGTTGACGCTAGCCAGTCAGGTTAGTGGCTATCCTTGCACAGCATAGCGCACACCCGAATGCTCAAAGGTATATTGTGGCATATGAATGTAGAAGTTTGTCCCTAACAGAAAATGCTTACTCACAACCTAAAAAATAAAGCTTAGCCATGGTATGGGCTTGTGAACATTTCCATGTATTTCTGTACCGAAAACCTTTTAAGCTATTAACTGATCATCAAGCCTTACTGACTATATTTGGCAATGCAAAGGCCAAAATGCCTCCTCGCCTTGAACAATTGGGACTACAGTTACAAGAGAGCAATTACACCAATGTGCATTGTCCAGGGAAGGATCAGAACCCTGCTGACTTCTTTTCCAGAGTGCATATACAAATTCATGGTACTCCATTTAAAACAGCTAGGGCCTATATTAATTTCATTGTAAGATCAAACACACCAGCTGCCATTTTGTTAGCCTTGATTATCACTGCCATGAGCCATGATAGTGACAAGTTGAAGTATGTAATTACACAACAGTCATGGGAACCAACACACCCGACCGCTCACCAGTGATGGTGAATATCAAAAATACAAAAATGTCAATGATTAACTGTCATTACTCATGAAGGAGTTATAATAAGAAGGTGGAGAATCCTGATTCTGGAGAGTCTGCAACAGAAAATAATTGAAGTGGCCCATGAAGGACATCATGGAATTGTTGCCCCAAAATGAGCTCTTCGAGACTGAGTCTGGTTTCCTTGGGCCAGCTGTACGACCATTTCAAATTGCGACTCACAATTTGCGCTCAATTGTGAGTCGCAATTTGGAATGTACAACAATGTCAGAGACACTGATTGCGATTCCCAATGGGGTCGTAAAATGCGAGGCTCATGAATATTAATGAGCCACTCGCAATTTGTGACCCCATTGGGAATGGCTGGCCCTCCCAGGGATGGTGGTCTGTTGGGCTCAGCAGACCTCCATGTCTGGGACTGCTTGTCAATAAAGCAGTTTCTTTTTTTTTAAATGCAGCCGTTTTCCTAAAAGGAAAACGGGATGCATTTAAAAAAAATAAAGAAAACGTTTTTGTTTAATTTTTTAAGGGCAGGTTGTTGTCCCTGGGACCACTGCCTGCCCTTAAAAAATATTTTTAGATCCAGTCACAAAGGGGAAGGGGTCCCCTGGGGACCCCTTCCCATTTGTGACTCCATTACCAACCTCTTGAAGAGGGTTGTAAATTGCAAGTGTTTTGCGACCGCAATTGCGGTTGCAAAACATACATACATGGCTAGAGACTCACTATTAGGAAGGGAACGCCCTTTCCTAATAGCGAGTCGCAAAACACTATTTTGCGAGTCGCAATTTTTTGCGAGTCGCAAAATAGTGTTTGTACATGGCCATGTATGTTTTTGCGTGCGTAAACGGGTCACAAACCCGTTTGCGCACGCAAAAACTGGTCGTACATCTGGCCCCTTATTTTGTTTACAAGGTTAAAAAGGAGTTAAAGGCCTGTCATCTATGCAACTGCCTTTCTACAAAACTTCTCATTACACGTTGAACATGTCGGAACTCACGAAGCATGCATGGGAGAGAGAGTAGCTATTAACTTTTTCTGTCCACTCGACAATGGACATCACCTGATGTTGATTGTAGATGAATACTCACAATTTCTATTATTTGAAGATCTTTCATCTACCACTCAAGAATAAGTCATTGAAAGACTAGATGACATCTTTGCGACATGGGGTGTTCCAGCCATAGGGAAATCTGACAGTGGCCTGCCTTTCAATAGTCGAGAATTCAAAGATTTCAAGGAACATGTGAATAGAAAGCATCAGAAGAGCACACCTCTGTGGCCGCAGGCCAACTGACTTGTTGAGTGTTTTATGAGTATGCTAAAGAAAGCAGTGCAGTGTGCTACACTTGAAAAGCTCGATTTGAAAACTGCGTTTAACTCTACCTTGAGAGCTTATCGTTCAACACCTCATTCGACCACACCACCACATTGATGTCCAGGTGAGCAATGAACACCAACTTACCTCAATGGACCAATCAGAGAAAGAAAGATGAGAAAGCAACTCATGAGAAGGACTTGTTTAACAAACAAACAATGAAAGTGTATGCTGACAAAAGACAACATGCGAAAAACATTGGGGCCTATTAGCAATAACCGGCGATAATTATCGCTAAGCGCAGTTAGCGCTTGGATAATTATCGCCGGCTATCGCAGGTTTCTATCGCGGGGATAGCGTGCTATCAGCAACGCTTATCTCCTAAGTGATAGAAACCCTGGAGAACAGTGTGAATATCGCTTGAAAACAAGCGATATTCACACTGTGACCAGTGTTAGCTAGGTGATAGGGCGAGGGGGATTTAGCCATGTAATCCACCTCCCATTGGATTACATGGCTAAGTCAGGTCTGGACCAGGCGTTAACAAACCAGCGCTAAACGTGTTTAGCGCTGGTTCGTTAATCACCTCCCCTGCCTCGCTAATAGGCGATAGCGAGCTTAGCGACTGTTTCCAGTCGCTTTTAGGTTGGGAACGCCTACTTTGCATGCCATTAGCGATAAATATCTCTGGCATGCAAAGCGGCACCCAACCCGGTCGCTATCGTCTAGAAGCTGTCGCTAACAGCAGTTAGCGACAGCTTGCTAATAGGGCGTTAGAATTATCGCCGCTTTAGCAGGAAAAAGTCCCGCTAAAGCGGCGATAGAGCCCTTGATAATATGCCCCATTGTCTTTAAAAATGGAGATTGAGTGCTCGCATGACAAATGTGAAGAAGAAAGCCTGTTGCTCCATTTGATGCAGAACCTTTTCAAGTGATGTCTACCAAAGGACACATGCTGACTGCCTAGCACCCTGGGAAGTCTGTTGCCAGTGACTCTTCTTATTTTAGGCACTTAGCTGATCATTCATTGGATCTAACTGTTGAAGGAGAGACTGGGTCTGAACCATCAGTGACTGCTGTCACTTCTACACCGTTGACGCAGATCCGGACATTAGTGATAACAGTTTCCAGTTTACAAGAACAAGGTCAGGTTGAACAATTAAAGCGGCAAAAAGATTGATTGGAGAGATTTAATTATATATGTCTATCTATATATATTTCTAAACATTTTTTAAATTTTTTATTTAACAGAGGGGGTGTAGTG
Source organism: Calotriton arnoldi (assembly GCA_963921515.1). Lineage (NCBI taxonomy): Eukaryota > Metazoa > Chordata > Amphibia > Caudata > Salamandridae > Calotriton > Calotriton arnoldi. The sequence continues at coordinate 849,940 of CAWUFW010004289.1, read as the reverse complement.
TCTTGTGAGTTACAAATGACAGAACCCTTTTGGCTCCTGATGGAGTCCGTAGAACAGTGACGTAAGTGTTTGAGTGGAATGCAGTGAAGACTGGTTTAAAATGTTAAGTTCGCAGTTACTTGCAGACGAATAAAGACATGTAGTACTAAGCTCCATGTGTGGCGTGGTCATTGGCATGTACCCAGGCTAGGGAGGACGCTACAAGTACATTCTCTTATAGGTTTGATCATAAAATACCCAGATTAGCACAGTCAGCAGAGCAGTAATAGCTCTGAGGATTTATTGTAAGTAATCGTAGATCTTCACATATTTTGCCATTTATATGTTAGTATCCCTGAAGGCATAACTTTTTCCTACATCTGGGGTCAAATAATAATGGCCATATTAGTTTGCCAATAATTGGCCCCTATTGTTCAATGGCAAAAACAATTACATTTGTGTTCTATGCTTTACAAATTGTGTTAACTTGTACAGACAAATATATAAGTATTATATGCAAGGTACAATGAGTAGTAGCATCATGTGCTCACTATGCTCTGTTGAAATGTTCATGTAAATTAGAGCTGTATTTAACATTTGATATACCCTTCTTGCACAGACCTTTGTTGTCATATTTTTGTTTGAATCTGTTTTCCTAGTTTATAGCTGGATGGCATAATCCTTTGGCTTGCAAAATGGTTGCTGCACTGGACACTTTTCATATTGTTTTTATCTGTTCCAAATATAGTAGTTTACGATATAAGTATATATGTCCACTGTTTTTATTCTTGAATTTTATTCAAGTAAGGCCTGTTCTATTGTATTTCCAATTTTTATCCAGTCATAGTGTTTGTTTTTATATATTGTGGTTTTTACAGGGATGTATCATCATTCTTCTTTGTGAATTGTGATGCACTGTATTTGCAAGTGAGTTTTAGTGAACATTTATTTATGTATTTTTATGATTTACTAGGTTAAATCGAATAAAGAGATTATTGAATTGAATTGAGTAGGTATGTTACCTTTCTTTTCAATTCAAAAACATGAATGTAGAATGTTTTACAGATAATTTTGTTATTTTCATATGGAAGCATATTTTTGCTTGTCTTTCTCAGAGTGGTCTTGTGATGTAGTTGTCCTAGTGTAGCCTTGGTGGACCATTTTACCTGCATCTCTGTGGAGCCATATGTGTACGTTAGTATTGATTGAAAGAAGGGAAAAGTACATGAAAATTCATAGAGAAGGGGCAGGTGAGGACACAGTGATTACTTTTTGAAAAAGTATAAAGTATGTATATGAGAAGCTGTTGTTGCACAATGTGGCACAATCATTCATCTATTAAATGTGAAAGTATGGCTAAGAAAAAACAAGTTAGACATGGTAATAAAACACATTTAAGCCACACTTACTCCTGCAACTTGACCACCTTCAATAGATGTGGGCGGTGTGGCCTACTTGTAGGGCCCGATTTACAAAGGTAAAGTTAGACAAAGTTACTACTCGTAAATGCCCTTTGTGAATACTGAAAGTCATAAAGTTTGACTTTCAGTATTCACAAAGGGCATTTAGAAGTAGTAAATGCCCTTTGTGAATACCGAAAGTCGTGAAGGTAGACTATCATCTAACTTTACCTTTGTGAATCGGGCCCGTAGGATTGAATTTTTCCATGAATATTTCAGGAAATGTCAGAGATTCCCCATAATGCATTCATATAGCTTGGATGTATAGACTCCTCATTTCTTGAAAAAAGTATGGGTAATGAAAAACAAATTATTAACAAATTATTAACACCATTAAATTAAGAAATTGCTTGGCAAATGCAGCCACTTTAATGTGTCACTTGTAGTACGGCTGTCAAAGGGAGATTGCCCGTGGCTGAGGAAATGACCAATGGACAAATGAAGTTTGTGGTGGTTCCAAAATGGAGGCTAATGGTTAGGACAATTCCTAAAAGTCCAAGGGAGAACACAAGCAGCAAAGAAATTTGGTTCTATGTCAGGAATGCAAGGAGAAGGTAGGACAAGAGGGTTCTTCTAAGCCCAAGGTGATTACATGTTATAAGTGTCATGGGGAGGGGCATCACAAAAGAGACGGTCAAGTGAAAAACCCTGTACTAGCTGCAACCATGTGGATTAAGTGTTATGAGAAGGCCCTGTAGCACTCAACTGTTCCCATTGGGCGCAGGGTCAAGACTGATTGCATATGGCTGGGTCCAAACTGAAATGGCATGGTGAGCAAAAAAATGATTTAGGCCCAGATCTCTGTACTGGGGTGAATGTACAACATTGTTCTGCATTCTGTCCATCAATTGTTGTTTTTGCACTCAACCTTGTACCAATGGGCATTTGGGAAACAGACCCAGTTGTTCTGAGGCATATCCATCCAAATACAATGAGGTTTGTGCTGGAATCTAGCACAATGGAATAAAGGTACCTGCCTGATAGATACAAGTACTTATAGGACTATCGTTACAAGGAAACATCTCAAACCTGAGGAGATGCTCACTTGTGCCAATGGCTCAAGTTTGATAGGCTTTGGAGAGGACAAGGAACACCCAAATACCTGAGTTATGGTAGCAATCAATGACAAGTTGACCATTGTTTGTGTAAAGGTGAGAGATTGGTAAGGTTTTGGATGAATCTTGGACAATGATTTAATTGCTCCTTTGTATAGCAGCAGGACCAGAATAGTACCTGATTATGACCATGTGAGTTGTGCTGGCAGCACATAAGTCTCAAGTGGACACTGGGACCATCCTATATTTTCCTAGACCAGCACATATCTGACCCAGAAATCCCCATCTCTTAGCAAAGACCCAAATGTGGCTGCAAGTGCTTTTGAGCAATTGGTTCATGGCTCAATAGATCATTTAGCACCTGGAAAAAAATCTCAATCATAGATCTAAACCCTCAGAACCGTGGTTTTCAGAAACCCTTAAGATAAGAAAACAAGAATGCTGCCGATTAGAGAGGAAATGGAGACTCCATTACAGCACCAGTGATAAGGAAGCTTACAAACAGCCCTTGATAACTTATAAAGGGCTAATTCATAAGGAAAAAACTTGCTATAACACCATGTCCGTAGAAGCATCTAAAAACTCCTCCAAAGAACTGTTCACTACAGTGAGAAAGTTAGCCAAACCCCAAGAGGTTATAAATACTAACGTGAGTCAAGGGTTCTGTAATTCCTTAGCCACTTTTTTTTAGGACAAGATTAAGGCAGTATACAGCAATTTCGCAAGGACCCCTTCACTGGGCCTAGTTCCCTCTCAGTGCCCACAGGCCATTGATGATATCCTCAATGACACTCAAGAGATCATAACTGAATCTCTCAATACCCTTACTTTATCATATTTCTCACTTTTGAAAATTTGCTTCTTCTCACAAAAACTGGCTCCCCCCTTGATCCGGTTCCTCCTAAGATCTTCCATCTATTGCCAGAAATCTTTGATACACAACTTCTACCTATCTTCAATCAAATGTTTGTTTTGGGCATCTCTCCTATCAAGTGGAAGTTAGCATCAATTCTCCCACTTAAAAAAAACCCTAATTTGGACAATAGAGACCCGAACAGCTATCGCACTATTTCAAGGCTTCCTCGACCTGCAAAAATGGTGGAGAAAGCTATGAATATAGAAATCTCAGACTATGTTGAAAAGCTTGGATATCTTGAACCTACTCAGTTTGGGTTTAGGAAACATCACAGCACAGAACTGGCTCTGTTCACAGCATCGGAGCAGGTTAGGCAGACAGTTGATGCAGGGGGAAACCCAGCTTTAGTGCTGTTAGATCTTTCTGCAGCTTTTAATATCATTAATAATAAACAACTGCTGGATTGTCTTGATGCGATAGGCATAAAGGGGAGAGCGTTGGCTTTGCTCGAGTCATTCTTGACGGAGCGTGAACAATTTGTTGCACTAGCCGATTTTAAATCATCTACTTTTACACTCTCCTTGTGGTGTTCCCCAGGGCTCATCACTGAGCCCGACCCTTTTGAATATCTATGTTGCCCCTCTGGCACAATTGATTCAATCCTTGGGTTTCTCAGCAATTTTCTACGCTGATGATACCAAAATTGTAGTATAGTGGCAAGCAATTCTTCTGACGCTTAATTACAATAAAGCTGAGGTCCTTCTTTTTGGAAATAATGCATCCTTTTGGTCACCCTCTTATTGGCCTCAGGAATTTGGCTCTCTCCCTATACCAGTAAACAAGTGAAGTAAACAAGTGAACACCATTACTTCAGCCTCGTTCTACACACTAAAACTGCTTAGAAAAGTTTTTCCATTTATCCCTCATAATCTTCAAAAACTGGTCATCTCAGCCCTGGTGTTGTCTAGGGCCAACTATTGTAATGGTCTTTTTGTTAATTTAAGGAAAAAATGTCTTACCAAAATTCAGATTGTGCAAAACGCTGCTGCTCACCTGCTGCTGGGTATCCCCAAGCACAAGTTTGCCGCTTCTGTGCTCAGACAACTTTACTGGCTCCCTGTGAAGAAACGCATCGACTTCAAGGATTTTAGTAACGTCATCCAGTCGGATGAGGAGTGGGTGCTATATTTCATATAGGTACCCCAATATAGGTCTAGGTAACATCATAACCCTTCACCTACATTCTCTCCTATACTACATATATAACGGATTTGAAGGACTGACCTTTTACCCAGTTACAATACTACACACAAGTACGTAGGGTTTTTCCCTGGACACTGGCCTCATAAATTATGCATGAGGATTCTTAGTTTCTTGGAATCACAGCAGGACCATCATCTCCTGCATAATAACTGTGTATAAAGTTCATTCCCGACGTCATCCTAAGTCCGACACTGGCACAGCAAGGTAGAACCCCTGGGGATACCTTAGGGTATATAAACACCACATCTTGCTGAGATAGGGAGAGGAGATCAAGACTTCCTGGCCGACACACTGACACAAGACACTGAGGTTCCTGCATGCAGATACTCCAGCTCGCAGTGGTCTGACATACCTTGCGGGGTGTTCAGCTCGAGACCAGAACGGGGTCCCGCAGTCTCACATCAGGTAATGGGGTTGGCTTGATCCTAGAGGGATTCTTGGCTTTACACCTACTCACATGCTAGGTACACCTAGGTACATCTAGTTAGGGTGCATCGTAGGAGTACGCATTTTATTGCCATGTATTTTATATACTTGCCTGTAGTTATGATCTTAGCAAAATGGTAGAAACCTACCATCTGTTTACTTTCTTAGTGCTGCTACTCATTTATATATGCTGCTGTCTACTGGTGATTTCAGTGCACTTATTTTACACTAGAATAACGACTGTTCAATAAATACTTATTGAAAACGTCCCAACCGTTTATTCTGTGTATCTCTCTGAGAACAAGTGAGCACGAGTGACTGAGCGAAAAGTTAGTTACTGTTTCCACGGTCCTGAGGGATCAGGGTTGTCATGTTCGATAGTTGCCAAGAACTATTCTCTCCTTGGTAAGAGGAGGTTATAGTGACATTGCGAGCTAGCTGGTACACTGGCCAACATACTCGCTGGGGGTGTCTGGAATCAGTCTGGACACCAGTCCCGCAGTGTATGTTGTCTAAACATGTAGATCCTATATAGGTCTTATAGGAACTACACGACATGGTGCCCAACGTTGAGATTGGCACTTATTTAACAGTCAAATCTGAGTAGTTCAGTCGTGCTATTCTCAGAGACGCCTACTCACATTTCCCCAGAGATGTCTGGAGTGGGAGGGAACAAAATCTGCCACAGCTGAGTAGGAAAATTCCTATGTATTGGCTGTTGGTTTAATCAAGCTTGAAGGATACAGTGTTCCTAATTGTGCATAACACCTTATCTCAGTTCCCTTGAAACGCTCTCCTTTCTAAAAAATAATGACTGAGCAGGGAGACGTAGATGAAGGGAATGCACTAAACTTCACAACAGAAGAAAATGATGCAGATGCAATATATATTGCAGAGAATGTGAGAAATGCCATAACCCTAAAACTAGTAGCATATGGTGTTACAATTAGGGGTGGGCAAGTGACTTTCGTGATTGAAGCACACGAATCATATAGAACAGAGGTATTCTACTCATGGATTAGATTCCTGCAGGTAAATGCTTTGACAAAAACATTTCACTACTATGTCGAAGATGACATACCAGACGAATATAGTCCATATGAGGACACTGAAATTCCACTCACTTACCACGAACATTTTTACTGGTTTAAAGACGCCCTCCCCCATATAAGAAATAGAGTAAGACTCGGCCCGCTCGGAAGAGACTGAGCAAATTGGCCAGTGCTAGCGACCTACACACCACATCCTGACATTGACACAATACCAGGGGGAGACTTACTCGTACAGTATAAATAATTAATAAGACTGTACAGAAGCATGACACAGTTTGTGATGAGAACACTCACACTTCAGCCAATGACGGCTGCACAACCAGGACCAGTCCAAAATAACACAACCAAAATTACACCACAAACACTGCACGCAGTGATGGTAAAATGCCCACTAAACGTAAACAAATGCCCTTCTGGATAGCACAAAAAATAACACAGCTGGAGGCAGTGTTTCCACACACTGGTCCTAAGGAAAAGCATAGAATACTGATGATTTGCTTGCCGATGGGGATAGCTCCCTCTATTGAAGATTGTACTTCTTGGGGTACAGTTTTCGCTGCAATATATACCAGGACTCATGGTATCCCTTCTTTAGCGGTAATACCAGATGTATTAAGACAAATACAGAACGAGTATGGAGCAGAACCTGCTCTAAACTTAGGGATGAAGTTGTTAAATAACTTTGCCCAGGTATCTGCAAAAATATTAGCAAATATTAAAGGGGAAGCAGCATCAGTGGCAATACGCCAACGTCTGAGAGATTTCACTCCATCACAACAGGAGACAGAGCTACCTAAAATAATTGAAACTGCTTATGCGGAATTAGGTAGAGACAGTCTGGGAGCTAGACCTGTAAAACCTCAACTGGTGGGAGGTACAGATAAAGAACAGGCAAAGCAAACACCGGTTTCTTCAAAAAGAAATAGGACAATAATAAACAACAAAAAAGATCTCACTCCAGGGAAGGTCTCCTCAACAGGAGCCCCCAGAAAGGAGATATAATCTTAGGAATAGAGATAACATTAAAAACCTGACAGGTATCAGGACACTGATACACGTTACTCTCGTTCCTTTCAGGTTTCATCAAAAAATCCGGAGAGGGAAGGACGGTCAGAACAGAGACAAGAAGAGCGTACAAAGCCCAGAGACAGGCAGCACACTTCGTACTACGCTTCAAAGAAAGAAGAAAATCCCAAAGCAAAACCTCAATTTAAAAAGTAGAAGGTAGCAGGTCTCAAAGTTAGACATGCCCAGAATTCTGAGGACTCCACTACTGAACGGGGAATGGGCTCTGACGATGCTAGACAGCGCAGCAGAAGTAACAATAGCTCGCCGGAACCTTATGGAATTTCTGGTGACAGCGGAGTTGAGGGAGTATATCACGGTGGAAACACCTGATACTAGGGTGAGTGTCCTACACAAGTTACATAAAATAACACTCCAAATAGAGGGGGACAAGCCCAGACTAGTTAAGGGTCTCTTTTGAGAGAACCTGACTTCTGGCTACGACATCCTATTAGCAGAAAGAGATTACCGCCTACTATTGTTATGGAATGCCCAAAGGGGTAGACTGTAATTTTACCAACTTTCTCTGACCTAGTCCCTGCACACCTAAGACATACATATGCGCAGGAATGGGCGTAAGCCTTCGCTCCAGCATTATACCGCAACCACGTAGGCTGGGATGAAGAGTCACCCCACCACGTAATTCCAATAAAAACAAACCCAACTCCACAAAAGCAGTATCCTATAAAACAGGAAGCTAAAAACAGGTCAGGGAGATCCTAGATCAACATGAATACCAAGGTGTAATTGAACCATGCACCTCATCAATGAATAATCCTTTGTTTCCCGTAATGAAACCCGACAATTCATATTGTCTAGTTTTAGACTATAGACACCTAAACTCATGCACGAAAACATTTGCAGTTCAGAATGCACACAGTGGCGCATTAATGAATAACATTGTGCGGAAAAAATACAAAACAACATTAGATATCTCAAATGAACTTTTCTGCCAAAACATAGCGCCTGAAAGCAGATAGTTGACAGCCTTCTCAGCGCTAGGGTCACAGCGTCAATTTTGTCGACTCCCCCAAGGGTATAAGAATAGCCCGGGGTTATTCTCAAGGAGGGTAACAGAGTTACTACAGAATTTGGATGACGAAGCATTATCCTATGTAGATGATATTTATCTAACGGATGATGACTTAGAGGAACACTTCACCAGGGTGAGCACCATAATTTTGGGTTTCGCCTCTGAGGGCTACAAATTTAATTTTTAAAAATCGAAAATAGCCCACCTCAATGTCCTATTTTTGGGATATGAGCTTTCCAGTGAGGGCAAAAGCCTGGCAACCCACTTTTTAGAAAAGTGTGCACTGCTGCAACATCCAAAATCATTAAAAAATGTACAGTCCATACTGGGATTTTTTAATTTTGGCAGAACATACATTTTGGATTACGAGGGAAAGAGTAAAACCTTTCTACGACCTAATAAGACCTGACTTTTCAGTTAGACAATGGACACAGGAACACACAAATATCCTTCGTTCCCTACAAGCTGTTATGATATCATCAAAACATTTACAGACACGCGTAAACGTACACAACCTGGTGATCCGCATAGTCGCACGTCAATCAGGGTACACTTACTTAACCTTTAATGAAGGTGAAACAGTACCTATTGCATATAAATCACATTTGTACACTAACGCTAAAATGCGTTTTGCACCCACAGAAAAAATTCTGACAGCAGTACAGACTACTGTAGTGAGAGAAAGAGCACTGGCTCAGGGGAAACTAATAATTGCCGTGACCTTCGTACCAGCCTTAGAGGCTGCCACAAAGGCAAGTGTCCCAAATGCGAAAGCATTACATCCAAGATGGATACAATGGGCTAATTCTCTCACTGCAACAGATGTAGAATACAGATATGACCCTAGTCTAAAAACACAAGCATTCCTGCAATATGAACAAGAATATCCTCTACCAAATGAAATAATGCCTCTAGATCAGTATGAATACATTATTTATACTGATGGATCTGCTCAACCGGCCATAGGGAGTAAGCAGCAATACAGTGCAGCATGCGCTATTGTAAAAGGTAGGATGCAGGACGGCAAGATCCGTCCAAGCTGTACAAAAACGCAGTCTCTCGGAGACTGCCTGGCTCAATTGGCAGAATTAAAAGCACTATTACTGGCACTGATAAATACGGATCCAGAATTCCCCACACTGATAGTGTGTGATTCCTTTTACTGTGTCCAGTCATACAACGAATACCTCCACTATTGGGGACAAAATGGGTTCAGAGATTCAAAAGGTGGCACAATCAAACATAGGAAACTATGGGAACAGGTAGCAGAGTTGAAGAACGAACTACCAAGGGCTCACGTGATACACACACTGAGTCATCAACGTGATGGCGTTCACGTTGAAGGGAAATCATTGGCTGATGAAGCCGCGAAGGGGGCAGTATGCACTGCATCCGTAGCTGCAATCACCCATTCAAAAACGAGGGTAGACGGTAGCACAATGGTAGCTGTGATTGCTTTGCGCAATAACAGCAAAGCACTGCCTAAAGGTTTTCCACTCAAGTACTCCTACAAGTTAGATGCAAACAACGTTCCATTTGCTCAGATTCCTGGAGTGGGGGATAGAGTAATACCAAACATGGATCGCAGGTTAGGTTTAATCTTGGCTGCACACGAGGGTCTGGGTTCTGCTCATACAGGAGTTGCGGCGACAGTTTCTTTACTGAAACAACGCTATTGGTGGCCAGGGTTAACTAAGCAGACCAAAGATTTCGTCTTAAAGTGCAATATCTGTCAACAGATAAAAGGGTCCACCGTAGCTCGCCCAACGCAGACACCATTGTTAATATCAGACAGACCGCTCGCGTGTATTTACCTGGACCACTGCGGCCCCTTACAATCTGCTGGGGCTTACAAGTACATAATGGTGGCAGTGGATTTCTGTTCAAGATTCTTATGGGTATGGCCTCAGCGCTCGGCTGACGCCCGAACTGTTATAAAAGATTTGCGAGTCTTCATAGGGACATACGCAGTTGGCACATTACATTCTGACTGTGGCCCCGCGTTCAGCTCTAGGGCTTATAAGGAAGCCATGGGAAGTTTGGGTGTAGCATTGCGGTACTCCTCTCTGTACCATCCCGAGGGAAATTCGGTTGTGGAGAGGAAAAACCGGGACTTAAAGCAATCTTTAACAGCTAGGGTATTAGGCTCGAGTGGTAGTTGGGTCAGTCATCTATATGGGGCCCAGCAAGCCCTTAATAACCAGCCAAGAAGCTCTCTAGGGGTGCCACTCCTTACGAGGTCCTGTTTGGGACAAGAATGTGGGTACCTGATCTCGATTGCGAAGGCACAGTGGCGGATGAGAAACCGTTTGACATCAATAAAAATTTGGCTATTTTACAGGATCTGAATGAATCCAGAGCCTCCTTAAGTAACGTCGAGACAAAAAGAACCCCCACTGGGGAAGTCACGTCAGCCACGGCAAGATCTGCCTGGATTCCTAAAGTTGGGGATCTGGTCAGAGAAAAGATTGTGGACAAAAAAGAATTCGGGCCATCCTTTCGAAAGCCTGTACCTGTCCTGGCCGTTGAAGAATCAAGTACTGTACTTCTACCGCCTCTTGCCAGAAAAGAAAAGAGATTCGTCTCAATCGATCTGATCAAACCACACTAGCCTCGTGGGCTCCTGAGTAGCCGACGTCCTCCTCTCGCTACAATACAGGAAGTTCAAAAAGAAAGACTCATAACATTTGAAGAGTCACCTTTACAAAGCAACGCATAACAATGCAATGGAACTAGTTCCCCTTGACACAAACTTTCAAAATCAAAATGAAAGACAAATTTCAATTCAACCTAATAAGGATGTCTACATCAACATGCCTCTTCAAGTGCAATCTACAAGTTCCACAAAACCTGCTGAGCTACCAAAAATAGATCAAACTGCATCTGGCTATTTCATAGACTTTGATACCTTTTCATTGGATCCAAGTGAACCTGAAACGACGCCAGCCCAAATTTCTCAAAAACAACGGATCAAAGACTTTTTAAACTTTCTTAGAAGGACTTATTTAGTATCACCTTGGCTAAAACTTTGGATGTTCACCGGTATTTTTTTTTTTCTTTTTTGGTTAGGATTAGTAATCACTTTCCACTTGCTCATCAATGGAACTTATCTTCAACAGAGCTCTGCAACGTCAAAAGTAAATTTAATTTTAAAACCTCATGTTTCATCTCATCGTGAACAAAGAGACTTGCCCTTCGTGAACATTTCAGCAGTTCCTATACCGGATGGTGTAGTGTGGGACAAAGTAAACTATGATATATTTGGACCGACCAAGCTTTTAAAGATTCCACACTTGTTTAAAATTTCATTGAACGATATCATTACCTCCAGTACATTGTCTGATTTGGAACAATCTGCCACATTTTCTAGCACTGAAACATTAGAGGACACATCAGATTTTGACAAAATGTATTGTTGCCAACATTATGGTCATCATTTCTTGCATAAATCTAGCAAACCTAGAAATGTTTTCACATACCACCAGTGGGAACATTGCCCTACACCACCGAAAGGTAGTTCAAAACAATTTTCACAGAAATTATCATATTTTTCAGGGTTTAACACTTCTGACCCAACCTCGTACTATTATAGGGTTGCACCTATAACTGCACAGAAAAATATGTTAACAAACACCAAACAGATTTACTCTGCTTCGTTTATTTCCCAGCTGTCTGAACAGGGTTTTGACTTGTGGATGGACACTGTAGACTTGAAATCAATCTGGGGTTCTAGGGACTGGCAAGTCCAGGGAACAGAAGCACTATTTAGAGCATGCCTCATTCCACAGCAGATGATTTTTCTGAATGACACTGTGCAACAGACTTCCTGTCTTGGAATAGCCAAGAATAAGGACTTGAACACACCTCAAATTCCAACACCTTTAAACACAGAGGGGAATTTTACGTCAGAAAGAGGGGCTAAGTTGGATAACATATTGCAATACAATAGATCAGACCCCAATTGGAAGGGATGGTTGGTTTGGCCCACTGACACAAACAGATGTCAGGAAAGATTCAGGGGTGCCACCGAAGGGTTTAGTATCCATAGGCCAGACCCACGTTACGTACAACGAGAACATCCGGGGGTAGTGACATCATACAGTGTTGGGAAGTTGTGCCTTGATTGGCTAAAGACCTCAACACTACCCCAGGTGAAACAACACTTGTCCTTACTCACAGAGGATGTGGACCTACGGGATTTTTTATTAGGTCCCAGAAAACCACGGCATAAGCGTTTTTGTATGCTGTCTATAATGAAATCTGGAAAATCTCCCAACAAGAAGCTGCAGAGAGATTAAGAGAAATAGATAGAGTTAACCTAGAAAAGGCGTCAGCTGTAGTTGACAATGGCATGACTACATTAACATCCAGGATATATTCACTGGGCAACATTGTATCTTCTGCTATCGATGTAATAGAACAGGATTTGTCCATATTGCAACATGGACAGTCGCAGTTACGTTCCATTCTTTTGTTAAGCTGGACGCTGCAGTCATTGCGCGCCAGTTATGTACCTTGGCATTTTATCAACATTACGTCATTATTTTCTGCATACAATCTAACAGAAAAACAGATGAAAACGGCACAGAGGGGAGCAAAATATACAATGCTGCGTATTGAAAAACTGGATAGGTTACCCTTTACTGTGGTAGAGTCACCGTCTACAGAGTGGTTAATCCACGGCCATGTAACATTACCTGTCGCAACTTTCCAGTTTCAATATTGCCTAGAACAACAACAGGCAGGCACATATGAGAAGATGGGTAAGGAATTCATCAGGGAATCCTGGGATTTACCATACAGATTTCGATGCAGGAGTGGGGATCTGGAAATGCTTCTAAGCGGAACTAACTGCGAGAACGCTTTAAGTGGATCTCTCATCTGCCAGGATATTATGCTACACGGGGCTTGTAATGGGTCTGTGGGGAACTTGTCCTGTCATTTAAGAGGTACCCCGGCAGCTGTGAACAATCCGGTATTCAGGCTTCTCTCGAATGGCAGTTACTTGATGCTGAATGATCAAGGTTGTTGTGGGATGCTTCCAGGCATCTCATATCTGGTCACTGTGAGCTCCAGGCTTACTTGCTGTATGCAAGTATTGTTTCCACCAACACATACAGTCAGGGAGGCGCCGTTATGGCCTTCGCTAAATGTTTCCTTTATACGGTTTGATAGTCTGAGCAGATTGAAAGCCATACTTTTACAACGACCCGTACCCTTAACCTCCGCCCGGGAGACTTTTGATCTCCAGATCGCAAGGTCCTCGGCTGAGATACAGGCACTTATACGTACAAACTGCCCCTTCCATTTCACAGAAATGGTAAGTCATATCTTTAACATGTCTGATACGACGGGTGTTGTACACCTATTTAAGACCATAGGTTCCGGACTGTTAAGCACCTATCAGACGGTCCTCGGAGTTATACCGAACTTTATACACTTCGTCTTTGGAAGCATTTTTGGAGGGCTTCCGTTGATCCTGTTTCTAATAGCAGGAATCCTGATTGTTACCTTTCTGCTATGCAATGGACGTCCCAGCCACCAAGGAGATAGCAACAGCTCTCCTGGAGAGCAGATACCATGATCGCATGGTACAGCATCTGGGCACACCTCGCCTACGGGAACTGAGCGCCTCTTGGTTCATGTCATTTAGACCAGTCTGGATGGACTGTGACCTACCTGTTCTCCGATGCCTGTTCTGCGGAGAAGAATGCGTGTTGGACCTCTGTCTGACACTTCCATCGGTTGCGCCACCGGACGTTGATGCTTTACTGGACCCGATAACGGCCCATGTTCTGCAGTGTCCTCAGCGCATTCCCATGTTGTTGGCTGCATTCTTAGAGCCACCACAGGTAGTTTCTGCTCCTGTTGGTAGGGACACCGGATCCTCCAACACTCAGGCCTTGTATGTGGCACAGGCTGCCCCGGCATCTGCTGCAGGCAGTACGGAAGATCATCTGTGCTCAATTGACATTCTTTGTGAGGTGTTACAGGCATCATCAGCTGCGTATGCAGACAGCAGCAATGTTGCGTCTACCAGCAAGGACACATAAACATTTGGCATGTCGCACGCTGGGAAGATGTGGCTTTTAACTTTTTTCGAAATACCAAATTGAAACCTTTTGACCTGCATGGCTTTCAAATGCTTGTAGTTGTTCGGACTATATAAACGGACACTTTAGAGCCACTACTTGAATGATTTATTTTGGTAGAACACTTTTAAAGGGTTTTTTAACGCCTTTTTATTTCTCTTAAAAATGTTTTTATTATTTGTTGCATACAAACCTCTAGATGCCTTGCTAATACACTAGATTTTAGTAATGTCATCCAGTCGGATGAGGAATGTTTGTTATATTTCATATAGGTACCCCGATATAGGTCTAGGTAACATCAAAACCCTTCACCTACATTCTCTCCTATACTACATATATAACGGATTTGATGGACTGACCTTTTACCCAGTTACAATACTACACACAAGTACGTAGGGTTTTTCCCTGGACACTGGCCTCATAAATTATGCATGAGGATTCTTAGTTTCTTGGAATCACAGCAGGACCATCATCTCCTGCATAATAACTGTGTATAAAGTTCATTCCCGACGTCATCCTAAGTCCGACACTGGCACAGCAAGGTAGAACCCCTGGGGATACCTTAGGGTATATAAACACCACATCTTGCTGAGATAGGGAGAGGAGATCAAGACTTCCTGGCCGACACACTGACGCAAGACGCTGAGGTTCCTGTATGCAGATACTCCAGCTCGCAGTGGTCTGACATCCCTTGTGGGGTGTTCAGCTCAAGACCAGAACGGGGTCCTGCAGTCTCACATCAGGTAATGGGGTTGGCTTTAACCTAGAGGGATTCTTGGCTTTACACCTACTCACATGCTAGGTACACTTAGGTACATCTAGTTAGGGTGCATCGTAGGAGTATGCATTTTATTGCCATGTATTTTATATACTTGCCTGTAGTTATGATCTTAGCAAAACGGTAGAAACCTACCATCTGTTTACTTTCTTAGTGCTGCTACTCATTTATATATGCTACTGTCTACTGGTGATTTCAGTGCACTTATTTTACGCTAGAATGACGACTGTTCAATAAATACTTATTGAAAATGTCCCAACTGTTTATTCTGTGTATCTCTCTGAGAACAAGTGAGCACGAGTGACTGAGCGAAAAGTAAGTTACTGTTTCCATGGTCCTGGGGGATCAGGGTTGTCATGTTCGATAGTTGCCAAGAACTATTCTCTCCTTGGTAAGAGGAGGTTATGGTGGCATTGCAAGCTAGCTGGTACACAGGCCAACATACCTGGTGGGGGTGTCTGGAATCAGTCTGGACACCAGTCCCGCAGTGTATGTTGTCTAAACGCGCAGATCCTATTTAGGTCTTATAGGAACTACATGACAGAAAGGAAGCCCAGAAACAGGTGGCCATGAACAAGGGAGGTTTCAGACAGTACCATGTTGGCTGGGAGGGTGGACTGCTTTACAGTGAACCAGTGAATCCTGAGTAACGAGCTTGCAAAGGCTAGTGGGTCCAGAAGTGCACAGGAATTTCCTGTTGTAACTGGCCCCATGAATTGCCAATGGCAGGACACTTGGTTTTAGAGAGATCCAAGATAGGTTGGGACCTCTGTTACACTGACCAGGGATGAACAAGTGTCACTTCAGTGGTAAGTCTGGAGGTAACACCAAGGCATCATTGATGGGTCTGCCAATTATAGGTGTTCTATTTGAGCGAGTCAGAATTGACATTGTTGGTTCTTTTGATCCTTTCCTCAGTGTTCAACCCCAAGTACATCTTGAATTTGGTGGATCATGCCACCAGCTACTCAGAGGCATACAACTGCAAAGGTGGTACCTAGGGCACTCTATTCTAGAAGGGAGTTTTCAAAGACTGAGATTTATGACCCGAGAGCAAACTTTATCTCCTCATATAAGAGAGCTGTGGTAGCCATCTAGTATGATATATCAAATCTCCACTACAAACAACAATATGAAGTATATAAAGACAAGAAATGTGATACATTTAAAATGGTGTATTAAATAAGTCACAAAACAGTTAATGAAAAAGTGATGACAAAAATAGCAATGTCATTCATGGTTAGATTTAAATGTATGGGATGTATAAATTGTCAATGAGCAAAATTATTATAATAAAAGAAAAGGTGCCCAGTGCCAAAAGGTGCCTTTTCACCTACAGGGAAATCCTACAGAAGGGGGTGGGTTTAGACTCTTCGAACTTTGGCTTTACTCGCTAACCTTAATCAGAGAAGTGTTTGTGTGAACTTCAGATTCACCTTGGAAGGATGTGATGGATAATGTGCTTTGCCTTAGGATGTGGATGGCAAAGTATGTGGGTCAGGTGGAGAAAAAATGTAGGCAAGCCAAGAGCTGATGAAGAAGTGGTGTCATTAGAAAGTGACTCTGACTGGGTGCCAGAGGGGTCAGTAGATGTTGGTGCTGAAGCCCGTTTATCCCAGAGATTTGGAGGGGAAGAGATGTGGGCGATACAAGGTAGTGCAGAAGGTTTCTGAAGTGAATTACATTTTGGGCACAGATGCCACAAGGGAGCCCAGAGGGGTGTTCCATGTAAAACGGCTTAAGCCTTAGTTCTGTCGAGATTACACAGTAAACATCATGGCAACTGCATGGGAGGTCAAGGAAAATTGGAGCCACATCCTGACTGGCTGCAAATTGACATGAAGGATGGATCAGTGGTTGTGGTATAACCTGCCCCATATTTGACGCCTGAGCAGGTGAGTGTAAGATGGCACTGAGAGGATTTGTTTTAACTTTTCCCCTGACTTGAGGGTTGACACTAGTCTGTGCCCATTATATTGACACAGGGGATAGCATGTCAGTTTAAAGCAAGACTTAAAGGATATCTCACCAATCCAGGGAAATATCAAGGGAGAGGTGGCCAAGATGTTGGATTGGGAGAGATTGAGTAATTCAATTGTCCTTGGGCCAGCCTTGTAGTATTAATGCCCAAGCAGGGTTCCAGACACCTTGCTTTTATGTGGACTACCGGAACCTCGACGAAGTCAATAAGAGAGATGCACAACAGATTCCCAAAGATGACGAGCTAGTGGACTTGCCGGGTGCAGTCAAGTATTTAAGCACCTCTGATTGGACCTGTGGCTAATTGCAAATTGCTTTAGAACCTACTGACAAGGAGAAGATTGCACTCTCCATGCTAGAGGGATTATTCCAGTTTTTCGTAACAACCTTACGGCTTAATAATGCTCCTGCCACTTTCCAGCACCAGGTGAACTATGTTCTATAAGGGCTAGAGCTGTTCAGTGTGGCCTACATAAATGACATTCCTGTGCTTATCAATTCATGAGTGGACCACCTTAAACAACTTGAGCAGGTGTTGGTCCAGATACAGTGAGTAAAACTGACCATCAAGGCAACCAAGTGCCAGGTGGGGCAGTCCACTACCCTGGACATCAGGCAGGAAACAGGAAGGTCCAGTGTTAGAAATTGGGTTACTGGTTGACTGGGGTATGTACTCTGGTCAAGCAGCAACCACAATCCTAGTCAGGGTAATGTAGAAGCAAACCCCAAATTAACCTGTGCACAACCCCCTGGTTGCTTGGCACAGAGAATTCAGGCTTTACTTAGAGGCAATGTGTAAATTATTTGTTCAACACTTTAAACTGTAAAACAGTGACAACACCTCACAAAAAGATCCCACACCAGGTTAGAAAAATAGAGCTTGATTTAATAAATAAAACAAGACCAAAACAAATTCCAATCAGTAGTACCAGAGTTATCATTTTTAAACAAATAAACTTCAATATAGTGCCTAAAAGCATAAAGCACCAACTGTGGCTATCTGGTCACACTGGACAGGGTCAAATTTCAGGCCGACCGCAATGGAGTGTGGGTCAGATACAGTCCCATATTAGTCCGCCTGCAGGTTTACCTTCTCAAGTTTTGCACCAAGAGTCCCATTCACATTGGAGGGGGTTGCGAGGTGTGAGGAGATTGTCGCGGGTGGTAATTGGTGGGGCAATGGTGAGCAAGCTGGGTGTCGTGGTCGGGAGGGCTTGTGCTTCACAGATATGGTCCCCTGTGAGCAGTCAATGCTGCTGTGTGAAGAGAAGGGCTGACAATGGCTCGCGCAGATTTTCGGTGCTAGTGGGGTGTTTCCGGTGCGAACCTGTAATTCGCAGTTGCGAAGAGCCCAAAAACTTGTACTAAGAGCCTACTGAGCTACACCAAGGGTCCAGGACCTGAGGGATACCTCTTGGGGGTCAGGAACTCACTGAAGATAGGTTCAGGAGCTGTTGGAGAGTGTGCAGGCCAGCAGACTATCCCTTTGAGTCACTCTAGGATCCTGGGTTCAAGATTGGTTCCAGGCCAGTTCTTCCTCCCCAGGCACTAGAGCAGCAGACACCAGGTCAGTAAAACAAAGCAGCAGCCCCTTTAAAGTAGCAGCCAAGCAGAGTGGCAGTCCTTTCAGTAGCACAGCAGTCCTTCCTGACAAAGTATTCACAGGTCTAGAAGTGTGCTGACGTGGTGGTGTCTGAGGTTATTCTTTTTTACACTGGTGCCCTGGTTCTAGAAGTTTGGAGAAATGTCTAGACAGTGTCTCTGAAGTGCTTGGAATTCTCTACCTCCCCTGCCCTGGCTCCAAGTGGCTGAAGTGACAATGCAGGGTCGTTAAGCAGGACACAGCTATTCAGATGTAAGTGAGGCTGGGCCCAGCTCCTCCCTCCCATCCTTCCAGTAATGGCACATCCAGTCACACCTAAGCTCCCATTGTGTGTCTCAGCTGTCTAGGAGGAATACACAAAGCCCAACTGCCAACACCTAGTACAGAGACAGGCTTCAGGCACCAAATGGCTAAAGTGAGAATATGCCAAGTGGCATTTCTAGAATTGCAATTTAAAATCCAAATTCACCATGAGTTAGGATTTAAAATGAGTATTACAGAGACACCAAACATGAATCAGTTATCCCTTCCCATTTGGAAATTACACTTGTAAAATGTAATAAGGCAACTCCAATGTTATCCTATCAGAGAGATAGGCCATGCAATAGTGAAAAACTAATTTACGAGTTTTTCTCTGCTAGGACATGTAAAACTTAAAAATACATGCCCTACCTTTTAAATGCACTGCACCCTAACCTCTGGGCTGTCCAGGGGCTACCCTAGGGGTAACCTATATGTATAAAAAGGAAAGGTTTGGGCCTAGCAAAAGCTTTATTTTGCCAGGTCGACATGGCAGTTTAAAACTACAAATACAGGCTCTGCAATGGCAGGCCTGAGACATGTTTTAAAGGCTACATAAATGGGTTGCACAATCAGTGCTGCAGGCCCTCTAGTAGCATTTAATTTACAAGTCCTGGGTACATGTAGTACTTCTTTACTAGGGACCTGTAAGTAAATTAAATATGCCAACTGGGGATAACCCATACCATGTTTTAAGGAGTGAGCACATGCACGTTAGCACTGGTTAGCAGTGGTAAAGGGCACGGAGTCCTAATTTCAGCTAAAATCAGATAAGAAAAAATTAAGGAGGAAGACAAAAAGTTGGGGGGAAGCCCACCTGATGGCTGACAGGTCTAACATCTAGCTATTTGATGCCATCACCCAGTCTGTGTTGGAGAGGGAGATGATCAGCACCAAACACAGGTAAGAGCCTTTATAGGACTTGCCCAATTGACAACTTAGACATCCAAGAAACAGCTCAAGAAGGTAATATTTAATGAAGAATATCAGAAGGTTTTTGAGCACCTGAAGACAGTACATTGTAGTGCACTAATACTGAAGGTCCTGATCTTGCAGTCAACCCTTCATTGTACAGATTGATGCCTTAGATGAGGGAGCTTGAGCAGTACAGGCTCAATTTGATGACAAGGATAGAGAACATCCATGGCCTCTATCAGTCATGAGTTAGTCACCAGACAGCGGAACTTGGCAGCCATTGAGAGAGAATTATTTGCAATTGTCTGGGCTTTGAGAAGATTCTGACCATATTGATTTGGTGCTATGTTTGTGGTACGACAGATCACAAGCTAAGTGAAGGATGGCAATAAAAGGTTACAATTCCAAACTGCAGACATGGGTAATGTCATTACAAGGCCTAGAATTTACAGTGGAGCACAAAGCCAGAATGAACAATGGTAATGTAGATGGGCTGTCCCATTGGTTTTGCTGATTTGTTGCCTGCACTTCTCCAATAGTGGAAACTGGGTCCCCATCTACTCAGCTGGGACTGCCCTCTGCATCACATACAGACATGTTACCCTGCCCTGATTTCCAGAATGCATATATCTTGTATCCTGGCTTTTGATTTTTTGGCCCTGGCTTGACACTATACTATCATATGCAGAGAAGCCTAGGTTTGTCCCTGACATCAGTAAATACTCTTTTTGTCATGTGACAAAAGACTACTCTCCCTCTTTAGGTTAGCATATAGAGTGGTGGTGACAGCATCCATATAGTGAGAATCCCTACTGTGACCAGACTTTGTATCTAGATCATTAGAGTGGGGACCCTCTGGCCCTGCCCATTGTGCTAACATCCCAAGTGCTTGTTATGCATGTTGATGTGTTTAGCCTGCATTTTACATGCATGGTGCGTGAGTGAGCCAGTGGATACCCAGGCCTGGGTTTGCATACAATGGAGGTGAGGTTTGTGTTCTCAGACAGTGTAGGTGTATTGCTAATATTTCTGAAGCTACTGGACAGGGAACTAGACACTGAAGTGAGGGGAAGAGACACAGTGCTTCTTCAAATATCAAATGAGGCTTTTGGTTAGCAAGGAGTTGCTGATTAGGCTTCCCAAACTCTCTCATTTGGTGGATGGAAAGGGTCAGGGGTAGGATTGCAGTGTGTGTGGAGTAAGGTGAGAAAAAAACATTTAGGTGAGACCTGCCATTTCTTCAATTGGGCCAATAGCAGTCAGGTGCAGAAATCTCAAACCTCTTTGTATCTCTGTTGGGGGTTCTCTAGGTTGGAGACTGCCCTGCTATGAAAAGTGTCACTGTACACAAAGGGTGGAGAGCAGATTGAAAAGGACACATGCAAGGAAAACCCCTCTAAACCATTTCAACAGTTCAGATAATTAATACCTATGTCCTTTTTTGCAAGTTGGTTATACAAGTGGACTCCATTACTCCACTTGCTGTTGTAGTTCCACATTCTCTATGGTTATGGAAGAGAGGGCTCTGCAGAGTACCTAAATGACAGCTTTACAACAAGAGCTGGTGTCTGACTGACAGCCAGTTTCTCAGAGGTGAGACGACATCACCTGAGGTCAGGATCACTTGTTGGAGGAGTTGTATACCTATACAGAAGCACATAAAAGCATTCATACCCGCTGAGAGAGGGAAGGAGTTTGGCACACCTGCAGGTGGAGAGATTTCCTTGAAAGAGCAAGGTGAAGTCCATTTCCAGTGTCTGTGGAGCTCCCAGAAGAAAGGACTCCAGGAGAGTGAAGTGTTTGACCAGAGCATCAGAGAGCAGTCAGTCTCTCTTTAACAGTTTCTGGCAATAACCATGACAGCATAGACAATTGCTGAGGTCCGATTGGGAATGTGATTGTGTATTGCGATTGTCTGTATGTGGACACAAGTGCCCAAGCTGAGATTGGCCTGTGCATGACCGCAGTTACCCAAGTTGTGATTAGTCTGTGAGTGGTCACAACTACTTAGGCTGTGATCAGCCCATGCTGCGACTGCTGAAGTCTTGGTAACCTGTATAGGGCTACGTCTGCCAAGGAGTGATCTGTCTGTGTAGGTGCTGCAACTTCTGAAGTATACCCAGCCTGTTTGGGGATGCAGCAACCAAATTAATTTTCAGCCTGTGGGGTTCTGCATCTGCCAAGTGTAACCAGACCCAGGTGGGGTTCCATTGAGAATCTACTGACCTTGGCATGGGTCGCCTGTCATTGAGACCCTGAGGACGAGGAAACTTAACTTTGGTCGGGTCAGGTCTGTGCAGCAGCAGGACTGCTACATTCTACTCTGGCCTCCAAAGGAACCAGAGCGGGCTCAAAACCGGGTCCACTCCCAGCACCCAAGGGAGGAGACAGAAGGGAATGTCTGTTGACATGCCACCACTCATTCAGAGTGGTCAAGCATGTCCCACGGCGCGGGCAGGCCAGGCCAACCCGTTGGGGCTGATTTCACTCAAAAGTGACAAGAGATTATTGAGACGTGGTACCCATATTATTAGGGGGCGATTCAATTTGCACCTGAGCTATTCTAATGCACTACTGTTATCTTTACTAACACGTTTCTGTTATTAGTAGCGTGTAGTATTGAGCACTGGTCTCTAATAAAGCACTTTCTTTCTTCAAACGATGAGCACTAGGCTGGACGTTCGCTTTTTGAATTGTTGATTGACTGTTTTGCAGTGAGCTGGTGAACCGCCATTTTATGTCCCTAAGAAGCTTGTAACTACTTGCCATCATTACTACTGAGATTCATGTGGGGAAAGGACTGTTTTTGGCCCAGTTTAGAGAGCCATAGTAGAATGCCTCTGCTTGCACTGTCCCTACCATCAATATGGTATGACAACTACTGTAAAAGTGCCTTGTTCATTTTTAAAAGAGATTTATGACACACTCAGTCACAGAATTGGATTTTTATAAAGCATAAAAACCTGAATACCCTAAATGTTTTAATATAGGCTGGGTGTTAGACTATTTCTACATATTCAGCTTTTAAAGGCAATGGTTTAAATACAAGTGTGCTTTCTTCTATCTTTAAGAAACTCGTTGTAATAAATTGGGTTATTGGTTGACAGAGATGGAAGCCTCACTCAAGGAACAACCACAATCTTTGTCAGGGCGACCCACCAAATTGTCTAAAATAACCTGTGCTTAAATCTCTGGTAGCTTGGCACAAAACAGTTGGTGAAAACATAACACAAGAAATATCCTAAACCGATTTAGAAAATTTAAATACATTTTAATAAATAAAATTATACCAGAATGACAAAAGAACAAATCAGTAGAGCCGGAGATGTTGATTATTAACGTTTTAAATTAAAACAGAGCTATAAAGCACAAAGCGTTAACTGCGTTATATGGTTGCGCTGTAGTGACAAAGTGCCATTTGAGGCTGACTGCAATGGTGCATGGGTCGGTCAAAGGGCCTGGTTTGGTTACTGGGAGTTGTACCTTTTGTTCACTAGTGCTGTGATATAGACCCTCTATTGGTCTGTGCCACACTGCATCAGGTCGGTGGAGCCGCCCATCAGGAGCTATGAGGCACCACAATGCGAGGTCCTGCATCAATGCACACTGTTCTGCATTGGCTCTGTTGAAGCAGTTGATCAAGACCTGCTGCATCACGCTGCATCAGTTCCAGGGAAGTCTCTGGTCAGGAGCTGTGAGATGCTACTGTGTGAGGTCCTGCGTCAGGCTGTCAGTTCTGTTGGAACCTTTGGTCCGGAGCTGCACAGCTCTGTAGAACCGTCTGTCGCTACACGTCAGATCTGATGGAACCTTCAGTTAGGCAGGGAGAATTACACTCTGATGCCAGCCAAGGGTCCAGGTCTTGAGGTGCACCACTTGGGGATCAAGAGTCACTCTAGGCAAATGCCAGCAGTAGGGCTCTAGCAGGTCCATACAGCTCCAGTTGGTGCTGGTCAGATGGGCAATTGAAGGGCAGGCCTCTGGAAGCTTTTGTGCCCCTTTAGCAGGTCAGCCAACTGATGCTTTGAGTCACTCTGGGTAGCCTGGGATTAAGGCAAGGAGGTCCAATTTTCCTTCTTTAGACAGCAAGGCAGTCCTTCAAGCAGCAGGGCAGTCCTGCTGGCTGAAGGGCAGTTCTTCCTCTGAATCATCTACAGGTCTAGGAGTGTTATTATAAGTGGTTCTGAAGGTCCTATTTTTATATATGCTGCCAGTCTTTATGTGGGAGAATTCACTGAACAACCCCCAAAACTGGTTCTGTTCAGTTCTTCCTGTTTCCCTGACCCTGGCTCCAAACGTCTGGGGTGACAAGAGCAGGCCTGGTGTCAGGTCCCTTCTTGTGTGCTGCAGACAAGGCCCTTTGAAATGGAATGAGGGCCGGACACAACTTCTCCCCAGCCCTCCTGTCAGGAAGGCCCTCTCTCCTCACACCCAGGCTTCCTTTGTCTAAGTGTCTGGAAGTCAAGATCTGGCTTGACTTCCAGACAGTTAGACAAAGGAATAAGCAGCCCCTCATACACCCTTCAGCACCTTGAGACCCTCACGGGTGAGTAGTCGCACTATAGAACCCTTTGTTTGATTGAAGCAATACACATCCCACAACAGCAGAGCAATTTACAGTCATGCGATCCAGGACACTGGCAGAAAAGCATAGCTGGCTTAGGCAAGAAAATGCAAACTTTCTAAAAGTTACATTTTCAAAACTGTAACTTAAATGTTGACATCACCATTAAAGATGATATTAAATTACAATTCATTTGAGTGTAAATAGCATATCTCTATCTGCTCCCAATCTGAAGTTAGAATTTATTACATATAATAAAGCAATCCATTGATAGTCTATGGGAGAGATAGCCTTACAACAGTGAAAAACAACTTTAGGAGTTTTTCACTGTCAGGACATATAAAACTTAAATACTCATGTTCTACTTTTTAAATACCATGTACCCTGCCCCATGAGACTTTGGGCCTACCTTAGGGGTAGCATATTAGTATTAAAAAGGAAGGTTTAGGCCTGGCAAAGGGTTTATTTTGGCAGGTCAAAATGGCAGTTTAAAACTGCACTATGGGCTGCAGTGGCAGGCATTAGACATGTTTTAAAAAGGCTACTTTAGTGAGTGGCACAATCACTGCTGCAGCACACTAGAAGCATTACATTTACAGGCCTCAGGTTCACGTGGTATCATTTATTAGGGTCTTACAAGTAAATTAAATGTGCCAATTAGGTATAGTCCAATTGTACCATGTTTTAAGGAGAGAGCACTAGCACTTTCACACCAGTTAGCAGGGGCCAAGTGCACAGAGTCCTAATGGCAACAAAAATGCGATCAGCAAAGTAGGAGATGCGTTCAGCAAAGCACGCTATTCTACATGCTCCCCCCCTCACAGTCAGCTAGCTCTAACTCCCCTAGCTCCACTGCTCACAACACTGCCCTGATTCTCCCCAGGATCCCTTCCCCCAGCCCAACCCACAATCCCGACCGGCCCCCACAGGCCTTCAGGGGTCCCCATCTGTCCGTCCCCTCCTCCCCTATCCTACCCATCCCTCCGAGGACGCAGCTCCATTTCCCAGAATCCCTTCCCCCGGGGCCCATTCTTTCGCCACCTGCCCTACTTTTCCCTGCCCCCACTAGCTCTCTACCGCCGCAGGGTCCCCTGGACCTTGTCTCCCAATCCCATTCACACACTTCATTGGAAGCCCGACTTAACGAGATTGCACTCTGCCTACAACAACTTAAGGCAGAGGTACGTTGCATATTACATATCACTGAGGATCTGTCAGCAAACTCCAGACTAAGCCGCTCCATTATGACCAATCACCATCTACGCTTGCTCCCAGATAGCGGTTTTAACTGGCTCCCTTCCCCACCTATACTCGGCGGTCAACATCCCACATCACCCACACACCCCATAGTTGGGCTTCTGCTCCGCACCCTAACGACCCTTCTCGCCCCTCCAGATGTAGAGCCTCCCTGTCTGATTGTGATATTCATTCTCTCCTACTTTCATATGATCTGGCACTTCCCTCCACCATATCCAACTTGCAACAAATTGAATCCATCCCCACTGATCCCTTCAGGGAACCTAGGACAAACACCAGAACTTTAAATGAGAACAACCTCACAAGAGTCACCACCACTCTACCTGCACCAACAGACACCAACATTAGACTCAAATGTGCACTCCTAAACTGTAGATTGGCCGTTAAACACGCTGCGGACATTGCCGACCTCATACTTGCCCAGGATCTTGACCTTGCAATGTTGACGGAAACCTGGCTAAATGACTCAGCCGCTCCCATCCTGGACTTTTTAATGCCTCCCAACTTTGATATCATTAGGTTGGACAGAACTAGTGGTCAAGGTGGAGGCATCGCATGTTTACATCGTAGCAATCTAACAGTGAAAGTACTACATGCCGACCTGCTGCTGTCTGGTGAATACCTATGCATTGAAGTGACTGGTGGCAACAATCACTCATGCAAACTGCACACGTTTTACTACCCCCCTCGCAACAACCTTCCCTTTACAGAACAGATCATGGACATTATCTTGGCGAATGCTGATTTCCAGGGCACTCAGATCTTCCTGGGAGATTTCAACCTCCACTGGAACAATGTAAATGATGTGGAGGTCAATAGCCTTAAATCCTTCCTACTTGACCTCAACCTAATCCAAATCTGTGACAGCCCTACTCATATCAAAGGAGCTACCTTAGATCTTGTCATTTGTAAGCCCAACTCCATCCTCCTGGATTCGATCCTCCCATGTCATTGGACAGACCACTATTGCATCACCTTCCTCATCCTTGATCCGGTAAGAGCAAGTAGAGCCCAGCCTAAGAACCCAAAACAGCTGAAAAGGTGTCTACGGAACATCAACTCGCAAGACCTGACTGCGCTCTGCGATAACATCCTGCCCCCACCCTTGAACATGTCGATGTCAACGACCTTACGGCCCACTATAACCACTCAATGCTTAATGTACTTGACTCAGTGGCACCACTACAGCTTAAAAGAATGTCCTCTAAACTCTCCAAACCGTTGTTCAATGATAGTCTTAATTCCGAAAGAAGAAATTTAAGACTTGCAGAAAGGATGTGGTGATCGAATCCCTCTCTTGAACATCTCTGCCACTTGAGATCCCTGCAAAGCATTTACAATAAACGCATCAGATGCTCGAAGGCCAACTTTTTCAGAACTCAAATAGATCAAGCAAAAAAACATCCCAAAAAACTGTTCGAACTCATCAAGTCCCAAGCTAACAGTCAGCCTAACCTCTCGTCACTGGGTCAAGGGACATTGCCGAACTGTGAAGAATTCGCTGATTTCTTCACGGATAAGACTATTAAGATCGAAACTGAATTACGCTTGGCCCGTGATCACCTCTCGATCAGTCCACTGAACACCCTCCGTCCCCCAGGTTTGGATATCACTGACCCTGCACAGCCCTACCTCCCCCAAAAAAATGCTTCCTGGAGTCTGTCCCAAACCTTGGATGAATGCTCTATACGCAAAATGCTGTTGACTTTGAAACCTTCCAATCACTACAACGACCCTCTGCCATCGAACCTTTTCCCAGAAGTAAGATCCTCCTTACTAACACTTTGGACTACGATCGTCAATGCATCACTTCGGCAAGGTGCTATTTCGGATTGCCTAAAATCGGGTCAAGTTACCCCGATCCTAAAGAAACTAACCGCTGATCCCACGGACCTTCATAACTTTCGCCCAATATCGAACATCCCCACCTTGGCAAAGCTCCTGGAGAAATGTGTGCTCGCTCAACTCTGTAACCACATCGACCATTTCCAACTCCTGGACCATTGCCAATCTGGTTTCCGCTCTGGCCATAGTACAGAGTCGGCGCCAACGCACATCGTCGATGATGCGCTAAGAATGTTGGACCATAACGAGTCGTGCCTATTGATCCTTCTAGACCATTCGTCAGCATTCGATACTGTCAAACACGATAACCTAACTGACCTCTTGGAACACAGGATGGGGCTGCCTGGGCCTGTACTAAACTGGTTCTCTTTGTTCCTTCAGAACAGATCCCAAAGCTTCAAGGTGAACCAATCCTTGTCCCATCCTACACCGGTCACCCTGGGGGTTCCACAAGGTTCAGCACTTTCTCACATGCTCTTTAACCTGTTCATGGAGCCTTTGACAGAAATTCTGAAATCATCCAGCATTCACTATCACATGTATGCGGATGATACCCAACTATACCTGAAGATCGCCTCCCCCGAGGACATTCAGTCCCTCAACTCAGTCCTGCTGGAAACACAAAGCTGGTTGACACGTAATCACCTGAAGCTAAATGCTCTAAAAACGGAATTCCTCCTAATCTCACCCCACAAACAATCTCTGGTCATGGAATAATGGTTGAATCAGTTTACTGCTCTTAACTGCAGACCTCACCTCGTTGATTCGACATCCTCTCTGGGTACTATATTAGACAAAAGTCTGAACATGCAAAAGCAAATCAGTTCCCTCACCAAAGGAGCGAACTTCCAACTCAGCATCCTAAGGAAACTCAAACCCTTTCTCCCTGCTCATGACCTAAAGGTTGCAGTACAAGCATTAGTGATCTCAAAACTGGACTACGGTAGCGCAACGCTTTGCGGCTTGCCCAGAGTGAAGACGGCTCCTCTTAGGGTTGCCCTAAATTCCGCTGCTAGGCTCTTAACTGGCACTAAAAAATACAACCATATCTCTCCGGACTTGCGGGACCTGAACTGGCTTCCATATGAAGCTCGGATACAGTTAAAAATTGCATGCATGGCACACAAAACCATCCACTTCAAGACCCCGCTGTACCTCGCTCAGAAACTGGAGCTCTCCTGTGGTTCGAGAGCCTCCAGAAGCGCGAGCACCCTTTTGTTCAAACCACAACAATTCAAGAAAAAAAAGACCTATAACCGAGCCTTCTCAGGTATGGCCCCGAGGATCTGGAACTCCCTTCCCCCCGAAGTCAGGGTGAACCCTTCCACTGTCTTCTTCAAAAATGAAGTCAAAGGGCTACTGATGAAGACATTTCTGCCTCAGTCTGGCTTCTCCTTCTGATTCTGGGACCATAGCCGTTGACTTTGTCCCTGCTACCTGGCTCACGAGAATGTCGGACATTATTAGACTGTGAATTTTTCGCTTTGTTGATTCTGTTTTGTTTGCTTGTACCCTTCTTGCTGCATAATCTGTAAAGCGCTCTGATACCCTCGGTGGTCATGTTCGCGCTATATAAAACTTTCAAAAGGAAAACCGTTCAGGGGAATACCACACCAAGGATGTCAGGTCTAATACTTGTCTTCTAGTCATCAACAGTTCTGTTTTATAAGTGACAGTGACTCACTTCTGTAAACTAGGAGAACATTTGCTAGTGTTATTGTTATTATTGCAGTGGGAGCATGGTTTAAAACATGATTATCTTTCTCATATAAGAGGCTTACATGTTTGCAAAACTCTCTACTATGAAAACATTTAAATGGTGGTTGGGATCTGCATTCTTAATATATTCCTAAACATTTCGATTTTCTTTATTGCATTTCTAAAGCTATTTACCAAAAAGCTCAGAAATAGTAGACAAAGAAATAATTAGGTTAAAACAGTTTAATGACTTGGTTTATAGCTATGAGGAATAAGTTGCATAGAAAAGTAGCATTTGACGATTAAAGAGTAACTGAAGAATAGATTTCAAAGGGGAGTATTTGGGTATTAAGACTGCAGGAGGAGACGTGAAAGCAAGTCAATAAAGAGGAAAGAGAGGAAAGAGAGGAAAGAGAGGAAAGGAGAACGTGGAACAAAGAGCATAAAGTGTGCACAGATTAATAAAGTGTAGCTTCAGATACATTGAAGCCATGCTATATTGAATTAGGATCAAAAGATAGGGTGTGATTTATTGGCTATAGCACTTTGGGTGTGTACGTTTTTAATTAGGAATGTGTAGTTAAGGAAAATAAGGAAATCATTGAAGATCCCATATTTACCGAACATTGCATGATACATAGTTAAAAGTGTTCCAGCAGCAAATCCAGCCACCTACTGGTGTTCTTATCAGTGTACGTGGGGAGGGTACTGCCTGCTTCCAATCTGAGGGATGTCCGGGGTAGAACCTCTTTGAGAAGGAATTTATGGACTTAACTGTACAGAGCAGAAGTACATCATTTTCAGGCTAAGATAGGGAATAGAAAACCTCAAACTATTGGCGAAGATGTAGAGGAAAGGTAATCTCCACTTCACAAAAAAGAAAGTGTAATGTATTTATGTGAATGCATTTTTGGAATGTGCTAATTGTACACTGTGTAAAGTGTAGCAAGTGGAAAACCCTTGCACGAAGGAGTCAGCAGCACCTGAAGTGAAATCACTGTGTGCTATGTGCTCCACTACCTCACCTGCTTGGTCGAGAATTATTTTTGACAAATCCTGGCCGTGTTTACTGATGCCTGCAACTGTGCTGGTGGCCTAGTGGCAACCTGGCAGGGGCTATTTCATTGTTTCCTCGGGTGCTTTGCTGTTCTGCTTTCATTGAGTGATTTACACTGACTGGCACACCTCATCCCAACAAGCCTGATTCCTGTCACCTTGTCTTCATGTCAGCCAAGGAGGTAAGACCATGTTTCAGGTCACACCTCCAGATAGTTTTTATGCTGCTGCAGCACAAAAAATAACTTGCTGGATTTCCTAATTTGTATGTGACAGTCTGCATTTATCTTCAATCAGGAATTCTTTGTGATATTTATTATGTTTCTCCATTTAGACTCTTTCATTTTAAAAGTTATTTGCCTGTCTCTTGTTCTGGATTGTGATTAAAAATATACAAGGCTAGGGATAGAAAAGCACACTGCTCAGCAACAGTGTGAGTTGGAGAGTTCTCCATTCTTCCATGCAGTGGATTACTTGGCTCAATCCTTGCTCATAATTGTTGATTTCCTTGCGTCCCTTCTCTTGAGTTAGTCCTGGCTGGGATATGTCCTTGTTTTTGGTAAGTGTGTTTATTACAGATGCACGTTGTCTCCAGTTGGACCAATCTCCTTCACTTCCTCTGGGCCATTAGCTCATAAGGCCTTGCAGAAGGTGAATAATATTCAAATGCCTTTTCCTGTGATAATTGCTTTGCTTTTTATTTACAGACGTTATTAACGTTTTGCTAACATATCCTGAACCTGTTTCGAAGTCCTGGAGCATCCAATCTGCTCCTTTTAAATTTCTCAATTTTATTCTTGATTAATCCCCCCTCTGTGCCAGCAGTCATCTCTTTCCTAGTGCATTATATATGCACACATACTGTGCACTAAGAGACATGTGACTGGTGGAAAACTGGAGGTTATCTCTCATTTTCTCTTGCTATATCCCTTACCCTAACCATGTTTCCATTTCTCATGGCCACTGCATATAAACTTAATAATTACTCATTAAATTCAGATATGTGTTTTCTTCATAAAACACATTCTTATCATTAAGAGATGGGACTTGTAAATAGTTTGAATTATTATTGTCTCCCCAACGATAGAGGTCAGTGGGGTATTCCTATTTATTAAAAAGAACCCTCACCCACTAGTCCTACTAGTGGCATGCTTCATCATCAGGTTTTCAACCAACATACCTAACATATCTCGGTGGGCTTCTATGCTTAAGCAACAGCATAGCCCTTTGTTGGTTTTTGTTAAGGGATCTGTTGTTTTAAATTTATCTGCAGGTATCCCTTCTTTTCGACATTTTATTAGGGGGAACGTTTGGTAAGGTTAAAAACAAAAATGATATAACTAGAGTTGCTATGAACTCCTACATAAAATTACTGGGGCTACATGTTTCAGCCATATATGTTTTGTCACTTAGGTCAAATAGTCTTCTTCAAGACCGATAAGTGGTGTAAAGATCCCTAATTTGTGTTTGTTCATGAAAATATTAATTGTGCAATAGTGACAAGTGTAAATATGCATTAACTCATACTATTGTGTGCATGCCTTACAATTTTCAAACCTATTGCAAAGATTTTCCTAATAGGTAAATCTGCAAAGATCAAAAGAGAGATAATGTATTTACACCACCTATCAGTTGTGAAGAAGGAGGTCTTGACAAACATAAAACAAGGAGTTCTCCAAAGGTTCCCAAAATATTTCTGAGGGTCAGGCCTCTCAATCCCCTCCTGAACAGAAAAAGAAGAGGTTCCCTGGTAAGAAGGCCTCAGGGAAGGCAACCCCTAAGTGCAATGAGTGGCAACAGGATGGCACTACAAGGGGGATGCCAAGTGTCCCAAGCAGGCACAGCCCCCCCGCACTGGTGAGCAGACACTGGGGCTGGCTAGTTTAGAAGTTGGGGAGATGATTGACCCAGATAGTATGGGGGTAGTGTAGAGGTTACCCTAGTGTCCCAGGGTGACAGAGAGATGTGTCAAGGACTCACATTCTTAGTAATACAAAGAAATTCAGGCAATTGGTCACCATCAATGGGTAGAGGGTGGAGGCTCTGAGAGGCACTGGAACCAGTATGACAACTAGCAGATGTCATCTGGTGACCTCAGAGCAGATAGTCTCTAATGTAGTCCACAAGGTTATTGTAGCTGCCAGCCATATGAGTCACTACCCAGCGGCTCTGATACCTTTTGAGTGAAGGGTCTCAGGTTCCTTGAGGGTAGTTGTGAGTCCATCCATGCCTGAGGAGTGTCTGGCAATGACCTAGAGCACATCATCTGGAAAGAGGTGGAAATCCACTCCTGAAAATCACATAGTCTGGGAGGAGGTTGAGCTTGAGGGCAATGCCCTGGAACCTACAGAGGAGGACATTGCAACCCTGGGGAACCTACCTAAACTGACCAACTGGCAGATGGAAGGGGGTCCCACCAAGGAGGAGTTCTGCAAGGTGCAGATTAAGTGCCCAATTCTCGAGGGCCTTTGAATCAGGCCGAGGCCTAGGCAGGAGGCAGCTTGCAACACCTCTGGTGATCACCTATTCTAGGTGGGAGAATGGTCTCCTGTATAGCGAGCCTAAGGTTCCTGAGCCTGGTGCAATCTATGTGTTAGTGGTCCCCCACTGCTACAGGGCCTTCCTACTAGAGTAGGCCCATGATGTGCCCCTGGCAGGTCATCTAGGGCAGGACATGACCTTTGAAAGGTTTTACACTCACTTTTATTGGCCCCGGATGAGGATGATCTCAGATGCATTCTGCAGGTCATTCCCTATCTGCCACACTAATGGGAAGTCAGAAGAGAAGCGCAAGACTCCCCTGCAGCCATTTTCTGTCAACGGCACTCCCTTTGAATGAGTGGCCATCAACATTGTTGGGCCTCAGGACTCCCAGACAGCCCTGGAAAACAGGTCCATCCTGGTCTTGTTGGACCATGCCACCCAGTACCCAGAGGCTATACCTTTGAGGACAACGGCTACACCTGTGGTGGCCAGGGCACTGATGGGAATCTTTACCCATGTGGGGTACCTCAAGGAGATATATCTGAGCGTGATACAAACTTCATTTCTGCATACGTGAAGTCCAAGTGGAAAGAGTGTAGGGTAGCCTATAGTTCTCCACACCCACCATCTCCAACTAATGGGCATGATGAGAGGTTCAACAAGTCCCCAAAAGGCATGATCATGGGCCTGTCAGAGCACTTATGGCAGAAGTGGGAAGTCCTCCTGACATGCCTGTTGTTTGCATAAAGGGATGCACTGCAGAAGGGGGTTGGATTCAGTCCCTTTGAACTTCTGTATGGGCACCATGTGAGAGGGCCTCTCAGCCTGGTGAAGGAGGATTGGGAGCCTGATGGCCCCTATCCAGAACCCATTGTGGATGATGGTGGGAGCCGTTCATTTTTTGGTTTTGTGGGTTCCCGGTGTCCGCCAGGAGCAGATTTTCACTCTGCTCCCACAGTGGGTGGCTGAAGGTGGGAGTCATGCTTACAGCCCCCAAGGCACACACTACCTAAAAAAAACATAGGCCCAGCCATGGGGTCACCTGGACAAAAGTAAGGCTGGGCGTAGTTCGCGAAGTAGTGCTTCGCGAAGCTACGCAAAGTGCAGTTCGCACTACGCGATCTTCGCGTAGCACTACGCGAACTGCGTAGTGCACTGTTCGCAATGATTGCACAGTGCCGGATGCTTGTCCGCACTGTGCAATCATTGAAAACGGCAACTTGCACAGTGCGAGCTGTCTTTTACTGCCGCTCGAGTAGATTTTTACTCGGCGGCAGCTTTCTCAACGCGGACTGGTAGTTTCTCATCGCGAGCGGTCGCGAGCATACGCGACCACTCGCAATGAGAAACCTGACCTCCCCGCGTTGAGAATCTCGCCGGCAGGTTTATTTTCCACGCTCGCGATCGGCAACTTGATGTTGCTGATCGCGAACGAGAAAAAGTCTCGCCGGGATGTCATTTTGCTTGCTCGCGGTCGCCAACTTGACGTTGAGGACCGCGAGCAAGCAAAAAATGACCGCGGCGCTACGCTACGCGTGTTTGCACTGTGCTACGTGCAATTCGCGTTGTGCGAAGTAGCACAAACTTCGCAAACTACGCGAGCGTAGCGTAGCACTTCGCCCAGGGTTAGACAAAAGTATGACTCAGGGAAGGGGGCTGCATGCCCCCTCCCCAAAGAAATAGGCACCTCTACGCCTGGTGGTGGGAACTAAAATATTTTTTTTTCTAAATGTTTTAGCATATTCATGGTGGATCCACAAATCTACTATAACATTTTTAAAAAGCATATATAAAAAACACCCCGATGGGGTGGACTAGGGCCCAGGGGTGGCATAATCCATGTTATTGGTGAGGGAGGCATGTGGCCCCCTTCCTGAGTTTCTTTGAGGTCCCAGGGAACCCATCCCCCAGGGTCGATATGTAAATTGGGGTAGAGAGGCATGCGCCCCCCTCCCTGAGCCTAGTTCAGGCACCGTGGACCCCATCCCCTGTAGCCTATATGTTATTAAGGGGAGGGTAACAGGGCCCCCCTCACAGAGCCTCAGCAGGCCCCAGGGACACAATCGCCCAGGGCTAACATGCAAATTGAGGGGAGGAGGGCAGGCTGCCACTCTATGGCACCAGAGGAAGATGGCAAGGGCACAGGAGCCTTGGGTCTCCCCTCCTGCAGTCCCCAAAATTGTTAGTTGTGGGCGCCGTAGGTCAGTTCCGGGACACCCACATTAGGCCACAGTGTATGGGGTCCCCAGGGCTGTAGGGGATTGGGAGGGCTACAAACCCTCCTCTCGTAGACATTCATCCAAAGAGGTAGCACTTACTATTAAACCAATAGAAAGTACTTCAGTTGGGTTGACATTTTCTGCAAAACTGGGAACTCTTCTTGGATAAATACACAAGCAAAGTTCCATTCTGGCACATGGCACAGATGCTCAATTCACAGAAATTAAACCTCATCCGGAAGCACTTTCAAATATGAAGCTCTACCTCTGTAAAAGACAAAGCCATCCTAAATTCTTGTACTTGGCCAAGGCAAAGGCAAAGCTGATTGTGTTCTCACTACAATTCCTCATTGGGAAAACAATCTGAAATCCTTGATTGAGATGAATGCATCGTTGATTTATGGGAGCACAATCTTTTCTGTTGGGACTGTCAAGACAAAGATGGGAGGATTCTTTTTGTCTTGTCCTGATCTGAGAGCACAGCCCAGGGTTCTGCCTTTTAATTATTACAGAGTATACAAGGGTGTCCCATCACCTACCCGCTCATCCCATTTTGCCGTGCCCCTTTGATGTTACTAGTGTCCAACTGTCTTCCTGCCGCTTTCCAGGCTGATGCACAGCTCCATTTACCAAAGAATCTGAGTGTGTTTTCCCTACAATTGTTATGGTACGTTCTTTATGTAGAGGGATAGAAGGAAATCTACATCAAACAAAGAAGCACTTACTTTGTTTGGAATATGCACTAGACATTCACCCAAAGAGGTATAACTTACTTATCAACCAATAGAAAGTACTCCAGTTGGGTAGACATTTTGCAAAGCTGGGACCTCTTATTGCGAAACGGTAAAAAATCTCCGCGAGTACGCAAAAGTTCTGCGAACACGCGGAATTGCTTGTTCCGCCCGTTCGCGATGCTTTTTTCCTGTTCGCGAATGCTGTTTGCGTGCTTGGGGAGAAATATCTCGCGAACACGCATTTTGAAAGCGCGAACAAGCAAAAAATTCCGCAAAGCCGCGGAATGCCGAATTTTTGGCAATTCCGCGTTCTCCGCGGAACGCGAAATTACCCAAATTCCGCAAATTCCGCGAGCGGAACGGAATTTACCGCCCAGGCCTAATAAATACACAGGCAAGGTTCCATTATCGCACAGATGCTCTATTCACAGAAATTATACCTGAACAAGAAGCACTTACAAATATGAAGTTACACCTCTGTAAAATTCAAAACCATCCAAAATTCTTCTGCTTGGCCAAGGCAAAGCCGAGTGTTTTCTCACAACAATACTTTGTTGAAAAATAATCTGAAATCCTTTATTGAGATGAAGGCATCATTGATTTATGGGGAAGCAATCTCTTCTGTAAGAGCTGCCCAAGGCAAAGATAGATGTGTTTTTTCTTGTCTTCACCTGATTGAATAGTAGAGTCCATGGTTTTCCGTTTTAATGACTGAAGAGTATGCCAGGGCGTGAAGTAACCTACAAGCTCTGCAAATTTTGTCCAGCCCCTTTGACATGAGTAGTATGCCACTATCTTCCCGCTGTTTTCCAGGCTGATAGACATCTCAACTTACCAAAGGGCCTCAAGTGCATTTTCCTGCCAATTTTGGTGATGAGTTCTTGATGTACAAGAATAGAAGGAAATCTCCACCCAACAAAGAAACATTTACTTCATTTAATTAAGAGGAAGTATCCTTGTTTGGTGAAGATTTAACTCTCTGTTGTCTCGTCTTCTTCATACGAGGATACATTTTGTCATGAATCCCCATTTAAAGATGTTTCAGGACCAAACTCCCTTCCAAAATTATATGTACACAAGGTCTCTGAAGATATTACCTTGTGGCCCTTCACACAGCTGTAGCATAGAATATGCACTAGACATTCATCCAAAGAGGTAGCACTTACTAATCAACCAAAAGAAATTACTCCATTTGCATAAACATTTTATTCAAAACTGGGAACTCTTCTTCAATAAATACACAGACTGTTCTGTTCCATTCTGACGCAGATGCTCAATTAACTTATTTTGTATTTAGCACTATTTATTAGCACTAAATGTGCACTTGTGTCCATTTTGGATGATGCGTTTGGAGTATGTTCAGGAGATTTTTGAATCCCGGATACTCGTGGCGCGGAAATAGAATTACAGACAACGAAGAGAAATAAAAGTTTTGTTTATATTCATTAAGACAGTGTGGATTTTCTTGTTTTCTATTTTTGTAGGACATTTGAACGGTACCAAGTGGAAAGAAAATAAAATAAAACTCAGTAAATAATCAATTACAGGCCTGTTTGCCATCACAATCATGAGTGTCTAAAGAGGGGAGACATGTCCCCTCCCATCATCACTACAATTGCGGGTGTTGTTTACATCTTTTTGTGTATCAGAAAAGGAGACTTCCTAATATGGAACACTGACCTGTGTATACCTTGATAACAGTGTTGGAACAGATTAGTAGCAAGCCTGAAGAAGGAGGTTGGACCTGTGTATGCCTCCGAAACGCGTCGCTTTTTGGCCTACTTGTTGAAAAAAAGTTCCTAGAATGCTCATTGGCTAATGTGTAATATTTGTAAAGGACTATGAGATGAGATACTAATTGACTGTAATGCGATTGTCTGTGCTATGAATATTCAGTTATTTGTGTTATACATGTGATTTTAACCTTTTTGCATTTATGTGCATTTTTTATGTATTTTAATGAGTATGGAACATTCATGTAATATATGAATATATCTTTTTTGAACCAACCTAATAAATATTTTTCTAAAAATCTGACTTTCTGGCAACTGTGAAAGTCATCTGGGGACAATTAAATGTTGTTTGTGGTATGAGAGTTTGATTGAAATGCTGAATAAACAACCCAAAGGGAGTTTATTTTAGACCTAGCACTTACTAATCAACCAAAAGAAATTACTCCATTTGCATAAACATTTTATTCAAAACTGGGAACTCTTCTTCAATAAATACACAGACTGTTCTGTTCCATTCTGACGCAGATGCTCAATTAACTTATTATGTATTTAGCACTATTTATTAGCACTAAATGTGTACTTGTGTCCATTTTGGGTGTGGGGGGACATTTGGTGTTAAGCAAAAGCATTAAATGCACAATTGCTCTTCTCACGTAATTCTGCATAATCTCACGTAATTCTCAGAAAATGCTGCATGATTATGCTACACAGAATTACACAAGTTACGATCACCCTTATTTTAAAAGAAGTTGGGCCCCGGAGATGGAGTCCCCGGGGCCAGTGTTAACTTGGGATGGGGCCACATGCTCCCTTACCATTTAAATGAAGTTCGGCCCTGGGGCCCCGTTCCCCAGGCACTGCGGCTAACCTCACGCCACACAC
This sequence comes from Calotriton arnoldi, assembly GCA_963921515.1. Taxonomy (NCBI): domain Eukaryota; kingdom Metazoa; phylum Chordata; class Amphibia; order Caudata; family Salamandridae; genus Calotriton; species Calotriton arnoldi. The sequence goes on along the minus strand of CAWUFW010004289.1, from coordinate 811,611 downwards.
AGCTGAAGGCTGTATGCGGCGTGGGGTTGGATTTACGTATGATAATATACTATTACTTTATGTTAAAAAAATCTATAAATTCACTGACAAAACAAAGATTAGGGTAAGGTTATCGTTGTAATAATATTTGACTTCAAAACTTTTAAAAACTTTTAAATTTACTGAAAAAAACAAAGGTTAAAAGTAAAGTTATAGTTAGGGGAAATTTCAGGGACAATGTAATGTTTTAGATTAAAAAAACACTGAAATGCACCAGTTTTAGTTATCTTTATAACTCTTAATCTAAAGTAACTATAATTTGCGCCCCCACCTTTCACAGTTTTGTCATCTATGATGTGATTTCAAATGTTGCAGTGATGTTTTCAAAGATGTTATAGAACATGTCATGAGTGATGTAATATTTGGGGAAATTAGCTGTGCCTAGCAAGGGTGCGAGTTATAGTTACTCTAGGACATGCGTTATAGTTACTGGAGATAACTGTAACTGGCGAGCTTCAGTGTTGTTTTGAAATTAAAACACTAGGGGGCATATTCTCAAGGACTTATCGCCGAGTTATCGGCACTTTAGCGCAGCAAAAGTGGCGAAAGAATTATCGCCCCATTCCCAAGCTGGTGTAAACTGCCCACATCGCCAGTTTACCAGCGATAGCTGCCGCAAAAAACATCGCCACGGATGAGAGAGACAACTAACGCTAATGATATGCAGAGGAGGCGTTCCCGTGCAAAAACACACGAAAACACCACTTCGCGATATTCTCAATGACCAGCCAAATCTGCGATGCGAACCAAAAACAGGCGATAAGGCGTGTTAGCAGCAGGGATTTAACACCTACCTTTTACTGGTGTTAAGCAGGACGACCAACTGCAGTAGAAAGGGAGCCCAGCCCAGAGCCACATCTAAAGACCAACAGATGCCATGGAGACACTGATCATGCAGCTCGGAGACCCAAGAGGGCCACAACACCCACCGCCACCACCCCCAGCCCCCCCCCTCGGGCCACCCCCTCTACTACCACAGAGGCAGCGCAGAACAGGACAGCGGACGTTCCGAAAACGGCATGGCCCCTCAGCCACACAATAGCAGAATGTGGGGAGAGGTGGGAACCAAGTATGTGTGAAGGAGGCAAGTCACCCATGAATAAGAATGCACACAATGCCAAGTGTGGCGGTGATGTGCTGGACAGACCCCTATGCAGAGCACAGACCTATCCATATGACATATACTGCAGGTGTTTGCAGTGTCGTGGACAGGGGACGCAACCATGTTACCTCAGGCAGTGGGGAAGACCTCGGTCATGTAGCTGTGCCGTCCCCCCCTGTAAGCGTAAGCGGAGTGGGCTTGTCCAGCGTACGCCAGCCCAGCGTAGGAGTGTGAATAAATAGGCCGGGGCTCTGGGCGTGGTTCACTTCCGGGATGGCCAACGCTTCTGCCAGGCGGCGCCCCTCACCCTGCCACGAGGTCGCCACCGTGACCGCCAGCCTCCTCAGCCGAACGCTGAATTCCGCGACACAGGCCCCCAGCGCACCCAGCCGCACAGCACCACGGAGTGATGTGTGTGCTGGATACTGCCTCCGGCCTACACTGCAGTCAGCAGGGCTCACAATTCAGATTGTGTCGCGATTGCAGATGACGCAGTCCAGTAGGCAACAGACATTGACCCCAGTGTGGCCCGCCCGGACCACGAATCATCGCTGGCTGCGCACCCCCTGAGCGCCACAGGTGCCACTAACTCTGTGCACCACAAGTCAACGCCACGTGGCAACAGACATTGACCCCCGTGCAATACAAGAAAACAGCGGTTCCTGTGGAATAGTATAGTTATATATAAATGCAACAATACATAATCGCAATACAAGGGTTTGAAGTGATATCAGAAAGAAAAAACCACATACACTAATGGTTTTGTTGACATATATATGTATTACTCAAAATAATAAGCAAAAAATAGGCAATCGTGCGAGGTGTCCCAAGTGTTACATGAACCTAAAAATAAGTGACAATTAGTGACAGTATTTACACGGTTTCAAGGATTCTTTCTAAAGAAAGTGACCATGACTGAATTTATACAAAGATGCATAGCCGCTATATACAATCATAAGTGCTGGATCAGTGGTTCACTTTCATCTTTACTGTCGACGGCGTTTCGACCCTTTACAGAATGTAGGGTCTCATCAGGACCTATAGTTATAGGGACATCTGGACTTTCAATTGCTCAGCTGAGTGAGGGGAGTGTGCCAACCGCGGGTATAATGAAAAAGGAAAGGTACTCACAGGGAAACCCAGCCGGGTTCCCTGGTGAGGGTGTAGGCTGGCGATCAAAGGACAAGACGGCGCTGATGCTAGTGATATATCTCGGCGGTTGTGAGCCGGAAGTAGTGTAGGAACACAATGTGTGGCTTGTAGTCCACTAAGGATATGGAAATAGGAGTAGAACCGCGGCAGGTGGTCCGCATCACTTTTAGGCTATTACCAGGATCCCTAAATAGGGATAGAATTCCATGAGGCACGTGACAATGCTACGTGTTACCAGCAAGACCGCATCCGTCTGCTTGCTGTGGGTAAATTGACCCCGTGCGGCCCGCCCGGACCACGCATCAACGCTGGCTGCACACCCCCTGAGCGCCACAGGTGCCACTAACTCTGTGCACCACAAGTCAACGCCACGTGGCTGCGGGCCCTTGCTGACCTCTGCCTCCGGCCTACACTGAGGACAGCAGGGCTCACAATTCAGGTCGAGTCGCGATTGCAGATGACGCAGTCCAGTAGGCAACAGACATTGACCCCAGTGCGGCCCGCCCGGACCACGAATCATCACTGGCTGTGCACCCCCTGAGCACCACAGGTGCCACTGACTGTGCACCACAGCTCATGGACCCTTTATGTTTGAGTCACGTGCTGTGGACTGCGGATGCAACAATGTCACCTCAGGCAGTGTGGAAGACCTGGGACGATGACGATGAAGATGAGGCAGGTGTAACACACCGCACAGCAGCTGCGGCAGGAATATCCCGAAGGGACACAATCATTGACAATTACTTTACATGAGCACGTCCAGCTCTGGTGCCACTATCTCAGTGCACCACAAGTCATGGCCCCTTCTGATTGAATATTGGGTGACCTCTGTACTTGCTCTGGCTAACTCCATGGCACTTCGCAGTTGTTAGTGTTATGTTGGTGTTTTCTGTTTCCGCTTTAATAGTGATCACTGTACAAGTTGTTGCCAGCACCAACCACTCACTGAGGGCTGGCTCACACTCACCCCACACCCATCCAGCACAGGCGTCACTGGATATGTGATCCTGGTAATAAAAAGGGGCCGGGCGCACGTGCCCGTAGCCATTTCCACTATCTATCCAAGTGTGTCTGTGTGGTCATTATGCATGAATGATGGCCCTGTGCCCTACCACATTACATTGTGCTGTGGACAGCGGACGCAACCATGTCACCTCAGGCAGTGGGTAATAGCTTGGACATGTAGCTAAGTCGTCCCCCCCTGTAAGCGAGAATATTGCAATGTAGCATGCACATGGAGGGCGGGCTCGCACGAACGGAGTAATGAAGGAGCGCAAGACCGCTCGGGGTCCAGGATCATACATGCCAAGTGTTGTGTGTAACTGTATTGCCGCAGCATGAGCAAAATGCCCAGCCACATTAGCAGCACCAGTTCAGCCAGGCATGTACTCTACATCTGTGTGTGCCCTATCCTTTACATAGGCCTACACTCACGTGGCCCACCCCCTTCAACGGCCAACATCACAGTGTCGTTGTCAGGCTTGTGGACATGCGCAGACAGGCATGACAATACAGTGCCGTAGGAGTGCAAGTGATGCAATCGCGCAGCGCACATATGTAAATGGGTACGGGGGAGGGAGGAGCAACTGTGAGGCAACGTAACACACAGTGATGCTGCTCATATGCCACATGCAAGTCATGTCAATAATGAATCACAAAGTCCCACTCATCCCACCCCACCCCCAACAAGCCACTTCACATCCCATGAATGCAAGCAGATTACAAACTTACACTAGGGATGAAAGCTCCTTTGTCTGAACTATCAGGCGGAAGCACATCTGCACCTCCGGCCTCGGAATTGCATGTGCCCGGCACCCCCTGACAGATACTATAGCAGCTGATGATGACTCCCACACTATGCACAGCCAGACGAAAGATCAACGTATACACACCCCACACACAGAAGTCAATGCTCGAAGTTATCTTGCATGGAATGGCCTTCACACTTACTCCCACAACATCCCAGGCGTACAACCGGTGCACACTATAACAACTCATTGATACGAGATGTGGCATTTAATCCACAGAACTGGCGCAGGTCAGAACAGTGCCGCTTCCACAAGAGCCTCTTACGCAGTGGCCGAACATCCCGGACACATGCACAACCCCTGTCACGTGAAACTGTATCATGCACGAATGCTGCATTCATTGGCAGTGCTGCGGATCAGTTACCGGCTAAGCTTCCGCCTTGCCAACGTCACCTGCGTTCAGCCTGTGTTGCATTGTCGATCGTGCATGTTCGAGTGGTCCATGGATGTTTGCCTATCCAACAGGACGGTAGCTGAACTGGATTTTGACATGTGTGTGCGCCCCCTGTTGGCCCACGACCAGGAGTGTCACCGTGATACCCGTTTATGGGATGCCTTGATACTTGGCATACAGGCTGGCAGCTGGACCTGGGAGATTGCACAAATCCTCGTGTGCAGTGACCACATTGAACTGCTCCCATATTGGGCTGCAGTGCTAATTGGTGAAAGGGGGTGGACGCAGCACATCTGTCCGGGCCTGCTAATGGATCGCCTTACCGTCCTGTTTGATGAAGTCGACACTGACCTCATGTTGGAAATGTTAGCCTACGAGGCTGCAATGGCTTTCATGGACGAGTAACTACGTACCTGCAGCCACAACTGATTGGAACACATTGCACATGTCCCGACACCTTGTTGCATCTTGGAGATCTGGTCACATATCCCACGACAACAGTGGACATGGCTGCACTCGCCTGGACTCCGGAAACATGAGCGGACAACAACGCGTGTTAACACACACCTGTGAAAGGTGAGGCACTCCCCCGGAGTGGACAGCGGCGCTTGGCAAGGTTCCTCATTCTGACATACTGCTGCATTGGTCTGTATGTTGTGGCACTTATCTTGCCCGTACTGACACACATATGCTAATAAAGTCTACGCAGCTTCACTTGTATTCAACTGTGATGAGTGTTGATTTGAATGACAATGTGTGTCTCAATGCCTATCTGGGTCACGGCCATACATGCGCATTGATAGCATTACCCAGGGAGTGCCTCTTTTGTGGAACCACTGTCCCTACATTCATCCATACTTTCATTCTTAAATGGTCATGGCCATGACACATCAGTGTGAATTGGGATGTTTTTATTCACATTCAGTGGAGTGTTGAAGCTGGGCCAGTACAGGGCCATGCAAACCCCACTTTACATTGTTGCCCCGTGGAGGGCCAGCCAGAGTCCTTTAGGGATTGACAAGTTCATAGGGAGTGGAAGACTACAGTCCGCAGTGTGATTGCTGTGTCATTAGTAACCACACCATATATGGCAGTCCATGTCGAGGTCCAAGGTGAGTGTTGCTCGATGTATGGGGGGGACAGTGGGAGGTGTTATTCCAGGGCATGATGCAGAGGGCAGAACCAAGCTGAACACGGCCATATGGCAGAGATGAATGCTAACACTTGATTCTAGCCACAAAGCCAGATTCATCATCATCTTCGTCCTCTGATGTGTCAGGTGCCTCACATGCGGGTGGTAGTGTTCTGTCTGCATCACTGTGTGGCACTGACACTTCAGGGGATGGAGGTGGGAAATCTGCTGCACTTTGTGGCACTGACACTTCAGGGGGAGGAGATGTGGATGTAGTAGTGGCACCAGCATCTATCCGCGCCAGGCCTTGTGGTGGCAATGCCATGATGAAGATCTGCAGGGCATGGAAGATCACAGCTACATCTCGCTGGTGTGCAGCCGAGGCCCACATTCTTTCCGCCTGCATCCGCTCCAGGCTCTCCATCATTCTCCTTATGTGTCCCAACTCACGGATGACATCGCTGGAGCCACTCTGACTGGACAGTTGTTCTTGTCTCAAAGTCATGACTCCAGCGATGTCAGCCATGGCTTGTTGTGGAGCAAGGAGTGGACAGTGGGTGTCCGTTAGGGACTGTGAGTGGTCCCTGATGGGACTTAGACACCCACGTATGGCATCCAGTTTGGCTGCCATGAGGTCGAACCCCACCCGAAGCTGGTCAGACACTTCCTCCTGGCACCCTAACACACGGTGTTGGGAGGCCATATGTTGGTCGTGGGGGTCCTGGGAGACAGCCGTCGTGGTGGGTGGTTCCTGCTGTGTGGCCTGTGCAGGGGGTGGGGTCTCATGGATGCAGCTGGGCTGCCCTGCTCCTGGAGGTGGTGTGCCGGAGCTGTCCCTGAGCTGTTGGAGTGCTTCGGTGTAGATGTTGGGGAGGTCCTCTTCATCATCAGTGCTGTGTTGTTGGGTCTGCTCTGCAGGAGGTGTTGATTCTCCCTCTGCAATGTGAAGGGAAATGCAGATTGACATTGTGTTCACATGTATGTTCACGCATTGTGCAAGTTTACTGTCAGACTGCATGGCAATGTTCATTGTGACTGTGTATGAGGAAACGCATATTTGAAGCGGGACACTAGGCATTTCTACACCATCAGGGATGTGAGATTGTACTTGTACATTGTCATCTCACAGTTTCCTGCTATGCCAAATGCGAATGGCCATTTTCTGCACACAGGTGGCAGCAGTTGTGTCCTCTGTTCTGTTGTGAAAGTGTTGCAGTTTGTACCACATTGTTGTCAATGTTGGGGTGCTCTGCATCTTGTGTGTGTGCTGCATTGTGGGTGATTTGCCCCTTCGGGTCTGATTTTGCTGGCCCTTATCCCTTTCAGGCGGTGTGCCTTTCACTTCTGTGCTTGTGCAGTGCTGAGCTGTTGCAGACGTGGGTAAATTGGGCCCTTGGTCGGAGTTGTGACTCTTGGGCATGGTTTGTCCGCAGATGTGCTATACTTACTTGTGCATGTGTGCCATTGTGCCCATATCCCCCCGTCCCCCCAGTCCCTGGTCGTTACTCACCCTGTTGCTGTTGGGTCAGGTCATGTTGTGCAGTGTCCGGTCCCCCGACTCCTGCCATCGTCTCCCCAATGATGGTCCCAGGCTGGTCCTCCGTGGGGCTTGTGGGGTTCTGGTTGTCCTCTGTTTTTGTTCCGGCTACCTCCATGGTGCTTCGCAGTTGTTTGGGTCTTGTTTGTGCTTTTGGTTGCCGCTTTTATGGTGATTTTGGCCGCCTGACTTGCAGGCTGGCGCAGCTTAGCGCTGGTTTGGTATCGAGGTTGGACCCATTGCGACTTTTGCCGCGTTCGGGTTTGGATTTTTATCGCCGTCCTGGTGATGTTATCGCGGACATTTTACTCGTTATCGGGAGGGTATCGCATGTTACCGCCGTGTTGAGAATACGACGTTACACAGAGTTATTTTCCCGCGATAGACGGCGATATGAAAACGTGCGTTAGCCTTTTTTGGCGATGATTATCGCACGTTCTTGAGAATATCCCCCTAGGTCGCTTCTGAAATGTTCCCCTAACAAAAACGTTACTTTATTGTTTGTACCTTTGTTTGTTTCAGTGAATATCTATCTATCTATCTATCTATCTATCTATCTATCTATCTATCTATCTATCTATCTATCTATCTATCTATCTATCTATCTATCTATCTATCTATCTATCTATCTATCTATCTACCTACCTACCTATCTATCTATCTATCTATCTATCTTTCTATCTATCTATCTATCTGTCCGTCTGTCTGTCTGTCTGTCTGTCTATATACCTGTAAAATGATTAATTATGTTAAATGATGTAGGTATCACAGCATTTGCAAAAGTGCTGAGATGAGTGGGAACATTGAGGCAGTCACTGACATTATAATTGGCAGAAAACCAGCACAAATCATATCTACCTAGCATAACATTTCAGCAGGCAATATGCTTAATGCAGCTAAATCTGTTAGATGAGCTTTGGAGTTTTTAGAAAACAAAAATATGAAGAATGAGTTGCAAGCTATTTTTTTCAATTCCCATTTTTATGTTGACAGTGCTGAAAAAACATGTTCCTTACAACGTATTTACGCATTTTGATTTTAAGTATGCCATGTTATGAAACCAAGAAAGCGAGACCCGAAATCGGCATCAACATTTTATGTTTTTACAATATATGAGAAGTTCCAATATGCATTTCGTGATCTCGACCAAGTTTTGTATCACTTATATCTGAAAACCTTTTACTTTTGTTCAACAAACCCTCCTTTTAATATATTATAATTATTTAACAGCTTTACTTGTTGTTATGATTGCTTTGATTTCATTGCGGATTTTCTGATTACAGCACTGAAGCACAATTCAAAGTATAACATCCATGTAACAATCGCCATATTTTACTTGAAACGCGTAGTGAGAGTAAAAAAAATCTTGAAAGGCAGCACCAGCCTTCTCAGGAAAAGTCCTTGACCATAATATCAGAGGATATTAAATCGAGGAATGATCTACTGATGCAAATCATTAAATCTATTTGCATTTGCTTACTGAACCCTGTCTCAGAAATTAAACTGCATACAGTGGAAAAAGAGCTGGCTGTGCGTGGTTAAAAGCAGACATCTTACAGGAAACACGCTCTATGTCATTAATTTTCCAATTCCGCTCATTAACAAGTAAAATGTTTTCACTGCTTGAAAAGTTTTAATAAATAGAAAAAAGAACATAGCTGACACGTTTTAATGTAATATACCGTAGGTTTAATATGTTTTCATAAATTAAAAAAGAACAAAAACTTGTATTTACTATCTTTGCTGTGGTATTGAATTTCCAGCTGGCCCTGTAAAGTGACTAAGGTCTTCTATGGCAATGCATAGGGCATTAACGTATTTGTGTAAGGCCAAGTCCACAACAAGGTGTTCAGCCTAAGGGCTGACGCTCATGTGAAACGATTTCTTCAGTATCTGGCAAAGCACGAAACCTTCTTGAACGTCATTTTAGGATCTCTGAATGATTAGATCAAAATACATAATTTAAGCTGCAATATGTCAAATGTGGGAGGATGAGAGACCCACTATCTAAACTGCAAGAAACTCTGAAAAAAAGTAGAAATAGACAGACCAAAGTTGGATCAATCAACTGAACAAAATAAAGGTGATACTAAAAGTACTGTCAATTCGGTTAGTATAATAGACTCCTCTTAAATATGATCATAACTATAGATGGGAATAATATTTGTGATACCCATAGGCCACCTCACAGGTAATGAGAATGATGTGTTGTACAACCTACACAAGATTAATTCATGTGAAATTATATTTTCTTTGTCTATGTTCTGCCCTGGCATGCAAATGGTCCTTTTCACCCTTGAGGATTCAAGGGGTACTCCTCATGAATATTGTGAAATAAAACTGGATTTTTTGCACCACAGCTTTTATATAATTTGCTAAATTTCAAATGATCTGAATAGGTTTAATGACATTTCCAAATACATTCTTGCAGTGTTTAGTTAGCTTTATTGTCCCTGATGATGTTGGGTCTCACCATACCCATGGAAACTTTGGAAGACGGTCAGAAATAAGATACATTGCTCAGCACAATTTCCCTAAAAATTGGCTACATAGGGGCCTATTAGGATGGCGGGCGGACTTTAGTCCGCCCGCCACCCTAGCGGTAACGGGACCGGCCGCCAGACATGCGGCAGTCCCGCCACCCTAATTATGATGCGACCGCCTCCGCGGCGGTCGCATCTGGTGATTTAACATTGCGGGGGGTGCTGCTGGCTGCAGCACCCGCCGCAATGGTGAAATGCCATGTTGTGCATTTCCATGCACAACGTGGCAGGCACCGCGTGGTGCCTGCCACCATGTGCATGGACATGCAGGGGGGTACCATAGGTACCCCCCAAGTGCACCCCCCCGGGGGCCCGCAAAGTGCCCCCAAAGCAAATCCCCGCCAGCCTTTCCATGGCGGCATCGCCGCCATGGTAAGGCCTTCAAAACCTCACATCCTAATATGGCTGGCGGTGCCTGCAAAGCACCGCCACCATATTTGGGCCCCTGCTCCGCCCGGCCGGCAATCGTAACGATTGCCGACCGGCGGAAAAGCAGATGACGCACTTTGCGTCCACCGCAATGGCGGTGGGTGATTCACGTTACGATGGTGTAACGGTCGCCACCGCCGGCCCCACAGTGGCGAACGTTACGCCATCGTAATGACCCCCATAGTTGTTACTATTACTGACAGATTAGAAACATTTTAGTATGCAATTTCACATGGCCCATCATTTTTTTCAAAATGCATCTAATATCTTTCGTACTTGATTTCAGTTTTACATTTAGCTCCTTCCTCAAAGATTCTCAGCCATGTGTTGATTCTGAAATGTTTTTGATGGAGCAGGGTGGAAAACAACAAAATATACCTTAACCTCATAGCCACCTACCATAGATAACAGAGTTAGCAATATCTTTTGGGTTCATGGTTCAGTTGTACAATTCAATTTGCAGTGCCTACAGGACCATATAGCAGACTTTTTACACCAATCTTTAATGCTTAGGCCTCACATAGGGGTAGTCATAATATCATGAAGACTTTATCAATGTCAGGTTTGAAAGGGCTCTTTGTGAGACATGAAGTAACAGCCATTGCAGCAAATGTCATCTGGTACTAATAATGGTTGGGTATAACCCACATAATTTAGTGTAGTGTAAACCCTCAGAATTACTTGAGAATACCATAAGATTACGCTTAATCTAAAATTCTGTGTTTAGCGCTATTTTTTAGTGCAAAAATGACTCCTCGCGCCCAAAATGACTACAAGAATGCAAATAGCAGGCACAAGCAGCCACTTGTGCTTGCTCGCTAAATATGTTCTTGGGGTGGATTTCCCCCCAACATATTCCCATCATTTAGCACTGTTTGCTTAAAGCAAAATAAACCCTTGCATCCTCAATGGACATGAAGATGCATTTTATGGTAAGTGTTAGATTTGGGGGTCTCTAGTTGGCAGAGGTAGGTACCTTTGACCAAATAGGGACCCTTGCGTCTAGTCAGGGTAAGGGGGTACACTCCTAAAATAACCCCTGCTCACCCCCTTGGTAGCTTGGCACGAGCAGACATGCTTATCTCAGAGGCAGTGTGTAAAGCATTTGTGAACACATACAGTAATCAAGTGACAACACTACAGATGGACACCACACCAGTTGTATATTAAAAATAAGTATCTTTTATATAGATTTAACACAAGACCACAAACGACAAAAATCCACAATACTGTTCTTCAAAAATGGTAGAATTAGCTCAGTTCTCTTAAGATGGTAAATGCAACACTTTGAGTTCAATGTACCTTAGGATGCGTAACGCCATACAACGAAAGTGTTGCAGGGAAGGTGAAGCGTCGGTTCCTTACACGCAAGAACGGTGATGCGTCGGGTCCCTACTGATGCGTAGGGGATGCGTTGGTTCTTCTCGGCGTGGGGAGGTGATGCGTCGGTTTCTTACTGCGCTTCCGTGGCGATGCGACCAGCAAGGCCGTGATGTGATGAAGATCCGGTGCAAAGAAACAAAGATGGCGTCTTCTTCTTGATGCGACACGATGCGTGCATGCCCGACGGCCGTGCGGCGACTCAATGATTCTTCTGACCCGCGACAGGCCCTGCGATACGCTTCTCAGTGATGCGGCTGCATCTGGTGCGACGTCGTTCCTCTTCTCCGGCGATGCGAGGCGCTTCGGCAACGATGTGATAGCCGTGCGGCAACTCAACGATTCTTCTGAGCCGCGACAGGCCCTGCGACACGCTTCCCGGCGATGCGGCTGCGTCTGATGCGACGTCGGTCCTCTTCTCCGGTGATGCGAGGCGCTTCGGCAACGATGCGACAGCTGCAGCGGAGGCGACACTCTTCTACATTGATGCAGCGGCGTCTGATGCAACGTCGATCCTTTTCTTCAGCGATGCGAGGCGCTTCGGCTGCGGCGGCGACGCTTCTTCTTCGTGAGTCGCGCTTCCAGCTCCGTGCGACACGCAGTCCCTCAGAAAGTCCAGCACAGCAGCAGGCACTTTACAGAAAGAGTCTTGGGGAGCTGGTTGGTGAAGTCTGTTGTCCCTGAGACTTCAGCAGGAGGCAAGCTCTTCTCTCAAGCCCTTGGAGATCTTTTACAAGTTGATGAAAGTACACACAAAGTTCCTTTCTCCTTTCTTTGGCAGGCAGGCAACCACTGCAGGCCAATCCCCCAAACAGCACTCAGCTTAGGGATAGTCTCCTCCTCAGTTTCTCTGGTTCCTCTCCTCAGCAAAGGTTTCTTCTTGTTTCCCAAAGTGATCTGATCTTCTGGGGTTTGGGTCCCCTCTTTTATACACATATTCTCTTTGTTCTCTGAAGGCAGAGAGGCCTTTGCCTAGTCCAAACCAGTTCTGGTCAGTCCTGGAGCACTTTGTTGACAAGACTCCTTCTTTCCTTTCACAGTGTAGGCCAGGGACATCAGACACACCACAGGAGGTGGAGCCAGCATTGTGGAGGGAAGGCACAGCCCTATTCAGGTCCCAGGTGCAACTCCTCCCACCCATCTCCATGCAGATCTCTCTATTCAGCCCTGTGCTGACTCACCCTGTCTCCTGGAATCCCCCAGCCCCTGTCACTCAAACTCCAGACAAGGAATACACAACCTAGCAGAGGCAGGCTTGGATAGTTAGGCAAGAAAATACCTACTTTCTAAAAGTGGTATTTTCAAACACAGAATGTTAAAACCAACTTCACTAAAAGATGTATTTTATCATTCTGAGTTCAGGCATACTAAATTCGTTTTTGTACCATGTTCCCTGGGTCAGTTAGGATTATAAGATGTTATAATCAAACTGCCCATTCTGGCCTATGGGGAACAGGTAGCCTTGCAATAGTGAAAAATGAAAATGGCTGTAATTCACTATTAGGACATGCCACACACACCAGGGCATGTCCTACCTTATACTTACAATGCACCCTGCCCTTGGGCCTACCATAGGGGTGTCTGATATGAAGAAAAGGGAAGGTTTAGGGACTGGCAAGTGGGTGCACTTGCCCAGTCAACATGGCAGTACCAGACTGCACACAGGCTCTGCAATGGCAGACCTGAGACACACTTTTAAAGGCTGCTTCTGTGGGTGGCACAACCAGTACTGCAAGCCCACCAGCAGCATTTGGTTTACAAGCCCTGGGCACACTCAGTGCACTGTACTAGGGTCTGACAAGTAAACCAAACCAACCAATCATGGAATCTCTAATCCATACACCAATTTACCATAGGGAGCCCTTGCACTGTGGCACTGAATAGCAGTGGCACAGTGCCCAAAGCATCTATAACCAGCAAAAACACATGAGGCAACAGCAAAAAATGGAAGGGAGACCCACGCCAACAGTGCCAGGTCTAACACGTGTCCCCTCCAGCTGAAATATGGGGAGAACTATCCTACCTCCTGGAAGTTCTCTTCACTAAGGCGGAAAAATCTGGACAGACCATCAGCATTGGCGTGTTCTGTACCAGGGCGGTGTTCCACCGTGAAGTCCATCCCCTGGTAGGGAAATGGACCACCTCAACAGCTTTGGATTCTCACCCCTCATCTGCATCAACCATCTGAGGGGCCTGTGGTCTGTCTGAACCCGGAAGTGAGCCCCAAACAGGTATGGTCTCAACTTCTTCAGTGCCCAGACCACAGCAAATGCCTCACGCTCAATCGCACTCGACCTCTGTTCCCGTGGAAGTAACCTCCTACTGATGAAGGCTACGGGTTGATCTAGGCCCTCCTCATTTATCTGTGACAAAACAGCCCCCACACCATGCTCTGAAGCGTCTGTTTGAACAATAAACTCTCTTGAGAAGTTGGGTGCCAGGAGCACGGGTGCCGTGCACATAGCAGTTTTCAGGGCCTCAAAAGCTTTCTGACAGGTTTTAGTCCAAATCACTTTCTTGGGCTGCTTCCTGGAAGTCAGCTCTGTCAAGGGTGCAACGATGCTGCCATACCCCTTGACAAACCTCCTGTAATACCCAGTGAGTCCTGAAAAGGCTCTCACCTCTGTCTGGGTCTTCGGGGGTTCCCAAGCCAGGATGGTATCAATTTTGGGCTGTACGGGCGCCACCTGGCCGCTCCCAACCTGGTGTCCCAACTACCCCACGGAACCCTGCCCGATCTGGCACTTACTTGCCTTGATCGTGAGGCCTGCCCTCCGCAGCGCCATCAACACTTCCCAGAGGTGGCGCAGATGTTCTTCCCAACTGGCGCTGAACACTGCAATGTCATCCAGGTAGGCGGCACTGAACTCTTCCAGTCCAGCCAACACCTGGTTGACCAACCTCTGAAAGGTGGCAGGGGCATTCTTCATCCCAAAGGGCATAACCCGGAACTGGTAGTGCCCATCTGGTGTGGAGATTGCTGACCTCTCTCTTGCCCCATCAGTCAAGGCGATCTGCCAGTACCCAGATGTTAGATCAAACGTGCTGAGGTACCGGGCAGCCCCTAACCGATCGATGAGCTCATCAGCTCTGGGGATGGGGTGCGCGTCAGTCCTCATGACTGAATTGAGCCCTCGGTAGTCCACACAGAACCAGAGTTCTGGTGTGGCACCCGGTGCGGCAGCCTTTGGGACCAAGACCACTGGGCTGGCCCAAGGACTGTTAGAGGACTCAATCACCCCTAACACAAGCATCTTGGAGACCTCCTCCTTGATGTAAGCTCTCACCCTGTCAGTTAACCTGTAAGTTTTGTGCTTAACAGGAGGACTGTCTCCAGTGTCCACATCATGGATGCACTAATCAGTGACACTGGGAATCAGGGAAAACAGATCAGAAAATTGTCCCAGCAACTGGTGACAGTCATTCTGTTGCTCAGGGGTCAGGATGGAAGAGAGGTTCACACCATCCACTGACCCATCTCGCTCTGTCGCCGACAGGAGGTCAGGAAGAAGCTCAGTCTCCTCCTCCATTCCAGCATCTGTCGCTAAGAGCATGCCCACTTCGGACCTCTCCAAGTGGGGCTTCAGGCGGTTGACATGCAGGACCCGCAAGGGGTTCCTGGGAGACTGCAATTCCACCAAGTAGGTAACAGGACTCTTGCGCTCCACCACCTCAAATGTTCCAGTCCACTTATCCTGGAGTGCACCAGGCTCCACTGGGGCCATGACCCACACTTTCTGACCAGGCTGAAGCTCTACCAGAGTGGCATTCTGGTCGTACCACCGCTTCATCTCCTCCTGGCTGGCTTCCAGATTCGCCTCAGCGAGTTGCCTGAAATGCCTAGTCTGGTTCCTGAAGGCCAGCATGTAGCTATATACATCCTGGGGAGGTTTCCTGGGAGATTGCTCCCAGCCTTCCTTGACCAGACTCAGAGGTCCTCTCACTGGGTGACCATAGAGAAGCTCAAAGGGACTGAACCCTAGAGATTTCTGTGGCACCTCACGGTATGCAAAGAGAAGGCATGGTAAGAGGACGTTCCACTTACACCTCATAGGTTCCTCAAGACCCATAATCATGCCTTTTAGGGTCCGGTTGAATCTCTCAACCAACCCATTTCCTTGGGGGTGGTAAGGAGTGGTGAACTTATAAGTTACCCCACACTCCTGCCACAGGGACTTCATATACTTGGAAATGAAGTTTGTACCTCGGTCAGACACTACCTCTCTAGGGAATCCCACGTGGGAGAAAATTCCCATCAGTGCCCGTCCCACCACGGGGGCCATCACTTTCCTCAGAGGTATGGCTTCCGGGTACCGGGTGGCATGGCCCACCAAGACCAGGATGAACCTGTTGCCCATGGCTGTCTTGGGGTCCAGTGGCCCCACAATGTCAATACCTACCCGTTCAAAGGGGGTGCTGAACACAGGGAATGGCTGGAGAGGAGCCTTCTGCTTCCTCCCACTCTTTCCACTTGCCTGGCAAGTCTGACAGGTCCTGCAGTGAGTATCTGAACTCCTGCGCATTTGGGGCCAATAAAAGTGGGTGACAAGCCTCTCAAAGGTCTTGTCCTGCCCCAAATGTCCTGCTAACGGCACATCATGAGCCAGCCCCAGTAGGAAGGCTCTGAAGTGCTGGGGTACCACCAGCACATGGGCTGACCCAGGCTCAGCAACCTTAGGCTTAGTATACAGGAGATCATTCTCCCAGTAGATCCAATGTGATCAAGACTGATCACCTGCTGCCTGGTCTGCAGCCTGCTGCCGCAAACCCACAAGAGAAGGGCACTTCTTCTGCACCGGCAGAACTCTTCCCTGGAGGGTCCTCCTTCCTGCTGCCAATGGGTCAGCTCAGGTAGGTCCCCCAGTTCAGCTACCTGTTCCCCTGTAGGCTCCAGGGCATCCCCCTCAGGGTCTACCTCCTCCTGGACCGTGGGAACTTTGGGGGCCGGTTTCCCATGCCCCCTGCCTCTTCTCTTTAAGGCAGGCACCTGGGCCCCCCTCTCAGGCTCCAGGTCCTCTTGAACACCCTTACTGGCTGCCATGGACCGTGTGGTCACACACGCCCAGTCAGGCAGACCCAACATCTCCAAATGAGCACTTTGCTCCACCTTAGCCCAAGGTGAGCTCTCCAAATCATTCCCCAACAAACAGTCAACAGGCACGGCTGGCCTCACAGCTCCTTGAAGAGTACCAGAGACCCCCCCCCACTCAAAGGGAACCTGAGCCACCTTGCAGTGGCTCTCTGTGTTGTCAGCGGCAACAACTGGGTAAAATGCATTGGGGACAACCTGCACTTCAGACACCAGGTGACACTTGACAGCTGTCACACTGGCTCCTGTGTCTCGAAGAGCCTCCACTCTATGGCCATTGATGGTCACCAACTGCCTATACTTTTTAGTGTTATCAGGCAGTTGGGTCCTGGGGACCACCTCACAGTCTCCTAAAGAGACAAGGGACATTTCTGCGGTACCCCACCCACCTTGGACACCCCTCTCCTCCCCCAGGGCAAGACTTGCCATCTGCCGGGGTGGAACATCAGTGGGTGCTGTCTTTCCAAACTGTGGGCATTTGGGATCATTAGACTTATGGCCCACTTCACCACACTTGTAGCACCTCAGGGGTCCCCTGGGAACAGGCCTACCTGTCGGGGCCCCGTGCTTCTTCTCAGGGGGAGGCTGGGAACCCTTCCCTTGGGTCCCTTGGGGATTACTTTGGGGCTCTTTCTGGAACTCCCTCTGTTTACCCTTGTCCCCCCCACTCTTCTGCTGGGGACCCTGCCCACTCTTGGCGGAGTCCCCACGTGACCCTTGTGGACCCGGGTGCTCACCCAGCGGTCCGCCTCCTCAGCAAGCTTCCTAGGGTTAGTCAGCCTGCTATCAATCAGGTGCTGGCGTAGCTCTGGAAAACAATTACTTGACAAGTGCTCCCATGCAATTAAATCAAAGAGCCCCTCAAAATCATTCACTTTGCTACCCTTCACCCAACCATCCAATGCTCTGCAAAAGAAAGTGACATATTCTACCCAGGTACCTGACTCCACCTTCTTGCAATTTCTAAACCTCTGTCTATACAATTCAGGAGTCAACCCATACCTGGACATCAATGCATCTTTCATGTGGCTATAAGAATTATGGACTTCAGAAGGCAAGTCTAACAGTGTGTCCCGCCCCTCACTAAGGAACCGCCCCCACAACCCCGCTCCCCAATCCTTCTCAGGGACCCAGTGGGAAGACATGGCTACCTCATAGGCTTTGAACCACTGCCCAATATCATCATTCTTATAAAACTCTCTCACCACATCTTTAGGTATGTACACCCTTGCTTCAACAGGCATTGACGGTGTGCTGCCACCAGAGGGAGTAATCTCTAAGCTTCTAGCTTTCAACTCCAACTCCCTCAAACTTTTCTCATGCTCCAACTGCATTCTCTTTTCTTCCAGGGCCAATCTCCTATTTTCTAACTCCAGTTGCCCACCCAACTTGAGCTTGGCAAGCTCCAATTTGTGCATCCTGTTTTCCTTCCTGTCCGCCAACTCCTCTGGGGACAGGCTTTTGGCAGAAACACTGCTACCTACTGGGGAAGTTGCTCTCTTCCCCTGGGGACCCAAGGGCCCCTCCAGCTGCTCATCTGCATTCTCAGCCCCTTCCTCATTCTCAGGGGTATTCCTTCCTTCCACCCAGGCCCTCAGCGCCTTTTGGAACTCATCCTTCTTGGAGAGACCGGTCATAGCAACTTTGAATTTCCTGCAGAAGTGCTTGAGCTGTTTCACATTGTAGCATTCTAGTTTCTCCTCTTCCCACTCATAATCAACAGATGCTATGGATGCTGCTTTATCCATGGTGGTTAAACTTGGCAGTTCTTTGCACAAATAGAAAATCCCAGAAAAAACAATCTACCAAAAGTATGTGGTTGAGTTTTGGTCTGCACTCACTAGTAGTGTTCACCAATCACTGTACATGAGTCACGAATGCAAGTCCAGAATCCTCACCGCTGACCACCAATGTTAGATTTGAGGGTCTCTAGTTGGCAGAGGTAGGTACCTTTGACCAAATAGGGACCCTTGCGTCTAGTCAGGGTAAGGGGGTACACTCCTAAAATAACCCCTGCTCACCCCGTTGGTAGCTTGGCACGAGCAGACAGGCTTATCTCAGAGGCAGTGTGTAAAGCATTTGTGAACACATACAGTAATCAAGTGACAACACTACAGATGGACACCACACCAGTTGTATATTAAAAATAAGTATCTTTTATATAGATTGAACAAAAGGCCACAAACGACAAAAATCCACAATACTGTACTTCAAAAATGATAGAATTAGCTCATTTCTCTTAAGATGGTAAATGCAACACTTTGAGTTCAATGTACCTTAGGATGCGTAACGCCATACAACGAAAGTGTTGCAGGGAAGGTGAAGCGTCGGTTCCTTACACGCAAGAATGGTGATGCATCGGGTCCCTACTGATGCGTAGGGGATGCGTCGGTTCTTCTCGGCGTGTGGAGGTGATGCGTCGGTTTCTTACTGCGCTTCCATGGCGATGCGACCAGCAACGCTGTGATGCGATGAAGATCCGGTGCAAAGAAACAAAGATGGCGTCTTCTTCTTGATGCGACACAATGAGTGCACGCCCGACGGCCTTGTGGCGACTCAACGATTGTTCTGAGCCGCGACAGGCCCTGCGACACGCTTCTCGGTGATGCGGTGATGTCTGATGCGATGTCGGTCCTCTTCTCCGGCGATGCGAGGTGCTTCAGCAACGATGCGACATCTGTGCAGCGACTCAACAATTCTTCTGAGCCGCGACAGGCCCTGCGACACGCTTCCCGGTGATGCAGCGGCATCTGATGCGACGTCGGTCCTCTTCTCCGGCGATGCGAGGCGCTTCAGCAACGATGGAACAGCTGCAGCGGCGGCGACACTCTTCTCCGTTGATGCAGCGGCGTCTGATGCGACGTCGATCCTTTTTTTCGGCGAGGCGCTTCGGCTTTGTGAGTCACGATTCCAGCTCCTTGCGACACGCAGTCCCTCAGAAAGTCCAGCACAGCAGCAGGCACTTTACAGAAAGACTCTTGAAGGCCCATTACGATACCCGGCGTAAAAAAATCCGCCACGCATGAAAGCGGCAAAAATCCGCCCGCACACACCGTCTGAACACCGACCACGCCATTACGATGACACAAACCGAAAACCGCCATCGGCGGAAAAATCACACAAGATACCGCCCGCCCTCGTCCGAGTCGGAGTCAAACCGCCCGCCACGGACGGAAACACGCACGACAACACAAAACCGCCCGCCCTCACGGCCGACACACCGCACGTGAAATTACGATCGCACCACCATGAGCGCGGGAAAACTACAAATATACCGCCCGCCAGCGCAAACAACGCCGATGAAAATTGACACGGCAGAAGCCATGGCGGCCACGTCCCTGCACAGAAACCATCCGCTGACAAAAACAATCGCACACAACATGGCCAACAAGTCCACACAGCAAGGCACGCACAAATACACAAGCACAGTACACATCCCGAAAACACACCCCCTGGACAAACAAAAACCACAAAGGCCAGAACACCAGACACAACACACCTGAAAACAACAGACCATGAGGACACACCCACATAGGTAAGTACAAAAGCAGCACTCCCACAGACCACAACCCCTTGCAACATTGCAAACCAGAGAGGAGAGGAGAGGACACAGTGACACAGCAAGGACAGCAGCACACCACAGAAACGCACACATCACAACCACCACCACCACCACCACCACCAAACACCGGCACCACAAACCCCCTGCACATTACACAACACACACTGCACCAGCACCACAAACACCATGGCACCACAAAGAATGCCCAAGTTCACGCCCATTGAGCTGACGGTCATGGTCGACGAGATCATCAAGGTGCACCCACAAATCTATGGAAACCTGGTCCAGCACACACCACTAGCCACCAGAAACAGAATGTGGAACCGGATCGTAGACCAGGTCAATGCAGTCGGGACCCTGCCCAGGAACAGAGGAGAAATCAACAAACGGTGGAACTACGTCAAAAGCCTGGTCAAGAAGAAGGAGAACAAAAACAGAGAGCTGGCTGCCGTCACTGGCGGAGGGAATCCCGCGCTTTTCAAGACCTTCAAAGCGTGGGAGGAGAAGGTGCGAGTCATCATCCATCCGGAGATCCTCACCGGATTAGCAGGGGAGTGGAGGCTGGTAAGTACAAACTAATGTATACCAGCACACCGCTATGTACTCACATGCACTACCACCATGCCACAGCTCCCAGGGACAAACACCCCCATGTCCAGCACACAATACACAACACATCACACACACATGCAACAGACACCACCACACACAGCCCAAACCTAACAACTGAAAGATACGTGGGGGCATGAGTACACTCAGTCAGCCACGTAACCACCAACAGGTCCCCAAGTATGCCAGAAGCGCCACAACGAGCACCCACCACACCCATGTGTCCGCCATAGCTGCACTAACCGACAAGTAACAGGTAAGTGGCAGGAACACAAAGTGCAGTGGGTGGGAGGGTGGACAGCTCAAGTACAACACACACCAGGCCCCTAGTCCCACAGCACAGCAAGGAGGAGCATCCCCCACACCCCACAGCCACGTGTCAGCCACCGCAGTGCACACCGACAGCCGAAAGGTAGACATCACGGTCCACAGCAATCGGCGTCAGTGGGTGTCCAGCTATCACCACGACCCACAACACCGCCCCCACCCCCACAGACCTGCAACATGGAGCACCCCCGCTCAGAACCATGTGGCATCCAGTACAGTGCACGCCCGAACAACCTGCAGGTGGGAAACTGGACAGGGCTGGATTACTGGAGGCATGAGGACCGTAACACGACCAACACATGGGACATGTCACGTAGCAGACGAACACGCAGCACCGCCCACTGTCACGAACAAGTGAACAATGTGCACACGGACATGAACCACAGACTCACACCCCACATGACCCATCACAGACACAGCAACACCCAAGGAGCCACGTCTGCATGCGCAAGCCACACTGAATATAGTACCACACGGCAGCCACTGTGCAACCAATCACACACAACCGAAACACCATTGAAGTCCTGTCCATGTAGCCCCTACTGCCTGTCAACCACACACCCCACAACTACGCCTATGTAAGACAAACAACACTAGACGCAACAGAGCGGAACAACATAAATGCACACGAACACCACTGAACCCATCAAACACACAGACACACCATGCACATACAACATCCCATCCATCCCATCCGTCAGCCCCAGTCTCATGAAAGGCATGTCATCCGAACAGCTGCCACACATACAGCAGTCACGCTAAGATACATGCCCATGACCAACCATGTGCCAGAAGTCAATGAAGCGCACGCCACACTGTGAGCAACAACACACAACATGGGCCACACCCCCCGAGCACTGCAGTGATGCACATGGCACAGGGCAGCACGCACACCAAGGAGATGGGACAACTGCAATACGTCGGGTGGCACACAACCATCACACACTCATAACGATGCGTCCAATGCCATGTCCAGTAATCACAACAGACAGCAAATATGCAGGGCATGTCAGGCATGCACACACCTCAGACCATGCACTGTCATGCTGTCACAACACATGTCACGTTCGGCACCCATGGCTCACAGCATGTAGCCCAAAAGCATATTCTATCCCAAATGTGTTTCTGGGGCATGGCCCCATGTTGCCATATGCGTTCCTAAGCGTCCCATCTGAACCCCAAAAGCAAAGTACAAACCAGACCCAGAGTCACAATAAGTAGGAGCACAGCAACACACCCATCGGCATGGCCAATCCGTCCCATGCCACATGTGCACAGCACACAGTCCCATTGCCAAGCACACACAACTACAAATGGTACAGCCACACACACGCCTCCGGGAAACCCATGTACGAGATTGCACGAACTGTGAATGTCAGACGACAAATACATACTTCGCCAGGTGCAACACATTAACAAATCTCATTCTCCCCACAGGTGACGAAGTGCTGGATGCTGGGGATGGAGACAGCAGCAAGCACAGCCAGCCTGCAAGCCCCCAACAAGGACACACGGATGTGGAGGATCTGTCCACCTCCTCGGACACGGACCACCCAGCAGGCCCATCCGGTGTGGCAGGGCCCAGCCGCTCCCCAGGCCCCCACCTACCCACCAACCCATCATCCAGGGCTGTTGTACATTCACAGCCCCCTGCAGCCACTGTCGTTGCGGCCACACCCACGGTCATTGCGGACACACCCATGGTCATTGCGGCCACTACCACTGCCGCAACCGCTACCACGTCTTCGCTGGCCCCAGCACCAGCGCAGGTGGTGGCCCGGCCCACTGGATCCACCCTGGGAGCCAGGGCGAGGACCGTGGTGAGCAATGTGGATAGTGGGCAGGCCGGTGGCAGCAGGACTGGTAGGAGGAGCAGGGTCAGGGAAACGCCAGTCTCCCCTGGGAACCATGCCCTGCCTCAAATTGCCAGGGTCCTTGGGGCCTATGAAGAGGCCCAAGGACAATGGGCCAGGTCTGCTACAGACACGCGTGAGGTGCTGGGGGTGCTGAGGTCCATGGACGCCCGTATGGGCCAACTCGTGGACCTCATGGGCCAGCTGGTGGTGGAGGTGAGGTCACAGCCAGGGACAGCAGCTCCCCCTCCGCCACCACCTGCCGGGGCGCAGGCTCGAGCAGCAGTGTCCAGTTCCCCTGCGTCCACAGCCAGTGAGCACACCTCAACCACCAGCAGGTCGCAAGCAGGCACCCCCCCTCGCAAACGTGGAAGGGGCCGTCCGAAGCGGAAACAGATCTCCCGGGAGGACTTCGCACGCTCCAGACGCAAGTGAGGCAGCCAGCCAGCCAGCCTTCCTTGACCACCCACTGCATTGACTTGGACTACGATCCCACTCCACACAGCCATCTGGATGGCATGTGTGTGTTGGACTATGGACATAGAACCAGTGGGTACACCCTGACCATCACGCAGCCATGACCGACAGCTCATTGTCACTGCACGCACCACTTTTGTCATCACCTTACACACAATCACATGTCACAGTTTGAAATAAATGCACCTCTTCCACAAACTGCTGTCTGTGCCCTGTGTTTTAATTGTACGGAATACAACGGCCACCTTGAGCGGAACGGCACCTGATGCGTGGCATGGCAATGGAACCGGAGGGCCTGTAGGGACCTAGGGGTGGGAGACAGAACAGGAGCACATTCAATGAGTGTGTCACACACCCATCACACAGTACATGTCAACAACTACAAGCAATGTACACACATCGCACAGAGCAATAGGGCACAATGCCACAGCCACCATCAGTGGCATACTAACCTGGGCATGGAGCGTTGACACACAGCACGCAGTGAACAAAAGGCCACCCTGACACAGCACACACACACCTGCACAAATACAGCCACATCAGCCGTCGTACATGGACACTCACCGTCAAGTGAAGTAGCGGGCGATGAGCTGCTGGCGCACATTCCCAGCTTCCTCCTCTCCGCTGTCCTCCTCACTCGAGCTGTCCTGGTCAGCGGGCTGGGGCCCTGGTTGATCTCCGTCATCCACAATGAGGGGGATCTGCTTCCGAATGGCCAGATTGTGCAGCATGCAGCACGCCACCACTATCTGGCACACCTTCTGTGGGGAGTACGCCAGCGCACCCCTGTGCGGTCCAGGCACCTGTACCTGGACTTGAGGAGGCCAAAGGTACGCTCGACCACACGTCTGGTCCTCCCATGTGCCTCATTGTAGCGAACGTCTGCTGGGGTGCGAGGATTTCTCAATGGACTGAGCAGCCATGCCCCATTCGGGTACGCAGAGTCACCTGGGTGTGAGGGACACAGAGAACCGTTGCTATTCCAACTGGACAGGGGACAGCATCGCACAGCCAGCACGCTACACCACTCCACATACTCACCGACAATACAGCCATGATCCTGTTGCAGATTGGACATCAGTCGTGGCAAGATGCTGTTGCGCATTATGTGTGCGTCATGGGCCGAGCCTGGGAACTTTGCACACACGTGGGTTATCACCATGTCCGCAAGGCACACCACTTGCACATTCAGGGAGTGCGTGTGCTTCCTGTTGCGGTACAGGTGCTCAGTGGCCTGTGGTGGAACAAGGCCAACATGTGTGCAATCAATGGCACCAACGACGTGTGGGATCCTGCCAAGGGCATAGAATGCACCCTTCACTGCCGCCAATTCACGAGCCCTGGGGAATCTGATGTACCTGTTTCGGTACAGCATCATGGCTGCCAGTACATCCCTCAGCACCTTGCTGAACATGGGCTGGGACATCCCTCCTCCACTGCCCACTGTGTGCTGGAATGACCCAGTGGCGAAGAAATGCATGGCGGCCATCACCTTAGCCGTGGGGGTGAATGCTGTCGGATACACCCTGCGGGGACGGAGATGGGGTTCCAACATGGCACACAGTCGATGCAGGGTTGGCCTGTCCAGCCGAAACTTCCTTATGACCTCAGTATCGTCCATGTCCGCCAGCAATTGGTATGGGCGGTCAATGTTCAGTCTCCGCCTAGGGAAGATGGCAGTGGACACATGTCAAAGCAACACAACACATAGCAATTTCGCATTCACATCACTGACATGACTGAGCAAGCACATGAGTCACAGCCCAGCTGTCAAGCAGGGACGGCACGGCCACAATACACTTACACAGGTCTCCCACCAATGGCAATGGCTAGTGATACAAACCACTGCCATGAGCATGCACATGGGGATCTAGGCCCCAATGACTTGCGGGGCGTGCTGATGGGGACTGACTGCATATTCGTCAAGCGGCAACGCCACGGCAACATGAATGTCTGCTGAGCATGGCACTGCTTCCGAGGCTGGATGAGTATGGCACACGACGACGACGATGTGGGCACAGGCTGAGCGGCCAAAACAAGTGGGACCTGTGGCACGAGGGGATATGAGACAGTAGTAGGTGTCAGCACTGCACCCTATGTACAGCACTGTACGGATCACACCTCCCGAAACATTGACAGGTGTCCACATTGACAGCCCCATGCCAAAACGGCTGTGTGCTTGCAGACACACGTCACAGGTGAGAGGTTACATTGCACGTGCCAGGTGGCAGACGTACATAGTGGGAGCTGGCATGTGTGTGCATGTGTCTCCTGTTCAGGATCCACCAGATGGGCGCTGACTCTGTACTGACCATTGGACACAGCATGTTTCGTGGAAGGCTTGTGTGTGTGGGATGGTGGCACTGGATGTGCCTCCGTTGGGTGGGGGGCCATGCACAGTGCGGGTACGTCGATAATTGCGCATTGTTGGTCACGGTGGGTGCACCCACTCAGATGTGTTGCCCTGTGTTCAATTCCTATGTCCGCATGATGATGGACTGTAGATGTGGGCAGACTACACATTGGTCGATGTGCTGTCTATATGCATGTGCCTTCACACCAGGCACAGCTGCCCCTGCACATGTGACCCCTGCTGGACTCGCTGCTGGGTCTGTGGAGCTGATGCACCTTCTGTGTGTTTGGCGGACAGCTCTCCTCACTTCCCTCATTGCGCATGTCATGACTTTGCCGCAGGTGACATGGATCATGGAGGGCCCACATGTACGCGTGGGTAGGCTACACATGATTGTTCACTGGTCGCCACCCCCAGTCAGTGTTTCGAATGGGAAGGTTGTTGTGCTGGTGGTATATTTGATGTGGCGGATGGGCGGGCCTAGGTGCGGGCTTACATTCCGGACATGGGGGGGTAGTTGGATTGGCGACTAGTTGCAGTACACACGGGACACGTCTCTTCCTGTCCACATCTGGGTCATCCCTTGTACTCACTGACAGTGATACAGTCATCTTCGCCCCAGCCCTCATGTCCTCCCCTCGCTCCCCCAATATGCATGTGCACCTGCGAGGCTAGCGCTTGCACAGGCAGCCCCAAGCTCGCACCAGAGAGGGCAAGGAGTGTATGTGTGGGTCCAGTTGCACGAGTGGGCTGTCTCAGGGTATGATGTGTGGCGGGACGCCGTCCACCTGCGTGGTGCCCCAAATGGAGACCCGGCCTGCATGGACTATGCATCACAGTCTTCGCCTTCCGGATCCGCCACCTGCGACACCCAGAGGCTGTGGCTGCCCTTGCGGCCAGGCCGCGTCCGTCTGTAGCTGATGGCCCACACATTCACTCTTTGGCCTCTCTGGGGAGGGCTCGGGGGTGGTGGCGCACGCGCTTGCACTTTGTCGCAATGGCATGTGGCGTGGTTGGAATAATGGGCAATGGATGGGATGGTGCGAGCCACCTCCCGTGACGTCAGTGCTGCTCGTGCTGTGGTGCATCCCCCTACACTTCCATTTGACTTGTGCCATGCTACACGTTGAGGTTCTATTGCCTGCGTGATATGACCAGGAGGAGCGCGAGGAGACCTCTCACACACCATGCTCCACTGCCATCCCGTGCCCTGTATCGCCTGTGCGGATTGACCATGTTGGGGTTACACCTGGTCGACTGGGGCTGTGTGTGCCTTGTCAAGGGGCATGGCGGGCGCACAACAGGATCCAGCTTGTCCACAGAGGGTGGGCTGACGTGTGCGCCTGGTACCGCATTGTTCGTGTGCCCGGCTGCTGTGCACACACGTGTTCACTTCCCCCCGACAGGTGTCCTCTCACAATGCCCAGGGAAGCGGTGGTGTACTGTTCATGACCCCTCCCAACACGGCGTGCTCCAACTTGGCATGTGCGCATCTACCCGTCACACCCACCCACCTGAGCACTGCGTCCATACGACTTCACACGACACATGTGTGTCTTCCACAGTTGTGCTACTCATTTGCGTTGACATCCAATGCCAGTGGACTACATGGTCATGTCACGACTGCCGTGTACTTCACATACTCTCATCCTCTCTCATTCGTACTTGTGAATTGAATCAGCGGAGACAGTTTTGGTTTCAAACATTATATTGAGTCTTCTGTCCTCTGTGATGCAGTATAGTGGACACTACTGGCAGCGGAATACATGTTGAGGATATACTGAGCATGATTACAAATGGGATAGGGTGTATGGTTACATGTGATTAGCTGTTGCATGTGGGATGTGGGCTTCAGAGTTACATCTGCTTGGCCAAGGCTGTGCTAATGTACATTTACGTATAGCTGCGGAGCTGCGGACTTTGACACAGACGGTATACAAGTAGCCTACCAGACCGCTTGGCATCATGGGCACAGTCCATCTCAGTTCCATGTGACAGGTTTGCTGCGGTTGTTCCTCATGCACGCGTGCATGTGAGATGACATCAGGGCATGGGCATGCGTGCATGCAGCGGCGTGCCACTTGTTGTTGCAATGTGGTGGTTACTGGACATGTCACAGTCACTGGGGTCGTGTTGTTGTTGTATGCACTTGTCGTCCATGCAAAGGTCCTGGTATGGGATTCCCGGGGCGGGGGTGGGAGGGGTGCAGCACCCACAGACTCCAGGCGACCTATTCATGTCCACTGAGCGGTGTGTGTGTCCATGGGCGCTGGATCCATGTCGTGTCCTGGTTGTTCGTGCAGTTCCGTCCATGTGGGTGCGATACACAGACCCCATGCCACTGCCTCCCACGATGCATGCGGTGTTCCTGGATGTGATGGGGAACAGTGTGCATGTCCCGGTCATATCCGATGTCATGGCGATGTCGTTGATGGTGTGGTAACAGTTGCCGGTTGTTTGGTATGGCTGTTGTGGTGGTGACTGGCCAGTCCGTGCGGAAGCTAAGCATGGGTGCGGGGTTGGACATCATAGGTCAATTGGGGGACTTGCGTCGGGGTCCGACGAATTGACAGGTTGTAAGGTATGCGATGCCATCCAGCAGGGCTTCCATGTCATTGGTGGTATACATGTTTGCCAGCCAATGTAGCGGATGGTGGCTGTCAAGGTGTTGTTCGTAAGTTGTCCCTTGGAGGAGCATGATGGGGCATGCTGGGTGACATTCGATGTAGCTGTGCTCGATGATCCGTCGTGTGGAGGCACAGTGGTCCCATTGCAGTGCGGGTCCGATGTTCGCCACATACGCCATGCCCCCATAGGCTGAACAGGCCCTGTCGTGTGCGTCCAGAGGGAGGAATAGTTGTAGCAGGTCCGCCTTTAGACATGCCGCGTTGGAGAGACACAACTCCACAGGATGGTGGAAGGGACACCTCCGACAGTAGAAGACGGGTATGACGCAGCTGAACAATGTGATGCGGTAAGTCAGTCGGTAACTTACGTTCAGCAGGGACAGGGGTTCGCATCCCAATATCTGTGTCAGGTTGTGTTTGTACAGCTTGACCTGTCCGGCGTAGTTGGGTAGGTGTGTTGAGAGTGCCATTTTGCAGCGGTGCGTTGTGGTGGCGTGCTCCGGCTGTGTGTGCAGTCTGCAATGTGCACGCTCCGAGGTTGCTGTGAGCTCTGTGTAGTCGTAGGGAGACAGGACTTGTGTTCTGTTGGCTTGTGCGGAGGACACGGGCCCTCATCCCACATGCTTCTCAGACTGTTCAAGGTCAGTGATGTGTGACTCCTTCCAGATAACTTGCATGGGGCCGACATGGGGGAGTGTTTTCTTTTTCTTTCCCGTCCGTAGTGTTCTTCGGTGATATGCGCTATCTGCCCTGTGGTCGGTCTCCTCTGCATGCCTGTGTTGGTCTTTTTTTGGACAATGGCTGTATTCACCGGCTTCTTTCGTAGGGCTGTGGTTTCGGAGTTGGAATGGAAGGTCATTCAGTGCTGTCTGCTCTCCCTTGTGTGGGCGGCAGGCTGCCTTTCCGCTCTGCGTTGGGCCTTGTGTGTGGATGTTATTCTTGGGCCACCTGTTGTCGGTCCCCGGGCTCTTTGGTGTTCCGTTTTGTATGTCTTGTTCATGTGTGCAGGGTGGTATGGGTGTTTCAGTGTGGTACTGGCGTTCCTCTTCCCGAAGGGGCCCTGCTTCTCCTGGTTGGTGTTGCCGCCGCTGTGTGCTTCGCCATGTTTGTTACACTGGGGTGTGTCCTGCTGTTGCGTGACTTCACTGACATGTGTGCGTCGGTTGTGTGACGTTGGGTGTTGACCGTGAATTGGGCGTTGGGGACATGTCTGTGGCAGGCCTGTCACGTGTCATGTGCGTTCGGGGTGGGGCTGGTGTGTGTGCTGCTTGGTTGTGTCCCTGTGTCTGTGTGCGACGCATGCATGGCGCTGCGGTTGGCCTCTGCGTTGTGCGCATGTGTGGCAGCGTCATCGCCGCTTTGGGGCCGTGACGGGGTTGTTGGTTCCTAGTCCCAGGTGGTGTGTACACATGTGTTACGAGATGTTACAATTTGGCCTGTGTGTCATATGTGGATGCAATGGTGGATGTGTCGTGTACACGTGGGGGTGGGGGTTGTCCGCTTTTTCCGCCCTTGCACTGTGTGCGCTGTTTGCGTGCACTTGTTGTGTGTGTGCCTACCTGCGTCTTCGCGGTACGTTGCGTCCTTGGTGGTGCATCAGATAGAGCATAGGGAGGGCCTGCAGTGCTGGATTCATGCTCGGGGGTGCCGCTTCTTCGATGTCCGTGCTCGGCGTTCGTGTTACCGCTTCGGTTTGACGTACGGTGTCTCTTAGCCGTGGGATCCGTTTGTTTGAGGCATCGTAATTTGTACGCCGGGCGGTACGTGTTTCGTCGGACGGTGTGTGTCAATTAGGCTGCGCCGCTACGTGTACGGGCGCACTTTGATGGCGGACGGTGTCGCTGGCTTGCCGGCGGTGTTTGGCTGACTTTTCGCATCGTAATCGGGCGGGCGTGTGGACTGCTGCGTGCGGACGGTAACTGGTGGTTTTGCATCCGCCAGCACGGCGGTAGTGCTTCCGCCCGACATCGTAATGGGCCCCTTGGGGAGCTGGTTGGTGAAGTCTGTTGTCCCTGAGACTTCAGCAGGAGGAAAGCTCTTCTCTCAAGCCCTTGGAGATCTTTTACAAGTTGATGAAAGTACACACAAAGTTCCTTTTCTTTGGCAGTCAGGCAACTACTGCAGGCCAATCGCCCAAACAGCACTCAGCTTAGGGATAGTCTCCTCCTCAGTTTCTCTGGTTCCTCTCCTCAGCAAAGGTTTCTTTTTGTTTCCCAAAGTGATCTGATTTTCTGGGGTTTGGGTCCCCTCTTTTATACACATATTCTCTTTGTTCTCTGAAGGCAGAGGTGCCTTTGCCTAGTCCAAAGCAGTTCTGGTCAGTCCTGGAGCACTTTGTTGACAAGACTCCTTCTTTCCTTTCACAGTGTACACCAGGGACATCAGACACACCACAGGAGGTGGAGCCAGCATTGTGGAGGGAAGGCACAGCCCTATTCAGGTCCCAGGTGCAACTCCTCCCACCCATCTCCATGCAGACCTCTCTATTCAGCCCTGTGCTGACTCACCCTGTCTCCTGGAATCCCCAGCCCCTGTCACTCAAACTCCAGACAAGGAATACACAACCTAGCAGAGGCAGGCTTGGATAGTTAGGCAAGAAAATACCTACTTTCTAAAAGTGGTATTTTCAAACACAGAATGTTAAAACCAACTTCACTAAAAGATGTATTTTATCATTCTGAGTTCAGGCATTCTAAATTCGTTTTTCTACCATGTTCCCTGGGTCAGTTAGGATTATAAGATGTTATAATCAAACTGCCCATTCTGGCCTATGGGGAACAGGTAGCCTTGCAATAGTGAAAAACGAAAATGGCTGTAATTCACTATTAGGACATGCCACACACACCAGGGCATGTCCTACCTTATACTTACAATGCACCCTGCCCTTGGGCCTACCATAGGGGTGTCTGATATGAAGAAAAGGGAAAGGTTAGGGACTGGCAAGTGGGTGCACTTGCCCAGTCAACATGGCAGTACCAGACTGCACACAGGCTCTGCAATGGCAGACCTGAGATACACTTTTAAAGGCTGCTTCTGTGGGTGGCACAACCAGTGCTGCAAGCCCACCAGCAGCATTTGGTTTACAAGCCCTGGGCACACTCAGTGCACTGTACTAGGGTCTGACAAGTAAACCAAACCAACCAATCATGGAATCTCTAATCCATACACCAATTTACCGTAGGGAGCACTTGCACTGTGGCACTGAATAGCAGTGGCACAGTGCCCAAAGCATCTATAACCAGCAAAAACACATGAGGCAGCATTAAAAAATGGAAGGGAGAACCACGCCAACAGTGCCAGGTCTAACAGCAAGAAATAGCGCTAATTGCAGTAGAACATGAATAGCAAGACCGAGCAGCCACTGGCGCTCGCTAAATGTGCTCTGAGTTACGCAAGCAAGAGTAACTGCATAATTATCTGTAATTCCATGTCAAAGAGTAATGCAGACTCACAGAAATTATGCGGATTACTCTGGCGTACTTGAAATTACACCGGGCCCTAGCACTAATCTTAGCAATATATTTCCAGAGCTCTACATGAATTATCACTTAAATATCATATTTCACAATATTTCAGAAATGCAGTTATTCTGTTACCAGACATCAACTTGCCAGCTCCTGCAAAATCATTTACTGCTATCAAATGCAAACCTTTAATTGTGGAATTGTGGATAAAATAATCTCCATTTTACCAAATAAAAGTTTGCAATTTTCATTAACCCGTTTGCTGCGTGCGTCGGCCAACGGCCGTCGCGAGCACTACCTCGGTAGTGCTGCGCACGTCCGTTGGCCGACGCGGCCCCGCCCGTTTAATAGAACGTTCTGCACTGGTGCGGAACGTTCGGAGCAGCAAACGGGTTAATATTTTTGTATAGAGATATCATATTTTAGTATTGAGCAAATAGATGCTTGGTCCTACAATTCCAGCTTGTATTTTTTATCAAGCACACACATGTTATATTTCCTCAACTGAACATATTGGAACCTATCACACATGTATTTTGGCCATAAATGTACGTTTATGGATGAAAATACCTTATTTACACCTGCCAGAAATTCACAAAGGGATTCCTGGTGGACGCAAATTTGTTTAACACTAAATATTTCTCTGCTATAAGAGAAATCCACAGTAGTAAATCCCACTTGAGGGATGGAAAGTGGGTGTTGCATTTGTGAACATTCCAAACATTTGACCACAAACATACATTTGTAGGAATTTCTAAACTTCAATTCAACCCCTCTGCGTTCTAGAAAGGTCTGGAGTCTACTCTTACAGGATGGCAAAGGGAAATTGATGACTCAGATTTGCTAAAGGACAGGGAAGAGGTTTCTCTGGGGGGAAATGCTTTCCCGAAGTAGAGAAAAAATTTACATTTGCACAGGCGCATACTACTGGCAATTTTGGCGAATAGTGATAAAGTGTTAAAGCATGTTCCTGCAGAGTTTTAAATTTCAGCCCAAACTTACATTATTTTTGTGAATAGGGCCCATTCTGTCATTCATATCCATGTACCAAATGTTCTAGGGATGTCTAGAATATAGTAAGTATTTTCAACACAATTACGCCACGGCTAATCAGAACTTTGTCAAGGCTTACACCATTCTTCCAAGGCCACCACTTTACAGCACATATCCACGGTTATGTTAAAATTTCTACAACTGTATCAATACTGGCTACTATATGGTAATATCCACAATTGGGCAAAAAGTAGCAACAATTATTCCAATAATGCTTCAATATGTCAAGTAGGCAACATTATGTAGACCACCAATATGACAGGAGTAGCCACATTTATGAACAGAATACCTACACAAATGTGACCACATTAGGTGATGAACAAAACTAGCCATAAATCTCGACAATTGTGTCATTATGTCAAGAATGGGCACCATTAAGCCAGGAGCATCACTATAACAGGAATAGAAACTGTGCACAGGATATGTTAAGGCAGGTGCAGTTTATGACAGAGACGCTATTAGGCTAGAACTATCTCCCAAAAACACACACAGACATCACAGACACATGCTCAAGCACATCTATTTCTTCATAAATGCATTCATAGTCAGAGAGATGCATTCATGTCTACACACACTCCTAAGAAAAGCACCACATACATACACCAGACACACCCACCCACACACACACAGACTCACACACATACACACAGAGACACACCCACACCCACACTCACACACACACACAAATAAGCACACAAGGGTTTTCCATCTTCATCTTATCTTCTGACACTCTGCAAGTTGTCATCCCCCATCACTGACTCTGACTCTGGACATGCGGGAAGACCATTCAATAGAGAAAGGTGTAGGATGTCATGTCAAACAGCTTGCAAGTCACTACCTACGAAGCTCAAGGAGACTGAAGGGCAGTCTCAACCTATAAGCAGAGGAAGGGATAAACTGGAGAAGGTCTTTATATGAGGGCTGATGCATACTCTACCTTCCATACAAGTAAATCTGTCAGCCTTTTTTACAAGCACAATGCAGTGGAATGGAGACAGCAGCTCAGCAACCTATCAGACACATCCAATGAAAATAAGAGAGTCAATTTCTAGGCCAGTGGATTGAGTTCAGGACCTCCACTTCTTTAATGACTTCATGAGCGGTGACTTGAAAGTGATAGGACGCCTGCAGATTCAACACTCCAATGGACCAGTTGCTTGGGGTACATTGTTCCATCACATCAAGTGGAGAAATATGAGGCAAGCCCTTTTTCAATTCTTGGTGGACCCTGAATGTCCAAGCAATAAATAAAGATGCTTTTAAATTCAGTATTGATGTTGTCACATTTGTTGTGCTTCAATGACAGAGGTCCAAAGTCAGGCTAGGTTTTCTAGTAAATGCTGGGGATTGGTGTTTACAAACATGTGTGGCATGTTTTGTAATACACAAGAAAACGTAAATACCTGTAACTGAAGAGTGCACATTCAGCAATTCGGAAAGCAAAAATGAAGCAATTTTTTTTTGTACTTCTGAAGTGTGAGCGAAACAGAGATTTGAATAGTATCAAAATAAATCAAGACAATTTTGCTTGGTAATGCACTAATGATATTCAATGAAACCCGATTGCCACACATTATCATTTTTGGGCAATATAGTTTAATAAGTAAAACTATATGTCTATTAATATTCAGTGCCCATTTCAAAGGAGAATGAGCTCTCCGTAAATGACAGTGGGCTACCACGCGATGCTTTTTATTTACATAAAAAAATAGCCCACCACATATCTATTAAAGCTAGGTGGGACAGGAACTTTTACCATGCTAAAAATTGGAGTCGTAGTTTTAATAAGTTTAGGAACAACTTGTGTAGTGTGATATAATTAAAACCTTTAGCTCATCAGGTGAAATTATGCATATTGCGCAAAATGCATTTCACCTTTATTTCAAATAACCTGTCTCCCCAAGGGTATGCATTGCATAAAATAGTCATGCAGGACACTGGTTCAAGGAGAAAATGTTTCATTTGAGGAAGAAATGTTCCTCAGTGAGACATTTCCCAATCAAACCAGTTCTCCGTTGGCAAAACCCATAAAAAAGTATGCATTATATGAAACGTTGAAAAACACACACATTTTGCATAACTATGGAAGATTATGGCAGTGAACAAAAATGTTGCGCAGTGCTAGCGGTGAGAAGACAACTCTCATAATCCAATAAGTAAAGTACCAGTGATTGAATATACTTTATAAAATTTTCTATGAACAGTATGTTTTTATATATTTAATCATTTTGTGCTGAAATTGACCATTTCGAAAATATTGATTATATGGGAATGTAAGCATAACCTGCTGTAGAGAACGAGGCCAAGGTTGTAACACTGTGATAGTAGACGTAGGAAATCTGAGTGGTGTGAGAGCCAGTGAATATATCAGGTATGACAGCGTATCGTCATAATATAGATGATAATCGAGGTTGGATTCAGTCGTTACTTCGCCAAGGCACTCCATGTATAATTTAAGCAAGGCAGTTGTGAGAACGGAAACTTGAAGCAATTCTGAGGGGGATCTGAGTATAGACTGAGAAATAGTTAAATACTTTACAAGTAAATAATAGCGTTTGAGATTCAAGGAAAATGTGTATGGAAGATTGATTCAGACTCAAGAGATAAGATCACCTTTTGCTGAGAATAGAGAAGGCACATTCATGATTATAGCATGCCAGTAGAGTAGGTTATATCCGGGTTTCAAAGCAGATTGGTGGATGTCGAGGTAGCTTGTTAACATCCGATACAGCTCTTGATAACTGTTACCAAGAACAGGTGGGTAGAGACTAGGACCTTGTACGGTGATGATGAGCTGATATATTTCAGAGTGATTTTACCCTTCCCGCTTTTAGACTGGAGCTGCATTAACCTGCTAGATGGAGAAGTTACTAACACTAGCCCAACAGGACAGATGTGATTACTAATGACACAATGACTTTATGAGGGGAGACTGAATCAGATCAGAGACGTAAATCGACAGTCATAAGTATGGGACAGCTTTGGCAGAGTGTTAAAGGGAAAGCCGTCTGTAGGTGATTTGTTTTTTTTGGGGGGGGGAGGCATGTAACCTCAGAAGATGTTTCCAGAAGTCCATCCCCCTTTATGGGTAAAATGACATCAGAAATCTAGGATGATGAGCTTGGTTTTAGTATGCCTGCAACTCAAACAGACGTTTTTTGATAATTTTGGACCGCCGACTTTAAGATGGAAAAGAGGCGCAAATTTAAAGGATGAAGAAAGTGTCTTTATAACTCATCTAAAAATGATCATCTACAAACGCCCAGAAGCATTTTTCCTTACTTACTCATTTGAAGGGTAAAATGGCAATTTTTCAAGGATGATATTGTCTTCACCAATAACATACATATACATAATGAGGTAGTAGCTGCACTTGAAGGAAATGGATAGGGTAAACAGCTGAGAGAAACACCAATGCGGGACTGAAATGTAGCACAATGTTATTGTCTGCTTAACTTGAGCGGGAAAAGGGATACAAACTATGTGTTATAATGGCCTTTTTACAGATACAAATGTCTCTTTTCCATACATGAGGCTAGTGTTCCGGTTGTGATGCATTTGTTACCCATGGAGAGCATAAGCAATATGGCAGCTTGCATTGTCACACAGAGCTTTGACTCGAAGTGGCCTGTTGGGTGTAATGTTTCATTTTGTGCTATATTGTCCTCAGAACCATGTGCCACTACCTAGAGCACTAATACTCTTACAAATCTCAAAAACAGAAGTGAGAGCGGCATACTATGACGATATGATGCTTGGAACCAAGTCGTGGTTCTCTTCAGCGTGCTTCTCAGCCATGGCCCATGCAGGTACGAGCGGTGGGGCCAGATGGGGGGGATTTCGACAGATGACGACGAGGGAAAATTTATTATTTATTTAACTTTCCCTCGTCATCATCGGTCGAAATCCCCCCCACCTGGCCCCACTGCACCACCGCTCTTACCTGCTTGGGCCCAGCTGGTGCTTCTTGGAGCTTATGGTGATATCATCGCCCAAAGACAGACATTGAGTCAAAAAAGCATATAAGGGTATGCTGCTGGCAGGCAGAACAGCTACCACAGATACTAAAATAAGAGTTCTTTTTTTCACTTTTGGAAAGGTTAAATGGTGTACAAATGCTTCAATCTGCATCAATATGGTGTAACATAAAATTGACCTACATTATTTGAAAAATATGAATACCTAAATAATAGACGGTGTGTGGTTATGGTTTCAATTAGACTACACTTCTGTATAGTAAAGCCGAGATTTTTAGCCAGCAGTTTTGAGGGCATTGCTTTCAATATGAATATAAAGTTCCAAAAGACTGCAATTGATTATATTTTATACCATAGCCCTGCTTTCTAGGAGCAATGTCATTAGCTGCACAATATAGTGCACAGGCCAGGAAATAGTTACCAACCCTGAGTTTTAGGGCCTATTAAAAAATGTTGCACAACAAGCGTATGCTAATTCATTATTACCAGAATTCAGTGATCCACAGCATTTGATATGTATCTGAAAGTCGGAACGTAAACTAAGAACCATAAGTAAAACTTTAGTATAACTCAGAACTTAAGTAACAGTCACTGGGTCTGTGTATTGATGCTGTGCTTCTCTCATCTTCAGTCTTGTGTTTTGCTACTAAAGCTCCTCTCTTGTCATACTCCATGCTCTTTCCTTTTATGGATTACCTCACTCCTTGAGTCTACTTCTCCCCTTCTCAAGCTTCATCCTTGATTATTGCTCGCCTTCCCTTCACACTCTTTTCATAGTCTCACCCTCCTGAACTGCTGTCCCCGTTCTCCTCCATCTTTTAAACTTAGAGTCTGATTCTCTAAACAGTCATGCAAAGCAATGCATTAAGGGTAGTAGCTGCATTGCTTCGAGTCAAAAGGAGAGGGCAGGAATGTGTCATATCTACTAAGATATGGGTCAATTCAGCTCTCTCCAAGAGCTGGCTACAGTGCAAGAGTGCCTACATAGTGTCCAGGAATGTTTTTGTGCAGGATACCTTCCTGCACAAGAACAATGCATATGCAACAGAATGCAACACACATGGAAAGAGGACTAACAAAAAAAAATGAAGATATTTCTCCTCGTTATGCCAAGGTTAGATAGGTGCCCCATTTACAAATTTACAGACTTTACTGAATCTGGCCTTGCATCAAAACCCATGGGTAGATGCACAGGGACAGGTTGTGTGGTCCTGGACACATTGTAGTCTCCTTATGGTTTTAAGCAAAAGACTTGTTTAGATGGTTTTTCATTAATCCAGTATGGACATGGGCCAGAGTAAGGGAAGTTGCAGTCAAGACAGGAAAGACTCTAAGGAGGGAGGAGATGTGTTCGAAAATATTCTTGATGACCTCCTCAGACTGGGGAAGTTGGTCAGGATCGAATGTAGGCACTAGATTAAGCACTTGTAAAGTGACTCGGTGTTTCTCATACATGATTTTGAAATATTGTATGTAAGAAAAGGTGGTTAATGCAATTGAAGAATAAATGCAGTAAAGTGGGTATAGCAGTGTTTTGGGTGCTATCCAATATGGTTCAAAAGTAGCAAAAGGAAATTTGAATTCTGATTAATTCAGATTGCAGTGATACTTGCAGAGTGCATGCTCTCATGTTATCATTATTCCAATATATAGGAAGAGTAATATCAATACCTATATTTTTGTCAAGAATATTCGAACTGTCCCCATTGCACGAAAGACAGATCTGTGTTCTAGAAATCAAATGCATTTGAGCTAGACGGAGGCAGTTGTCACTCTGAGGCACAATGAATGTCAATCAAATGCCCCATTGTTAAAATACTAGTTTGATGTTCAACAATAATTGGCAGTTTTTATGCAGCTATTTCCTAAGAATCTTTTAAGTGTAGAATTTTAAAATGTGTCATGTCTAACTGTCTAAAGCATACAAACCTATTCAAAATGTAATTCAGAATTAAAATATTTCCAAATTGAAACATTTGCTATTTGCTTCAAAGAGCAACAGCATGAATTATATATATATATGGATAGATAGATAGATAGATAGATAGATAGACAGACAGACACACACAAGACATAGATATAAACACACACGCACAGGCACAAATACACACATACACACACACATAAATATATCTTCACAGATAAACCAAAGGTTAAACTGACGTTATAGTTAGGTGAAAATGACAGTCATAACCTCATGTCTTAAACACAAAAAGCACTGAAATTCACCAGCTATTGTTTACTGAGCTAACTATCCCTTGCACCCCTACAATGCCCTGGGTAAGACCTCTCATATCACATTACTCATGACATGTTCAATGTCATCACTGACAAACTTGCCAACTTGTATCTTGTTGATTGCCTACAAGAGGTCGGCTATCTGTAAAAATACAACCTACAAGGCAAAGGTTGTATGTAGTAGCCATTTACTCTTCTACGAGTCCTTGAGTGCCTTGAGGCAGTGGTCCCTGTATGGAAAGTTGTGCATTGGAGTGAAGACTGTTGTCACCAGCTTGCTGTCCAAACATGTGTTCTTTATTGCCCAGAAGAAGTCGGCTATCAGCAAAGTCTGTGGCACAGGGTGACGGTTGTGTGTAGTAGAGCCTTCAATGGCTAATGGGCCTTGGGTGTGTTGAGGGAGTGGACTCTCCATTGAGCTGGTCTGCACAGGGTGAAAACTGCGGGTGAAAACTGCAATAGGTACCTGTGTGTGGTTGATTGCCCATGAGAAGTCAGCTTCCCACAAAATATTCAGTACAGGACAAAGGCTGTGTGTAGTAGGAGCTTGGCCACCTGGTGGGGTTTGGGTGTCTGGACGGAGTGGGTTCTCCATGAAAATGTGTTCATAGGGCTAATATCACAGGCTTGCCCACTCATGTGTGATTGATTGCACACATGAGCTCGGCCAGCCAAAAACTGTTCGGTACAGTGCAAAAGCTCTGCTTAGGAGAATCTTGGGTCACCTAACCCCTTCACTGCTAGGCCTTTCCCCCCGTGCTATGCTTTTTTGGGGGCTATTTGGGGTAGTTCACGCTTAGACCCCCGTAACGTTTTGTCCACATAAGGTATCCCCGCCATATTTGCAACCTTTTTTCCAACATTCTGAGGATTCTAAAGGTACCTAGGGTTTGTGGATTCCCCTGGAGGGGACTGAAAAATTAGCCAAAATACAGGTACATTTGTTTTTAAAAAAAAATAAAAATGGGTAAAAATGCTACAGAAGAAGGCATGTGTTTTTTTCCCCTGCAAATGGTATCAATGAAGGGTTAGTGATGCTAAAATTACCATCTTCCCATCTTTCAGGAACAGGCCCACTTTTGTATGAAAATCAATTTTTTCTAACACAGTTTTGGCAATTGAATGGGACATAGACTATTTTTCCTATTTTTGTGCTTTCAACCTCCTTCCAGTTAGTGGTAGAAATGTGTGTGAAACCAATAATGGATACCGTACAGCTATACATTTCTGAAAAGTAGATACAATTCTCCATTTAGCAAGGGGTCATTTGTGTAGATCCTTCAGGGTTTTTCTATAGAAAGTAACAGTTGAAATAAAAATAAATGAAGGTGAGTTGAAATAAATAGCCATTTGTGCCTCTGTTTTCACCTGTAACTTCTTCTAACTATGGCAGATTTTAGAAAGCAATATACTGTTACATCCGCTGGGCCCTTCTGTTTGCAGGGATAGATAGGACTTGTAGGTTCAACAAGAACCCAAGGTATCCAGAGCCAATGACTGAGCTGCACCTTGCAATGATTTTTCATTGTGTACCGGGTATACAGCAATTCATTTGGTAAAATATAAAGAGTGGAAAATAGGCATCAAGGAAACCTATGCATTTCCAAAATGGGAGCAAGATATGGAGTACCTATACTAGCATGTGAATTAGAGGGCATTTTTCAAAATGAC
This sequence comes from Calotriton arnoldi, assembly GCA_963921515.1. Classification (NCBI taxonomy): domain Eukaryota; kingdom Metazoa; phylum Chordata; class Amphibia; order Caudata; family Salamandridae; genus Calotriton; species Calotriton arnoldi. Next base: position 770,795 of record CAWUFW010004289.1, on the reverse strand, counting down.
TGCTTTTGTAAACACTGTTTTACATTAGGAAGGCAGAAATGCATAGAAAGATAATTGGTAATAACACTTGTTTTACTATTCTGTGTTCCCCTAAGTCCCCGATAAAAATGGTACCTCACTTGTGTGGGTAGGCCTAGTGCCCACGTCAGGAAATATGTGTCGGCCCGGTGATCCTATAGCTTTCCCACACAGAAATGTGAGGAAAATGTGATTTGTTTACATATATTTGAGGTTTGCAGGTAAGAAAACATTTGGTGATCCATACAAGCCACACCTCCTTGGACTTCCCTGGCTGTCTAGTTTTCAGAACTGTCTGGGTTTGGTAGGTTTCCCTAGATAGTTACCGAGCCCGGGACCAAAAACTTAGGTGGCCCCCTTGCAAAACCAGGTCGTTTTGTAATCGATAATTTTGCTGCCTCCACAATACAGTTTGGGCCCTTCCCTGTCATGGGCAATTGACCCACCAACACAAGTGAGATAGCAATTTTATCGGGAGACTTGGAGGAGCACTGGGTGGTAGGAAATTTGTGCCGGCCCAGTGATCCCACAGCTTTCCCATACAGAAATGTGAGGAAAATGTGAATTGTTTACATATATTTGAGGTTTGTGAATAAGAAAACTTTGGGGGATCCATGCAAGCCTCATCTCCCTGGACTCCCCCATCTGTCTAGTTTTCAGAACTGTCTGGGCATTGCAGGTTTCCCTAGATGGCCGCCCAGCCCAGGACCAAAAATGCAGGTGACCCCCTTGCAAAACTAGGTCGTTTGTGATCAGTAATTTTGATGCCACCACAATACGTTTTGGGACCTTTTCTGTTGCGGGTAATTGGCTCACTGACACAAATAAGGTACCATTTTTATCAGGAGACCTGTGGAAAACGCTGGGTGGTAGCAAAGTTGTGCAACCCCCAGTGATCCCATAGCTTTTCCACACAGAAATTTGAGGAAATTGTTATTTTATTACATATATTTGAGGTTTGCAGGGGATTGTGTGTAAGAAAACATTGAGGGATCCATGCAAGCCACACCTCCCTGGACTTCTCTAGGTGTCTAGTTTTCAGAACTGTCTGAGTTTGGTAGGTTGCCCTAGATGGCCTCCGAGCCCAGGACCAAAAACGCAGACAACACCCTTGCAAAAAAAGGTTGTAATGTGATCCAAACTTTTCATGCCTCCACAATACATTTTGGGCCCTTTCCTGTCGCGAGCATTTGGCCCACCCACACAAGTGAGGTAGCATTTTCATTCGGAGACCTGGGGGAATGCTGGGTGGTAGGAAATTTGTGCCGTCCTGGTGATCCCATAGCTTTCCCACACAGAAATGGAGGAAAATGTGATGCTTTTAGCTAAATGTAAGGTTTGCAGGGGTTGCTGGGTAAGAAAATGTTGGGGAATCCATGCAAGCCACACCTCCCTGGACTCCCCCAGGTGTCCAGTTTTTCAGAACTGTCTGGGTTTGGTAGGTTTCCCTAGATGGCCGCCCAGTCTTGGACGAAAAAAACTCAGATTATCCCGTTGCAAAACCAGTTCATTTTGAGATCGATCATTTTGATGCCTCCACAATACAGTTTGGGCCCTTCTCTGCCATGGGCACTTTGCCCACCCACACAAGTGAGGCAGCATTTTTATTGGGAGACCGGGGGGAATGCTGGGTGGTAGGAAATTTATGCCGGCCCAGTGATCCCACAGCTTTCCCACACAGAAATGTGAGGAAAATGTGATGTTTTTAGCCAAATTTTGAGGTTAGCAGGGGATTCTGGGTAAGAAAACGTTGGGAGATCCATGCAAGAGACACCACCCTGGACTCCCACGGGTGTCTATTTTTCAGAAATGCTCTTTTAGCCCGGGACCAAAACGCAGGAGCCCCATTTGCAAGAACAGGTTGTTTTGTGATAGATATGGGGCACCTGGGTTTTTGTTCCCGGGCTTGGCAGCCATCTAGGGAAACCTACCAACCCCAGACATTTCTGGAAACTAGACACCCAGGGCAGTCCAGAGAGGTGTGGCTTGCATGGATCCCCCAACGTTTTCTTTCCCAGAATCCCCTGCAAACCTCAAATTTAGCTAAAAACATTACACATTTCTGAATAGGATCATTGTGCTGGCACAAATTTCCTGCCACCCAGTATTTCCCTTGGTCTCCCGATAAAACTGACCCCTCACTTGTGAGGGTGGGCCAAGAGCCTGTGACAGGGAAGGGCCAAAAATGTGTAGAGATTGAAGGGGCACCAAAGAATGTCCATAAGGGAGGTTTTGTAATGCATTTTTAGGCTGACTCTGCTTTGGGCACCCACACAAGTGAGGTATAATTTTATCAGGAGATCAAGGAGAATGTTGGGGGGGGGTAGGAAATTTGTGCCGGTGCGGTGATCCTTCAACTTTCCCACAAAGACTTGTGAGGAAGATATGACTTTTTAGCTACATTTGAGGTTTGCAGAGGATTCTGGGTAAGAAAATGCTGGGGGATCCTCCCAAGCCATACCACCAGCCAAGCGACAGCCCACACACACCGTCATCCAAGTGACAGTCCATGCACACCACCAGCCAAGCCCTATCCACGCACACCACCAGCGAAGTGCCATCCACGCACACCACCAGCCAAGCGCCACCCAATGCACATCACCAACCAAGCGCCATCATGCACACCACCAGCCAAGCATAAGTCCACGCACACTACCAGCCAAGCACCAGTCCAGTAAACTGTCAGGTGAGCGCAAGTCCACACATACTGTCAGCAAAATGCTAGTACACACACACACAGTCAGCAAAATGCCAGTACAAGCAGCTGAACTCCAGTTCACACACACACACACAGAAACCTTCCCGGAATATAGTGGTTTTCTGCCACCCTTGGGGGCAAATGGGCTAAAACATATCGCTGATCTGCCCCCAAGTGAGGCAGAAACAGCTCAAATGTGTGCCTAAAAAAAGGGGTAAGGACCCTTAACTATGGGACCACTGCCTGACATGCCAATAAACATATCCCTGGTGCCTAGTGGACTTTCTGCTCCCGCCTGGGGGTCAGATCAGGTTTAATAACCACCATCTGCCGCCTGGGTAGGCAGAAACACTGTGCACATTTTTTTAGGGTGGGGTGAGTGCATCAGCATGCTGATTCTGGGCAGCCCCATCACTACACAAAGTAAAAATAGTCCCTGCTGCATAGTGGGTTCCGGCCCCCCTAGGGAGGAAGATCGGGGGCTGTTGCCCATATCTGCCCTCCCAAGGGGGGCAGAACGACTGTGCCCATATTTTGGGGGGCTGTGGGGGCGTCAGCATGCCTTTTCAGGGGAGCCCCCACCGCTGCGCATAGAAACAAATTGTGCCTCGTGGGCTCTTTGCCCCCCGAGGGGCAGATTGGGGGTTATAGCCTCCATATGCCCCTAGGGGCAGAAAGACTGTGCCCATTCTTTAGGGGGTGGGGGCATTGCTATCCCCATTCTGGGCAGCCCCCACCCCTACACTAAGAAAAAAAAAAAATCCTGGTGCCTAAAAGTTTTTCTGCCCCTGGGGGTTGCAGGTCTTGGGCTATTGTCTCACCTGCCCCGTAGGGGAGGCAGAAAGTCTTCAGTCCCCATTTGGGTGGGCTGGGGCATGGTCCTGCTCATTGTGGGAAACCCTCACCTCCCTTTTATTTAAGAAAAACAAAACAGTTGTCTTGTGCGCTTTCTGCCCCCCCGGGGGCAGATCGGGGGTAATAACCCCCATCTGTCCCTCAGGGTGGGCAGAAAGACTGTCCCATTTGTGTTTGGTGGGGTGGGAGAAATGGCATGTCCATTTTAGGCAGCCCCCACCGTAACAATTTCAAAAAAAGAATCCCCGGTGCCCAGTGGGTTTTCAGAAAGACTTTTGTTACAATTGATTTCGGGTGGGTGCATAGCCTTGCCCATTGTGGGCAGCTCCCACCCCTCTTTTATAAAATAAAATCCCTGATGTCTAGTGGGCTTTCTGCCTCCCTGGGAGCAGATCGTGGGTTATAACCCCATCTGCCCCCCAGGGGGCAGAAAGACTGTCCCTTTTGTGTTTGGGGGTGGGGGCCTTGGCATGCTCATTTTGGGCAGCCCCCACCCCTACGCATTCAAAAAAGAATAATCCCTGGTGCTTGTTGGACATTCTTAAAGGATCCACTAGGGAATGGTACCATTGGAAAGGGTACATTCTTCCCTTTCCAGTTATACCTCGCCTGTGTTTTTCAGTGCTCGGGGCTGAGATAGCACTGTGAGCACCAAAGCAGTGAAAGTGAAACAAGCCAATCGGCTCATTTCAGTTTCACCTGTAGTAATGTTAGCATGCCATGCGCACGATCGTCATTAAAAAGTTTTTTAAATGCCTCGGGTGGCTGAGGAAGCTCTTCCCCAGCTCCTAAGGCTGAAAAATAAAAAGGAAACCCTTCTGCTGCAAACAGTAGAGGGATTTCAAGTTGTGTGCTGAAAATGGAGCAGTTCCGTCCTCAGCACACGACCACCATGGCTGAGGATGGAACCATTCCATCCTCAGCATGGAACATGTTAATATGGAAGCATGTGTGTGAATGGTAATTTATGGTTTACATGATTCTGCTCCATTTGGTACTTAATTTCATTTCTGAAATCCTGTACTGACTTATAGAGTAATTGAGCAGTAGTAGATGCAATGATGTTAGCAGTGATGTAATCAGTTATGATATCAATAATGTCAATTGAAATCTCATCATTGATGGCATGAATTATGTTATAGAACATTTCTTCGATTTTATAAGGTCAATTATGATCTTATTACCATGCCCAACCTCCATAGGCAACCAACTCCTGCCGTGCATGGACTTCTACCATGCATGTTGAGGGGTTGACCAAGGGTGGGACCAGCAGTGTGTCCCTCAAGGCAGCCCCACATGGGTGGTCAACCCCCCGCCGCACACAGGATTCTGCTGTGTGTGGTGCTGGGTCAGCCGCAGGCAATCAAGCCACATGAACTGCCAACTGCCCATGGACACCCACCCCTTTGTTTTTAATTGTTTGTTTTGGCCCTGCACAACTCCAGCAGAAACTCAGGGGCCTTTTTTGGATCCTGCAGGAGTTCTATAGGACCACAAGGAGGGCAGGGCAATTTCCCACAGGACTTTCGCAAGAGCTGCCAAAATCTCATGTGACAGTAATGCAGAACCGCTGGACCAATTTGGTTATTTATTTATTTTGCTCCAGAGGCATCGTCTGGGACCCCTCCATAATGGCCAGGTGGTCAGGGTACACCTACCCTTCCGCATATTACTTTAAAGTTTTTTGGAGAAGCAGGGCTGAACCAGACAATGGAAAAACAAGCCCTTGCGTCCAATCAAAAAAGTATATATTTTTAATTTGCGGTCCCCATATATCTCTATTTTTTCACCTTAATTTCTCCAAAACGACTACACAAGTTTACAGCAAAAGTAAACTTTTTAAAGATCTTCTGTTCTGCTAAACCTGCTATGCAACTTATAGTTTCTTGCATTTGGCTAGAGAGTTCTCTGTTCTTCATGGATAGTACTTTGCATATCTAGAGCAGGCTACATTAAGTAATATGCTCACATTGACTGACCAGCGAAGATAATATTTTCTTTTGCCCTCAATGTGATGCACCAAACACTATTTTGGGAAAATTAAAGAAAATCATAAAAGGGAAGGGTACGGAAATTCTGAACCCTAGCCCCCCTTGTGTACAAGGGCAAAATGATGTCACTGACATTAAAATACATGTATATCAATTATCAAGCTAATGTTGCTGTGTGATTCACACACACTGGACCTTGAATAGACCCGGCATATCCTCCTGAAGGTCACAAGGTTCATGAATCCAACTCATTCTACATGAAACTGTCTCTCAAGGAGGCAAGGCTGCACTCATCATTTTGGTCATGAGTACAATTTTTGTTACTATATACCACAATGCTCTTATACTGCATTTAAGTAATCTTGCTATTCAATGACAAGCTTTTGCATGGCTAGGTTCATTTTTACTAGGTTGATTTCACTCTATTTGTCTTCTTCCATTTCAGTGCTCTTCACGAGTTAAGGATATCAGTGTCTTCAGGGGTCCTCAATGAGCTCAACGATCATTAATCTGTATATCTGACCTGCCTCATTCGGTGTTTTGGATTCCAAAAGGAGTCCTATGTAGATGGTAGACAGATTTTCATCTCATTTAAAGATAATCTTCTGAATACAGCAGAAACATTTCAATCATAAATGTTGATGGTTATCAGTTTGATGACTGATAATTCTTTAAAAATGAATGATGATAAGACAGAGCTTCTATTATTTGGTGCCCACTCCTCCATCAGAGCTTACAGTTGGTGGCAACAAGAGATAGAACATGAACCAGTACCTGCAGCTTCTTAAAATTAATAATGAATTATTTTTGTAAATTACATTAATTTGATCCTTTTTCTATCAAAATTTGATGCATAAAATATTGCTACTCTTCCAGAAGAACTCCTTAAATCAGTAATACAGGCAGTGGTCTACCTTAGCATCATAGTACACTCCAGATTATTCAGAATGGTTCAGCTAGGCTTTAGTTGAGAATCTCAGCAAGGCAGCCAATTTCCCCTCATCATAAACTGCAGTGGCCCCAAATAAACATTATTTAAAAAAATGAATCAGGACGTGGTTATTCTGATTGTTTTTGCTTTTCTTTTGTATCCTTTCATTTCAGTCCTTCATGTTGCTTTAAGTGCTGGGAAAACTTTTCCTTAAGTAGGAGTGTATTTGTTTTATAAATTCTAGCATTCATACATTCATTCATTTTTGATCTTAAAACTCTGAAAACAATTAAAGATAAATTAATTTGGGGCACCAAAACTGTGCATGACCAATGGAACTGTGCAGCTAGAGCTGGCCATATGCTAGAGATGGGTGGTTGCGAGCATGAGTGAGACTGATGTTAGGCTCTGCTTGTAACCCCCACTGCACAAGGCCTCATGCAGCAGGTGTTTGCCATCTGTGGATGGATTTTCTTATATAGGTGTTGGCTGTGATGTAGCATTAAAACCACAAAACTAAAGTTAAAGCACAGTTATGTCTAGCGCTGGTTACAACATTGTTATGTAGGTTTAAAGACTTCTGAATTCCACTGAAAAAAAATATTTAGTGATAAGCCCATAACATATGTTAATTAGAGCATCTCTACTAATAAATGCCCACAGTACAACAAAATTGACACAAGAAAAGTGTCCACGTAAGATGCTATATCTAGGTATTACAGATTTTCCAGTGAAGAAATAGATTCTTGGGTAACATATGGCTATTGTAAATCAGGATTGTACACATTCATTTGCTAAACCTTTTCAAACATGAGAGCAATGTCAATCAGTTCACTTATTTCTACATTTATACAGGAACCATGAACATTTGGGGGACAATCATGACCTACTCCTGGGACAATTGAAGACTAGGTATATCATTGACTTGGACATGCTAAAACTATTGGATCTGAATTCAGATGAAGAAATTATTGCACATTAACATGTTTAGTTGTATATGTCTATAGCAAAGCAAAGATTGTTGGTCGCATCTATATATGGAGATTTTTATGTCTTGTTTAATTCAAATGTGTAATATTTGTGCTTATTTTTGGGGACAAAGGGGTCCAATGGACTTATGCCTATTTGCAGTCTAAGTAAGACAGACGAGAGAACAAATTATGAAAGTTCAGTGAGAGAACCCCTGATCATGGTTTAAACTTGTTGATATAATTGTTAATTGGATAATCATAATGAAAAAGCAATTTCCCACTTTGTCTTAATTGGGTGTGTATACTAACTGCCAGTCCAATAATGTAAACTGCTTTTATTCTGGTCATTATGATGCTCTTCGGAGTGTGATTTCGATATATTGCACATTGTGTTGATACATTAGATTTATAGTTATTGCTATATCTTCAGCTTTAGATTCTTTATCCATGGAAAATAATGACACAGATTGCTATTTTGGGAAGAAAAGACCAACCTTTTTAAATATATGAGGAATGTGATGAGCCAGCGGCATGCTGAAAACAGCATTGTGATTTAGTTCAATGCAACCAAGAGGCCCATTAGGATGGCGGGCGGACTTCCGGCCGCCCGCCACCCTAGCGGTGCTGGGACCGGCCGCCAGTGGTGCGGTGGTCCCGCACCGGCGATTAGGATGCCACCGCCACCGTGGCAGTGGCATCCTCCATTCCCAGCATTGTGGTGGGCGGTGCTCACAGCACTGCCCGCCACAATGCTGGGAATGCACTGCGTGCATTGTCATGCACAAGGTGACAGGCACCGCGAGGTGCCTGCCACCATGTCCATGACAATGCAGGGGGGTACCATAGGTACCCCCCATGTGCACCGCCCACCCCTCCAACATCTTGGGGGCCCGCAACGGGCCCTCAAAAGCGAATTCCGCATGCCTTTCCGTGGCGGCAACGCCGCCACGGAAAGGCATGTTTCCGCACCCATGCTAATATGGATGGCAGTGTCTAGCAGACATCGCCACCATATTAAACCCTTTTCCGCCCAGTCGACCAGGCGGAAAAGTGGCGGACGGTATTCCCGTCCGCCGTGGTACCCCCGCCATACTAATATGGTGGGGGGTAAATGGGTGGTGGGCGGGGAAGGATGTAGGGCGGATCGCCTCCGCCATGCGGGCGGTAGCGATCCGCCCTATATCCTAATGGGCCCCCAAGTGTTTGAGGAGGAAATGCAACTTAGTCAAATAACTTCAAGATATATATTTTCTCAATTCATATTTTTTTACTGCAGTTTAATCTGTTTTGACTTTTCACTGATCTCTAATTGGTTATATATAAGATACAGTCCTTTTCTATTTATAACTCTTTTGTCAAAGGCTTTACTGCTAGGAGCCGAAACATGTTGGGAACTTTTTTGTGCCAATAAATTACTTGCTTGCACACCTCTGAGGATTGCTGGCATTTTCACTTTATAAGTATGACTGTAACAGAAATATATAGATACAACATACTTAGATTTAGATCTATATAGACATAGATATGGATATAGATATAGATATAGATATAGATATAGGTATAGATATAGATATAGATATATTCACTGAAAAACCAACAGTGAAAGGAAAGTGGCATTACAGTTAGGTTAGATGTTGGAATGAGAAACGAACTACTGTTAAATAAATCAAAAAACACTAGAATACACCAATTCTAGTTTAATGAACTAAATATAACTTGAACCCCCATTGTGCACTACCCATGACCTCACATATTACATCAAATTACATACTGTTGTTAGAAATACATGTTTTGCTCAGCATGTCAGAATCATTTACTGAAACGAATGAGGAAGATATTTGAGAACTCATAGAAAATGTGTGCTAATGTTAGCTTTCTGGAGCACAAATCATAATTTCTATAACAAAAATAAACACTCTTTTTGTTCATTTACTGCAGCATCCTCTTTTGAAAATCCGTCTCAGCAGCATCCTCTTTTGAAAATCCGTCTCAGTATTTAGCTTTGACTCCATCAAAATGGCATTCCAGTGTGCACACTTTTGTCATAAATAAAATATTTTAGTACTCTGGTTGCTCATCAGCACTCTGTGTTGCAGTTGATAACAAGGAATTTAACTGACAGACTGCTGCTGGTGTTGAAGATGCATGTTTCAGTCTGCATGGCAGAATGTTTTGCTGACATGAATGAGGAAGATATTAGAAACCTGTTAGAAAATGTCCCTCATTTTAGCTTACTAGAGCATTAATAATAATTTCCATGACAAAATGAACACCTCATTTCTTTAATTTCTATAGTAAATGCTTTAGGTTTTACCACTTTCCTTCCATCAAGGTGAAGTTCAAGTGTGCCACGCTTTGGTCATAAATACAGATGTTACTGTTCTAATTGCTCATTAGAACACCATGTTGAAGCTTCAGTAGCACACTGGGGAATCAACTGACATGCTACTGCTGCTTTTGGAAGTACATGTTTTACTCAGGATATCACAATGTATTCTTATGTGGCTGAGTAAGACAGTGTGGAATATAGAACATGTGTTCTCATTTTAGCTTCTGGAACACTTTCCTTAATCCCCATGAGCAAATTTCAAGAGAAAACAGTTTTCTCTCAAACATAATTCATCAAATCCCAGCAGAAAATCAGCATTTTTCACTGGTAAAATCTCCTAAACACTCACCAAAATTCCTAAAATGAGTATAGTGCCAGCAAAAAATTATTTATGTTGAGATTAAAAAATGCAAACACCCTTTTGTATGTTATCCTTTTAAAATCCTGGCATTCACTACAACTCATTTCCAGGGGGCCATATCCTTGAGTCTTGTAATGACTACCACAAACTTGTTTACATGTTATAGCAAGCCAATCAAGAGTGGGTCCCTTTGGGACTCCCTACGTGCTCCTGGGTACAGGGTGTGCTCATCTTGCCATCTACATTTCTTTTCATTTATTGTCAGGCAGAAAAGTCCTGTAATGACTGCCACAACATATAGTTTTTGTTATGGGATGACTTTTCTCCTTTAAATTGGCCATCAGAGCATATCTGGACACCAGCAGTCCTGATATACCTAATATTTGAACTCCATCAAGCTCAACCCAAGCACCTCATCAAATGATACTTTCTCAAAAAAGGCTAAATGGATTTACACCAAATCACCAAAAGCATGCTTTCTGAATAAAATTCTAAATTTCTACTAAGTTTTAGTGAAATTCTGTTTAGCTGTTCTTTTGTTGTATCAGAGAAGAAAGATTTGTGTGCAAATTACCATGGGAAATCAATGTTTTGGGATTCACTCTTTTTCTTCGCCTAGTTTGAAGGATCAATGTAAAGCTTTCCATGAAAGAGTAGATGTGGAGGAACATTTTCTTTAGAAAATTTCATTCAGATTTGTCAACCAGCGCTAAAGTTATAACTGAAACAAAAAACGTTCTTTTTATTAAAATTCTGACCTAACTATAACTATACAGTGGTGGGGGTTGGCCACCTACAGGGGGTTGGCTGCAGGTCCTGGACTCAGGCCAGGCCCTGCAGCCAACCCAATGAAGTGCATGGCCAAAGGCCATCTGCAGTGGGTTGGCCATCCACTGTGGGTGGGCGCAGGTCATCTGTATACACTAGGGATACCCTGACTTGTGGCACTTCTGGGGGGAAGGCCTAGAGAGACGAAAAACAAAAATACAATTTGTTCCATAGTTTCCATGGTAATTCAGCAGTACCCAGCGCTACCCTCCCATGAGGTACTGCTTGACTGCCGCAGGGGCCGCTGTACAAATGGCACCCACATGGTATCACTGACTGTGCAAGCTTTGATAAGTGAAGCTTGCATGGTCCCATTATACCATGTAGGTGAGGCTGGAGCAGCAGTACAGGGGGAGTACTTTGGTATTGGAAACAAAATTAAGAAAATAAATAAATGGGGATAAAATGTTATGGGGGTATATGGTGAGTTGGCAGCCATGGGGGTTATCCATAGGGCCTGGTCTGTGGTCACATTGTGTGGCCAACCCACTGCTGCACACAGTCAAATGCTGTGCTCAGCATGGAAATTGGGTGAATATGATCAAAAAAATCCTAGAAATTCACTGAAAAAACCAAAGATAAAAGTGACTTTATATCTAGTTATGGTAATAACATGTTGCTTTATGTTAAAAGAACCCTACAAATTAGCTAAAAAAACAAAGGTTAAAGTGATGTTATAGTTAAGTATGGTGATAAGATCTTAACCTGCATTAAAAACACCCTCAAAAATTAAATGAAAAAAAAGCTTAAAGTGGCAATGTGGTTAGGTAAGGTAATAAAATTGAATCTCACATTTAAAAAGCCCTTGAAAATTTAAAGGAAAACACAAAGGTGAAAGTGACTTTATAGTGAGGTGTTGAAATAATACAAAAACTAAAATGTAGAAAACAAGCAAAAACTGAAATTCACCAATTATAGTTTGCTGAGCTATTTATAACTTGTGCCCTGGCCATGCACTACTTATGAACTCACATATTACATTACTCATGAAATGTTAAATATCCTCTTTGATGACATCAGTGATGATATCATCCAATGTATATCACAGTTTGCTATAAGGTTTTCATACTTGAAGGTATTCAGTAAGTTACTCGTAACCCCAACTTTCCATAGCATCTGTAGTACTAACAGGCGTACATTTTTCCAAAAAGAAGAACAATCAGAATGTGAAGCACATCTGTGAAATCACCCACATTAAGTCAATATTATGCACTTTATTTTACTGGTGTTGAAGTGCATAAGAAATGTTATGGCTCTGTACACATTGATAAAACCTTCAACTTATTAATAGGGTTCAAAAACAGCGATTGGTCATTATTAACCTTTTTGAGATGTGCCTGTTAAATACCTCATCTGATATAGTATTTTAAGTGAACAACTTCACATCTATACATTAGCCAATGATAAGTCATGCATACCCAAGCCCTATGGACAACCCTCCATAGGATTTAAAGGTTCCCAACACATATTCCTGAAATGATCACAATGGTGTACACTATTTTAAAATCTCTTACAATCATACTGTGACTTGAACCGTTGTAAGTGAGTCACCAGTAGATTATAAATTGTACAACATTGTATAATAGCTCTGAATTTTAATTGAACTTATGGAAATAAAAAGCTGCATCTTATAATTCTCCAGTTTATATAGAAATTGTTGAAAGCACTACATGAGAACTCTTTAACGTTAGCATGTGTACAGGAATCCACAGTTGAATAATGCATTGTAAAGAGAAGCTTTCAATTTCGCACCTGTTTATGGTATCAAGTCTTTAAATTAACCCACAAACATTTTGTAACTCACACAATTTGTGCTCAGTCTCTACCTTGTTTAAATGAAGTACTGCTTGCACTTTAAACTTCATTGTTAGCTAAAGTTTGCACCGTTTAACTTTTACCATGCTGAATCAGAATTGTTTTCAGTGCCATACTGTTTCTATTTCATACATGTACATATGTTCTTAACGTCAGTCTATACTGTGTATATTTATGGACCCACTACTTCAAACTTTGCTTTTTTTTTAAATGATAAAGCACTTAATGAAGCTATATGAGGAGCAGTAGCTTGGGTAATGTCACCACTGATGTAATCAATGATGTTATTTGAGATGTCATCAGTGAAATCATCAAGAATGTCAATTAAAATTTCATAAGTGATATAATAGGTAAGGACGTAAGCAGAGCATGATGGGATGCTGGTTATATTTAGCGGAGTAAACTATAACTGGGGAATTTCCATTTTTTGCTTTTTGAAATGTTCATTTTTGTGTTATTTCAATACCTACATGATAACGTAAGTTTAACCTTTGTTTTTTGACTGAATTATATATATATATATATATATTCACTGAAAAAACCATAGGTTTTAGGGACAGTTATAGTTACTTGGACATTGCACTCGTACAAAACCCGTGAAATTCCCCCGTTATAGTTAGTTCAGCTAACTATAACTCGCGCCCGCAATGCACTGCTGATGACGTCACATATTACATCACTCATGACATGGTCAGTGACATCACTGATGACATCACTGATGACATCTCAAATGACATCACTGATGACATCATCCAGTGACTGTGTGTTTCTGTAAAGTTTAAATATTTTTAAAATATATAGGAAAAGACGTATTGAAGAATGAGTGGGTGTGTAAGTGTCTGTATGGATGATTTAGTAGGTGCGTGACTGACTCTATAAGTGAGTGATTTAACGTATCTTACTGAATGCATGGGTTAGTGACTAAACTGGGTGTATGTCTGTATCTGTCTGTCTGTTGCTGTGTAAGTGGCTGCATGTGTTTGTGAATAGCTAAATGATTTTCTATATGAGTTATTGAATGCTTGTCTGAGTATCTGTATGGGTGCCTGAGTGTTTGTGTGGGAGGGGTGTGTGCAACTCTGTGCATAGATGTGTGAGTGGGTGATTCACTGGGTGGATGGTTTCAAGAGTGCATCTGTGATAGACTGTATGGGTGGGTAAGTGTGTGTAAGAGTGTGTTAGTGAGTGAATGTATGTCCCAGTGGTACATGTGTGAGTAACTACATATGTGAAAGGCAGTATATATGTGTGTTGGAGTATATAAATAGCTATAAGCAAGAGTGAGTGATTGTGATAGTGGCTGTATGGATGATTGTGTGCTTGTATCAGTGATTGTATAAGAGCGTAACAATGTGCTACTATTTGTATGAGTAAGTGAGCTGGTGTGTGTATAACTGTATAGGTGAGTAAATGGCAGTGTGTTTAATTATTTGCATGACTGACTAGGTGTGTGAGTATCTCTATGGATGAGTGGCGTTGTTTGAGTGTCTATATAGGAGTAAGAGTGCATATGATAGTCCTGTACTGATGGGGCCTGATTCACAGAACTAACTTACGTCAAAAACGTAAAGTTAGTACCTTTTGGTATTCACAGAATACACTTACTCATTTTGGTATTCACAGAATACACTTACTCATTTTGGTATTCACAGAATACACTTACTCATACTAACTTTATGTCCGCACTCGGGCCGGAGATTCCGGCCCGGTGGTGGAGATTCCGGCCGTTTGTGGAGATTCCGGCCCGGAGGTGGAGATTCCGGCCCGGAGGTGGAGATTCCGGCCGTTTGTGGAGATTCCGGCCGGAGATTCCGGCCGTTTGTGAGATTCCGGCCGTTTGTGGAGATTCCGGCCGGTTGTGGAGATTCCGGCCGGTGGCGGAATCTCCACAAACGGCCGGAATCTCCACCTCCGGGCCGGAATCTCCACAAGCGGCCGGAATCTCCGGCTCAATGCGGACATAAAGTTAGTATGAGTAAGTGTATTCTGTGAATACCAAAATGAGTAAGTGTATTCTGTGAATACCAAAATGAGTAAGTGTATTCTGTGAATACCAAAAGGTACTAACTTTACGTTTTTGACGTAAGTTAGTTCTGTGAATCGGGCCCAGTGACCGTAAGTATGAGTGACTGTACGGGTGAGTGAGTGGATGTGTGTGTGTAGACCTAAGAATCAGTGAGTGGGTATGTAGTTATTGGTGTTGGAGTGTCTATGGTTTTGCGAATGGCAGTCTGTAATTTAGAGTGGGTGTATCAAAGATTATATTAGGGTGTGAGGAGGTGCATCAGATTATCACGTGGATGATGTCATCAGTGATGTCATTTGAGATGTCATCAGTGATGTCATCAGTGATGTCACTGACCATGTCATGAGTGATGTAATATGTGACGTCATCAGCAGTGCATTGCGGGGCGCGAGTTATAGTTAGCTGAACTAACTATAACGGGGGAATTTCACGGGTTTTGTACGAGTGCAATGTCCAAGTAACTATAACTGTCCCTAAAACCTATGGTTTTTTCAGTGAATTTCAAAGGTTTTTTAAATGCTAATTTGTAACTATAATGTGTCTGAAACCTATGGTTTTTTCAGTGAATTTCAAAGGTTTTTAAATGCTAATTTGTAACTATAACGTGTCTGAAACCTATGGTTTTTTCAGTGAATTTCAAAGGTTTTTTAAATGCTAATTTCTAACTATAACGTGCCTGAAACCTACGGTTTTTTCAGTGAATTTCAAAGGTTTTGTAAATGACAATTTTTAAATGTATTAATTGTTATATTAATTTTTTTCATACTGATTTACTACATTTTTAGAAACAATTTTTTTTTACATATTTTATTTGTCAAATTACATTGTAATTACATTATACATTACATTACAAAAAATACTTTCTCAGAATGAATTACTTTAGTTTAAATACTTTGCAGATAGGCAATAGACTTTTAAGTACAGTAGTTACAGTTGTTGCAATGGGCAACACATTTTCAAACACAATGCAACATTCAGCTCAATGTGAATTTCTAGTTAAATGCAATTAGTTACTTTATGGATTACTTTTGTAACCACAGGACTGGATCCTAGATTCAGTCCTGGTACATCTCCTGTAAACAGTTGAGTAAAAGCGTTTTGGTTACAGTCGTGATTTTTAAGGAATATTATTGTATTTTAAAAGTTGACACTTTGAAACTTTTTCTCATAGAATCACCAATGTTATCCTATGGAAGGAAATTCACTTAGCAGGTAAAAACTGTTATCGTTACTTTTTCTTACTCAGTGTTGGATCCTGGATCCAGCACTGGTGCATCTCCTGTAAACAGTTGAAAGAATGCGTTTAAGTCATACAGGTGATTTTTAAGGAATATTTGTAGTTTGTGAAAATCAACACTTTGAAACTTTTTGCTGAAAACCAGTCAATGTTAGCCTATGAAGGAAATTCAAGTTACCGGTAAGTACGGTTAAAATTACTTTTGAGGATCAGTACTGGGCTGAAACATGCAGCACTGAGGTCTCTCCTGATAACAGGTGAGTAAATCGGAATTCGTATTTCGGCTGATTTTAGAGGAATATTTTAAAGTTCCAAAACTCCACACTTAGAAGAATTTCCAAGTGAAACCAGTCAATGTTAGCCTATGGAAGGAAATTCAAGTTACTGGTAAGTACGGTTAAAATTACTTTTCAGGACCAGTACTGGGCTGAAAGATGCAGCACTGAGGTCTCTCCTGATAACAGGTGAGTAAATCAGGATTCGGATTTCGGCTGATTTTAGAGGAATATTTGTATGTTTCAAAAATCAACACTTAGAAGAATTTCCAAGTGAAACCAGTCAATGTTAGCCTATGAAGGAAATTCAAGTTACCGGTAAGTACGGTTAAAATTACTTTTCAGGATCAGTACTGGGCTGAAAGATGCAGCACTGAGGTCTCTCCTGATAACAGGTGAGTAAATCGGAATTCGTATTTCGGCTGATTTTAGAGGAATATTTTAAAGTTCCAAAACTCCACACTTAGAAGAATTTCCAAGTGAAACCAGTCAATGTTAGCCTATGAAGGAAATTCAAGTTACCGGTAAGTACGGTTAAAATTACTTTTCAGGATCAGTACTGGGCTGAAAGATGCAGCACTGAGGTCTCTCCTGATAACAGGTGAGTAAATCGGAATTCGTATTTCGGCTGATTTTAGAGGAATATTTTAAAGTTCCAAAACTCCACACTTAGAAGAATTTCCAAGTGAAACCAGTCAATGTTAGCCTATGAAGGAAATTCAAGTTACCGGTAAGTACGGTTAAAATTACTTTTCAGGATCAGTACTGGGCTGAAAGATGCAGCACTGAGGTCTCTCCTGATAACAGGTGAGTAAATCGGAATTCGTATTTCGGCTGATTTTAGAGGAATATTTTAAAGTTCCAAAACTCCACACTTAGAAGAATTTCCAAGTGAAACCAGTCAATGTTAGCCTATGAAGGAAATTCAAATTACCGGTAAGTACGGTTAAAATTACTTTTGAGGATCAGTACTGGGCTGAAAGATGCAGCACTGAGGTCTCTCCTGATAACAGGTGAGTAAATCGGAATTCGTATTTCGGCTGATTTTAGAGGAATATTTTAAAGTTCCAAAACTCCACACTTAGAAGAATTTCCAAGTGAAACCAGTCAATGTTAGCCTATGAAGGAAATTCAAGTTACCGGTAAGTACGGTTAAAATTACTTTTCAGGACCAGTACTGGGCTGAAAGATACAGCACTGAGGTCTCTCCTTATAACAGGTGAGTAAATCGGAATTCCTATTTCGGCTGATTTTAGAGGAATATTTGCACAATGGTGAAGGGAGGGGCGGGGCCTGAGGTGACATCTTTGCAAACGCGCCCCGTGGCGCGTTTTAAGTTGGGGGATTAAGTTCCCTTGAATCCTGAGGGTCCCTAGGGGCCAACTAGACCACCAGGAACCTCCAATATGCACCAGGGGGCTGCGTTGCAGAGACGTGTAGAGAGGCCACACCCCTTTTTACACCTCTCTGCAACGCAGCTCTGTGGCGCTTTCTGGATGTACCTGTTGGGCTAGTTGGCCCCCAGGGACCCTCAGGATTGAAGGGGATTTAATTCCCCATCTTAAAACGCGCCACGGGGCCTGTTTGCACACATGTCACCTGAAGCCCCGCCCCTCCCTTCACCACTGTGCAAACGCGCCCGTGGCGCGTTTTAAGTTGGGGGATTAAGTCCCCTTGAATCCTGAGGGTCCCCGGAGTCCAACTAGCCCACCATATACCTCCAAAAGCGCCACAGAGCTGCGTTGCAGAGAGGTGTAAAAGGGGTGTGGCCTCTCTACACCTCTCTGCAACGCAGCCCCTAGCGCATACTGGAGGTTCCTGGTGGGCTAGTTGGCCCCAGGGACCCCCAGTATTCAAGGGGATTCGTTCCCCCTCTGCAAACGCGCCAGGGCGCGTTTGCAGAGTGGTGAAGGAAGGGGCGGGGCCTGCGGGCCGATCGTTTTAAAAAAAAAAATAATAATTTGTCCCCTGAAGGGGAGCTGTGTAGCCCCCTTCCTTTTTCCTGTTTTTATGCCCTGGGGACCCCATCCCCCAGGGCCTTACCCCTTTTTTTAATTTGTAATTTAAAAAAAACGGGAAGAGGGCCGCGTGGCCCCCTTCCCTGGGCCTGTATTGGCCCCGGGGACCCCATCCCCGGAGCATGGCCTCGTTTTTATTTATATTCTTTGGAGGGGGCTGCGTGGCCCCCCTCCTCTGGCCATTTAAGGCCCCGGGGACCCCATCCCCGGGGCCGGCCATTCCGTTTTTTTTATTTTTATTTATTTATTTTTTTGGGGAGGGGGCCGCGTGGCTCCCCTCCGAGCCACTACTTGCCCGGGGACCCCATCCCCGGGGCCTGGCCTCTCGTTGGGGACTGTGGGGGTCCCCAATCCCCCACAGTCCCGCCGGCTCCCCGCGTCCCTAGGGTGCCGGCATTGCTTACACATGGGGAGCAGCTAACATGCTGCTCCCCATGTGTAAAGCAATCGGCTTTGGATATTGGAAGAGAGAGCAGGTTTCCTGCTCTCTCTTCCAATATCCAAAGCAGTTTGCAATGACAGGACGGGAGCCGCGAGGCTCCGTCCTGTCATTGCAAACAGCAGTGTCCCGGGGTAGGCACCCCGGGACACTGCAGGAGCCGGCCCTGGGGGTGGTGGTCCCCAGGGCCATCAAGGGCTCCAGGAGGTGGGCCGCGCGGCCCCCTCCCATTCAGTACACAGGTTTAATAATTTTTTTAAAAAGCCCGGGGAGGTGGTGGTCCCCGGGGCTGCGGGAGGGCTCAGAGCCCTCCCGCACCATTCCTAAAAAAGCCCCGAGGGGTGGCGGTCCCCGGGGCTTGGGGGCCCTTTGAGGCCCCCACACATTAAGTTATCCCCCCACCATGCCCCTGGGACTTGGGCCACCCGGGGCCAATTAACATCGAAGCGCGGGAGACCGCGCTTCGATTTCTTTTCCGGCAGGATTCGCGCACCCTGAGCGCATCCTGCCGATTTTTAAAAAAAAAATTTTTTTTTTGCCCAGGGGTCCTTGTGGGACCCCCTGAGCAAACCTAGGGGTCAGGGTGTTTCTACCCTCCCCCTTTGTGTGCTTGCGCACTTGTTTCTGTCCCTCGGTTCTACCGAGGGACAAAATGGCTGCCAACATTTCCTGAATCGGAATGTTGACAGCCAGCTGACAGCAATTAACATGCAGCTCGTGATCGGGACGGTGCGCGCAGGGTGCGCGAATGCTCCGTGCCCATAGATATATATGTACTTTTACTTTTTGATTTTCTCAGCAACTACTGAACGGATTTACACCATTTAACAAAAAGGGTTCTTTCTGAACCAAGAACTACCTCTTTGCCAAATTTGGTGTAATTCCGTTCAGCAGTTCGGGCTGTAGCCGTGTCTAAAGTTTCCTATGGGAAAATGCATGGGGAAAACGCGTTTTGGGACCCCCTTTTTCTCGGCCCCCGCTTGACGTATCACCCCGAGACTTTCAGGGTAGGAGCGGACCGGAGCGCCCCACAAAGTTTGAAAATTTCGCGAAGATACGTCAACCGGCAAGAGAGTTATTTCAAATAGAATGTCACGGATTTCCTATGGATAATAGGTTGTAACTATAACTATCTACTGGCGACCGCCAGTAGATAATATATATATATATATATATATATATACAA
Source organism: Calotriton arnoldi (assembly GCA_963921515.1). NCBI lineage: Eukaryota > Metazoa > Chordata > Amphibia > Caudata > Salamandridae > Calotriton > Calotriton arnoldi. Next base: position 750,817 of record CAWUFW010004289.1, on the reverse strand, counting down.
GCTCCTTCTTCCCCACTCCTATATTCCAAGGAAGAGCACTCACGGGGGTGATGTCAGAGTCTGTTTATTCAGAGCAAAACAGACGCGTTTCGGCGGGTAAACAAAAAACATCGACAAAGGCACCCACCAACAACCAAATGTGTATTTTTGAGTGGGAAGGTATGCGGTGGGAAGTGAAGGGGTATTTTTCAGGGAGGGTGGGGGGCAGAAAAGGGGGGAAGAGAAAAGGAAGGGTGTGGGTTTGGACTTTTTCTTTTTTCTTATAGATGTTCATATAGTTCTTCATCGTTATTCATCCCTGTCGGTGTCTTGGTTTTTAATCTGATGATGTAACATGATTCTAATTGTCTCATGCTTTGGGTACTATTGCCCCCCCCACTCATTTTGAGGAATTATGTCCAGTCCAAAGAAACGCATTTATTTCCAAGTACTGTTTTAGCATGGAGCAAGATGTTTAGCTGTTGCATAGTTCAGGTCTTTGTTCTTAACTGCTCTTATATGTTCCAGAATTCTCTTCTTAAGCATGCATATGGTACTTCCTACGCATTGTGATCCACAAGCACATTCAATAATGTACATGACAAATTTCATATTGCAAGTGGTTTTGTGGGATATCTTGATTAATCTGTCTTCCTTGTCTTTGATGCTTTTCATATTGATTCCAATTTTACATGCTTTGCAGCTATTGCATTTTATAAAGCCATTATGTCGATCCTCTAGCCAATTCTTTTTGGGTTTCTCTTGAAAATGGCTTTGTACTAAATGGTTTTTTAAGGATTTTGTTTTTCTGTAGGTTACTAAAGGATGGTGTCCTAAACATGTTCCAATACATGGATCCTTGCATATAAGATGCCAGTGGTTTAGGTTGAGCATTCGAGACCTCTTGTATATACTTTAGTATATACTTATATGTGTATGTACTTTGTGGGCTCTGGAGATCAGCCCTAGGACTTGTCTGCTTCTGCTTAGGGACTTTTTTCTGTTCAACTGCCTCTATTTAACTGTCTTGATAGAAAACGACCAGTAGAAGTCAGTAAAATACCAGAATTGCTTTCTGCTGAGGGACATTCTTTTTTTTATTTTTCTGGCAACTTCCTCTATTTAACTTTCTTGATAGAAAACGGCCAGCAGAGGTCAGTAAAATACCAGAATCACTTTAGCATTCTCTAGATTCCAGTCCATAGAAATTGTCTTCCACGAGCACCCATAGACAATAATATTTTTTTCAAATCTTGTATTTTCAGTGATATGACCACCGAAGGCCCTGATTTTATATTAAAGACAGAGCTTTGGACTATACCATTTCCCGCTCAAAGGCAATATTTCTCTACATACCTGGCGTGTCACGCAGTTTGGTGCTTACTTTCCCTCCATGTTAAAGAACAGTAGATGTTTCAGCACCCAGGCTAATGTGCTGCATAGCTAAATACATATAAGGTCCCAAAGGTGAGACGATTGCATTGCATATGCTGGTTTGAATTATGATAGTAAGTTTTTTGCTTTCTTTACTGTATGTTATGATCAATCTAGGTGTTTCTTGTTTTGGCTGTATTGGTGTTAGAGCTTGTTTTTCCCTCTGAGTAACCAATGTCTCTGCACAAGGTATTTTTCTGACTTTCTCTACACATTTTTTTTAGATTTTTTGATCTGTATCCTCTGGTTTTCAATCTGTGTACTGTATCTGAGAACTTTGCTTTTGTGTCTTTATCTTTGGAGCAATTTCGTTGCATTCTAATGAGTTCTCCAAACGGGATGCTTTTATTCAACGATTCTGCATGGAAACTAGTCCCATGAAGTATACTGTTTGTTGAAGTTTCTTTTCTATATGATGTAGAATGAATTTCACCTTGATCCATATAGATCTGTGTGTTCAAGAAATTTATTTTTGTTTTGCTGGTTGTACAGGTGAATGATAGTCCTTCGTTGTTTTGATTCAATTTATCAAAGTATTTTCTGAATTCATCATTGTTCCTGTTCCAAATTAGGAACAGGTCATCTATATATCTGACCCATAGTACTATTTTTTCCAATTCTTGCTGGTTTTCTGTTCCCCAAGCAATTTCCTTTTCCCACCAGCCCATTACGATGTTAGCATAATTTGGTGAAAAAGATATGCCCATGGCAGTTCCGCATTGTGGTCGATAAAAATCGTGATTAAAAAGGAAAATAGTATTGGTCAGACACATTTCAATCATTGTCAATAGCATCCGTGAGTTTTGTAGGTCTGTAATTTGTCTTTGTTTAAAAAAATAGGTACAGGCCTGTAATACTATTTCATGTCTTATTGATGTGTATATAGATACTACTTCTATTGTGGCCATAAGGAAATTTTCTTTCGAACTTGTCTCCGTTAGGATACGTAAGAAAGTTGCATATGTAAGATCTTACATTGTACACAATTGCTGCGAAGTATTGATCTACATACGTTGACAATTTCTCATATAAAGAGTCACAGGAAGAAACAATGGGTCTCCCAGGAAGATCGCATAACGTTTTGTGGATTTTAGGCAGAAAATATATTGTGGGGACAGTTGGTTGATCATTTGACATGAACTCATATTCATCCTTGTTGATAGATAATTAGTTAGATTGGGCCATTCCTTGAATTTCATATTCAATTCGATTGACATTTGATTGATGGGATTAGAATTGAGACTGATGTATTTAGTTGCGTCATTCAGTTGTCTATAGGCTTCTTTCATGTAATCATTTTTATTAGGAATAACTATATTGACTTTTGTCAACTCTTCTTGGTTTGCATACAAAGTTATCTTAAGCTCTATTTCCTGTTTACTCTGTGTGTGCTTCATCCAGATCAATTTTGGCGTATTTTATAGGAAGTTTCATCATGTTTTGAGAACACTGCATATTATTTTGGCCCCATTATTCCAATAGTGATAAAAAGGAAAATCTTACACTTAGAGAACATACAGCCCTGTCAAAACTGATGTAAAATGATCACCTAATTTTCAAACCAGAGGACAAAGTATGGTAATATAGTCATTCTTAATAAAAATGATTACATGAAAGAAGCCTATTCGCAGATCCAATGTGAATTCCGCTGAATTTTTTTTTTAAAGATGCTTTTTTTGGCCCTGGTGGTCCCTGTGGTACCCTCTAAGCAGGCCTAGGGGGTCAGGGTGTTTCTACCCTGACCCCTTTTCTTAATTTCTAACGTTTTTAACCTTTTTTCTTGTGACTTGGTTCAACCTAGTCACAAGATGGCTGCCAACAGGAGTTAGCAGCCATATTTGTATATCTGAGAAATCTTTACATTTCTCAGGAACTACTGAGCAATTTCTCAGGAACTACTGAGCAATTTAACAAAAAGAGTGCACTGTGGACCAAGAGCCACCTTTCTGCCAAATTTAGTGTAATTCTGTTGAGCAGTTCGGGCTGTAGCTGCGTCAACAGTTTCCTATGGAAATTAACATGGAGAAAAAGCGTTTTGGGATTTTTCTCGGCCCTTGCTTGACGGATCACCCCAAAATTTTTCAGACAGCAGCTAAAGTGAGTGGGCCATTAGTTTTGGAAATTTCGTGAAGATTCGTCAAACGGCGCCAAAGATATTGGCAAAAGAAAAACCTTTCTTGAGTAGAAACTAGGTCCTAAATATAACTACCTACTGGCGACCGCCAATAGATAATATATATATATATATATATACTCTGTTTGGCTGGCAACACTTCAACCAGTAAGTGTTGGCAGCCTTCCTGGGACTCGGCTTGATCCGATTCCCCCTTTTTTTTTTTAAATAGGGGGCAGAGTACGACTACCTTGACCCTCTATCTCTGATGATGGGGTCCCAGAAGGACTCCACAAAGGCAAAAAACATTTTTTTTTACATTTTTGTGGTGAAACTGCAAAATTTGTGAATTTGTGGCACATTTCTTTTCCTGTGCTTGTTTTGAAAAGGCCCCCAGGTGGGTCAGGTCATGAGAGCATTTTTTTTAAAAAGTAGGGTGCATACGGGGTCCTCTCCTAAGGCTCTTAGAGCCCTGGGGACCACAACCTCCCAGGGGTTTTATTTACATAATGGATGGGGGCCATACAGATCCCCTCCTGGGCTTACTTCAAGCCCTGGGGACCACCACCTCCTCGAGGCAATACATTGGACCACCACCTCCTGAGAGCAATAAATTTAACAAACTGTGGGCCGCATGGACCCCGGGGACCACAACCTTCCTGGGGCCTACACAACATATAATATTGGAAGGGGAGCCACACAGACTCCCTCCCAGGCCATATATGGCCCTGGGGAGTACCACCACCCCATATCCAGCTTGTACAAACAGAAGGAGGGTGGCCATGTGACCCCCCCTCCTGGAACCATATATAACCACCACCCACCAGGACCGGCTCCTGCTTTGTCCTGGGGTGTCCACTCCCCCGACATATCTGTTTGCTCTGACTTGGCAGGAGCATTGACAGCTCCCAACACGTCAGAGCAGTATGTTTCCAGCAAGTGGGAGCTGTGAATGTGCTCCTGCCCACTGGAAGCCGAAGTTTCATCTCTTTCCCTGCCCGCAGACATGTGAGCAGGGAAAGAGATTAAATGATTGCTCTTGCACACAGGGAGCTGCATTTACAGTAGCTCTCTGTGTGCATTAGCAATGTCAGCCTTGAGGCTCCTCCTGCAGTCCCCATCCTGAACACTGGGATACATGGCTGGGCCCCGAGGGATGGGGTCCCCAGGCTGGAAATCGGCCTGGGGAGGGGTGCAGTGCACCTCCCCTTCCCCAATGAGTTAAGGCTGGGCCCCGGGGGATATGGTCCTGAGGATTGTATGTGGCCAGGAAGGGGGTCCACGCAGCCCCCTCCAACTTTAAAAAATGTATTTGGCCCCGGGGAGGTGGTGGTCCCGGAGGCCAGGGGTGTCCATGTGACCCCCGCATGATTATTAAGTTAGCCCTGGATAGGTGGTAGTTCCTGGGGCAAATGAAATCCCCAGGAAGGGGCCATGCAGCCCCCCTCCTTTGGTTTAAATGTAGCCCTGGGTAGGTGGCAGTCCCCGGGGCTCTTGGAGCTCAATGAGGAGGGTCCCGTGGCCCCCTCCTTAATATCAGTTAAACCACAGGGAGGTAGTGGTCCCCGGGGCTCATAAGAGGCAAAAAGCGGGCAGAAAAAGGAGCAGAAAAGGCAAAACAGAGGGCAGAAAAACAAGCAGGAAAGACAAAACAGAGGGTAGAAAAAGGAGAAGAAAAGGCAAAACATAGGGCAGAAAAAGGAGCAGAAAAGGCAAAACAGAGGGCAGAAAAACAAGCAGAAGAGGGCAAAACAGATGACAGAAAAATGAGCAGAAAAGGCAAAACAAAAGGCAGAAAAATGAGCAGAAAACCAAAACAGAGGGCAGACAAATGAGCAGAAAAGGCAAAACGTAGGGTAGAAAAACAAGCAGGAAAAGCAAAACAGAGCAGAAAAAGGCAAAACAGATGGGAATTAATGAGTAGGAAAGGCAAAACAGAGGGCCGAAAATCAAGCAGAAAAGGCAGAGCAGAGGAGGGAAAAACAGAGAGCACTCAGACACACACACACCCACTCAAAGGCCTACTCAGTGACTCATGTACCCACTCACAGACCCAATGAGGCACTCATATACCCACTCACAAACCCACACAGACACTCACGCACCTACTCACAGACCCACTTAGACATTCATGTACCCACTGACAAACCAACTCAGAGATTCATGCACCCACTCACATATCCACTTACACTCACATACCCACTCACAGACCCACTCAGAGATTCATGCAATCACTCACATACCCACTGAGAAACTCATGCACTCACTTACAGACCTATTCTAAGACACATGCACCCACTCATAGACCCACTGAGACACTCATGTACCCAGTAACAGACCTACTTAGATACTCATGTAGCCACTCACAGACCCACTCGGAGACTCATGCACCCACTCAAAGACCTACTCACAGACTCACATACCCACCCACAGATAAACCCAGAGACTCACACACTCCCTCACAAACCCACTCAGAGACTCATACACTCACTCATAGACCCACTCATGTACTCACTCACAGACTGACTAACACACTTATTGAGGCAATCGCAAACTCACTCAGCCACTCTGACACCCATTCACAGGCCCACTCAGACACTAACATACCCACATAGACACCCACTCATACTACTACACACCCAATCAGACAGCCACTCAGACACTCATGCACCCATTCACACACCTACTCTCAGACCCACTGAGACACTCATGCACTCACTCACATACTGAAAAATCTACTCAGCCACTCTGACACCTACTCACACATCCACTGAGACACTCACTCAGATACTCATTCAACCACTCAGACACCCACTCAGAGAAATATGCACCCACTCACAAATCTACTCAGTCACTCAAGCACTCACTAAAAGACTGACTTACACACGGAGGCACTTCAAACCTACTCAGTCACTCTTATACCCACTCACAGACCCACTTAGACCTCACTCACAAACTCCTGCACCCACTCAGACACTCACGTACCTAATCACAGACCCACTCAGAGACTCACACACTCACTCACAGACCCACTCAGAGACTCATACACTCACTCATAGACCCACTCAGAGACTCATGCACTCACTCATAGACCCACTCAGAGATTCATGCCCTCACTCACAGACCCACTCAGAGACTCATGTACTCACTCACAGACCTACTCAGAGAGTCATGTACTCACTCACGGACCCATTCACAGACTCACACACCCACTCACAGACTCAATTACAGGCTCATGCACCCACTTATAGGCCCACTCAGATACTCATGCACTCGCTCACAGACTGATTCACACACTTATGGAGGCAGTTGCAAACTCACTCTGACACCCATTCACAGGCCCACTCAGATATTTCTGCACTCACACAGACACCCACTCATACACTCACCCACTCAGACAGCCACTCAGACACTTATGCAGCCACTCACAGACCACTTAAAGACTCAGGCACCCACTCACAGACCCACTGAGACACTCATGCACTCACTCACAGATTGACTCACATACTCATTGAGGCACTCACAAACCCATGCAGACACTCTCACATCTACTCACACATCCACTGAGACACTCACTCAGACACTCAATCACTCACTCACACAGAGGTACTCACAAATCTACTCAGATACTCTCAAACCCACTCACAGACCCACTCAGACCTGACTCAGTTACTCCTGCACCCACTCAGACACTCACTCAGACACTCAAGTACACATTCACAGACCCACTCAGACACTCACGCACCCACTCACACACACAGTGAGACACTTATACAGCTACTAGAAGGTCAATTCAGACACTCACACACCCAGTCACACACGCATTAAGACACTCACACACTCACTCACACACTGAGACACTCATGCGCTCACTCCCACACTCACCCTCAAAGGTTACAGGTTAGTTAGGAAATAGAATGAAAACACCTTAGAAATTCACCTAAGGAACTAAAGGTTACAGGGATGTTATAGTTAGGAAATAGAATTTTAAAAAACATAGAAATGTACTAAAATAACATAATAAATAAAAGTAACGTTATAGTTAGGCTCAGATTTCACTCATACAAAACCATAGAAATTCAGCAGTTATAGTTATCTCAAGTAAGTATAACGCGTGCCCTATGGAAACTTTATCTCGCGCCCCTACCTAGCACAGTTTTCAAATCAATATTTTCATTGCAAATGTTGCAGTGATACTATCAATCATGTTATAGAAGATTGCCAGTAGGTAGTATTAGTTAAGACCTAGTAGGAGTAGGAGGAGCTTTTTTGTTTTGCTATTCACTTTGGTGCGGTTTGACGAATCTACATGAAATTTTTAAAACTAGTTTGCCACTCACTTCAGCTGCTGTCTGGAAAGTGTTGAGGTGATTTGTCAAGTGGGGGCCGAGGAAAGGAGGGAAGGCCCAAAATGTATTTTCCCCATTTAAGTTCCCATAGGAATTTTAGACTCAACTACAGCCCAAACCGCAGAATGGATTACATCAAATTTGGCAGAAAGCTAGATCTTGGTCTAGAAAGATCTCTTTTTGTTATTTGGTGTAAATCTGTTCAGTTGTTTTGGAGTTATTAAAGAAAAAAGATTTATGAATATCTAGTGATGAAGAGGGTCTGTGGATCTGACAGATCTCATGGTGAGATCTGATTGGCTGCCATCAAGCCAACAAAGAAGTGGTGTCAGCTATCTTGGGCCAAGTCCCAGGCAAAAACATTGAAAGAAAAACAAGCAGGGCAGGGTAAGAATACCCTGACCTCCTAGGACTAGTAGTGGGGTTCCACAGGGACCCTGTTGAGGCCCAAAACATGTTTTTTAAAAGTTTCTCACAAATTCGTGGAAGATTGGAGGATACACTGGATTTTTGTTTTAAATAGGCTCTTGTTTTTACAAGCCCATCGGGGGAAATTAGTTATTACATAATGGGGATGGGGCACCTGCGGCCCCCCTCCTAAGTAGATTTCATTCTTGGGGACCCCTTCCCCTGGGGCCTGGCTGATCTATAAAACGAAGAATGGGGCCATTGGGCTCCCCTCTTGGATTGAATTTGGCCCTAGGCACCCAATTCCCTGGGGCCCAGCTGCTTTAGAAAATGGGGGGGCACGAATCACTGACAAAATATTGAAGGTCAGAATATCGACCTACAGAAATATCGACGCAAGAATATCGAAGTCAAGAATATCGACATCCTATCTACATTATGGTAAATACAAAAATATTGAGAGAAAAATATCGATGTCAAAAATATCGTTGTTAAAAATATCGTTTTTATTTAAGTTAAAAAAATAATGTAAAATAAAGTAAATAATACATATAATTAAAATAAACATAGTTAAAAATATTTTAAAATGTTTAAAAATTATAAGTAATATATATGTAATGTAAAAATAAATTAAACATACATATAATATATAATATATGTACTTACTAATAATGTTTAATAATTATTTTAATAACTTATAATTTTTTAAAATATCATATAAATTATAAATACATCTATACACATAAAACAATAATATAAATAAAAATTAAATAAATATATATAACAAATTAAAAAATTAAAATTATTTTTAATCTTTTTTAAATTAATTATAGACTACTAAACCAAAATAATACAAAAAATATTAGATAGCGGAGGTAATAAAATTACTATTCCAACTCCAAACAGTGCAACAGTAGGAAAAATGTTGGATAGCGTAGGGGTAAAAATTACTATTCCCACCCCAGTGAGTGCAACAGTAGGGAAATTGTTGGATAGCGTAGGGGTAAAAATTACTATTCCCACTCCAGTGAGTGCAACAGTAGGGAAAGTGTTGGATAGCGTAGGGGTTAAAATTACTATTCCCACTCCAGGGAGTGCAACAGTAGGGAAAGTGTTGGATAGCGTAGGGGTAAAAATTACTATTCCCACTCCAGTGAGTGCAACAGTAGGGAAAGTGTTGGATAGCGTAGGGATACAAATTACTATTCCCACTCCAGTGAGTGCAACAGTAGGGAAAGTGTTGGATAGCGTAGGGGTTAAAATTACTATTCCCACTTCAGGGAGTGCAACAGTAGGGAAAGTGTTGGATAGCGTAGGGGTAAAAATTACTATTCCCACTCCAGTGAGTGCAACAGAAGGGAAAGTGTTGGATAGCGTAGGGGTAAAAATTACTATTCCCACTCCAGGGAGTCCAACAGTAGGGAAAGTGTTGGTTACCGTAGGGGTAAAAATTACTATTCCCACTCCAGTGAGTGCAACAGTAGGGAAAGTGTTGGATAGCGTAGGGGTTAAAGTTACTATTCCCACTCCAGTGAGTGCAACAGTAGGGAAAGTGTTGGATAGCGTAGGGGTTAAATTAACATACTTATTAATTAAATAATTTTTGTAAAATAAATAACATATTAATAATTAATTAACTAAAAAATCAATAATAAATACCAATAAAATTAATTTAATATTTACTTAAATAACATTAAATTACTTCCCACCCTATTTCCCCATAAACACACAACCCGCTACACATAAAAAGAACACAATTAATTTAATTATCAATTAATTAATTAATAAAAAATAATTACCAATTAATAATAAATTAACAATAAATTAATTAACAATAACAATAAAAAATATATATATATATTAATTATAATTAATATAATTATAAATTAATCAAATAAAAATTAATTACCAATTAATAATTAATTAACAATAAATTAATTAGCAATAGCAATAAATAAAAAAATATTAATTAATTAATTATAATTAAATTACTTCCCACCCTATTCCCCTATAAACCCACAACCCGCTACACATACAAATTAAGATAATTAATGTAATTATCAATTAATAAAAATTAATTACCAATTAATAATTAATTAACAATAAATTAATTAACGATAAATAAAAAAATATTAATTAATTAATTATAATTAAATTACTTCCCACCCTATTCCCCTATAAACCCACAACCCGCTCTGATACTAAAACGCAAAATTAACGTAAAAAAATTACTAATTTCGAAACATTTAATACATATATTTAAAAATAATAAAACTACATTACACATTTTTTTAAACATACATATAAAATACATACTAAAATACATAACACTAATATAAATATCGATATTATTAACAACGATATTTTTGCTAACGATATTACTTACTTCGATATTACTTACTTCGATATTACTTACTTCGATATAACAAAAAACGATATTACTTACCTTAAGGTCAATATTCTAGTCACCGATATTCTTTACATCGATATTCGGTCCCTACGATATTAAAAACTCGATATTAGTGTAGGTCGATATAAAAAATAAAAAAAAGATATTTTGACTGCGCACTGGGGGGGGCACACGGGTCCCTTGCCAGGCCAATTTTGGCCCTCGGGACCTCCTCCACTGGGCCCAGCCTAAGCAAAATAGGGGGAGGAGCAGCATACTGCCCCAGGGACCCCATCCTCCGGGGTCCGGCCATGCTTTCAATAGTAAGGGGGGCGCAGGGTCCCTTTCCTGGAGCCATTAATGGCCCTGGGGACCTCATCACCCAGGGCCAGCTCCTACTATGTCCCGGAGTAACCACCCCCGGGATATAGTCATTTCCCTGCCTGCACTGGTGCGGGCAGGGAAACCCGTGTTTACGCTTGCATGGCAGGAGCAATTTCAAAACTCCCGCCAAACTCAAGCAAACACTATGGGGTCTATTACGATGGCGGGCGGACAAAGTCCGCCCGCCACCGTAACGGTGAATGGGACCGACCGCCAGAGGTGCGGCGGTCCTGCTGTGGCCATTAGGATGTGACCGCCACCCTGGCGGTCGCATCCCGCATATTTAACATTGTGGCGGGCGGTGCTTTGTGCAGCACCCGCCACAATGCCAAATATGCATGTTGTGCATTGGCATGAACAACGTGACAGGCACCGCGTGGTGCCTGCCACCTTGTGCATGTCAATGTAGGGGGGTACCTTCCAAGTGCACCCCCCACCTCCCCAACACCACGGGGGCCCGCAACAGGCCCCCAAAGGCAAACTCCACTGACATCTTAATATGGCGGGCAGTGCCTGCTAGGCACCGCCACCATATTATTGCCCAGGACCGCACAGCAGGCAATCGTAACATTTGCCTGCCTGCGGTAAAGCGGCGGAATGTTCTTTCTGTCCACCGCTGGGCCCCCCGCCATCGTAATAGGGCGGGGGTAAATGGCGTGCGGGCGGGGAAAGATGTCGGTCGGATCGATCCGCCCGACATCATAATGGACCCCTAAGTCCACTCCCAACGGGCAGTAGCATGAAAAATGGTGTAAGCCAATGTAGCCATGTTTTTATGGGAGAGAGCCCAAGGACTTTCACACTGGTTAGCAGTAGGCCTGGGCGGTGAACTCCGCTCCGTTCGCGGAGTTTGCAGAATTTTCTGCACTCCGCGCTCCGCGGAGCACGCAAAGTGCAGAAAGTGCAGAAAACTCCGCTCCGCGTTGTGCAGCAGAGTTTTTTTCCCAGTTCGTGTTCGCGAATGGTAAGTTTGTGAACGCAAGCTGATGCTCGGGTAGAATTTCTACCCGAGCGGCAGGAAGACCAGCGTGAACGGTAGTTTGCACTGCACTCCGCCACTTGCGGAGCTTCACAGAGTTTTTTTGTCACTTCGCGGAGTTCCGCGTAGCAAAACTCCGCGAACTACGCCCAGGCCTGGTTAGCAGTGGTAAAGTGCATAGAGTCCTAAAGCTAAGAAAAACAAGTTCAGCAAAATTGAGGAGGCGAGGCAAAACATTTGGCAGTGACACTGCACAGAGAGAGCCAGGTCCAACAAACTCACTATATTGTATCCTTGATTTTGTGCAGCATGCCAATCAATGCATTATAATGTCAAAACAATGATTACTACAGCATTACAACAATATCTGATCCTACCTAAAAATGCAGCAAAGTATTATTTGACACCAAAACAAGAGTTGCTTCTTACTCCAAGCCATGTTCAGGATATTATTATGTCATTCACAAGTAGTTGGTAAACTTCATAAATAAGGTTAAGATTGAGGCTTAGAACACATATATTACATACATAACAACTAATGTTGTCTCTGTGAATAATGCACATTTTATAGTACCCTTCAATCAATTTATCTTTGAATATGCTAATAGGGATTTCAATACACAAATCGTGTTTTTTTAACAGGTGGAAATATACTGAATTTGGTTTATTGTTATGTTTTGACAACATTTTGACTTTTCAGCAATTTGCCTAATGTTTGAGAGTATTCCTGGGAAGCCTTCCTTAACTCTCATAGATTCACAAAAGCATTCACAAGCGTATCCATTTACACACATATAATTTTCTGCTTGTATATTCCAACATGAGGAATTGGAATGCAAAGGTGCTTCTGTGCTGCATTTTATTCTAAATGGGGAAATATTACAATTGTAGGTTTTCAGTGTACATTCCCTGTCTGGAGACACATTTACTCCAGCCCTTCACCATAATATGCCTAAGGAACCTTTCAGCATGGGAAGCGTTCTGCAAAAAGTGTTCGAATTTCAGTCCAGTTGTCTAATTACAGTCAAAAGAGGTTAAGGACATCTTCTTGGATCATTTGTCCTGTTTGGGCCTAGTGGGGCTAGGTATAGACTAGAGCCAGAAACCCTGCCTGATTCCCATCTACTTTCATTGTTCTATGAGCCTCTCTCCCTGGCATTTTTTTCATCTTCCTAATTCTAACCACCAGCATCCCAAATGATCAGTGAGTAGCATTAACCTCTTCTGCTGGTATGGACCCGTTTGTCAGGTATACTGCGATATATTCAGGTTTCCTTTGTTGGCAATCATTAGTGCTATAAGTTTGACTTCAAGACACATGTACTGTATTCCTATATACCTGATTGCATAATTCTCGTGCCCCCAATATGTTGGGGGTTGTACTCTGTGCTGCTGGAAGTAATCGAAAAAACTTACACCCTGGTTGCTTAAGAGTACCTCCAGTGACTTCAATTGGATGAGACTTTATCACTTCTCAATGAGCTCTATGTAGCATACACCTGCATTGCTAAATAGCATCTCCAGCAGTATTGGACCTCTGTAATTCCTGCATGGACTTCTTAGAGCAAACTCTGGAGTGCAATCTACTCATTCACACTTAATTTTGGGTATCTGTTTTGTTTTATGATGCAGACCACTCATAAACCTGATGCTTTGTACTCACATACATGACTTCCTTTATTTAACACTCGGGGACCGATTCCGATTCAGGCCGGAAATCTCTCCGACCGAGCCGGACCCGGAGAGATTTCCGACCAAATCGGACTCTGGCAGTCCGACCGAACGAGTACGATGCGCATGCATGCAATCGGACTCAAGTCGGTCGGACTCCCATTGAAGTCAATGGGAGCCGGTCGTACAATGCGTACGCGGGCTCCCATTGACCCAATGGGTGCGAGGCGAACAAGGGTGCCCCCTACAGCGGGTACGCCTCGAAGCGACTCGCGGCATACATGCACAGGTAGGGGGGACCCATGGGTCCCCCCTGTGTGCGACTCGCGCGGCTACGCGTACAGGGGGGTCCGACACAGGCCCCCAAAGTGCGGCTCCGACTGGTCTTTCGAGCCGGACGGCGCGAGTCGGTCGGACTGCTCGCGGCGCGCATCGTACTTGCCCTGCCGGGGAACGTCTCCATCGCGCGGTGCGAGTCGTGTCCATGCGAGTTGGTCGGAGCGCATCGGACCCGCGAACAAGTCGGTTGGCGATTTCGCGTGCACTCGCATCGTACTCGCTCGGCCGGACGCACGTACGAATCGGTCGGGAAACAGGGTTCCAAATCGGATCCGGTTAAGCCGAATCCGATTCGGTGCCCTACCGGCCGAGATCGGAATCGGCCCCTCTGTCTGTAATGCTTATTTGCAGTGACATTCACTGCACCATACTTAGAGCATGTCTCTGAATCTCAGTCACCCATTGCCTCCTGTAAACGCCCAGTTGTCATGGTCTATTCATCGCTTTTCCTAGTCAATGATCTGCTTCCCTCCCTGTGCAGCTCCGCCTGGTAGCTACTGCCACTACAGGTCCACCCACCCTTGCTGGTTGGTGTTAGAGGCCCTCTTCCACCCGCAGGCTCCTGCCTGCACCTCATCCCTGGTGGGCCACTGCTTCTAGTCTGCCTTCTGTCCTTTGCTTTCAGCCTTTGCCTCTTTCTGCCTCTTGTCTTCCCGTGCCTCAGCACTCGTTTTTCTTATTTTTCTCATTTTTCCCCTTTTTTGATTCTTCTCTCCACTCTCTCACCTCTTCCTTTACGCCATGCCCTTGCCACTGCTCAACCCCCACACCTCGCCCCCTTCCAGTACTGCGTTTTCCCACCTTCTGCTTACCACCTCCCAGTCTCTACTTAATGGTGGCTGATGCACAGCAGTGCCGCCGGCGCACCAAAGGCAAGCCCGTCTGTGCCCGTCCACGCCTGGACTGCGCCCAGCACCACGGACCCTGGTTCTTGGACCTTCCACCGATACGACACCAGCACCTCCTAGCCCGCAACACCGGACGTAACGTAACATCACATCACATCACCGAAGGACACCCAAGGACCTTTCTCCTGCTGATACTGCAGCATCACCCTCACCCACCTCTGCACTCCAGCTCCTCCCACTGCCCGGCTGACCCACAGTGCACCCAACCAGCTCAGCTGCATCCTTCGCAACACGCGCTCCCTCCACAAACATGCCACAGAAATCTGGGACCTCCTTGACTCCATCTCCCCCGACATCGCCTTCCTCATGGAAACCTGGACGAACCCCAGCTCTGGCCCAGACACCTCCACCACCATTTCTTTTTTATTTAAAAGATTTTGTATAGCGCGAACAAGACCCCGAAGGGTATCAGAGCACTTCACAATAATGGAAGGGAAGAACAAGGTAAAGGGGAACATTGTAGAGGGAGTAAGAGAGGATAACATAATGAACTAATAAAAATGTACAAGGATGTGCACAAACATTACTTAGTACGGTAAGGTAGACAATGCTGGGTATTACAGTTGTTAGGCCGATTTAAAAAAACAAAAAGCAAATCAGAGGACATTTCGAAAACAGATGAACCATGGTCATTTAAGGCAGGAACTTGTTCATTAGGATTATTTTTACTTCATGTTTGAAAGCAGCCGTGTAGGGGATTCTGCGGATTTCCGGTGGGAGCGAGTGCCAGATCTTCGGTGCCGAGCCAGAGAAGGCTCGGAGCCTTGTTCTCTTTTTGCGAAAGGTCTGAGGTTTCAGTAGTAGAGAATTTGCACTTCTTGATGGTCTGCCCGCACCTGATAGTTCTAGTTTTTGAGCCAGGTAACCAGGGGTTTTGAAGTGGAGGGCTTTGTGCGTCAAACAAGCAATCTTTAGTTTTATTCTTGCTTCGTAGGGTAACCACTTTAGAGATCTTAGGGCTGGATAAATGTGATAATTTCTTTTTGTATGAGTGATCAGTCTGGCAGCTGCATTCAACGAAGCCCTGAGCGGGACCAAGGTGTGTTTGGGGAGGCCACAGAGTGTCGCGCTACCATAGTCTAGCCTCAGCAGGACAAGCGCTTGAACCACCTGCTTGAAATCCTCTTGAGGGAGGAATGGTTTTAGGTTTCTAAGAATCCTCATTTGGTGGTTTGCGCCCTTACACATCTTACTAATATTTTTCTTCATGTTCAAGTGCGAGTCTAGGGTGATTCCAAGAGATTTAGCTGAGTCGATGATAAGAGGGGAGCAGTTGAAGGTAGTGAGGTGCTTCATCCAGAGGTCAATCTTGGGGGTGTGCTTAGGAGGGGATATGAGAAGGAATTCTGTTTTGGCGGTGTTGAGCAGGAGATGGTTCTCAGTTAGCCAGTTTTGGGTAATCGTCAAGGAGGAATTGAGTGAAATGAGGTCTTCAGAAGTACTGATTTACAGGTAAAGTTGTGTGTCATCCGCATACATATGAAAAAGAATGTTCATGGATTTTAGAGCGTTCGCTAGCGGTTCCAGGAAAATATTAAAGAGTATGGGAGAAAGTGCAGACCCTTGTGGGACCCCCATGGAGACTGTAGATGGTTGGGATAGGGTATGATTCACCTTAACTCTTTGGGATCTATTGTGAAGGAAGGAAGTGAACCATTGCAATACCAGACCGGAAAGGCCCATCATGTGTTCCAGAATGGCTAAGAGGTTATCGTGATTAACCATGTTGAATGCAGAGGAAACATCAAGGAGGATTAGTAGGCAGGATTCATTATGGTCTAACATTTTTAGGATGTCATCCATGATGTGAAGGAGCGCCGATTCGGTACTGTGACCGCTCCTAAAACCAGATTGATGTTGATCCAAGAGATTGAAAGTCTCAATGTGCGAACAGAGTTGCGATTGAACACATTTTTCTAGGAGCTTATCCAGAGAAGGGATGTTGGAGATGGGACGAGAGTTGTTGAAGTCAGTTCTGTCCGCATCAGGTTTTTTAAGAATGGGTGAAACCTGAGCTGCTTTTTGACATTCTGGGATCTTGCCTTGAGATAAGGAGGTGTTGACAATATTTGTCCAAAGGGGGATAAGGGCAACCTTGATTTCTTTGAAGACAGACAGTGGCAATGGGTCGCTGAAGTTATTAGAGGGGTTAATGCTAAGAAGAGTTTTGTAGATGTCGTTTTCACTGAGGGGAGAAAAGGAGCCCCAAGTGGCATTGTTCTCGGTGCTAATACTAAGAGGCTTTAGACTCTCAGAGAGGGCAGGATGAGCCGCACTCTCAGATGATGTAAGTAGGGCCCTCTTACATTCAAGGTCAAGACTGATGAGTTTAGTTTTTTCCATAAAGAAGATAGCCAGATCGTTGCATGAAGGTGAATTGTCTGCTGATTCGAAGTGGTTGGGTGCTGTTGCTGATTGCTGTTTGACAATTTCAAAAAGTTTTTTAGGGCGATTTGAGGCTTGACTAAGTTGGGCTCTGAAGTAAACGGCCTTAGTCGTCTTGATTTTTTTATTGTAGGAGCCCCTAACCGATCTAAGGAGTTTTCAAATCAAATAAAAAAAACAGCTTTATTCGGTGTAGTATTTACATCCATAAAAGCATACTGTAGCACAATAAATTCAACATTCACTTAAAAGAAATAGTGAAGTTTTACATGGAATTCCAAATTTTCATGATTATATTTAGAACGTTATAAAAACCCTAAAAGGAGACTTGGATATTATACACACATAATAAAAATGACCAAATTTTTCGTATTTTCATTATTGTCAATACAGAGAAAGTGGCTTAAAACTGTTGTGCAAAAAATATCACATATGCAATGTTGATGTAAAATGTGCAAAACTGCAAGGATCTCCGTGATGCAATTGGTTAAACGTTATATAGAAAAGATACAATATCCTAAAACTGTACTAAAAGTATCTAAAATTGGGCTCCATAAGCAATCACTTATTTTATGTTGAATGTAAAGACGTTACGATCAAATCAGGTCAAATAAACCTTATTCTATTTTGATGCAATAAAAAAAGTCATAAAAACACGAATAATTAAAACGGATATACAAAACGTATCACAATTATGTTACATATTTCAGGGACGTAAAACAGGACAATTCTTATTTTCATGATTATGTTGCATACTACTAAGGCCAGGGAGGCAATCCATATATGTACACGAGTAGATAAAATAGATAAAATAAGGAGCTGGTTTTAACAGAAGATTCACATTGTGTTCCGATACCTAACAACGGCCTTTAGAAACGAGGAAATAATCATGATCATTTGTTCATTTTCCAACAGTTGTAACCTTAATAAAGCTGTTCTACATTGTTTTAGGCCCCAGCTTCTAAGGGTGGGCATTAAAAACTTTTTCCTTGGTACGACATAATATTTACAGAACAAAGTGCAGTGCAAAGTTGTTTGTGTTGATATATTGTCGCATGGGCATATGGGCAACCTTTTTGACCAGTCATTTTTTTCAGGAAATGTGACCAGTCTAAAAAAAGACCCACAGCGAAAACGAGCCGAAAGCATACGACAAAAGCTACTCTGTACCAATGCCAGATAAGGTTGTAAGCCTATGCATGTGGTCATCAGATGGTTGTCCATGACTGATTTTTTCCCCTCTCCTCTAGCCAACGCTTATTCTCTAGATGGTTCAGGCAGTTGTCTTTTAACGTTTTTCTAGATACCATTTCCAAGGTGCTCGGAGAGTCAAAATATTCTGGATGGCCAATTTCATGTGTAAATCTTTTTATGTAATTAAACCATGTCATATTAGCCACTCTATCTGATTTGAGACAATCAGAGATTACATCTCTATTGAAACCAGTCTCCACCGATACCCAAACCTTATGCCATAATAATAGAGGGTTAATTTTGATGATATCAGAAATGTAAGAAAGGCCAAGTTCCCTATGGCAACTAAAAGTGGCAGTAGAGCTGGGAACAGCCATCAAGTAACGGATAAAAGTATTTTCGCAGCATTGAATTTGTTCTACTTCTTCAATGCCCCAGATGCCAGCTCCATATGTCCCTGTTGGAATACATTTGGATTTATAGATGGCCAGCAACTCTGGGACTGGTCTGCCGCCTAATTTCTTAGAGAAGTTAGTAACCGCTCCTATGGCTCTTGAGAAGTTCAGTTTTCTAGCCTTCATGGCCGCTTTCCAGGATCCCTTCCTATCAAAGGTTATACCTAGGTATGAAAAAGTGTCCGTACTTTCGATTTTTTTACTGTCAATAAAAATGTCACATATCTTTTTCCTGTTTGTTCCACAACTCATGGTGTATGTTTTAGTGATATTTACCCTTAAGCCCCTATCATTCATATAGGCAACAAAGTTACTAACAGACCTTTGTAGTCCTAGTTGCGTCCGCGCCATTATCACTGCGTCGTCCACATACAAAAGGATGGGGACGGGGCTATCCTTTATGGTTGGGTAGTCACATTGATATACACTCAGGTATTGTCCCAAACTGTTAATATAAAGTGAGAAAAGCAGAGGGGCAAGTATGCACCCCTGCCTCACTCCTTTTTTATAGGAAACTTAGGTGAGAACTCCCCCTGTCTCCCAAAACGGACCCTCGCCCCGGCCCCCCTATACAATTCCTTAATGAACATTAACAGTGGTGGATCAACCTTTAGTCTCTAAGGAGTTTTAGATGATACACGGAAGGTTTTGATCTCCATAGACGTTCAGCAGCCCTTAGGTTGCGGCATTCAAAGTATAGGTTGTCGTTGAACCAGGGTTTGGAGATTTTGGAGGAGGCATTTTTTTGCTGTAGAGGTGCAATTGAATCCATGATACCAGAGATAGTGGAGTTATAGAAGTCAGTGAGATCATGAACATCAGTCATATCAACTTGGGAAGACAAGACATTTTTACATTCGATAGCTAGACAGTCCGTGTTAATATTCCTGCGGTCTCTTTTCCATTGTTTAATTTTCTTTGGTTGGACTCTTTTCCGTATCACCTCCCTGTTGATAAAGAAGAAGATGGTGTAGTGGTCGGACCAATCACAAGGGGTAATATCCTCCAATGTGATGTTATTACCTTTTGAAATAATGAGGTCCAGAATTTACCTTTGTTGTGAGTTGGCCGGTCAAAGAATTGGGTAAGGTCCAGATCAGATAAGAATATGTTAAGGCAGATCACAGCTTGGTCATTAGGTTTAGACCAGTGAAGGTTGAAATCACCAAGGTAGATTTGGAATACTAAGGGGTCATCATTGGAAGATATAATTTCTATTAGTTGCTCGATGAAGAGGAAGTTATCGCAAGGCGGGTGGTAGAAAGTATGAAGTTTACAAACAGGGAGGTGGTTACTAGAGATGTTGAGGCAAAGGTATTCAACTACAGATGAGGTGGAGGTCTCCATGTGGGAGACAGATAGTGTGTTCCGGTGTATACAAGCTAATCCACCACCCTGTTTCGTCGTTCTGTCTAGACGGATTATGTCATGACTAGGAGGCACTAGGAGGTCTAAGATGGGGGTGGAGGAGGGATTTAGCCATGTTTCCGTGAGGATGATAATATCAAGCTCATTGTTTTGGATGAGTTCGAAGATATCTGAGGCATGTTTGTTTGCTGATCTACAATTGAGTAGTGCGCATTTCAGACGTATAGGCGTGTGTGATGTAGGAGTCTGAGTGATAGTCACTTGCTTGAGGTTGTCGCTATTTACGACGCTGTGGTTGTTAGAGGGTTCCCTGTGTGGGTTGGCGAGAATGGTTTGAATTTGGGCCATAGGGACCTTGTCAGTTTCTAGAGTGATTGAGTAAGAGAGGAGTAGATCCTCAATATCACTGGTCGCAAGTTCGACCATCATTCTTCTAGGGCGGGAAGGGGCATTAGGGAGGGGTAAGGCTTTAGAGATAGGGTGTGAGGAGTGCTGGTCAAGGCCAAGGGGTGCACTGGCGGGGACTGTGGGCAGCTTTCCTAGGGAATAAGAGAATTGAGCAGGGGCAGATGGTCAAGCGAGAGGGCTAACAGTTCATGGAATTCGTGAGTGAGAAGGTTCACTTGGAGAGATAACTTGTCCAGACGAGCCACCAGGTCTGAATGTTGGTTCAAGGAAAGGAACTGAGGGGAGGGATCCTGTGGAGAGGGGGGACCTCGAATGATATCTGGATGAGGTAAGATGGGGATGCCAAGGTCCAGGGGAGGGGATGCGTCCTTAAAAACTTGTGGGAGCCCTGTTCGATTGTAAGGAGTGGCAGGGGAGGGAAGATTGGTAGAAGGCAAGTAGTGTGGTATAATGGAGGTGCTCATAGGGTTATTAAGTGTGTTAGGATAAGGATGTATCGTTGATGGCAGTCTTGTGTGCTCCATTGGTAGAGAAGGCTTAGAAAGTGAGGCCCAGGATGAAAGAGCAACGGCAGAGAGGGGAGTGGGTATGTCTTGGGAGGGTATCCCGATGGGGGAAACGCCGAGTATCTGGCTTGCTAACGGCGAAATGAGTGGAACATTAAGCCTGCCACCTGGCAGAGACGAAAGTCGATTGGTGTGCAAGGCTACTGTATGGGATTGAGTCTCCCCGAAGACATTTATGGGGTGGGAGGAATTAAGCAATCTAAACGTATTCCAAGAAGCGTTGGGAGAAGAGCTGGAAAA
The DNA here is from genome assembly GCA_963921515.1 of Calotriton arnoldi. NCBI lineage: Eukaryota > Metazoa > Chordata > Amphibia > Caudata > Salamandridae > Calotriton > Calotriton arnoldi. The sequence continues at coordinate 729,248 of CAWUFW010004289.1, read as the reverse complement.
GTCCAATGAAATAGGAGGGTGTGTGTAGGCATCAGAAGAGTTAGCAGTCACAGCTTTCTTGAGGGTAGGGAAGATATAACCCATCTTGGCTAGATTGGATTTAGAGGCTTGTATGAGAATGGTACCATTATTGTAGAGAGTGATGGTGGCATTAGCTTTGAGGAAAAGTGAGGGTGATATTATTAATTTGAGACCATGAGGGGTTTTCTTAGAGTCCTTTATTCGAAGCATGGAGAAGATGACCTTCCGCCAACAGGCCCGTTTTCTGGTGTAGAAAATGAGGTCATTAGAAAACCATCCCTGACGGTTACAAGCTCACCCGCAAGGACCGCACCGACTGACCAGGAGGAGGCATCACCATCATCCACAAGAACTCCCTCCGCCTGGTCACCCACTCGGACAAACCAACGACGACCATGGAACACCTCCACTTCCAGGTCCAGATCAACCCCACCACCCTCCATGGCACCCTCATCTATAGACCGCCTGGCCCCCACCTGCCTTTCACCTACACCATTGTCAACTTCATCGCACCCCAGGCTCTCACATCTACTGACTACATCCTACTCGGTGACCTCAACTTCCACCTGGAAAATCCCAAAGACCAGAACATCACATCCCTTCTGGAGAACCTCGCTAACATCGGACTCAAGCAGCTAGTCACCTCACCGACCCACGTAGCGGGACACACGCTCGACCTGATCTTCTCCGCCAGTCAAAGCATCACCTACAGCCACACCTTCGAACTCCTCTGGACCGACCACCACTGCGTTCATTTTGCCTTTACCAAACCCACCGTACACCACTGCACCTACCGCCCCCCATGCCGTAACTGGCACACACTCACCGAAGAACAGCTCAGTGCCATCCTCAGCACAACCACACCGGATGCCAATACTGCAGCACACAACCTCCATCGATGGATCTCCAACTGCTCTGATGTGCTGGTGCCCCTCAAGAAAGCACCCGGCAAACACCACTCCAAAAAAGTCAAATGGTTCACTGCCGCCCTCCATGAGTCCAGAGGCTCCTGTAGATGGCTTTAAACGAGATGGAGGAGCAGTGAAACCCTAGAAGCCCAAACAGACCTCAAAGCCGTCACCACAGCGCACCACCTCCTCCTCCAAACCACAAAGAAAACGGCCCTCCAAAATTGAATCAACGCTAGCACACACAGCAGCAAAGAACTCTTTGCCATTGTCAGGGAATTCGCCTAACCAAAAAACCACGGACGTCCCAGCCTCCCAAGACCTCTGCAAATAAAAACTCAGCCCTACGTCCACCACAAGATCAAGCAGATCTATGACAGCTTCGACATCCAAGACCCACCCAACAATCCCACCACGTCCACACGCGACGACGATGCCCACCAGGAGATCCTGCTCAACTGGATCCTACTCACCACAGATGACATGCTCAAGACCTTAAAGAGCATCCACTCCTGAGCACCCTCGGTCACCTGCCTTCCCACATCTTCCACAGAGCTGCCACATCCATCGCACCCGAGCTCTGCCGCATGATCAACTGCTCCATCAAGACCGTCACCTTTCCCGACAACTGGAAACACGCCGAGATCAACCCCCTCCTGAAGAAACCATCTGTCGACCCGAAAGACCTCAAGAACTTCAGACCCATCCCCTTGCTCCCCTTCCCAGCCAAGGTCATCGCGAAGGTCATCAATGGCCAACTCTCTGAGTTCATCGAAGCCAACCATGTCCTGGACTCCTCTCAATGCAGCTTCTGAAGCAACCACAGCACCAAGACTGCTCTCCTCACCACCATCGATGACATCTGCTCCCTCCTCGACCAGTGAGAAACAGCAAACATCATCCTCCTGGACATCTCTGCCACCTTTAACACCATCTCTCACTGCACCCTAAGCACGAGGCTCCACGGCACCAGCATCTGTGACAAAGCACTGGACTGGATCTGCTCCTTTCTCACCAGCAGAACACAACGAGTCAGACTTCCACCATTCCTGTCTGAACCCACAGAGATCAGCTGTGGAGTCCCCCAAGGCTCCTCCCTGAGTCCCACCCTCTTCAACATCTACATGGCCCCGCTCGCAGCCATAGTCAGTAACCACAGACTCAACATTGTCTTCTACGCCGACGACACCCAACCAATCCTCTCCCTCACCAACTAGCCCACAAACACCAAAAACAACTTCTATGATGGGATGAAGGCTGTCGCTGCCTGGGTAAGAGACAGCAGCCTCAAGCTCAACTCAGACAAGACTGAAGTCCTCATCCTGGGGCCCAACACCTCGCTTGGGAAGACTCCTGGTGACCTGCTGCATTAGGAACCCCCACACCCATGGACCATGCACAAAACCTCGGCATTATTCTAGACTCCTTGCTCACAATGAACCTCCAGATCAATGCTGTCTCCTCATCATGCTTCCCTACTCTTCGCCTGCTTCAAAAGACCTTCAGGTGGATCCCCACTGAGGCCAGAAAGACGGTCACCTACGCATTCATCAGCAGCAGACTCTACTACGACAACGCACTCTACACAGGCGTCACCCAGAAACTCCTCAGGAAGCTACAGAACGTTCAGAATGCAGCAGCCAGAGTGGTCCTCAACATCTGCCGCTGCAGCCACATCTCTGAGCACCTGCGAGAACTCCACTGGCACCCAGTCAACAAAAGAGTCGCGTTCAAGCTCCTCATGCACGCCTACAATGCCCTCCACAATGTCGGACCAGTATACCTCAACCACCGCCTCTAATTCTACGTACTCACCAGACTTCCGCTCCGCCGAACTGGCCCTTGCCACCGCCTCTAGGATCTGACACACGAGGACCAGAGGACGATCCTTCGCCTACCTCGCCATCAAAGCCTGGAACACCCTGCCTCTTCACCTCATGCTATCCCCGTCGCTGACTCAATTCAGGAAGGACCTCAAGACCTGGCTCTTCGACTGAACCTCAGCCCCCATCAGGACCTGAAGCCCCCCCCTCCCCCTCCCAAGCCTTGAGACCCTCACTGGTGAGTAGTCACGCTTAATAAGCACTGATTGATTGATTTCCAAATGAACCCTCCAATATTCCCGGTTAGATTCAGGCACAAGTTAGACCCAGGAGCTGGGACTTGCCACCGGCAGCAGAATGTAAGAATTCCAAAATGTAAATTACTGGCCTCATCTTAATGCTGGGAGCATGATGAACTCGATCTCTCTCCGTGTCTCACCTTTATTCGTCCTCTATCTCCTTTCTTCCCTCACATCAACATACGACAGAGACACCCAACACTTCACTCATGAGTGAAGTTCTGTATCTTTAGCGGGTGCGTTTGCGTATGAACATGCACACTTTGCTGCTTGTACTATATTATTCAGCGTGTTTGAGGAACGCTCGCAATGCTGCACCTGTTCGGCGTGTGTGCTTGCAAGCAAGCGTATTAGAGAAGAAATATGCACCAAAGCAACCTGAGCTTTACTCTTTTTTTTTTGTTGCAGATTTATAGAGCGCGAACTCGACCCGAAGGTATTGGAGTGCTTTACATGAGCACCAGTAACGTTACACAAGGACACGTTCATGTTTTTGGTAGGTGCGGGGAGATTAAGTGATTTGCCCTGAGGCTCGAACCTTGGTTTCCCAGCTCCAAAGTCGACAGTCTAGCCGTCAGACCACATCCTCTCCCCACTACTTGCTGCTTGTGCACAGGAAAACCATGAGTTGCTTCTGCCATCAACTGTTATTTTGGTTAGGAAAGCTTCCACTTCTCCTGCTAAATCTGTATTAAGCGTTAGTACGTAGTGCTTGGTCAACACCTTTACAAGCTCAAACGATTGGCATAACCAACGTTCGTCCTAGATTAACTTTCAAAACATTGAGTGAGAAAGAGACCCCCGGGATCACAGAGGACTTTTATATCACTGCCGCCTCATCAGAAAAAAAAAGGGAATGTCATTTTCATCCTATACAATCAACGGTGCCCTCCAAGTAATTTGGGTTCAGCCATAGTCTACCCTGTTGACCAATGTGAGTGTCCAGAATAGTTGGTTCCTGTCCTAGCTTGATGGGACAGGGCCACAATTCAGGTGGCAGGATGCCTTGTATCCTAAAGAAGACAATATAAGAGCAGAACCGATAGAAACATTTCTCCCATCTCTAATTTGTATACAAGAAACATATTTTGAAATGAATATTGTTTGGTACAGCTACAGTCATTAAAATGGTAATTCCATAATAATAAGAAACAAGCGTACCTACCGTCTGTCCATGATATGTACTGACCTCTCTTATCATAAAACTTAGCTAGATTGCAAGCTAAATGTTTTAAGTGTGCATTATGCATGCATATTTCTATTTTCCACGTATCTTAATGGAAATGTACACATATTTCAGGAAACTTCAATATAATTCTGTGATGAGCACAGTATGCATGCGTTCATAATCTGTGCATTTTGTTTTTTTGGTATCTTTCATGCATTCTAAAATATAATTAATCCGTGAAACGGTAGTGTATAATTTAAGACTACTTAATGATCATGCTGCTAAGAAAGTGTATACAGTAGCAGCGGAGAAGCGTGGAGTGGAGAGAAAATGCAACGCGTCTGTAGGTGTAGGAGGCATATATTCATACATCATTAGACTGTTAAATATTATGGGTGCAGTGGAACACCATTGTTAGCCAACACAATTAAGTCCTTCTTGTCATTAATAACAAATGAGTAACGAAAGAATTTCATTGTGTAAGATTTATTGGTGGGACTATTGGGATGATTTATGGCCTAATGGGGGATAGAGCGGGCCTCACTTGAAGCTCGTGTGACTTTGAAAAAAATGTACCTGACTACATTGGCGTTGTAAGGGTCTGAAGGGCTAGGTTTATTTTAAGTCCTTATAAACAAGTCCCACAACGAAATAATTATGAAAATACTGAAATATATTTAAAAGTGATTACCCAAAAAAAGCAACACCTTCCATGGTCAGATGCTAATATAAAGTGATTGGTATGTGCAAAATAAACATGGCATACTTTACAGGAAAAAAAACATATATGTACTAACCTTACCGACACAGGGCGCAAGGATTTTCAATTTTAAAATATATTTTGATCAGATTTCATTGATTTGAATGTGTGAGACTGGTGAGATACAATTGGAATAAATGCTGAGAGAAACATTATTAAAATCTCACAACATAACTATATTTTTGAATGATATTGTAAATTATAAACATTCGGCCCATCTATCTATCAAACGCCAGCCAGCCTACATGAAAGAAAGTCGGATTTCAAATGCATCAGAACAATGTCCAAACAACATTTCCCCCCACAAAAATACAGTAAATAAATGTTGATGTGTAACAGAGAACATAAACAAAACGCCCCCGTAGTTTTGAGTAACCCACACAGTATCCATGCTCGAAATATGGACTATTACATTTGTGAAATGCTATGCGTACCAACCCACAAATTACATGTTTCACTTTTCCATGGAAGGTATTAATGAGTTTGGTTTAGTAAACTAACATCTAGGTCAGTTTGGAATAGTATATGAGCAATCCATGACACACGTTTTGTTCTCATTGCATATGGAATGATTACAGCTCAGTCAAGGCATGAGCAATGCTCCCATTACACGTGAAACCAAAGCGCCCAAAAACGTTGGCGGAGATTTACTTCAATTATGAGCAACTGGTATAACTCAATGTAACAATACCGTTGATCAACTTTAGTGTGCAAAAGCAGTGACGTGAGGCAAAGTGAAGGGGCCCCCTGCAGAATGTGATGAGATGTCCCCAAGTCCACCATATCCCACAGATATTCATTGACCTTGCGCCGAGTCAGCCCCCGTTGATGGGTTGGGGGCCCCCTGGAGGCCCAGGTGCACAGCAGTGGCTGCCGTGGCTTGTATTACGCCCCTGTGCTAAAGGCCTGAAATCTCCACGAGCAAAGCGGTAAATGGCATTGGATTACCTTCCATGAAACTTGTGATATTGGCTGCAAAGGCTGTATTACAGGGCTAGAAGTGTGCATTTGCCTGAAGTAGTCAATCATTATCAAACCTACTAAAGTCACTCAAAGTAGAGCAACCATGCATTGTGTTGAATACAGGGCCAAATCAAAACAAAGGCAAAGGAAGGCACATAGGGTCAGCAATGTCACCGACATTGTCAATGAATAAAATGTGAACCAACTTCAAAATTTAAAATATTAAGCAGTTTAGTCTTGGGCAGTCGAGGGATTAGGTAGACACAATTGAACAAAGAGATTGTAGTTCAACATAAAATAGATCTCATCCTTCGGAAATGCAAACCTTTAATGTATAAGCATTACTAACATGAAATTAAGAACTGCAGGCTGTTTGAAATAACTAATCCTCAGTATGCAACTGTTCGAAATTGGATTATTGGTTGACTGGGGTAGGTCAAGCAGCAACGACAATCCTAGTCAGGTTAAGGCACAAGCAACCCCAGATTAACCTGTGCTCAACCCACTGGTAGTTTGGCACAGAGCAGTCAGGCTTAACTTAGAGGCAATGTGTAAAGTATTTGTGCAAAACTTCAAACAGCAAAACAGTGAAAACACCCTACAAAAAGATCCCACACCAGGTTAGAAAAATAGAGCTTAATTTAATAGATAAAACAAGACCACAAGAACAAAATTCCAATTAGTGGAACCGGAGATATTGAATTTTATTATTTCTAGAGTAAATAGCGCCAAAACGCGTAAAGTGCCAACTGTGGATATCTGGTTACACCGGACCAGGACAAAGTCACAAGTTCAGGCTGAACACAATGGAGCATGTGCTGGCTACAGAAACCCAGTTAGGCCATTAACATAGTACCTTAAATCCTAGTTTGCAAAGCGTTGCATGGATTCATGTCGGAGATGCATCACACAGCCAGGTCTGGAGGCTCAGTGGACTAATGCATCCACTGCAGGGGCCTGTGTTCGACCTCATGGTCACAGGTTCAAATCCCGGCGGTTCCACTCAGCCTTTCATCCATTTGAGGTCGATAAAATGAGTACCATTGGGTAACAATAAATATCTGTTATTCAGCGCCAAGATGCCCCGTTGCTGGGGTGAACGTGCGCTTTACAAATACACATGTTATGTTATGTTAAGATGTGGTAAGGCTGCAGTGCGAGGTCCTGGCGCGTCGATGTCGATGATCCCATTGACAGGGCTTGTGATGCGAAGTCCCGCATCGGGATGCGGTGCGCAGTTGAGGCAATGCGACAGTTCTGAAGAGCTGTGAGCCTGCGATGTGGAGTCCTTCGTCATTGTTAAGGCTGCCATCAACGAGAGATAGGAGGGCTTGTGCACAGGATGTGTCGCATAGTGGTGGTTCCAAAGGCGGTGCGGGCTACTGCAGTGATGCAAATCTTTGTGACTTGTTTAATCCATGCAGCAGCGGCGATGCGTCAGTCCTGCTCGCGGTTGCGCCGCACAGCAGTGGTGTTGTTCAGTTCCGCTGGTACCACAGAGGCTGGCAGAGCACCTTAAACGCACTTCCAAGGGTCCACGATTGGGGTGGCACCACTTGGCAGGGTAGACTCACAGACTACAGAGTCCTGATTCAGATACAAGGTTGTTGGAAGCTTGTTATGTCCCTGAGGCTTGAAATGAGCTGGCCAGACACCTAGCACTTGGAGACACTCTGGGTTCTGGATTCAAGTGATGCAGGACTAGTCCTTCTCACTCAGGCAAGAGGGCCACAGGTCAGCATACAGGGCAGCCATTCCTTCAGAGCTTCAGTCTAGCAGAGTGGCAGCCCTTGTAGCAGATAGCAGTCCATCTTCCTGGCAGTATTTCCGCAGGAAAAGAAGTGTACTGAAGTGGTGGTGTCTACGGTCCTTCTTTTATACAGTTGTGCCTTTGAAGTGGGAGAAGCTTCTAGAAGCATGCATTTGAACTGCACAGATGCCCTGCCTTCCCTGCCCTGGCTCCAAACTAACTACAGGGGGTATGCAGCCCTTTATGTGGAGACAGGTCACAACCTATTCAGGTGTAAGTGAGGATGGGCCCAGCTGTTCCCTCCCATTCTGTCAGTAATGGCACATCCAGTCACACATAAGCTCGCATTGTGTGTGGCTATCTAGTAGGAATACACAAAACTCAACTTCCACCTACACCCAGTCATGTGACCAGAGACAGGATGCAGGCACCAAATGGCTGAGGCAATAAACCAGTATGAACCAGTTATCTTTTTCCATTTGGAAATTACATTTATAAAATGTAAAAAGGCAACTCCTATCTTATGCTATGGAAGAGATAGGCCTTGCAGTAGAGACAGAGATTTTCACTACAAGGACATGTAAAACTTCAAAGTACATGTTCAGCATTTTAAATACACTGCTCCCTGTCCTCAGGGCTGTCCAGGACCTCCCTTAGGGGTTACTTATATGTATTGAAAAGGAAGGTTTGGGCCTGGTAGGAGGTATATTTTGTCATGTCAAAATGGCAGTTTAAACTGCACACACAGGCTCAGCAAGGGCAAGCCTAAGACATGTTTAAAGGGCTACTTAAGTGGGCGGCACAATCGGTGCTGCGGGCCCACTAGTAGCGTTTAATTTACAGGTCCTACGCACATGTAGTGCACTTTACTAGGGACTTATAAGTAAATTAGATATACAAGTGGGGTATAAGCCAATGTTAGCATGATTTAAGCAGAGAGCACAAGCACTGGTTAGCAGTGATAAAATGTGCAGATTTTTAAAGCCAGCAAAAACAAATTCAGCAAAAATAGGAGGAAGAAGGCAAAAAAGCTGGCAATGACCCTGCAGAAAGAGCCAGGTCCAACAACACCCATTCATAGCAACTACTAAAAGAGTTTACGAGTGGAGTAAACCCATGAGAACAAGATGAGACTCCAAATAAGATCCAAGGGACAGCAAAAAACAATTATATATTTTTATATTACGAAAAAAGAGACTATTATTTCAAGACCAAATGTGGCATTGTCTATTAAAGGCAGCAAGCGAGGGGGATACTAAAAAAATGGGAGGATAAGTCATATTAAATAGGAGGCATCAGGAGAAGAAAGGAGAAGCCTTTGTGATGCACTTATGAATTTAGTCTTTTTAAGTTGAATCAAAACTCCAGAAAGAATACAAAGTGCCTGGGCTTATTTTTCTGTATCTGTTGAATTGTTCCTCACTGTACAGGTGAAATGGGTGGCAATTTTGTGGAAAACTTTGAACACTGAGGGGAATATTCTCAAGAATGTGTGATAATTATCGCAAAATTAGCTTAACGCAACTTTGCACATCGCAGTCCATCTCGGGAAAATAACACAGTGTTAACCTTGTATTCTCAACCCGGCGGCACCATGCGATAGTCTCACACTAACGCGTCAAATGACCGCAATAAAATTACCGTGATGGCAAAAAGACGCGAAACACGAACGCGAAAAAAGTTGCGATGTGGCCAACCGCGATAAAAAAAATCAGCGATAACCAGTGACAGGCCTGCAATTCCCAAGCGTCATGCGGGAAAATGCACTATAAAAGCACCGAAATACACAAACAAAATAATTAAACTGAGTAGCATCATGGAGGAAGCCGGAGCAAGTACAGAGGACGACCAAAACCCCACAAGCCCCCAGGAGGACCAGCCTGGGACCTCGGGGTCACGGAAGGGCAAGGAGAAGAAGACGAGGAAGACGAGGTTAAGTCCGCCGGAAAACAGGATCATCACAACGGAGGTGATAGAACACCACCAACAACTGTTCGTCACCTCCAACGTGTCATTGGCAAATAAAAATGCAATATGGCAGTCCACCCTGGACAAGGTGAATGCAGTCGGAGTGAGGAGGAGAACAATTGGAGAGGTCAAGAGGCGCTGGAATGATGCGAAGAGCAAAACCAAGAAGAAACTTGCTGACAACCATTAGGCAGCAATGCAGACTGGAGGTGGCAGTCCAGCGGAACACCAGGAGCTGGATGAGATGGAGGAAATGGTGGCCACAGTCATCAGTGGGGAGACGGTGGCAGGAGTTGGGGGTCCAGACACTGCTCGACATGACCTGACACAACAGCACTAAGGTGAGTACCGAACAGGGACTGGGGGGACGGGGGGAGATGGGCACAATGGCACACATGCACAATTAAGTAGAGCACACTGCACACCCACAATGACTCTGGAACATGTCACTGATCCCCTTGGCACACTGCAGCACACATACAAACAACAAGTAGGCCCCCGTCCACTATGGGCACTAAGGGGTCCCTCCCCACACAGCACCAATCTCACAACCAACCCATGTACACGTGTGAAAACCAGCAAAGCTGCGTGTCTGTGAGCCACACTGACAATGCAAGTGACACTGCATGACGAAGAGCATGGCTGCAGTCCAATTATCATGACATGGTGCACGCCACGACACTGAGGTGGCTGAGTGTGGAACACATCTGTAAAGGAGCAGGTCACACTCTGACACATCCACGTGCACAAACAACCCCTGACGTCAACAACACATCTGCGGATAAACCATGCCCAAGAGTCCAAAATCCAAACTAGAGCCAAAATCAGCCAAGTCTGCAACATCTCAGCACTGTAGAAGCACAGAAGTCAAAGGCACACCGCCTCAAAGGGATAAGGGGCAGCAAAATCACAGCTGCAGGGGCGACTCTCCCACAATGCAGCACACACACATAGCAATAACAGCACATCATCATTGACGACAATGTGGTACAAAGTGCAACACTTTCACTACAGAACAGATGACACAACTGGTTCCGCTTGAGCGTAGAAACTGGCCAATCACATCTGGCATAGCAGGAAACTGTGAGACGATAATGTACGTGTACAACCTCACATCCGTGATGTAGTACACATGTCCACTGTCCCGCATCAAATAGTCAGCTCCTCCCAAACAGTCACAATGTACATTGTCATGCAGTGTGTATGTAAACTTGAACAATGCGTCAACATACATGTCAACACAATGTTAAAATGCATCTACCCTTCACATTGCAGAGAGACAATCAACACCTCCTGCAGAGCAGACCAGACAACTCATCAGTGATGATGAAGAGGACTTCCACACCTTCGACACCGACGCCCTACAACAGCTCATGGACAGCTACGGCAACCCACCTCCAGGAGCAGGGCAGCCCAGCTGCATCGAGGAGACCCCACCCCCTACACAGACCACACAGCAGGAAGTACCCACCAGCACGGCTGGCTCCCAGCACCTCACCGGAGAACACATCGCATTCCAAGGCCAGGTGTTCGACTGCCAGAAGGAGGTGGCTGAACAGGTGCGGGTGGGGTTCGACCTCATGGCAGCCAATCTAGATGACATACGTGGTTGTCTAAGTCCCATCAGGGACCACTTACACTCCCTAACGGACACCCACAGTTTGCTCCATGATGTCCAACAATCCATGCCCGACTTCGCTGGAGTCATGACTCAGAGACAAGAACAACTGTCTAGTCAGAGTGGCCTCAGCAATGTCAGCCGAGAGTTGGCACAGATGCTGAGCATAATGGAGAACATGGAGCGGATGCATGCAGAAAGAATGGCTGCCACGGATGCACACCAGCGAAAAGTTGTTGGGATCTTCCATGCCCTGCAGGTCCTCATCATCGCATTGCTGCCACTAAGGCAGTCGTTGATGAATGCTGCTGGTACTTCTACACACACATCTCTGGCCCCTGATGTGTCAGTGGCACACAGTGCTGCAGACCAAACATCAGCACCCACATGTCAGACAGATGACATAGAGGACGAAGATGCGGGCAATTCCACCTCTGTAGTAAGACAGAGCCAGTAGCATTCTTCTCCGCCATATGCCCTGTTTCAGCTTGGTTCTGCCCTCTGCATCATGCCCTGTAACAACACCTCCCACTGTCCCCCGAAACACTCTGCGACACTCACCTTGGACCTCAACATGGACTGCCATATTTTGTTTGCTTACCAATGACACAGCAATCAGACTGCGGACTGTACTCTTCCTCTTCCGATGTACTTGTCAATCCCTAAATGTCTCTGACTGGCCCTCCACTGGGCTACAATGTGATGTGGGGTTTGCATGGCCATGTACTGCTCCAGCTCCGACACTCCACCGAATGTGAATAAATCATTCAAATTCACACAGATGTGTCATGTCCATAATCGATCAAGTATGAAAGTATGGGTGAATGTAAGGACATTGATTGCCCAAAAAGGTACACCCTGGGAAATGAAAGCAATGCGCATGTGTGAACGTGACACACATAGGAAGTGAGATGACTGGGAATGTGTGCACTAGCTGTGGCCTCATTGCTCTGAAACAACAATCGCGCAATTCCTCAACTATGCCCAACGCAATGTTAGAAATATGGCTGGGTATGAAATGTCAAAGTCGTTGGCAGGCCTAAAGTAGTGTCCCACATCACATTTGACAACAGAACATCTCTTCGCATACCTACTCACACTGAACTGGGTGGACACAGCCTGTAGTGATGAATCACACTGATCCACATGGCAAGAATATGGACACCATACTCACATTGCTGAAGACATGTAAGAGCACAGGTCTATCAGCAACTATCCCAACCACTATGTCTGGCTCACAGAGTTTGAGCTGGCAATAGGGACTCACCCCTAAGTGAAATGCATCAGTCAGTCCCTCCCTGTGTACGGACAATGCTCATTGAGGCACACGATTTGTCATTCTAATCAACACTCATCACAGTTGAACACTAGTGAAGTTGCGTAGACTTTATTGCCATGTGCGTGTCAGTACGGCCAAGACAAGGGCCACAACATGCAGGCCAATGCATCAGACACTAACAGGCAGCATTCGGTCACGGTACAGTTCCACGTGACAGGCGTTGTGCATGCGCCCGGGATGTTCTGCCATTGCGTTGGTGGCACTCGTAGAACCGGTACTCTTCTGACCTGAAGCAGTTATGTGGATGATATGCCACAGCTCGGAGCAATGAGTCGTATGTGTGTGCAACGTTTCGACTTATGGCTTGTTGTGTACGTAAGTGTCAAGGGCATTCCATGCAAGAGTACCTCGAGAAAGAACTTCTGTGTGTGGGGTGTGGATACATTGGTCTGACTACTGCTTGCATTCTGGAAATGTGATGTGGCTTTCGCGCTGCAATTGAGGCTAGGCCTTAGGCTTATGGTGCACCAATAGCGATACACACACAACAGTTGGCATGCATGAGCCAAGAGCCCGAGCGGCCTTGCGCTCCTTGTACAATCCCTTCGTGCGCGGCCGCCCTCCGGGTGCATGCAACATTGCAACATTGTCGATTGCGGGCCGTGTTGCGCAGATACTGCAACAGAGACACACGCATCAGTTGGTATCCTGTCCAGCCCAGAAATGAACCACGCCCAGAGCTCAGGGATAATTGTTCACACCCCTACGCTGGCCTGGCGTACACCGAGCCAGCCCACTCGGCTTACGTATAAAGGGGGGGACGACGACACTACGTGTCCCAGTTCTTCCCCACTGCCGGAGGTGACATGGCTGCGTACGCCTGGCATATCACGAGACTCAAGCAGAAAGGGTCCATGACTTACGTTGCACAGAGTTGGTGGCACCGGAAACACTGCGGCCGGCACTGGCCTACCGCCACGGGACGGTGACTTTCGGTGCACTGAGGTAGGGGCACCTTAGGTGCTGAGCGGGTGTGCAGCCTGCGATGATGCCGTGTGAACTGATATGATCTCTGCCATTGCGAAATCAAGACCCAGAATCACGTGTGTGACCTAGTGGCCCGCGGGGCGGGCTGCATGATGTGAAGGCTGCCAAGGTCGTGGACCCCGGGATTGGAGCTTGCACCGGCACATGGTGGGCCCTCTTGGAGACACGCTGGTGGCGGAAGGTGAGCAGTGATGCCTGGATGCGCAGGGGCGGGCAAACACCACTGGGTGGCGGGAGGGGCTGGGGTGCAGCAGCCTGTGGGCGCAGGGGCGGCCAAGCGATGATGGTGTGTGCAATGATTTGTACTCTGCCATTCATAAATATGGACTCTGTTTCAGATAAGGGACCTGGTGGACTGCAGTGTATACCGGCACGTGGTTGGAGACACACCGGTGGCAGCAGGTGAGCAGTGAGGCCTGGGTCTGCAGTGTCGGCACTCCCTCTCCCTCTCTTCCTTTCACTGTCTCTCTCTCTTCCTCTGTTACTCTCTCTCTCCTTCTCCCTCTCTTCCTTTCACTGTCTCTCTCTCTTCCTCTGTTACTCTCTCTCCTTCTCCCTCTCTTCCTTTCACTGTCTCTCTCTCTCTCTCTTCCTCTATTACTCTCTCTCTCCTTCTCCCTCTCTTCCTTTCACTGTCTCTCTCTCTTCCTCTGTTACTCTCTCTCTCCTTCTCCCTCTCTCCCCCTTTCTCTCTCTCCCTCTCTTTCACTCTCTCTCTCTCTCCCTTTCTTTCTCTCTCTCTTTCTCTCTCTCTCTGACTTTTAAGAGCGCATGACACACCTTCTTATCTTGTATTTTGTCTTGCAGGCTGTGTCTTACAGATTGTCCAGAGAAGACCCGCCATGACTCTTCCGAATAGTTGTTTTGAGTTACATTTGAATAAAATAATTTGTTTGGAAATTTAAAGTTGAATGAATGATTCTCCTTTTTCTGACCACACATGAATGTTGATTGTTGTACTTGTGCGACATCAGGTGAATTGTTTTGTTCATGATTTTGTAAAGTTGATGTAATATATCATTGTCCGGGGTAGGGTCCTGGAAGGGGGGATCCTGGGGGGGGGGGGGCGGTGGGTGTTGAGGCCCTCTTGGGTGTCCGGCTGCGTGATCAGTAGCTCCATGGCATCTGTTGTTCTTCTGGTGTGGGCTGGGCTCCAATTTCTGGTGCAGGTTATCGTCCGACTTAATACCAGGAAAGAGCAGGTGTTAATTCCCTGCTGCTAACGTGCCTTATCGCATGTTTTGTGATCTTATCGCCGATCTGGCTAGTCGTTGAGAATGTTGCGAAGTGGTGTTTTCGCGGCTTTTTGCACGGGAACGCCTACTCTGCATCTCATTAGCGTTAGTTGCCGTGTCATCCGTGGTGATGTTTTTTACGGCTGCTATCGCGGGAAAACTGGCGGTATCGGCTGTTAGCACCAGCTTGTGAATAGGGCGATAAATGTATCGCCACTTTGGCTGCGATAAAGTGCCGCTAACTCGGCGATAAGTCCTTGAGAATATCCCCCTGAGTTATTTGCCAGTGTAGTGGACTAAGGCAATATTTTTCCACTTTACAAAAAGGCAGGTCGGTGTGATACAGACCAATATCAATATTGGCCTCAGTCAGTAGACCTTCACTCATTGAAATGCGTGAATGCCTAAGCATTGATTCTTTTAGATGGATCAAATTACAGGGTTTTACAAAGGTGTGAGGACTACTAGCTTTAGATTGTTTGCAGTTCTTGCGTAATATGCTGTGAAAATATTAGCATACATTTGACAGCTGCCTTCATTATGGTAGATCACCTTATACTTTCGACAGTACTTGAAAAGGGAGCCTTTAAACATGGTGTATATCACATTTTAAGTTGGTGCACAAAGATAATTCTGCATCCTGATTGTCATGATTAGTATGGAAAAGTAACAGTTCCAGTATCAGGGACAGAAGCGGCAACTCATGCATGCATGGAACTCCCTGTCAACTTTTGTCTTTCCTTGATTGTTATTGAGGCATTTATTCCAGTACTACAATTAGACTACTGAAAACAAAGTGATGCTTTTAAACCAATTCCGATTTTCTCGTATAACATAGTTTAGCTCAACGGCACGGACCTGGCCATTGGTAGTATATACGAAGGGTTGAATCTTTACTAATAAGGGTTTGGTAATAAATGAGATGAAAAAAACAATTATTGTAGGGTAAAGCTTCAAACAAAGATAAATGTTTAGAATTAACTAGAATCCACTTGGACATGTGTCATCCTTGACACTGGGCCTAAGATTTTCGAGCTCATTGACATGAGCACACAGATTGAGACGTTGGCATTATTGTTAAGGGTAAACCGTAGTAAGTCACACCTTCAGCAACCAATGCAGGCAATTGCATACATACGTAGCAATCACTTGTATCCATTGTATCTATATATTCATACAACAAACTGGTATACACATTTATTGAATTATTAGCTTTTGTGAATTCGAAATGTAAAGTGTCATAATCCAAAACATTTGAACCATTGTAATTAGTTTTGACAGTTATGAATGTAGTTGTAAGCTCAGGGTTTAAATCTGGCACATAATGTGGCAAATTTAAAATAATAAGCAATGCTAATAATATTAAAGCTATACTAGGAAAGATTACAACATATACACCTTTGCATCTGGGAGAGATTCCAGTGTTAGGCTTCATGGCTTCTCACGACTTAGTCCATTTAATGAAGAAAATAAGAAATAGCAAATGGCAGCTAGCGTAATTTGAGCAATTTCAGCACCAAAATACCAAGGCACAGTTCAATGATTCTGCTCAGGACTGGAAATGCGCAGCTCAGTTTAATTAATGAGTATGTTCAGGATAAATTGCGTCAGTCCTTCAGGCAGGATGCCAACATTGAAATTCAAATCTACAACAAAGTTTGTTTCAAGGAGGTTCAGGTGAAGTTGAATGGTTATGCTCAAAAGGCAAGGTATTCCTGCTCCCATTCATTCGCAGCTAGATAGGTCCATTCAGGAGACGAGTACCTTTGATTGGTCTCGCTATTTTTGATCTCCTTACAACTGTTTGCTCATCATCACTGTCAATCTGATCAGACTGATCAGATCTTTCAGGAATTGGTTGTGGTACTCATACTTTTCCTTCAGTTAGGCAAAGTCTCAGTATCTCTCCTTTTATCGGCCAACAGTCTCCGGGTACAACTCACTTTCTTGATGCACTAAGCCCTTCATTAGGATCTATTTCACTCGTAGTCAACTCTATGGGCTGTGACCCTTCAGTACCATCAGTAGTTAACTCTCTCAGGGTCCCCTCAGGCTGAACTAGTGCTGTTCCATCTGCTTGCTGGTCCCCAACAGCTTGACTAACCTGCTCCCTCTGTCTCACTATAACCACCGGCACATCAGGAACCGGAGCTCTTATATCATCAAGGGCACATGGGACTCCGCGAGTCTGAGTTACATGTAACCAGTTCGGAAGACCTCCACACTTCACCAAAGTCTTGCTGACCAGGATCACCTGGTATGGGCCTTTCCAGCGGGGGTTCCAAGCACGATCTTCACACGTGCCTCTTCACCATTACCCAGTCACTGGGACTGAGATCATGGCACTGCTCCTGTTGAATTGCAAGGGCAGCTTCTCCAACCAGGTGAGACACAGAACGCACCACGTCAGCCAGTCCTTTGCAGTAGTCCAAAATAAGGTAATCTGTAATATTGATAAGAGGATTCACAGCAGCAGCTGTCTGTCTCATCACTCTGGCCATAATGATCTCATGGGGCGATAAGACTGTTCTCCTGTCTGGAGTACTTCTCAGACTCATTAACACAAGAGACAATGCATCAGGCCACTTTAAAGACATTGAAACACACACCTTCAGCAATCTAGTCTTCAATGTGCCATTCACTTGCTCCACCATGCCTGAAGCCTCAGGGCAGTAACTGCAATAGAGCTTCTGTTCAATTTGTAATGTTGCACAAAACTATTTCAGGACCTCAATGTTAAAGTGAGTTCCTCGATCTGACTCTAAAGAAGTCAGAAAGACAACCTGTGGAAATAGTTCCCTCAACAATAACTTCTACTGTTAGGCTATCATTTCTTTGTGTTGGATAAGCTTCCACCCATTTTGAGAAAATACAAACAATGACCAAAAAATCTCTCAAACCATTGCAAAGGGGCATTTCTACAAAATTCATTTGCAACCGGTTGAAGGAACCTGCTGAGTTCCCTACAAGACTCCTTATAACAGGAGTTTTCTTTCCAATGTTCTGCTGTTGACATATTATACAAATGGTGACAAAGGTTCTGAACAGTCAATCTGAATCTGGGATTATACCACACCTGTCAAACGAGGCGCATCATTGCATCTATCCCTACATGTGCAGTCCATGATAGTGTCTTGACATAGGTGACAATATACTATCAGGCAACACAGTGTAAACCCAAGCTTCATCCTCCCTTTTGCTTGCACACAATTTTGTTGTTCAGCTTCTGTTACCTCCTCTTGCAGGTTTTTCACCTCTTCCCACATGTCTACTGCAGTTAACAACAAATTGCAATTTGTGACGTCTGATGTGTCATTCATCAAATCCCCATTAAAAGGTATGAGAATTTAAAGCACAGAATCTGGCAATTACTTTGGCGTATTGATCTCTGACAGTTACATAATCCATGCTTTGCCTATGGGCTACGTACTTGACTACAGCAATTTGGGCAGGTAATTGTAATGACAGCAAAAGGTCCCTCACACTTTCGCAAATGCCCGAAGTCATGTACGACTCCAAAGCTGCACTGACTATCAGTAAAAATTGTTACTTTAAGCTGTTCGTAGACACTGCAAGCTCTTGTCAATGCGATTAATGCAGCAGCCTGAGCCAAATACACTCTTTGCAAGCATGCCTCTGCCACAAAACCAGCAAATGTACAAACAGCATAGGCAGCTTTCAGATTTCCTTCATCGTCCCACAAACAGGAACCATCAACAAACACTTGGTCAGATTCCTGCAATGGTTCATCACTTATGTCTGGATGGGGTTTTGTACACAACTTAGTCACATCCAAACAATCATGTTCAGCTTAATCAATCACAGTTTCATTTTGAGGCAGTGGCAATAGAGTTGAAGGATTCAAAATAGAGCATTGTTTACGTGTTACATTCTCTGCACCTAAAAGAATTTGTTCGTACTTGGTCAAGCGACTATTAGTAAGATACTGTGTCTGAGTACAGGTCATCAGTGTCTCCACTGAGTGAGGCACAAACACAGTCAACAGATGTCCCTTAACAATGCTTCCACACCCCTCAAGGCTCACACATGTAGATGTAACAGCTTTCAGACATTCTGGCAATGCGGCGGCAACGGGATCTGCAATTACGTCCATGCAGTTGTGTCAATACTGAAAGAGCACAATCTTCCTTATCACTACAAAACAACACAAAGCTTTTGTTGTAATCAGTCATTCTCAGAGCCGGTGCACTACAAAGGCATTCTCGCAGCACGGTAAAGGCAGTCATACTACTGTCATCCCAGGGTACAGGATCAGACACGTCTTTGTGTGTCAACCTCTTTAGAGGTTTTGCTGTCAAAGAAAAGTGTGGAATCCACTATCTGCAATAGCCCACCATTCCTAAGAACATGCGGACTTCTTTCTGAGTGGTTGGCAGATTCATGTTAAGACTCTCTGATATTCTTTCCTGTGACACTTTTCTTTTTCAAAGAGATGTTCCAAGTACAGGACTTCAGTTTGAAAAACTGTAACTTAGCTGGGGATACTTTATGTCCATTTTTGGCTACATGATTCAGAAGTGCAATTGTATCAGTTTTGCAAGCTGCTTTCGTATTTGACACTACCAGCAGGTCGTCAATGTACTGTAGCAGTACTGAGTGATTTGGCATTACCAGAGACTCGAGATTCTTTTTGAGGATCTGATTAAAAATCGAAGGGCTTTCCGTATACCCCTGTGGGACTGAACACAATGCCAAAAACACGAGTGTCGAAAGGGAACATAAATAAAAATTGACTGCTGTCATGCAATGGAATTGAGAAAAAGGCCTGGCACAAGTCAATGACTGAAAACCATTCGGCTTCGCATGGATTCTGAAATAAGATCACAGCTGGATTGGGTCCACAGGACAACATGGGACCACAATGGCATTCACCTTGCACAGATCCTGCACAATGCAATACTTGCCATTTGGCTTCTGCAAGCCCATAATGGGAGCGTTACATGGACTTCCCATTATCTCCTTTGGGATCCCTTGCTTAATCATTGAGTCGATCACAGGAGTAATTCCGGCAATAGTGTCTGATATCAAATTGTACTGTGGGATTCTTGGATATTCTGCATTTGGTTTGACAGTGATTCAGACTGGCTCAATACCTTTAATAAGTTTGATATCTTTACCTGTAAAGTCCCAGACTTTAGGTAAAATGGTGTCTCTCAGTTTAATGGGCAAGTCATTTAAAGTCAATAGAGAATACATTCCCATCTCAGATTTTTGTCGCGCAAGTTGAAAAGCAACATCCTTATCTTAAGTATGAAATTCAATACCTCTTACAGTGCAATAGATGAAACTGTTTAATTTGCTCAGTAAATGACATCCAAGTAAATTCACTGGACTTGAATTGCACACCACAAATCAGTGTTGATCTTCAAAAGACCCTATTTTAATGGGAACTGGTTCTGAAATTGGAGTATACATCTTTTTATTTGTAACTCCTACAATTTGGATACTTTCTCACGAGAGGGGTAAGTTGGGAATCTCTGCTGTTCTTACATGACTCCCATTTACCTTTCCTTCCACATAGGGACCACTCTGGTCTACCTTCAAGGCTGCACCAAGCACGCAGTCCTCCTCCCCCCTCAGACACTGTCAGGCTGACGGGTCCAGATCATCTGTTTTGAATCAAATACTGTTGCGATACATCTTGATTTTCGAAGGAATTTCTATTCATCTGTTGATTCTGATTTTGATTCATATTGCACCTTTGTAATTGAACATTCTGCTGAGGCCTCAGGCCTGATGTATCTCTATTGACTGGGATGTTTTAGGATTTTGAATTCTTTGTCATTACATCTGTTGAATGTGACCCATGTTATTTTGTGCATACCCTCCGTTCTGTACCTGATTCCCAGGATTATTCACATTAAACTTACAGTTGCGTTTCCAATGACCTAATTTTCCACACACGTGACATGGATTTGTTTTCTTCAAAGCTGACATATCAACACCTGTTCTGGAATCTATTCACGCACCATGACCTATACCTTTTTGCTGGAAATTCTGCTGTTGAAAACCATTAACACCCTGCATTACAAGAGCCAAATTAAGTCCTCCCTGTGCTGGAACTGCATTTTCAAAAGGATTCTGTCCTTCCTGAACTGCTTTAATCTAAGCCATCATAATTGTTTCTTTAAACTTCTTATGCTTTGAATCTAATTCATCCTCACAAAAGTTTGCCTAATGTAAAATTTAATCTATCAGCTTACTTTGCCAACACAGTAAATGCATCTGAATCCTTGTTGAAATCTCGTCTCATACAATCACAAATTCATAAACAAAATGTCCCAAATATTTTTCTGCCACATTTTCAGTTCCACTGTACTGGCAGAAAACCTTGATCAGTCTCTCATAGAAAGTATGAACTGATTATTTAATCTCTTGTTATGTTCTATCTATTTTCTGCCTATTAATTTCTTTTGGGGAAACCTTTGTCTTCAGGAAAGTAATCACTTGTTGGTATTTCTTCAATTTCACAGGAGATGGGGCACTAGTTCCAGGATCCCTCTCTGGTTCTGCTTTAGGCCAATCCACAGAGATTGTATACTCTGTCCACTAGTCTCCAGGAACCACAATGTCAATCAAGGTGTTCAAGTCAAAGCACAAAACCTTTGACATTTTCACACACCTTTAAATTTGTCTGTACCATTCCACTGGATTATCTCTCAATTTCAGAAATTCATTGGTAAATGACAAAATATCAGCTCTAGTCCAAGGCACATGCACGTATCCTCCAGCAGGTACTTCTCTCATTGGAAGTATCTGTATCTCTCCAACCCCTCCATCGATTACAACAGGAGGTGTCTGCAATCTGTCTGTCTTTCCTTCTTTTTCAACAATCTACCTTCCCATTTCTCCCTTTCGCCCCATTTCTTGATCAACGTTATTAATTCTCTAATCTATAATTTCATTTCAATTGTCTCATGTTTGCAAGATCTTTGTCACAAAAGTCTAATTTGTATGACCTCTGTGGCACTTTTGATTTTTGGACAGCAATTCCGTATTTCTGAGCCAATTCAACTATCTTTTCTTGTGTCAATCTAGCTTGTCTTGTAATAAATATCTTTACAGAGATACAATAGTTCCTCTTGCTGATGGGTCTCTAATCTTGATGGGCTAAGATTTCCCACAATCATTTCTTCTAGCTCTACTTTCAGTTTGATCACATCTAATGTTTTTCCCTTTTCTAGGACTGAAACATTTTCAGAACTCTGGTTATTAATTGGTGTACTGAATCTATTAAACCAATCATCTAATTCTTGAGGAGTAAATCTGGATATTTCTGTTGAATTATTTGAATGTAAGTCTCCATTAGTCAAATCTCTAGTTGTTCCAGGTTGCATATTCAATTCAAAGGTATCTGGAACTGTCATTCTCAATGGCACAGTATTTTCAAAAGCATGGTAACTTATTTCAGAAGGCTCATTCATTCTGGAGATACAAAAAGGTGGTAACCTTTTTAACATTCTACATCTCTGATCAAATAGTGTCTGGTTTTGAATTGAACCTGTATTCTTAGTAGCAGTATAATAACTTTGAGTCAGAACCATTGGCGTCTGAAGTAAAGATCTAATTGTCAAATCTAATGAATTAACATGTACAGTATTTACTCCTGCAGGTATAGTCAGAGGATGTGTAGTATTCACCCGTTACCTAGAATTAAAAAGAGGGACAACAGGTCCAATGGTAACGGGAACAGTCAGGGCATCTGGAGCTTTCATTTCAAATGGGTTCAATTGAGCTGTTATTCCTGTTTCCCCCTTATAGGATTAATCAGCCTAGCTTCTTTTGCTACATCAGGTATTACAGAGGCATTTGGAATTTCAGCTGTAGTACTACTTGACACATCCGCTTTCTGGGATTCATTATATATTGGTGGACAACTCATTAACAAATCATTTAAAAGTTTGTCATCTATGTCAATATTCTCTTCTTCTGTTTCTGCATCACTCTTTTCTGTTTCAATATGTTTTATTTTCTCTTTTCATTTTCCCCTAATCTCTCCTTCAACAGGTAAAATTGGATATAATCTAGTACCCTGTACAAACTGCTCTCCATTCTTTCTGTGGTGCATCCCATTTAGCTTCTGCATAATGGGCCAAGGGACTTCTATATCTTCTATGATATTTTTCTTTCTCTTTTTGATGTGCAATGTGTTCCCAGGTATTTAATTATTCAAATTGGGCAGCTCTTGGAAGCTGTTTCAATTCATGCAATCTCCTCCTTAAGTTCTCAATGATTCTCAAGTTAAATGTCCCATAACAAGGAAACTGTAGTGCCTTGTCTTCTTCTGTAAGTTTATGCCAAAATTCAAGCCACAGATATGGATGTAATCCTTTGTCCATCAATACAATGTGTCCTGGCGTACCCTCAGGTGGCACTTCTACCCCTACTCTAGCAGGTACTGTGTCATCTCCCTTAATGAATTTTTTAAAGCCTTAAAAAGTTTAATTATTGTTCAATTTTGTATTCACAAATGTTTTCTGTAAAATCCAGGAAATTAAATTCTCCTATAATTCTCTTTGTTTAGCAGTCTAAACCAATAACAGCACAACTCTCTATGACGCTGTCAACCAATATCAGTGAGGCTTTACACCAACCAACCAATCACAGCATGACACACAGTGATGTCAGTCTCACTCCTTGCAGCACCCTCTGTCATAAGTCACCTACCTGGATTCCAGGACTACCGGAGTGACTCCAAGGGCTTGTTGGCTGGCCTCCTGATCAGAGCTTCAAGGACAGAAAAGGCTTCAACCATCTTGAACCCACACCTGGACCCAGCCTGAGTGACTCCTAACCACAAGTGGTGCGTCTCTGGTCATGGGCACTTGGAGGTGATTTTAAGGGGCTAAGATAGCCAAAATCCAAAACTTAGGAACATTTTTGGCTAAAAACTGTTTTGAGAACCAAGAGGAGACCGGGATCAGCCTACTCGTCTAGCTGCCCAAGGTGAATCGCTGTTCGGCATGACTTTGCAGCAGCTCCTACTACGTTTTTCTCTGCAGCAGCAAATCCTGATCAGAGGTCCTTCGCAGAGGGGTGTCTAGCCTCATGGAGTGCTCCTTCGCTACAGCTTCCAGCTTCATCCCGAGGAAGATTTTTGACATCCAAAAAAGAGATTAGGTCCAAACATGGAAACCTTTACCCCAACCTTTACCCTTACTACGTCCAGCTGCTCCCGATGTTGATGCCTCCTTCTCGGATACCGCCTGCAGCCTTGCCCCTCTGAACTTCTCAGAACATTTTTGTGGAAATGACTTCAAAGTCTGAAGGTAATCGCTAATCAACTCCAATCCACTTTTTGTATCCATCTCGTGCTCCATTTCAGTCGGACATATTTTTGACTTTGACCTGTCTCTTGTGACTAGATATGCGCTTTGATCATTTAGGTGCAAATTTCTATCTTAAACTTAAAAAATTCATAACTCTGGCTCTCTTGATTGGATTTTTGTCCATTTAGTGTCAAATAATATATTAAAATTTACTCTACTATTCTAGATTGTGTGAGATTTTTCGCGTATTGTGTTTTTATTTTGTTACTGCATGTGTGCTCCATAAATACTTTACACATTGCCTCTAAAGTTAAGCCTACTGCTTTGTGCCAAGCTACCATTGGGTTAAGTACAGGTTCATTTAATGACTTTAGTGGTTAACCCTAACAGGGATTGTGACTGTTGCTTGAGCAGATTTAACACCTCACTCAACCACCAACTATGGGTGGGTGGAATGTTTCATTCCACCCACAGAATTGGCAGAATTTTGGCCACTTCATGTTACTCTTTAACATGGAGTTCTGGCCAAATTCCACCAATCGCCACCTGAATTTTTCTCCCACGAGAATGCGGAATAAGCGAGATGGCAAGCGTGACCAAGGTTTGGCACCCCCCAACGCAATTTGAACACTTGTTTCTGGCGTTCCTGAGCAGTCACAGTAAGAAGGCCACCATTCTTTTTGATTTGCTGCAGCTCAAGTAGGTTTTCTACTCGAGAGGCAGCATAATCAAGTCAAATGGCCGTATGCTCTTGTGCGACGCATGGTGCTGTTCACGCTCATTTTAAGCGCTGCTCGCGCTATCACCACTAAATCGTAGCGCGAACTGCAAATTTTTTGTCTGTTGGAGGAATTCCACTGAATCTCGTAGAGTTTTTCTGCAATTCCGTGCAATTCCGTGGAGAGAAACTCCGTGAATTACATCCACCCCTACCAATAATCCAGTTTCTCACTCATCACATTTCTGATGTCAAGGACAAGCAGTTGTGAAAAGAACAAGCTGGGTTCCGCGAGGGCAGAGGGTGTGTTGATCCAATCTTTACTCTATGCAACATCATAGAGCAGTGCACAGAGAGGCCGAGATATCCATACATCAACTTAATTGATTTTGACAGTATGTATAGTGACTGACGCTGAAGTATATTGAGACTAACTTTTATGAAGCCTTTCCATTGTCTTTGCGTCATGCAAGGCGATGCAAACAAAAAGCTTCAGTAATATTTACAAAGCCATGCAAGGCCTGATTAGCATGGCCTTGCATGGCTTTGTAAAGAAATATAATGCAAGGCAGCTGCTTGTGCTGGGTTACGTTAAATTTCAACTTGGGAGGCGATTTCAATTCATCCACCAAAGGATCTTGGTGCATTCCCAGATTTACAAAGTCTTGTCAACTGTGTAAATGTGAGGCATAATGAGGAGAAATAACTTTATTTCTCCTTGTTTTTTCCTCTTTTCACATGTGCTGCATTCTGCAGTAGATATAGAAAGAGGAAAATGCCTCTAAGGATTGATTGCCATGCCACCCCACTTTGGACCCTGCATAGGCAAATCAATCTTGACCCTGATCCCCCTGGGAACAGTAGATTTAACCCAGATATCTTGACTGGGGGTGAGTTTTGAAAAGTTTCAACAGTCCGTCCGTCATCATGTTGTGTTTGCTATGTTTGCCCTAAGTGGCCAAGGGTGTGTCCAGACGTGGGTCCCTTGCTTGCTGTGCCACTGGTTTCAAGTATTCCTGGCTGATAATGGGTGATAGGAGCGAATAGTTTATTTCTGTTAATATATGCCATGTAAGCCTCATTTACAGCATCCGAATTACAAATATGACAACCACATATAGACGTTTTTAGCATTGGTTTTGTGTGTGCTATTGATCTTTCTTATAAATGCCTTATGGGCCTTCCTGAAATATTGATAATGTGCAACTGAAATTCCATATTACTTGACTTGTAGAATCTACAAAGTCACAGATTCAGTGTGATCCCGGACCACCTGCCGGTCCTTTCATTCAATCTTGCAGGTCCAAATGTAATCTCATATATTTAAACTTAGATTCATTAAAATGTTTACAGTTTATATTTTTCATGTCTAAAGAATATTCACAGAATATGAAGTTTGGTAAACATTTAGAATTAAAATCTAGTGCTTAGGTAAATTATCCCACATAAGATAGTGGCTGTGTTTGATGCCAAGAATGCTCTTCGGCAATATTGGTGCAGCATGCAGCATGATAGAAGAAAATGGGTAGGGAATATTTTCAAAATTAATGTGAGGGAGTGGTTTCCTAGTATATATTTTAATTGAACATCTGGATAGAGAACCACCATTCCTCCTGACTACTAGGCCACAAATTGCAAAATGTCACTTCTAAACTGCTAGGAGTAGTATTGGCTCACATAACATTGCTGAAGCTCTCTCCTTTTCCTAAGGAAAGTACAAACAAGTCAGTTGTTTCTTTTCTTAGGTGGTGCGTGGAGCTGTACCATATTAAGACAATTGTTTTTAACTGTAATGGTCCAAGTAAAGTGGATGATGTGGTGCAATACACCCTTCAGAGGCAGAAGATTATCTCTTTGGCACTTGCTTTGTGGTGCAAGGTTCTCTGAAACTAATGGGTGTCTCATTTCTCTTCCCTAGGAAAAACTCTGCCCACATTGCTGTTTTGCTAATTCTCTTTGTTAGTGCTTCGTTTGCATCCCATTTGACTGCTGTGTTCTCCATGGTTCTGAATGCCTCACTACGGTTCTGATTTTGGTTTAAAGACCTCTGAAAATTAATAAATGACACCAAATCATATTTGGATAATTTTTCCTAACTTGCCAATGCAGCGCCAAATCACTAGACCATCGCTATTGAGGTAGACTATGCAAAGGATATGATGATGCAAAATTGTATTTGCAAACAAAAATGCTTTTTGTTAATAATGTGCAAAGTCTATGTTTAAATAAGTACATATATTAAATGCAATTTTTTGTAGGTAATCATACTTAAGTATTATAGGCCTAAACATGAAATAAAAGTGCTGATTTAAGTTATCCTAACTGAAAAATGTTAACTGAAAAATAATGCGTTAAGACTGAAAGGCTTGCTTTTACACATTGAATTGCTGTTTCCATAAGATTTTTTTCTATTTTGTGCAGATGTAATTTTCCAAAGATTTTCTGTTAGCTAGTTTATAGGCACTTGTTTTGTATTTGACAACTGATAGTGAGGTTCACACCGGGAGGAGAGGTGGCAACAGGAAGAATGAGCCATGAGAAGAACAGTCTGGACCACAGAATATCAGTGATGTAACTTTTTAAGGTAGACTATTGTACCAGTCAGGGAAAATTCGGAGTTTGCCTATTCCACTGAGTTTACTCAAATTCTATTGGAGGACGCAGAAGACAAAAGAAAATAATGATGCAACATAGAATATTGTGTGTTTACATTAGTGCCTGTTCCTAGAATAGGGCTGGGTTCCTTCCCCGACTCTCTGAATGGAGACTTGCCTTTGCGTTTCTTATACTTTTTGTCATAAGAGGCTGCCTTACTTGGATTTTATTGTCTGCTGATTTGTGAGCCGAGAATACTTTCCAGCTTATTATGCTAAGGCTTTATGCTTGTGCATTGTCTCTCTTATCAGAACTCTTCACTGGGTATCTGAATTGACACCTTATCTCTTGTTTTTCCCATTTAATTTAGATTAGGGAATCTTCCTTTATGGAACATGCTTGTTGCATTATTACACTTTTACCTGTTTTAACTATTTTAACAAACATTGTATTCTATTTTATAATCCAATATCAATTGATGGATATTAACTTTTAATGCTGAAATCTAAAAATGAACACTTAGGGGCTGATTACGAGTGCAGCGATTTCCGACCGCCGCACTCGCGGTGGCACAGAAGTGGCGGTCCACCATTCGCCGGATTACGACCTTCAAAGTTGTACCGGTGGTGGACCACCGGCTGCGCCAGGGAACAGTTGTTCCCTGGCAGTGGCGGACCTGCTTCACAATGTAAAATTCTCAGTGGGACTGCGTAAGTCCCACTGAGCATATTACCAGTTCCTGCACTGCCAGCCATTTCATGGTGGGAGCCCTATCATGAAAAGGCTGTCGGTGCAGGAACAAAGGAGGCCCTACAGGGCCCCCGTGCCTCCACCATAGGAATACATTCAGGGGGGCACAGCATGTGCCCTCCTGTCTGTATTCTCCCAAAGTTCCAGCACACATGGACATCACCTTCCATGACGCGCTGTAACGTTTTTTGCCGTTCCCATTGCGGTGCCTGTTTTCCAGGCAATGCCATGGGACAGGCAAAAGACTGTCCGCCTTACATGAATTCAACTCTTAATAAGGCGGGCGGTCCTTGCGGGGCTTTGGCACAGCTGTGCCGCCAAGGTCGTAATTGGACACTAAATGACTAAACGATGAAAAACTAAAAGAATTGAAAATGAAACCCTTTAAATTACACTAATTCTCTTTATTGACTGTACTAAAGGTCTTTAATAATTGTTCCTCTGCATTTATGTATATGATTGCTCCTTTTTTCTTCTTGTCGATGAACAAAGGTCCATACGATGAGTGCCAGGGGCTATTTAATGATTTCAGCCAAAGATTAAGGTATAGAAATCCCTGCTCCCTCAGATATATATGGCAGTGCTTCTTCATTTAAGAACAACTGTGTTGCCCCAGCAGCAGAAGTCCAGTAAGATGGGACCTATGACATTTCAACGGTTTGAAATGCAAACATCACAGATAAATGACAAGATATTTAAACTTAAACTGAACATCACTAGTCCCTACATATTTACTTCAGACAGTAGGGGAACCACAACCTCATCACAGAGTTGTGATCTACTATGGCCCAAAGTCGAGCTGGCCTTTGCTTGGATAGTGTCTTGGGCGAAACCAAATTTGGTGCCCCCTCATACTGATTCTGTTTAAGTGTCTTTATACTGAACATTTGGGAGGAGTACGAAGAAAGGGAGGGGCCAATTTTAAGAACAAAGAAAAACAAACAAAGAGCATAGAAGGGCCCCAGCAGCCTGGGGTCGTCACTAGGAGCATGGGTGTTCGTAACATGTGAGTGAAAGGTACGCCCAGGGATACAAGCATTGGTCATCAGGGTGCCATTTTATTGATGCTGTTGTTCTGAGCCACAACATTAGTTTGGGACACGTATAAAGAATATCCCCACCTCTAAATAAGCAACAACGCTTGAGCCTGCTTTGGGTGAAGTGCATTGTTTATCATGCCAGCAGAATTGGTTGACTTGCAAGCTGTGGTCACCTTGGCAAGCTTGACAGTTTTTGTCACGAAAGTCGACAGTTGTCCTACAATAACCAATATCATAGCCATTCAGAGAGAGGGACTCGCATGCCGTGCAGAGCAAGGTCAGTGAGCAGTGGTGTGCTTACGAAAACAAAAAGCCATCTGACTGTCCTCACAGTATTCAGTGATGAGTGAATGAAGTGTGCCAATGTGAGTGATTCTCACTTGACAGAAGTATTGGTTTCATTGACAAGCCCCGCAGTATTGAAGACTGCACCAAGTACAAAGTGGCAGCCAACTACCACCCTGGATGGATAGGTATTGAGCCTGTGAGCTGAAGAGCCCCTTCTTAACGACATTGGTGACAAAAGGCTGTGCTTGTGTTGATGGTCTCTGTGGAGGCTGTACAAACCCTGTGCAGTATGGTGACACCACTGTGTGAAACTATGCAGTGGGATGACATTCTGTGAATTTTAGTGGGGTTGCCAAGTCACACTGCTTTTTAATAGATAGAAGCTAATCGAACAGGCAATATTTCTTTCATGACACATGTCCTACTCCGTTACTTCAGATTAAGAACTCAAGATTGTCCATTTGAAAGGGTCCTTCCCGTCTATTATTGTGGCTTCGCTCATTTCTGTGTATGATGTGCAATAAAACATCGGACTACCATCTTCACTAGCACCCTGCGCACAAGGAACTGGGAACAGTTGCCTTTAAGGAGCATACAACCGCTATGCTAAGATATTTGTTTTGCATGGAGCTATCCCTTTATTCGAGGATTAACTAGAATGTATGACTTTTATCTTGACTGTGTTTAAGTTAATACTGCGAGATTGCATTTAGTCATTACTGTATACATTTAATGAAAATATGTTTGACAGATGGATGGCTCCACGTGGTTTCAAACTCTGGTTTCTCCGCCACTGAAGATGTCGCCAAGAGAATAAGAAGGTGTCATGCAGCTCTGCCTTGACTGTGATTCTGCTGGGGTTGTCCATTAATTTTCATGATAGTGCACGGATAGATGTAAGGACTTTCGTGATGAGCGGAATGAGTGGCTAGGCATAAAGGACTATGCATAAAGTGCACTGCAATTTGCTCATTGCTGAAATATGGTATACCAAATACTAATGAACGATACCTTCTTTCCTATCTGATTAATTGTCATCAGTGTCCATGATGTTTTCTGCTGTTTTTATGTATTTTTCAAGTCAAAATCTGTCAGCCATCACAATTACGGTTTATTGTTTCTAGCATATGTCCCCCGTTTCTTATGTGCATTTTTCATCTACATCCGCTGCAACTCTTTGAGACTAATCGATAAAATGCAATTGTCATTAAAGACGTTGCACAACTGGAAGCAGTTTGCCAGGTATGATGGTGTTTTGAGTAGTATTGGATTATTTTGTACTTTACACACAAGGTACTCATTATGGTGTTACGTGCACAGAAGCATGCATGTCGTTAGCATAATGAAATCTTTCCCTTATAATTTGTGTAAAAATATGTATTATATTTGGGCAGTTTTATTGCACCAATAGCAGTGGTTTCAAAACGCAGATTTCACCAGATACCATGTTAATTCACTTACATGTGAAATACAGATTTCACTCAATGGTACGACGGCCTCATGTTTGTGCCCTTCACTTTAGCTGATTAGTCTTCAAGCATGACATTGGGGGTACACATTGAAAGCCCCTGACAATCCTACTAACATATAACATAGCCTTTTGTTCAATTAGAATCCTCTTCATAAAAGGCAATCAGAACCCAAACATTATATTAACAATCAGGGCTCAATGTTAGCTAAACATTTCAGACAGCAGCTTCAAATTTCTCTGATTTCTGCAGTAAGGGTGTATTTAAAAAAGGAAGCAATGTATGTTATTCAACACTTATTTATTCCTAACTATGTGATTAAATATGTTTATCTCATTTATTCTACAGGCAACTCAGCAATATAGTCTAGTATTTTACAAAAGAAAATGTTTCTTCTCTGAAGCAACTGAAAAATGCGCTAAGAATGTAAAAATGCAGAAAAGCATTATAAGACTTAGTCCCTAGATTGCACTCAGTCATATGAGGACTAGGCCTGGGCGGAGTTCGCGGCGTTCAAGTGACAAAAAAAGTGTGCTGCGCTCTGCAAGCAGCTAAGTGAGGTAAGTCATGCTGCTCGTGCTGATTTTTAGCACCGGGAGTTTGTCCTGCCATGTAAAATCTGCGCAAACAGCACCATGTGCATTACAAGAGGGTGCAGCTTCCTTCCGCTACTCGTGTAGATGTTCTACTTGAGCGGCAGCCTCCTCAATGTGAGAGGCAGGTTTCTCAACGTGAGCGGTAGCGACCTGCCGCGACTGCCCACATTGAGAAATCTCGTCGGGGTGTGGTCTGGCATACGATTTTCCTCGCTCGCGCTTGCCAACTTAATGTTACACTTAGTTTTTCGGAACTATGTGCTCTATTTAGAGCGCGGAGTGGTAAAAACTCAGTGCGCAGAGTGGAATCTTGCATCCAGGCCTAATGAGGACTGTTGCTCACAAAATGGCAACTGGACTATGCAGAAGAAAGAAAAGAAGAAAAGTATTGACCAAAGTTCAATTGTCTTCCTGTGGTATCCAAAGATATTGGAATAGACTCCTCACTCACTTGTCATGACATGCTTCATCATAGGCACCTATCCACACCCTGGTAGGATAATACCACCAGGACGGACTCAACCAGAGGAAGGTCTCTGGGAGTTCTTAGATAAAAGTAAAACTGGATAATGCAAGGATTGAGAAAAAAGTAATAGGTAGTGAGTTAAAAATACCTCATGGTATATGCCATTTTTTTTATTAATAGGATACTGAGGGTGTGGTCAAAAATATAAGGGTAACAAGGTTATAGTTGAGAGTTATTCCTCAATTAACCTTGGTTTAAACAAATGGCAACATGTTTCGGCCCTCACAATGTGTCCAAAACAGATCTGGGGCCTTCTTTAGGGCTAAAGTCGTATCCCTGCACAAAACGACTACACATTCATTCTCTGTGTGTGTAAGAGGCCTAAAGCTCTCACCTATACTTATGATCTATCTGTGGATCCTACCCTAATTAGGCGATGTTTAGGCATTATGCATGTCTGGCGCCTGGTGCCATCCTGTAGTCACACTTGTGTCAAGGTACTGGCACCGTACATAGACCTATGGGTTCCTGCTGCTCAGACCGTCGCCGAACTTAATGAGGACTGTTCCTGTTCCCATATTGCATTCTATATAAGCATTCACATACACAGTATATCAGAGTAAAAGTTGCACTTTGCTTAAAATACATAAATATAGGAAGTGAGATTGTGCATCTAAAATGTATTTAAAGTGACATACAAAAGTTTTAGGAAGATTAAATGTGCATAATCCAGACCCGTAGAAGGAAGAGGAAGTATCATTACACTTAAATTGCACATACAAGCGCATTTGTGGAAGATGATCACTAAACAACACAGGTTAGCACCAACTATTGGTAAACATGACATTGTTACACCTCATTCTTTCATTGATAATGGTGTTGGAATGTACTCTCTAAAAGAGAACTACTGTACAAAACCCAGCTAGGCTGGTGTAGTATGGTGGTGTAATAAACTAGCATAATGATAAATAGCTTCAAAATACCCAGCTTTTCCCATCTATGCAGCACAACAACCTTTCTAAAAAAGATAAACATTTACATTAACTATAGCTTTGATGTTTGAACTGTGTGCTATTGATTTTACCAATACCTAGGACTGAGCACAGTACAGGAATTTGGAATGTGTATGCTACAGAAAAAGGATTGCTTGCTTTTCTGTAGAATCCATTTCTCAGTCGATTTTGTTAACACTCTCTCCCCAGTGCTTCTCTCTGATTGAATGTAAATATGGTAGCCATCTTGGAATGGTAAAACAATAATAGAGTATGTAGAATACTATTCCAAGAAGGCCAGCATTTTTATAATCATTGAGCACTGCATTAAAACAGAAAAATGCGAGTGAAAATGAAGCAATACTTTTCTTTCACTAATATCCTTTTTCCAAACACTGTTGTCAGGGCTCACTTCCCAGTGATACTAGGAATTCAGATTGTAAAATGTCCCTCATGCATTCCAGTAAAGATGGAAGGACACAACAAAACAGCCTTTGGCAACATGGTGACAACAAAATACTCCTGTGGAATGCCTCAAGATTTTATGATAAAGTCAATGGCTGATGGTTTCAAAACAAAAAAAGTCAATGCCTAGAGGAGACTGACTCAAGGACCTTTAAAGTTTGTATGGAATAACATATGTTCGCCATGAATGGCATAATAACCATAAATGTTAAAACAAGCAAAACAGAGCAATTACGGAAATACGGAAATAGTTACCCCATACAAACCGCACAGATATTAAATGCATCACACTCAGTCGAAGGGAGATTCCCTTTAACTAATGTATCTGACTGTATAGTTTCAATTTTTGTTTTTGACCTTGGCATCACTTCTGTGACACATGATGTAGGTACCCTTAGCCTTTATTCAATGGGCCCAGGGAAGCCTATTAAATGTAGAGATGAAGTAACATGGTATACATTATTTGTATCAATTTTCCCAGAACCAGTGGTCTAACATAAAATGTGGATGACAATAGGGAATCTGCCAGTGCCTGGTGGAGGCAGTAAATTCACCCCCAGTGGGTGCCAGTGGGTTTACCACTGGCAGAATTATAACTGTTAAAATTACTACTAATATTTTGCAATATCCGATCTTAATCTTGTCAGCAATGTTACCGCTCATGAGGGATTTAATGCTTTCTACCAGAAGTCAGGATATCATAGTCTCAAAAACTTTAAATCAGATCATAAGGCCTATTCTATTTAATTTGGAGTTATTGTGTGTGTTTGCATAGTGTGTGCACTTACGTGTGTGTGTGTGCGTATGTGTGCATGGGGCATATTTCTGAGAGGCTTGCGTCACCTTTGCACCACGCAAAGTGGTACATGCATGACGAAAGCCTCTAAGTCAGATTTATGAAACCACGAAAAGGAGACATTCCATGGGCATTGCAGTGGGTGTTCCCACGCAACTCTCATGGGTTTTGATACATTCACAGATTTACAAGGACTGGTAAACCTGAGAATGCACCAGAATCGTACGCCTCCCCAGGTGGGGCATACCGAGGAGCAATATCTTTATCTCTCCTCGTTTTTTCTTCTTTCTACATATGTTGCATTCTGCAGCACACATAGAAAGAGGAAAACGCCTCTCAGAATTGTTTTAGTGCAGGAAGGTGCCCCTTCCTGCACAAAAACAATCCTGCATGCACGGTGCAAGGGTGACTTCATTGGCGCTAGGCTGCCAAAATGGAGCAAGAGGAAAGGACAGGGGTTCACTGTATTGGATAAATACAGCGCATTCCTGCCCTTTCCCTCTGGTGCAGCATGGTGCAGCAATGTGACTTGCTGTGCAGCACTGTGTCAGAATCTCATAAATATGCCACTAAGTGGTTGCAGTCCAAAGGTTAACAAAAACCTTAATTTTGAATTGCTTTGCAATCTTCTTCTTGCCATTTGTCCAGGACAAGGTAGTACAGTCAGTTTGACGCACCATTATCAGGAAGTTTTACTATGACAGCTTTACATACTGAGGGGCATATTTATGAGATGCTTGTATCAGGTTTGCACCAAGCAAAGTGGTACATGCGTGATGCATGCCTCTAAGTCAGATTTATGAAGCCACACAAATTCACTTTGAGAGGCGTTGAATGTCTTCAGAAATCTGGAGTAAGGCAATGCAGTGCAAATGGCTGCGTTGCCTTACTCTGTGCAAGGGAGGTGTTCCATGGGTGTTGCAGTGTGTGTTCCCACGAAACTTCCATGGTTATTGACGCATTCACAGATTTACATGGACTTGTAAACTTGGGAATGTGCCAAAATCTTACGCCTCCCCAGGTGAGGTGTAACTAGGAGAAATAGGTTTATTTCTAATCATTTGTTTCCTCTTTCTACATATGTTGCATTCTGCTGCGCACAAAGAAAGAGGAAAGAGCCTCTCCGGATTGTATTTGTGCAGGAAGGTGCCCCTTCCTGTGCAAAAACAATCGTGCATGCAGCTGAGGCACCCTTGCACCATGGTGCAAGGGTTCCTGTATGGAGCTAGGCTGCCAAAACGAAGCCAGTTCAAGGGGAAGGACAGGAATGAGCCATATTGGAAAAATATGTTGCATTCCTGCCCTTTCCCTTGGGTGCAGCATAGCTCAACAAGGTGATTTGCTGCACAATGCTGCGTCAGAATCTCGTAAATATGCCTGAGTGTCAACTAGGAAAGAAAGGCCCGGACAACCTTTGTACATTTCATAAATGTATCTAGCGTCGGACATTTTTATATCCATGGCCTCTCTCCTCCTCGTCCATCTCGCCATACCCCTCTTTTCTCTTATCTACTTCTATCACCTCACCTCTCCATCTGACCCAGACAACCCTCTCTGATTTCTAATCTGCCCCTCCACTCCTCTCAAGTCATTCTCCTCTCGCTCTCACTCCTTTCTACCTGCATCACCCTACCCCCCAGACCTCCTTTCCCTCAAACTTTTCCTCCTTTCTATTCTCCCACAATTTAACACACAACTACTCTCCATCCCATCCTACCACACTATGCATCCAACTCCCTCTTCTCCATCAGTTTATAGAATCCCCCTTCCCTTCAAATGCTGTGTTATCTCCTTTTTATCTTGCCCCAATATTAACACACTCCTCCCCTCCATCTCAACCCACCACCATATTCCAATCATCTCTCTGCTCTCCCCAATTTGAAAATCCCTCCCCTTTCGTTCCAATGTTATATTTCAGTTCCTCGAGATTCATTCAGTGTAACCTAAGAGATTCGGATCTCTTCGTTATTGTTCTCTGTAAATCAACTTGACACTCTCGAGTAAAGTAGAGTCAAAGAAATATCTAAAATAATCAAATAAATAAGTAAATGAATGAATAAATAAATACACATTGTGTGTATAGTTCCAGGGCATTTCTTTGAAAAAGGGTGGTGTAAGCTCTTTTAGACCTGGTAATGCAATTCAGATTTCTTTTTAGTTGGCAGAATTCATTATGCAGTTTACGTTAATTATTTTTAGTGTTCTGCTTTCTTTCACAGTTTGACATGGAGAAGAAACGCAAGCTTCTAGGCACTAATCTTCCTTAAAAAAGTCGAAATTTTTAAATGTGTCCATTTCATGTACTTGTGTTTTAAATCAAGAATAAAAGCTGTATTAGTTTAAATATTTCATTTGACCGTACAAAGGGGCTTATTACGACGGCGGGCGGATCGCCACCACCGGCCCGGCGGTGGCGATCCACCCGCCATCAAAAGGTGATTTACCCACTGCCATATTAGGATGGTGGTGGGAATCACTATTGTTCCGCGGCGGTCGGAAACACCGACCGCCACGGTTCCGCAAGGCGGTCCTTTACCTCCCGCCTTGCGGAACCCAGAACCAGGCAATCATTGCGGCGGTGCCGTGCAGGCACCGCCATAGTGATTACAATGGCCCACTCCGCCTGTCTTTTTGCGGCGGATTCTCCGCTGCAAAAAGGCATGCGGAGACTGGCTTTGGGAGCCCGTTGCAGGCCCCCTGGGGGGTGGTCAGCTGTGCACAGGGGGGGTACCCATGATACCCCCCTCAATTTCCATGCACAAGGTGGCAGGCACCGCGCGGTGCCTGCCAC
Organism: Calotriton arnoldi; assembly: GCA_963921515.1. Classification (NCBI taxonomy): domain Eukaryota; kingdom Metazoa; phylum Chordata; class Amphibia; order Caudata; family Salamandridae; genus Calotriton; species Calotriton arnoldi. The sequence continues at coordinate 692,153 of CAWUFW010004289.1, read as the reverse complement.
GTTGTGCAGGGAAATGCACAACATGGCCATTTCACATTGTGGCGGGTGCTGCAGCCAGCAGCACCCGCCGCAATGTTAAATCGCCAGATGCGATCGCCGCGGTTGCGGTCGCATCATAATCACGGTGGCGGGACCGCCGCATGGCAGGCGGGCGGTCCCGTTACCGCTAGGATGGCGGGTGGACTAAAGTCCGCCCGCCATCCTAATCATCCCCTAAGGGCACAATTCTCAAGGGATTTACTGCTGGTAAAGAGTGCGGAATCTCCAACTGTGTGGCGCAATCTCCGCACTCAGGCGGAGTCTCTGCGCTGCATTGCTCAGTGCAGAGATTCCGCCTGAAATGCGGAGATTCCGCCACGAGTGCGGAGTCTCCGCACCCATAACTTTATGAGTCCTAAGTCTCTTTGTAAATCGGGCACCAATAATTTAGGATTAATAGTTCATACAGTCATTAGTTTGAGCTTGGCATCGAATTGTGTCAATGCAAATCCCTCCAGTTGAGGACCCAGTTTCTCCACGGAAGGGTGAAATCTTGAAATTTATATTGTGAACGAGCATATATTGCAAAAAGAAACCTAGAATTTCTCATTTGTGTCACGCTTGTATAAAACCGATTGAAATATGTAGAATACAATGGTTTGTGTTAATGGTAAATACACTCAGAAGGGTGACATTTATACTTCTTTATTTAAAGGTAATTAGCATTCAGGAAATGTCGTGTAATTCAACAGACAATCAGGAAATATTCAATTCTTAAACAAGGCAATGTTGTCTCTGTGTGTTTTTATGTACTTGCTACAGTTCGTCTAACAGTGAAAACCACACAATATTGCATTTCTAACGAAAACAATGTCAACCGGAAGTGACAAATCCAGTAGCCGCCCGGAACCTTATTACTTCTTTATACATCCGATAATGCAGCAAATAATGTGCATTACCACTGTATGGCTATTTGCTATTATTGCTCTACAGTAAAGTCATTAGTCATATATATTTATCTGAGCCGTCCAGTGTCCACGCTATTTTCCGACTGTAGCCTAAAAGGCAATGCAGTTAATGGTTTTGCCCATATTGCTTGGGTTTATTTTTTTTATTATTTTCAAGCTGCTACTCTTCGGGCCTACCTGCGCTCGTGTTATAAGGAATGATTGATGATGCAGTAAAGTTTCTTTTGAAAGACTTGTGATATTGTGCAATGCACTGGGGGGTCAGCTACACTTGACTGATGCATGATTTATCCAATGTCCCTGCCACTTTCTGAGATAAAGCTGCTATTTTATCAAAAATGCCAGGAACTGTGATTTAGAATTTATAAAACTCCCTTTTCAAATAATTGTTCTGATTACTTTCTGGAGTGGCAATAAAAAGATGCAGGTAATTGCACACAAATGTGAGATACCACCAAAATACAATAAAATTAACCTGAATTAGCTCTCCTTGTCAATGAGAAGTATTTATGAAATGTAGTGCTGCAATAAGAGAGGCTAGTATAATAGCTGGGAGGTGAGTTATTGCCTTAATGTAATACTCTTCGAAATTTTAAAAGCAGACTGTTACAGCTGAGGGTGATTGTGCTTTTGAAATTAAGTTGAAGTGATTTTTATAATTGGAAGCAATAATACATATGGAATGTAATAACTTTTATTGTGTTATGCACAGCATTATTATCTTTTTTTCCTTGATATTGACTTTCATGAAGAAATAAAGAATACATTTTTAATTGAACAGATCTTGACTCGTTGTAAGGTGGATATATGTACCCCAAACCTTGAATGGAGAATTCAGCTTTTGGGTTGCATGCTTGTGAATAAGAATGCATTTAAACGGAAGCATGCCCTAAATGTTTACACGGGAATAAGGAGAATTTTGTATGAAAATCCAGATCCCATTAGAAAAATGTCATCTGCAATTAGATTGTGTTAGGCCAATGAGTGACATGAAGGGTCTGATGCTAAGGACCCAGGAATATGACTGAACGCATGAAAACATTTAGTCTCATTGTGGTAAGATTGTGTCTTTTCTATTATTTATTCCGTGACATTGAGGAGGCCTGTACTACCATGGTATCAGAGCCTGAAATCAAAAGTAAAGACAGAGGGCCATATTCTCAAGAACGGCGATAATATTATCGCCGCTTTAGCGGCAGTTTCCTGCCGCTAAAGCGGCGATAAGGGGCTATAATGTTATAGCCGTACTTGAGAATATGGCCCAGAGAGTGTTGTAGTTTCTATGTCACTTTCATGATATCAGGTGTTGGTTTTCTAAGAACACAAAGCAACAGATGATCCAATAACGGTGAGGCAGGAAATGTTCTTAAATCAGTGCAGTGTGTGGTATGTGCTTCGATCGCTTCTTTTAGTCCTGCCACCTGTATGATTGTTGAAAGTTATGTACAAAGGTGAGGTTATAAAGGAGGCAGTCATTTTGTATATTGGGTGCTTTGTGACTTGACCCTAATTTTACAATGTAATGAACATACAAATGTGTTGCAATGCAAAATGGGCATTCAGTAGGGTTTACAGAAACCTGTATCATTAATAATAATGAGGTTGGATTCTTATGCGAATCACACCTAACAGGTTGGGAATTCAGGGAGGCCTGTGAGGTATAGCTGAGTGCATTCACATAAAGAACATTTGTATTTAATGCAGTGCCTGTTTATTAAAGAATGTTACCATCCTGTGAAAGCTATTGGGGGAGCATGAAGGCCCCCTGTACCACTGTCTGCTCCCCAATGTCAAGAGTTGAAAATCACAAGGTGAAGCTGTCCCTCAGGTTTGCAGCTGCAGTTGCCATTTATATATAATATTTTGATTCAAAAGCAGGATTGTGAAGAGGCTTTTCACACCCACTCCCCCTGCCAGTGCGGCCGTTGATGGTTCTAGAGATCCACCGGAGATCAGATTCCATATTTGATTGCTGAGGTGGGAGATGAGTTCGGCTGTACCTATTGTTGGGTGCCCACCCCCATAAATGCGCCTGTCCTTGAGCTTCCCTGAATACCAAACTGGTGGGGGTTTTTTGTGCCGATGGCTCAGTTCCCATGTTGGGGAGTAAGGGGGTAGATCGCCTATTCTGTAGTGTAGAGTGATGTTTAGGCCCCATGCCGCAAATGTTTGTTGTTCAGCCAGTACTTTTTGAGTGAATAATGATGATCTCCCAGTGGTTTTGGTGACTTCCCGTGTTGAGATTGCTTCTGTCCTAATGAACTCTATCATAAGCAGGTGGGGTGAACTTATGTCGGCTAAAGTTGGAATGGTTGACAGCAGCCGTAGGATGTTGTCCCTGTTCAGGACATCTCAGTTTCCTCTCGACCTATACTAAGGTTGGAAAAGTATGATGCAGGAGTCCTGCTGTGGACTGGAAAGAGGCTGTGCTGTCCAACCTCTCCCCTTGAGGTCCTGGTTGAGAATCCAGTCCCTGTTGGCGAGTTTTGCTCCCCTTCTCTGAGATTGCTGTGGCTTGCTGGCAGAGTGGAGTATTTGACTTGTGGGGGCCCAGCATCTGCTGTCACTTGGCGGGCAAGGCCTTCTGGCTGGGGTCCCTGGTCAGTAAGCCCCATGTGCTCCCAGGCAGTGTTTGGTGGCCAGAGCCCAAGTCTGATATGTCTGCTGTTGAGGTAGGGGGGGATAGGGGGTTTTACGTGTACTGCCGTCACCTCTCTGCTCGGCGTACCCCCAGCACCGATGGTTTCTCAGACTGCTGCCAAGTTCCCAGCTGGACTACTCTCATGGGCAGGATTGTTCGGGGGTGGTGGCAGGGTCATTAACATGCTGCAAGGCCTATGTAAACTAATGATGTTCCTTGAAGAGTGACTTGTAGAACCCCTGTTCGTGTGTGAGTTGTGTCTTTTGACCTCTGGTAATAATGTGTCTAGTACTTCCTTAGTATCAGATCCCCTGAGATCTTGATGCGGGGAGAAGGGTTCTTCTGAGGTTGGTTGACTGTCATCACCTGGATTGTCCGGACATTGGGGAGCTGACCTGGGTGATATGTCCTCCATTGCGGTCAGTAGTGAGGATACACAGATGATCAATTCACAACAGTTTTTTTTTATTTTGGCCTTTCCTCCTTTGCATCCACCTTTGTTTGGCGTTTTGGGGTGGAATAACCTCAGACAGTGGCAGTCCTATTGCAAGAGATCCCCCGGGGAAGACATCCGGTGTTTGGTGTCTCAGTGTTTGTGGGACCCGGGAGCTCCAGGGTTGGTTCCCTTTGTTCTAATGCACTTGGGGAATGGATACCCTCACGGGCGGTGGACTCTTTCTTAAGTACATATAGGACATTATTGAGCATAGAACAATCAGGTCGCAGATACAGATCAGTTTTGCCTCAGACTGTGCTTGTTTTATTAGTAAATTGAGGTCCCCCTGCTTCTCATTGATGCCTGCAACATGTGTTGAGTGTTGAGTAGGGTCAGCTGAATGTCTTATCAGACACGTACTGACGGGCCTCCACTGACCATTGCATGGTGCTCAGCAGGGACGTCCACAAATTTTCCATCTGTGGCGTGACTGTGCTACCTGAGTTTGTCCTACTCCTGGTATCAGATTCCAGCCCTACCTATCTTGGGCAGTGCAGGGGGGAGAGACCATGTGGTGAGTCCAGAAAGTAGGAGGCCAGCATTTCTGCCCACTCCTGGTTTCCCAGGTAGGAGAATACCCCCTGCTCGTCCACCTAGTGTGCGTGGTCTGCGTGATCCATTGTGGGCTTTGGCTGTTCTCGGTACTCAGCTGGTAGCGGTGGTAATGATGGTAAGTTTGGTATGCTTGCATTTGATGATGGGCTTTGGAAGGATTTTAGAGCAACTGGACTGCTGTCTTGGTCGATGGGGACCACCGGGGTCCCACCCGTTCTGTCATCCCGAGTTGGGATGAGCGGGCATTCAGGTTTACATGCCTGGTATTCTTCCTAGGTCGCCGAGGCTGCCCAATTTGTCAATGCCAGGTCCGCCCCCTGATTCCGTACATGTCTAACTTCTTGGGACTCTGGACTTAACTGTGGATAACTTGTGCCTGTCCTGAGGATGGTACCCCCACTGGTGGTTGTTTGTGAAGCTTTGTGGGGCAGAGAACTCTTGAGGGCCTCATCTGCCTGCGCTCCTGCCTCTTGAGGTTATGGAGGCTCTAAGGGCTGTAGTGGTGATGGCAGGCCTGGAATTCCATCGCTGGTGGACAAGATGGTGGAGCCTGTGTCTTTCAGAAAGATAAACTTAGAGTAGATTTTTGGTTGGAATGAATTTGTGAGGCTTCTCTTTGCATGAGCCACGGGCTCTACTGCGCTCGTGCTCCATGTACCCTGTGGGCCTAAAATGAACTTGACTGGGGGGGGCGATGGTTGTGCTTACCCCCTTACTATTGCTGAGATTGTCTTCCTGCATTTTTCCCTTCCCAGCCTGGTCGGAGGAGGCCCCCTTGTCTTTCTTCACCTCACGGGGTTTGGATTGGCGGCTGCCTTGCACTGAAAGTCCCCCTTCTGTATGTTTCACAGACCAGCACTTTTTCCTATCTCCTGCTTTGGTACTTTAATTTGCTTTGTTTTTCTTGGCCAGCTGGCTGGTTACTTTCTACATGCTTTCCTTTGACCTTGCTTTATTTGCTTTTTTGCTTGATACCTTCGGGATTTTGTAGGTTTGTAGTTTTGCAAGTTATTGTGCAAGCCTGAGGGACTGACGGAGTAGCTGTTTTGGGGTGAGCTAGGATGGGGTTGGTTGGTAGTGGTTGGGTGCAGGGGAGTGGGGGACGGAAGCAATTAGGGGGAACGTGGATCAGCAGGCTGCACCAAGACCTGGCTTGGCTGCCTCCACTATCACCACAAACTCCCCTGCAAGGGCTCCCCTACCGGGCACCCTTGCCCCACAGTCCGCCTCCCCCTTCACATTCCCTCTCACCCACAGTTTGAGCTCATTGGCTTCTCTTGAGCTCCCAGCTACCTCTGTCTCTCTGCTGCTCCGCTGAAGGAAAGACCCCACTATAGGCTCCGCTGTATGGCATCTTTTGGCCCTTCAAGCCCTCAGTCCTCAAGCCCTGTGGACCCCTATGATAGGGAGCCCTGTAGAAGGGGAGGCGAGGTGACTGTAATGGAGCTGTCCCTTGAGGAGCACGATGGCAGGAGGGCTAGCCTTGGCGAGGACTCGGGGTGGCCGTGCATGCAGCGTTGATATTGCTGCTCCAATGGTGCAGTGGTGCTGCCTTCTCCTGTGAAATCCTGCACGAGGGCACAAGTGCACCTGCCGCCGCAGCCACCGCCCCTTGCTGAAGCACCACATCGGGGGACCTTGGTACAGCTCTCGTCACTGCCTGCTCGCCCTCACCCTCCGGCCACGGTGATCAGCCCCTAGTTTCAGGCACCAGGAGGCTCCAAAACTCCGAACTAGGTAGCTCAGTCAGACGCCAATCGGGCGCCATGGTCTGTGTGGAGCGGAAGAGTCGTAGCGGAAGCTCGTCAGCTACTGTGGGAGTAAGTGGAAGCAAAATTCATGGTTCTTCGTTGCAGGCAAGACTGGTTTTCTGCAGGAAGGTACACACAGTAAAAATGAGAAATAAAGGGAATGAAAATGTACCAAATTCCATCGGTGGATGCATGGGAACACCAACGCTCCATCCATGGAATGCCTTCCCTGGGTACAGTAACACAAGGAAGCGACTTGCAATGCCTTGCGTTACTCCATGTTTACCAGGCAACACAGGGCCACGCAAGGTGTCCATTAGTTGCTTGGTAAATCTGACTTAAGGATTGCGTTACCCTTGTGACACTTTGCGTGACAGGAAGGCAACGCAATCGTATGATAAATCTCGTCCTTAGTCTGTATGTCAGGTTTGCTGTTTCGAAAATGAGCACAGTGTGCCATTCTTGCGTGCGAACATCCGTAAGCCAAAATATAAAAGGGCATAATTGACCTCACAGCATACCATTTTTAGAAAAAACTCAGACAATAGAACTCCCCAGTTTTATATATTTTTTCAAATAATATGAGACACAAAAAACATGTCTTCAGGGCATAATATCTGGGCAAAGGATAGTGGCTTTGAGCTCATTGAGTTCCACAAATAACTTTAAAAGTAACGTTTGTTTCTTTAAATGCAAGGCATTTCCTTTTAGTTCAATATAACCGATTATAATATGCGTCATAATATTGGGAACCTGAGGCCGCTTTTGAAGCCTGCCGTGCTGACATGTATGGCAAACAATAGGTAAAACTTTGAAGGAAATGCGTTTTTTTAAAATTCTTTTTCGGTTACTAAGATCGTTTTTCATTTAATTCCGTGTCTCAGTCTTCGGTACTGTCTTCAACATTTTATATGTTTCAAAAACAAAATACGGGTCAGTAAATGGTTCTATGCCTGAAACAAGCTCAGAATCAATGTCCATTCGAGGTGGCGGCGCGGGCTGCGGGCCTGCTGTTGCAATAGGGCACGTGTGGCAGTGACCCGCTAGTTATTGCTCTCTGGAAGATGGATATGCGATGAGGAAGCGCCATTGAAAGCTGTTACCAAACCATGACAGTGCTACAGTGATTTATAATGCAGCATCAATCATCACAACTGGATTTTAAACTTTGACTGCCGGACACTGGGGGAAACCACCAAACCACATTACGTGAAGTCTTTTGTAATGCTCTGCATTTTGTGTGCAAATACATGCAAGGTTGTTTAGAGAGAATGTTATTGTTTGATGAAGTCTAGATGCTACACCATGAACACGGACATGTTTTGCCAGCGAAGGAGGGAAAGAGGCGCTGCTGCTGCAAACAGATAAGCCAGCAACAGCTCAAATTTCATAAAGAGTTGACAAGAAACGCGCCGCCATGTTATCATTTCTCTTCTTGCTACAGTATGGGATATATATTGGGAGACTGTGATTAGAAAAAATGGGCTCTGTTTCTGAGCATGTTAAATCGGAAGGATGGCAAGTTTCTTTTCTGCAAGCAAACAGTTTTTCAGGGTTCAGAAGGTCGTCCATCATCTGCAATGAGTCGGAATCAGCGGGCGAAATGTTAAAAAGCTCTCTCATCACCTAGCCTGTAACATTCTGATCTACTGGATAAGAATATAATTGAAAGGACATCCTCCTGACTGTAAAAATAGCATTCTCCATCTATGGCATGTACTTGGCTTTAAGAGTATGCACCGCTAGATAGCAATCATTGTTTGCTTTTGTAATTGGAAGGTGACATATTTCCTGAAATACTGAATAATGCTGAAAGAATCGCCTTCAAATATGTAACATATATATTTTAAGATCAAGGAATCGCTCCAGAAGTGTTTTTGTCGTTTGCAATATGATATTCGTTGTCACTGTGGCTCAGCATGCTCTTCCCTGTTCTAATTTCAAAGTACACTCTGCACTATTTAGGGAAAAAATGCCCTTCGATGCACATCACCATCGACAAAAAGGCTGATGTTTCAGAAGGATAGACGCATCGTTTACAATTAAAATATAAAATAAAGCTAACATGGATGACATTTGCGCAAAACAAACAATGGCCATTTAAATAAAAAAATTAATTCACTTAAAACGTTTAATCCCAACTGTCTGTTATGACATAGAGTGATCATTTATTAATTGTTGTTCTAAATTACATAATTTGCTAAACATAGAGCCAGTATGATAACAGCGGCATTTTTCCCCAGTGTAAGAAAGCGGATTATTAGTTGAGGTGTATTGAGGTCCACCAGAAGTAATAAAGGCCTAATCCTGTTAGGTCCATTAAAGGGTTTCAGTAATTTAAACTTGAGATCAATCCTTGGTAGCTATGGCACACAGCAGGCAGGCTTAATTTAGAGAAAATGTGTATAGCATTTAGTAATACCAAAACAGTCAAAAAGTCTAAAACCCAACACCATAAAACCCCCACCCCAATTCATAAAAATATAGAAAAATTTAATGAGAAAAATAACGCCAAAATGATAAAAAAAATTCACTAAGGGGAATAAGAGAAAGAATTTTAAAGATTTAAGAAAAAAAAGCACCAAAAAGCTCACAGCGCCAGTGGTAGTCAATAATTGCTGTAGACCATGACTTAGGCATGCATTTAGACTTGCTGTGATGAAGTGCTGATTGGATACACCAAGCAGGTTCAACCCTGTCAGATGTTTTACCTTGGTACTTAGTCATTTTTCTGGAAATCAAAATCCGTCAGCAGTGCAAGGTAGCAGGTTGTATCTAATGTGGGCTCAACAATGTTGGATAGGCATTGGACAAGGTCCTGGTGAAGCTATACATTTTGGTAAGAAAAATTCAGAGTGAGACATTTTTTATTTCATGCCCAAGAAATTCCTCTTGCCAGTTCTATACTTTTGGTGCCTTTGCTCAGTCAAGATTTTTACCTTTGGATTTAGTCTTATTTTCAAAGCTAAAATCCTCCAGTGAGGCAAGGCTGCGGGCTTTGTCCAACGAGGGCTGACCAAGAGCAGATACCTTCTCACTGAGCTCCTGCTGAAATGGATTTACTTTTGCAGAGAAGGTCAGAGCGGGGGAACTAGATTCTTTAGCCCAGCGACGATGCTTCTTGAGAACATCGGCGTAAAAAGGTTTCTCCTGTTGCTCCGGAGGTCATGAAATTCAAACATTCTCTAAGTCCCAGGTTTTTCAAGAGTGGTAGCAGAAGTCCAGTTAAACAGAGCAAAGGGTTCCTTGACTTTAGGAACAGCACATGGGGTCAAGATTCACTCCTGCAAAGGCAACCAGCAGGGTCCTGGTCAGGTCCAGTTGGGACTGATCAGCTGGGCACTTACAAAAATCTCTTGCAAGTTGGTGTGGCCCTGGACCTTACACAGGAGGTCAGCCAACTGTCCATTGGAGTCCACTTCTTTGCCCTTAGAATAAGTGGGAGCATATCTAGCCCTTTAACTCTCCTCACTGGTCTCAGACAGTAGATGCAGTCCTTTCTCTGTTCTTCCACAAGTCCAGAGTGTTCTGAAGAAGGTTTCTTGGGGTGCCCCATTAATGCTTGCCATTAACCTGTGGGTAGGCGTGACTCCTGGTCCCTTCCTAACAAATAGGGTAAAAGTTCCCAGGGGTGACCCTACCCACTTTTCCTGGTGTTCCTCTGTGCCCTACAATCCCAGAGAGCCCATCACTCACTGAATCCAAGATGCAGAAACCCTTCTCCCCTTGTGCAGAGCCTATGTGCCAAGCCAGAGGTGTAGTTAGGGTAATAATCAGCTCTATCTCTGTGGTCGCTCCAAACCAGTTCTTGATGGCAGCTTTACCCCACTGGGCTTGGTGCCTGTCTGACTGGGAGGGCAAAGGAAGGGGCCTATTCAGGTGTCATCTGATGTCTGCTTGCCCCGTTGTAGTAAATTAAGTTCCTGGGAAGAGCCCAACTTGTCTTCTCGCCGGGTTAACAAAAACACCTCCCGGTACCCAGGCCATTGTCTCTGCTCTGGCAGAGGTTTTTCACACCTCATAAGGGCTATTCACCAGCTGGGTGACTGTTGGAGACTTATGGCAAATTATTCTTCAGGAACTTCAGGCAACAGAAAGGTAACTTCCTAAAAGTCGATTTTTCTTAATATTTATCAAAATTCCAACTTCACCATGAAGTTGGGCTTTTAAAAATTGTTAAAAATAGTCATGTATTCATCTGTCTAGCTGGTCCCTAGCCTGAGATACGAGAATTAATATTTAGTTTTGCTTCCCAGTATTTCTCTATGGGCCAGCCAGTGGTCCCACAGTGAAAATAGTTACTGGGTGCTAGTCACTGTAAGGACATGTTAACTTTACATTTCTACATGTCTTACTTTTAAATATCATACACTGTGTCATGTAAACTTTAAAGCCTACATTGGTGTGACTTATTAATTTTTAAAAGGGAAGTTTTCTCTTGCCTTTTTGACAGGTCGGGCTGTAGTTATAAAACTGCAGCAGCCAGGCTACAGTGGTTGGCCTGGAGTCATGTTTATCTTGTCTGACTAGTAGATGACACAGTGGTGAAGAAGCATTTACCTTTACATACCATGGGCATATTTTGGCCTTATAGAAAAGTTAAATAAGCCAATTAGCAGTGTCCCAGTGCATAGAATCAAAACCAGCAGCATTAGTATAAAAAATGTTGGGATGACCATGCAAAAAGAGGCACTTTCTCATACTCAGGATCCAAAAAAACGACAATGTCATATTTGGAATTGGTTTTCTTAAAAAAATACTTTGCATGATAGTTGAAAAAATGATACAGATTGAGATCTCAAAACTCTTTCTTTTGACTGTGACATGGTACTGCGCCATTTACCCTTTTTGCTAAAATATGCGGCACTGCAGGGCTTCAAGACTCAAGCAGTTTTAACAATGGGTTTGTCTATTCGTCTTATGTCACAGTCACCAATGTTTAGTATAATTGCACATTTCTCTGTTACTCTGTTGCACTGTAAAGCCAATTCAACCTTTATTCAGTTTAAAAAACCATAAAAAAGTACAAAATTTAATTTAAACAGACTGCACAAAGAAAAAAATCTATTCATAAATTGATTAAACAATTAAATACTGTAAGATTCATCAATACAAAATACAACAAATTTAGATCATAAAGTTACTTGTGCATAAACACTGATGTTTGACCAATAAAAGCACAAAAATGATTTTGTGCATTTTTGATTAACTCACATCATTACACTACATTACTTACCCACCATACTCCGTAATTTGACTGCAGCTGAAATGAATCTATACACCATATGACAGACGTATTCAGACTTCAGAAGTTGTAAATAAAATAATGCAGATCTACAACTTCTGATGTTAAGTGACTTGAGTAGCGGAATAACAAATAATTTTCTTGGTGCTTCATAAAGAATTCAAAAGAAGAAGTGTAGTGTGGATTGCACAAACTCTGAATTACAGGGACATGGCGCAAGATCCGAATCGCTGAATGCATCACTAGGGTAAGAAACCAAGAGATGGGCAATATTAAAACGGAACCTAATTAAATAATACCTATGATGTTGATTTGATCCAAATTTCGAATAGGGCCCCATATGGTGTGTGGTTATTAATTTAGTTGAATAGTTAATACCCTGGGGGTTATTACAAAGATCCAAGCACACTATCAGACTAAGTTGAACCCTTACATATCTCAGCCAAGGGATATTATGAGCTTTGTCAAGCCCCGAACAATCAATAACCGTGGCTTGATTAAGTTGTGTTTCTATTTATTCCAAATAGAAAGCCGTAATATAACAAGTGCTAGTTTTAACTGATCCTCAACGTAAATTAACCCCAACTGGGAATGACAGGCAAAGATAGGAACACCAGTTGGAACAGACATCAACCTTCCTAGGAAGGTATTTTCATTGAACTGTATTTGTGCTGTATTAGAGACACCCGAAATACCTGCCCAATATGTGGCCACAGAAATACATTTAACCTTATAGACTTAGACCATTGCATCCAAGGGTTTGGATCCCAGTTTTGCAGGAAACCTAAAGACTGATGCAAAAGACCTACTGAATTGGATCTTCCTAATTTTCACTAGATGCCACCAGGTGCTTTTGTTATCAAAGGGTACCCACAGATACATAAAAGTCAGCACATAAAGAAGTCTGGTCTTATTAACATGGTGGGACATCAGCTTACTTTGTAATCAACCACAAATCATAGTACAGAATTTAGAATTATTAGTAAACATTCCCAATTGGTTCATAAAATGGTAAAATTAGCCAGCAACTTCTACGGCCCCACCCCCATTCTAGAAAGTATCACACAATCATCAGCATATAGCAGGGCCAGAAGTCGCCTTGCTCCCACCCTAGAGGTATCGGCCTCCACAAGCATGAAGTAAGATCATTAATGTAAAGGGAAAAAAAGAAAGGGCCCCAGAACACATCTATGTCTGATGCCCCATCTAATCTTAATTGGAGAAGTACACTCGCCTTTTGGGCCGTATCTAATAAACCCTGTCACATCCTCATGTAAGTGAATCAACAGGTGCACAATTGGTGGATCCAGACCCATTTCTAGTGTCCTTCCCCACAGCTCTATTGACACAATCAAAAGCAGAACTGAGGTCCATGGATGCTAGGTATATACAGATCCTTTTCACTTTTGTATATTTGCTGATTAGGAGGTAGAGGTTCAGATATTGATCTACTGTCCCAAGGCCTTACCTAAACCCATATTGCGCCTTAGAAAGTATACCTTTCTCAGTGGCCCAATCCTCCATTCGCTCTTATAGAATTCTGCCCAACACTTTAGCAGTGGAATCGATGAGGGAGATAGGGTGGCAACAGCAATCATCAACTCGATTCCCCTTCTTAAAAATCATCAGTACAATACTGAGTTGGACCATGATGTTACAATAACTGAATTGGACCATGATGTAGAAGGGCCCACAAGTGTTGCACTTCTCAGTACATTGACAAATACTGGAGCCCAAAGATCTATATTATCTTTAAACAGGTCGATAGAGACCCCATTCAGACCCAGTGTTTTTTTTCTTGGGCACCATTCAATTGCCAAGATGACCACCTTTGGAGTAATTTATGAGAAATCTCTTTTTTCCCATATTGGGTCATTCAAAACATTGCTGACCTGTGTATCTGGCAGCATACAACTGTCATTATCCTTAGAGAAGTAAGTCACCCATACTTGGGGTAAAATGTTTGTGTCCATGCTTAGGTTATGGGTTTCTTCCAAAAAAAGGGGCATTGACAATTTATCAGAAGCAGGTTACATCATTCTTATCACTAGCCTCTTGTAACTGGTCCCAAGCTTCCAGTCTGATATCCTTCTTTCTCTCTTTTATCAGCTTCTTGTACCTTAGTCTGCATGCCCTAAACTCCTCTTTCGTTCTAGGTGACTTTTTCAATGTTTTAATTAGGCAACTATGTGCAGAGGAGCTGGCCCCATCAAACCATTTATGTTTCTTTGGTTCCTTGCGAGATGTTGAAAATGATAATAGCTTAGTAACAACATTACACATTTCTTTAAAGGCATTAAGCAAATAAACCTGATCTTCCCCACTCCGCAGACACACCATCAGCTGATCCTGCCTCCTGACTACCAATTCCTTCAATAGATAGTCAGGATCTATAGTGGGCCATTTGCGCAAAATACAGCTGTTCTTGATTGCCTCTACTGGAGGAACAACTATGGTGTGTTTTGTTTGAATATGACCTATAGATATTCCTAGGGCAAAAGGGACTGTGATCACTCATTCTGGTTTATAGAATCAAAATTAAGGACCTTCGGAGACTATTGTTTTGAAACAGCTATGCAATCAATCATGCTGTCAGTACTTCTCCAGTAAAAGTAACTTGGTTTAGGGCTGAGTCTGGCACTAGATCTAGGATGAGTACTAGGTACAACCTGCTCAAGTTAAGGGCATCCTCATAAGGATTATTCTCAAAATGCAGGTAATCCAAATAAACCATCATGACTTAGTACTCCACACAAAGCTTTCCTTGAGACTGGACTGAGTCTGCTGTTAAAATCCCCACCTTCAGATCTTAACAAAACCCCCTTTAATACTTCAAATTGTGCACTTAAGGCGACTTCAAGTGAATTTACTATTTCAACATTTTTGCAATTAATATTATTATGATAAGAATTCATGAGGACAATTGTGAGGTTGGCACAAGAGGTTAAACATATAATTTGAAAATAAGGCGAGTTAAAGAAAGTTTTGCTTATCATGTCAGCTAAAGATGCAGACACTAAGGTTAAGGGACCTCCCCTATTATGTCCATGTCTGGTAGGAATGGCTGGTGTCTCACGGGAGTAAAACCAAATTGATATGGACCTTGTTGCGGGCCCAGATGTCCTGCATGCACACAATATGGTAATCCCTTAGCAAGTTGTTCCAGGTATCAGCCTTCAATTTGTTAGTAATACATGCCACATTCCAAAACATAAAATTTGCGTTCTGTGGTGCACCTGTCAGTCTCTGAAGCAAAAAGTCAACCTGATGTAGCTCCCTGAAATTAATTACGACACCATAACCATTCGCACTTTTAGCACTTGTGCACACCCAGGAAACTCTATGAACAGCAATTATTTCTTTATGCAGAATATCACAACTAAAATGTCTGCCGTGCTTTAATCCATCAGTGAGTGAGCTGGCAGTCATCTTCAATTGCATTTAAATGTAGAGTCGGGACATTTTAAAGCACAATCACTAGAGGTTTTGCTACCGGGGAGGTTGCAGCACTTTGGGGTCTTGTTTGTTGCCAGTGAATAGAAGCACAGATTTATCATGACACGGCATAAGTGCATCTGCAACTGGAGGGCAGGGCACTGGGCGTTTCCCCGGTGGGCTGCCAGGGTGGCGGCTGGTTTTGGACCCCTGGGGGGGGGCGTTTTTGTTACGGGGGCCGGTTTTGCAGCATAGCTGCAATATCGGCCCCCTGTAACAAAAGCAACTGCAGTGTTTTCCATGCCACTTCCCCACCCCCGTGGCCGGCCTGACTCAAATGCCAGGGCCGGTTTGCGTTCCAAGTCCGGCCCTGCTGGAGGGAACTGTGTAATCTCTTTATTCGACACTTGAACTGCATGCCTTCGGTTGTATTGCCAAGTTAAAACTAGCTCTCTGGACCTTTGATGTGCCAGTTTCCATCAAAGGTTTGGTGACTGCCATATCCTGAGATTCCGCCATTCCCCATTATCATTGCCTCTACTGCAGCTTTTATTGTATGTCCCGGCACTACCAGGTATCTTGGTGTGCCCTTGTTCTAATAGTATGCTCAGTGTAGAATCTATCCCTCTAAGTAGAAAACAATACTGTCAATCAGTGCCATATGAACACCCTCTAGTGCCTTGATTTGTTCAACCACCACAGTACTTCTAGTGCATTTGGGGTTTGGTGTTTGATACAAAACACATTTTAATTCATATTGCTTTTGGTTAAGTGAAGGACTAGGCACTGTTTTAGATGTCAATTTGGATCCAGCTGTAGTTTTCCTTGGACGAGTATTCACTCAATGCATCATTCCTTTTTCTTTTTTGATGGTGGAGAAGCCAAAGGTTCACTATTATTAGGTGACATATTATTGGAAATAATAGGTAAATCGCCAGTAAAGACACAGGGTTTGGATATCTTGCCTGTTTGTGCGCTGCATAAACTTTCATTTGCTAGATACTCAGTGGTACTACTTGGGGCTTACTCATTCAGCGTAACTTTGGATAATGCCTTCTTGGTTGCCCCCAATCTTTCCTCCACGCACTCAATCGCAGAGTTAATTGCAACCATAACATTCGTCAAAAAGATAGTTATTGGACGATCCTTTAGGGGCAATGGTAAGGCAGCAGACTTTCTCTTACCCATAATTACTGCTCTCAGAGGATAGTGGCGGCGGAGAAGAGTCAATAGTTGGCTAAGCGAGGTGTCCCAGCCACGCTCGGCCATGGACGAGTGCAGACTGCCCACTCTTAGCCCGATCTTCACCGGGCACACACCCAGGCAGCCCCACATGCATCCTGCGCTGCGGGAATCCCCTGCGTCTCTTATGGGCCCACCCAGCGTGAGAAACAATGCGGCTGCCTCCCAGCCGCAGCGAGATCTGGGACAAGTAGTCCGGGCCCCCACCAGCAACAATCAGACGCCCCATCCTGCTGGAATCCTCGGCATCTCTTTTGCACCTGCCTGGTGCAAGAAACAATGCAGCCACCTCCCAGCCACAGGGAGGTCTGGGGCAGGTAGTCCAGGCCCCACCAGCAGAAGCCAGGCATCTTGCACTGCCGGAATTCTCTGTGTCTCTAATGCGCCTGCCCGGCGAGAGAAACAATGAGTCTGCCTCCCAGCCACAGGGAGATCTGGGGCAGGTATTCCGGACCCCCACCAGCAATAATCAGGCCTCCCTGCACTGTTCTTTTACTTGCTGCTCAGATCTTTTGCTGAGATCCTGTAGTTCTTTTGTTTCTGTAACAGATTCTCACGTTCTCATGTTTGTAATTAGTAACATACCTATACAGCTGTGTATAAACAAAATATAAATGCCCGTTTAGTGCATGGTAGATCAACTATTATTGGCTTATATATTTTTGGTTGTTAATGCATATTTATAACAAATCAATTTATTTGGGATTTTGAAAGAAAGAACAGAATATTAAAACCAAATAGGTGATAATTAGCAACATCTCTTCAAATAATTGTTCAATCAGCAGGCACAAAGGTTAAATTGTGACATCAGAGTAAGGTACCAAAGAAAAAAGTCATCAGTGCCTGCTACAAGTCGGATTGTTCCCAAAAGTGACAAAAGTAGCCCTAAAACATAGCAGAAGTATTAAAAAGCTCAAAATAACAAAAAAAACTCCATAAAAGGGCTACGTATTAGGGCCATAACTGAAGATTCTTGGTGAACTAGAGTGCGTAAGAGAACATGTGAGAATCAGTTGTGCTAGAGAAAAGTTAGCAAACTACTAATGCAACCAGTAGTAATAACTAGTGATATACGAGCTGTAACCAGAGCAGTATACAGACCTCAAGACAAAAATGCAGCATTCACCCTGAATAAGGAATCTGATCCAGGTATTCAGGACTGTCAGATGGTATATAATATCTGCCTCCTTGTTATGAATAGTATCTCACTTTTCTGTGCTCTAGTTTTACATTTTTCATTTTTTGCGGATTTTATGTTTTTCAAGTATTCTGCAAGTCAAATAGTCCACATTATTGATATTCACAGACCTAAAGTTTCAGTCAAATGGTCAGATTACCGCCTTAAGAATATTCTTAAGCTTAGAGCCCGAGCAAACGTTTTTATCTGCCATGGACTGAACGAGGGTCAAAAAATAAAATATCATTACCAGCTGAGGAGATGGTTTCAGAAATATAGTGCGCCAAGAAAAGTGCGTTAAGAGGAAGGGCAAGCTTCCTAAAAGATATCAGGGGCAGTATCATCAAGGTGCCCATTCATGCCTAGACACCTGTTTTTAGATGATTGCACTTTCTAACTTAAAATTTCTTTGAGTTAATGTATGCTTTGGAGACAGCACAACTCGGATACAGAGAGAGTCAGTTACTGCTCACTGTTGCCAAGATGTGCCATCTGCAATGCGCATACTGGCGTGGAGAAATTCCAAATTAAATATATGTATTTTAGACAGTGCAATCACATAAAAATAGATGCATGGCTGTGCCTTGCATGCATTCACAACCTCATGATGTACCATCTGAGGTGGCATGGAGTGCATATAAAAGATGGATTAGGATGCGGCCCGAATGATTACCGGTGGCTGAGATTAATCCAAGCATTCCATCCATCTCTGTTTTGTATACATATTGGGTTGCCCTAAGTGGGACAGGTATGCCCAGCCATGGGTCCCATGCACACTGTGTCACTGGAACCAAGCTGTGCCTGGCTGATGAGCCCATAACTAGAGCGGAACTAGTCCTGGGTTGCTTGTGTTCCGGTTCCGGGAGGACCTAGCTTGGCAGTTCAGACTGGACTGTGCCTATTGGAGCAGGGTCAAGACTGATTTGCATATAGCTAGGTCCAAACTGATTTGGCATGGTGTGCAAAATAACGATGGATTGGGATGCGGCCCAAGTGATTACCAGTGGCTGAGATTAATTCTAGATTCTATCCATCTCTGTTTTGTATACTTATTGTGTTGCCCTAAGTGGGATGGTATGCCCAGACGTGGGTCCAGTGCACACTGTGTCACTGGAACCAAGCTGTACCCAGCTTATGGGCCCATAACTAGGGTGAAACAGGTCCTGAGTTGTTTGTGTTCCAGTTCAGGAAGGACCTGGCTTGGGAGATCGGACTGGACTATTCCTATTGGTGCAGGGTCAAGACTGATTTGCATATAGTTGGGACCAAACTGAGGTGGCATTGTGTGCATAATAGTAATGGATTGGGATGCAGCTCGAGTGATTACAAGTGGCTGAGATTATTTCAAGCATTCCATCCATCGCTGTTTTGTATAAACCGTTATGTTATGGCCAGAGTTCTTGGTCAGAGGATTGCCTCAAGCACTCGATGCAGGAGATATTCCCAAAGGAACTTAATGATGCAAACTGAAATGAAGGGAAGGAAATGAGGACTAGAGGGCAGAGGTTGATCCAGACTTGGCTCCACTTGAGATGTAGAGACTAACCCATTAGGTGATAAGTGGTGGACTGAAAGGCAAAAAAGTGTAGCAAGGTTGAAGAAAACAGCAACATGGGAAAGATCCACATGGGAAGTGCTGCATAGCAAGAATTGTAGAACAGAATCAACATCAAAGGTAGTGGAGAATCATGGGTGGGGAGACTTTTAGGCTGATATTATCCTGTTGCAGCAGACCAAGTGATGAAGTAAATGGAAATTTCCAAAGGGGAAGTCATGAGGCTAAAACTGAAAGGTTAGTGTTAGATTTATAGGAAAGGCTCTGGTGAACAGGTCCAACAAGAACTTTACATGAACAGCTTGAGGGGAAGCAAATGGTAGGATGTCACTATGTCAATTGAAAATATCATCTGACAGAAACTTTGTGGCCAAAGTATTGCTTACAAACATAATGCTGCGTTTGATGTAAATATTGTCTTACTAACTCCAATGGGGTGATATCCTTTCAAATGAAATTTAGGACACTATTTTTCTCACAGAATAATTAGGCCACAATATTTTAGTACCTTTGCAAAGAAAATGGTCCCACTTAATTTTCTATGCACCTATGAAATCAGCCCACTGTGCATAATTTTTCATAAACACATAATCTTATGTTGAGCCTGATTATTTAGCTATTCATAGTTTTTGTAATTTTATGTTTTACTTTCTATTTTTTGCCCACTTAGTAAAAAGAGAGCAAAAGAGATTGAAATGGAGGATCAAGAGTTTAGGTAGTTTAAGGTCTGTCAGTTTTAATCTGCCTCTATACCCTAGAAAAATGACCTCTCTCTTTGAGATGTTGACTGCAAGGAGTTGATGGCCATTCATGATTGAGTATTTGCCCATATTTTCTCTAAATCTCTAAACGGGTGTAAGTACTAAGAAATGTATTATATACTTGGATGTCATCAGCATATGCTGACTACTGTGTGTTCTTAAAAATGGTAAATGCATGGTGTAAGATAAATGTTAAGAAGGGGCATGGAAAGTGGTTCGGACTGCGTAGGTTGAAGTGAACAAACTCATCAGTACCTACATTTTCCTACTTTCTGACAATGATCTAAAACAGTCTTCATTTTCCTTCATTGACTGCAAAGGTGACCTGCTGATAAACCAATATCTTATAGTCCACCTTGCCAGAGGCAGTGAGCAGATGCAGCAAAACTAGCAGTCTGGCAGCTCTCTAACAAAGAATTATAAAGTCTTTGTCTCAAAATGCAAGCAGGGTAGCTTTTGTCTCATGAGATGGTTTGAATCCTGATTTTACTTGCATCACTTTGGGATGGGATTTTTCATATACAGAAATTTTACTAGAGTGATGGAATATCTTCATTCTCAAATCCAACATATTGTGATGGTTTATGGTTGTTACTAATATGATCCACTCCAAAAGTCAGTGAATACCCACAAACTTATATGTTTGTATTTTGCAGGTAGTGCACACACTGGGAATGCAGGCAAATTTACTATTAGCAAGGTAAGAAGTGAATGCTTTTTTGGAATGGAAATGGGGACAGAATGCCCCAATATTTCATGGGAGTGCAGTTAAGAGTGGTCGTCTTTTGCAAAATGTTGGACATTTGCTTGAAATAGATGGGTAATCTCATGGGAACAAATTTCTCATCAGTTTTCAGGCACCTTTATGCATCAGGCAGCAAGAACATATAAGATAGAATTGTTATTAGTTTGGAGATGGATAGAGTTAACTAATTTAGCAGTGACAATACTGTAGAGCAAATGTCTTCAAACTTCGTGCTGTGTGCCCCTTGGGTGGTATGGCAGTATGTCCGTGGCCATCAGCTCCAGAGAAATATTTCCTTTCCTTTGCCTTCTCTTTGTTACAGCGAAAAGGTGATTTTTTTTACTTTACATTGGTAGTAATGCAGTTTCCATTCCATGGAGATTGCTGATTGGAGGAGGTAGAAACAAAAACAATTAATATGGAGCAGAGTCTACACTAAGGGCATGTTTAGGAGAACTAACCAGTAGCGGCTCCTGGTGGGAGTGCTGCCGGGCGGTGACGCGGGGCGGGGGAGGGGCAGGGTGGGGGGTAGTAAACTCTGAAATACGCCCCAACAGAGGTAAGTAAACAAATAAATAAATAAAACAAATTTCATTGCGCGCGCTGCATCGCCATATGCAAAGCAGCGCGCGCAACGAATTTCGTTTTATTTATTTATTTGTTTACTTACCTCTGTTGGGCCTATTCCAGAGTTTACTACCCCACCCTGCCCTCCCCGCCCACGTCACCGCCCGGCAGCACTCCCACCAGGAGCCGCTACTGGAACTAACACAATGCTGAGTTGCGGCAGCGTTGTATCAGAAATACTTGCGCTGCTTTACATCACTTCCTAGCGACATACATGTACTGTATGGCGCACCATGTCGCAAGTACCAAAGGTGCATCAAAATTTCCGACACATCATGAGAAGAATGCCAAAATGTTTCATAACGCAACTGCTCCCTATGTGACGCAAAGCTGATTTGTGTGTCGTAAAGCACCTTTAAGTACCGAAAATCAGCTTTGCGTCACACAGGGGTGCATTGCGTGGTGGGAAGCTTAAAAAAATGATGCATTTGAATCTACAGCACTTCTGAACACCAAATAACAGGGAAAAATGGAGGGCAAATACCCCAACCCCAGCCAAGATGACCAGACAGCAGTCCAGGGGAAGAGGAAAAAGAAGGCCAGTTTCAGTGAGGAGAAGAACCAAATATTAATATCTGAGCTGAAAAAGAATGAACACTTTCTCTTTGTCACATCCAAATTGCCATTAGGGAAGAAAGAATCCATTTGTCAATCCATAGTAGATACAATCAACAGTGTAGGGCAAACAAAAAGGACAGTGTTGGAGAGGAAGAAAAGGTGGCATGACTACAAGCGCAGGACCAAAGAGAAACTGGCCAGGAACCTTAGGGCAGCCATGGGGACCTGAGGAGGACCTGATGTCCAAGAGGAGTTGGACCCATGGGAAGAGCAGGTGGTGTCACTCATCCCAACAGAGTTGGTGCATGAGTTGCCGGACAGGACAGTGCTGCAGTTGAGGACCAGGAAGAACTACATGGTAAGTGAAAAGATGGGAACATATGGGTAAAACTGTCTTGCAGTGCAGCACAGCAACACACTTTGCTGCACTGTGCTGCACTGAATGCAAGTGAAAGGGCAAGAATGTCTCACATTATAACTCATCCATCACATAACTGTGATTTTATTGCCCAGTCACATTTTATTCTGTCCAGCCCTGCCACATTTCTCTGGTCTAAGTGTGATGTGTTGGCCCAGTCCAGGTTGTCCTCTGAATCCTGGGACTTGTAGTGTAATCCACAACATAATTGACCAGGACTACAAGTCCCACAATACAAAGCAAAAAACCTGGGGCCCTATTTATGAATTTGTCATGCAGCGCAGTGCAGCGTCAGCTTGCTGCACTGCACTGCATGACAGGGAAAGGGCAGGAAATTCCGTATTTAAGGCAATACGATTCATTCCTGCCTTTTGCCCTGCGCTGGTGCCCTTTTGGCAGCCTGGCGCCAACGCAGGCACCCTTGCATCATGAAGCAAGTGTGCCTGTCTTGGGGCTAGGCAGCTAAAAGTGGAAATGGAAAGTAATCTGGTTTGCCAGAGGGTTAACTTCTCACTGAGAGAGTATTCAGGTGTTGAGTATGTGCAGGCTCTCCAAGTCAGATCACATGAAGAGCCAGGTGTACAGCCAGTAGCACTAAACCATATTGCACGCTGCTGTCCTGATGTGCTGGGTGAGAATTTTGCAGGTGTTGCCTGCCATGTAAGAGACCACCCTACCTCCTGTCTTGCTCAAATGGATATTGGGAGTGGGGGTGAATGCAAGTGATGCACAGCAGAGGTCAATGAGTGTTTGTTGGAAGCATAGTTGGTGTGTGAGCTAGATGGGCCCCTGATAGTGTAGTGCCTTCTAGGTGTAGTTGATCATTTTGAGCTGCCAGTGTGTCTGAATGGAGAGCCATTGTATCTTAAGCAGGTGAGGTGTGATGTGTGTGCCACAAGGTAGTCTGAATAATAGTCTGGCACTGCTGTGTTTGATAATTTGCCACTTGTATAGCAGTTGTGCATGGATGCTGTGGTAGAGGGCATTGGTGTGCTACAGTCTACATGTGATGAGGGCCTGGGTGATGGTCTCACAAGTGTCAGGAGAGAGCCATAAGAAGAATTGTCAGACTATGCAAAATATGTGAAAGCAGGTGGAGGTGAAACAGCGAATTGTGAAGTGTTAGGGTAGGGTAGTTGTCCAGGATGAGAGGCAGGTTTCTGGGATGGTTGGAGGGTGAGGTGTTTGGGCCTAGTCATGTGGGCAACCAAGGTAGGTACATGTTACAGAATATCCTCACTACTATCTTGTGAGGTTCAGGATGAGCCATTACTGTCACATACAGGTAGGCATGTGGTCAATTGCATGATGTAACAAATGTTGGTGGTGTAGGTGTCTCCTGAGAGTAAATTTATGATCTGGGTGTCATCAGTGTTTGAGAAGAAGCATAGTCCCTGGGTCTGGATGATGATTGATGGAGCAGTCATGTACAAGTGAGTGGGGCTGAGTGAAGACATTTGTGGGTCTCTGCAGATTAGCATCTTGGGTTCTGAAGAAATAGAGTGAACTTGAGCTGTTCTATATTTCCAAGTGTAACTGTGGCCATCCACTTCAGAGATGGCTCACAGTGTCCACTGTTGTGGACTCTGGAGATGACTGTGTGTGTGCTAGGAAACTACTGGATTCCACACAAATAAGCAAAGTATATCATATATATGTCCTTGCCCATTTCTGCAGTACATCAAGTTTGCTTGCTGTGTACAGTTGCATGAATGTGTGTCAAATATAACCCCTAGACAACAAAAATGCACAAATAGTATGGATGAATTTACAGCAAGCCAGATTGTTGTGTTGTACTGTGTGAAAGACAGAGTGCAGGATAATATGCTATACATAACAAAATTAAATTACCTGGTCAGTGCTGAGCGCTCACTGATGGCTAGAAGAAATGCAGCCAGCCTGGTGACATGGTGTGATAACCCTGCTCCCACACACCACTGTGCGTTCATTACTGCACTCTTAAAAGGTGGCCACCCTTCCCCTTCTGCTGAATTGTTGCACATGATAGAGGCAATGCTTGTTTATGAAACACACCGCATGGTTAGTATCTGGCAAAATTCGCAGGTGACAGTGTTATGCACAGTAATATCTATGATGCACATATTCTGTTTGGTGTGCTTTTATTTTGTGTTCTTTTACATTTATTTTTGTGTTCCTGAGCAAATACACATCAGCACAGTGATGAGTGTTAGTGCGCTCTTGCAGACATGTGGATTGCACATGTCTAAACAAACAACTTGTACACATGCAAAACCCAAAAGCTACACATTGACATCATGCCCCCGACGTGTAGCCGCTTGAACGCCAGTCTATTTAACCTGCCCCGACCGGCCACCTGGGCTTGGCCTCAGCAGCATCCCGCTTACAGGACTCCATTCCGGTTTGCCTCCCACGATGATCCTCACAGCTGCAGCGTCTCATCCACACAGCAAAGCCTCAGCTTCTCTTCCATTGGGCGACAATGCGTCTTGCCCCCATCATCAGCACGTTCTTCTATGTCAAGCCCTGCAAAATACAAAAGAGAAGATATCAACAAGGTATTTTCAGCACCACGTCTTGTGGTCACCACATCCTAGGCAACAAAATGAACAATCTAAGGAAAAACCTTTCTTTTTCACATTGCGCGTCTTGTGTAGCACTGACAGACTTGTACTCAAGACTTCAATTCATGAAAGTATATACTGTAACAATATTGTCTGCTTCGTGTAAGCACTAACTATATCTGTTCTTGCAGACATCAAGACACCATAATCTCCTAGATAACCCAGAGACCAGTCCTTCCACCATTTGTCCTATCCCAGCCCTGACGCAAGTGTCCATAGGAGGTGGCCTGCTGTGCCAGTGCGGTTGTCTTTCTTTTTGTCTCCTTCCCATTCCCCCCTTCCCTTTGGAAACTCTCAAATGTGCAGTGTTTGCTTACTAGTCACTGCTGCCATGGTTATATCTCAGAGGGGGTCGGGTCCAGTCGTCACCCCATCGGAACAAAACTGGTGTTCAGGTGAGTGGCTTGTGACATTCTCAGCAGTGGTGTCAAGAAGCTCATGTTGCATCAGTGTAGTCACACACCAGACAAGCAACGTAATATGTCAAATGGGGCCCTTACCTGCACTCACACTTTCACAGAGGGCAGGCCAGCAAGCTGCCTAGCTGCGCTGCATTGTGTGTCATTACACAAATGGGCCACCTTGTTTGCACAGAGTTTGTGTGAGCAATGTAAAGGTATAGCCTTGTGAAAGGCGACAATAGCATAACATGGCCTCATTTACTTGTAATAACAGATGTTCCACATATCCCTGTGTACTTGAAAGTGAATAAAAAATCAGTCTGAATGTCATCAAAATCACTTATGTCTACATCTATCATGGATCATTATTGACATATTTCTATCTCTTTTCAGAGAGACAAACAACACCTTCTGTCCTTGATAATCAACCTGTTGATGATTCAATGTTCAATCCCACCTGAGGACTCCAAGGACCACCAAGTTGCAATTCAATGGCGAGTGGTTGATGAGGTGTGGGCAGGGATGGAGACCATAGCGGGCACTCTAGAAGGAGTCCGTAGGTGTCTAAGCTCTAATAAGGGTATAACAAAGGCTATTACAGACACCTACTCTTGTCTCCATATTATTGATGACTCCCTAGCTGGCATCACTGGTGTCATAATGCATAGGACCCAACAACAGCCATCTACATTTGACACCAGTGAAATTGGCATGCAGCTGGGTGGCATCCATTGCATCAAGGAACCCCTGAGTGCAAGTTGGACTCCTACATAACAACAATGGATGTCCTCAATCACAACGTCTTTGCTTTGTTGGCAAACCACCAGAGCCATGCCAGAGATTTCCAGGCTGCCATACTGGCACTGATAAAAAAAGCTGGTGGGGACAGGAGAGCCACATCTTCTGACTCTGATGTGTGTGTGTGTGCCTCAGATGTCCCCCATACAAGCACCACCCACTGCAGGGCAGGCATAACACCCATTCGAGGAGGAAATGTGGACTTCACCAGTTTCCACTGGAGAACTGCCAGATAAAATGTGTCAGTGTCTCTTGGCCAGTTTCCTAGTGGTCCTGTGTTTAAGATTATGCCACCTACTTTGTCATCCATTACTGTACTTTTTGTGTGTGCACCTGTTCATCTTATCCACTTGTGAACTTTTCTGCACGCCTACCTTCCCTAATGGTAATTTGTGCCTCCTCACTGAAACACTCCTCACCTCCACATGTTGTATGACATGTCTTCCAAATGGACTCTGTCTGCTTAGCATTAGTTTCCAAAAACTGTTGTTGTTGCCCAAAACTCTACAATTAGACTCACAATAAACATTGTGATAGACCTTCAATCTTGACTAAAAGTGACTCATAAATACCAGTTTTTCGAAATCCATAATGAGTATTGTATTTTTTGGGATGAAAGGACTACATATACCATGGTGTAAGTGTAAAATCCTAACCCACTGGTTTGCATCACAAGAATAGTGAGATAAAGTTAATTGCACATGCTGTCTTTGAATATGCACCTACAAGTCCAACCACTGCAATGGCATAATGAGCAATGTGTTGTCTCACAATGGAATGTCAGAATGTAAAAACAAACTGCAGTCACTTGACTGAAACTGACTGAGAATCTGCTTCTAATTTCGTCAATATTTACCACCTATAAATGGGATGTGTGAGGCATTTGAGGCCTTAACACTGTTCCACTCATCCACATAAATGCTGCTCAGTGAACATGACAACTTCATTATCATAATGTGATAACCTCACTGTTCACGCTGAAGAGATTTTACAGTATAATAATCTGCATGGTTGTACTAATAATAAGCAAATACTCATGCCCATATTCCTCTGGAATTAGCATCATACCTGTGCCACACAAGGATTCACAAGGCCAGTCCAATACCTTTAATGTCAATAACCAAGAAATGCAAGGGCTCCATGTCGGAGACCTGTGTCAACTTATAAATGGTCACAAATGCTACACTGGGATAAGTAAAGAAAATGTGTACCTCTGCTCCAGGGAGGCCTACTATGTGTTAAGTGTGAGTGCAACCACACATTACATCTATTGTACATTGTACATAATTATTTTCTATAAGTACCAGACCACAGAACCAGAAACAATGCTACACCTCCCCAGGGGAATAGCAAATGCAAGCTCTATGGGCATGAATCTTTGAAAGTAGTTGACTAAAGTGAGCTGCATGATGTGCCGCACTTATCAAGTAGTCAATGCCAATGTTGATGGACATTCCCCAGGTAGGTATGACTACTTTCACAATTAGTAAATTGTCAAGAACAATGACCGCCTTCCACAATGGTGCAAGGATGTGTGCGATAGTGCAAGGCACCAGTGTGTGTTCCAGTGCAGCTAGGGAGAAGCAATCTGTTGTGAAAAAACTATCCTACAGGGTATAGCAATGCAGTTATTGACTCTATGTTGCATAACACTGGCTTTATGTAGCCACTCTGAGGCACACAAGGTGGCCTTGTGTTGCCTAAATAATTTCACTTTAATTATTACAATGCACACAAAGCAAGTTGGATGGTGCTATTTCAAACTACCACATTTAAAAACATGCCCCTTTAATGTTTAGGTTTTGCATGACTGCTATAGCAACATTACTACATGCAGATGGTGTTATGAGCCCCAATGTACCCCAGTATAGGCATAGGTAGTTGCATGACCTTTTACCTACATTTGTCCTACCTTGCTCTACATAACGGTTCTGGCGCTGACCTTTTACCTAGTTAAGTGCTGAATAAATGTTGCGTGGTTTTCTCCCAAAAACTAGCCTAATTTATTATGCATGAGGATTCTTAGTATCACAGCAGAATTACCATCTTCTGCATAATAACTCTGTATAAGTGTCATCACTATCGTCATCCTTGGCCGACATGCCCACAGTACAATGAGACATCCATGGAAATCCCCCGAGGGTACCTTTTGGGTATATAAACATCACCTCTTCGCTGGGCAAACCAGAGGAAAAGCTTCCACCCTGACACGCTGACACGAGACGCTGAAGTCCCTGCACACAGACACTCCAGCACGCAGGGGTCTGACATCCCTCACAGGGTTTCCAGCTCGAGACCAAGACGGGATCCTTCGTTCTCTCACATCAAGTAATGGGTTTGGCTCTTTCCTATGGGGATTCTTGGCTCTACACCTACATACATGCTAGGTACACTCAGGTACATCTAGTTAGGGTTGCATCGTAGGAGTACACATTATTATTGTCATGTATCTATATGCCTGCATACATTCATTGTTTTAGCACTATGGTAGAATTCTACCTTCTATTTACTTTATTGGTGCTTATAATTGTCTATATCTGTTTCTGTCTAATGGTTGTTGCAGCACACATATTTTATACTAGAATGACGCCAGTTCAACAAATGCTTATTGAAAACGTCCCCATTGTTTATTCTGTATATCTCTCTGAGAGCAAGTGAGCACAAGTGACTGAGCAAAAACTACTGTACTGTTTCCAGGATCCCTGAGGGATCAGGGTTGTCATGTTCGATAGTTGCCTGAAACTATTCACTCCTTGGTAAGAGGGGCTTATACTGGCACTGTGAGCTAGCTGGTCTACAGACTAACATATCCTGTGTAGGTGTCTGGAATCAGTCTGGACACCAATCCCTTAGTTTATGTTGTCTAAACACGGAGATCCTATATAGATTTGTAGGAACTACATGACAGTGGTATATACATACATACCTACGGGGCCACCCATCTCCAGTCCCAGCAGGTCCACCAGACCTGCCTCACATGCCACTACATCAGCTCACTATTGTTTTATCTGGGAGATGGTGGAATTCCCCTCCAAACATTTGGCACATGTACCAATGCACACACACCCACCGATCCTTCCTGTCCTTGGAAGTGTAGCCCTGCCTGACCCTACCCTCAGAGGCAGGTAGTGCATAGTTAGCCATAGGAGGCCCCCGACCTCTTCCTCATTGAGAGTGTTACCCCTGCCCTTTCTCGACATGACCCTATTCCTCCCTGACCTACTACACCTCAAACAAACACCCCTAAAACTAATGTCTACCTCTAATACATAATAGACGAAGACCTGACAATACAATGACAAATACTAATATGATATGCTACAAAAAGAAGCAAAAGGTACACAATTGACACAAGACAGGGTCAGACCAGACACCGACTGGAACAAAATTCACTCAAAACCACCAGTAACTCTCAATACACCTCCAACACCCAGCACAAACTAACAAACTATAAGATAAAGTGAAACTAACTTTCAAAATCCTAGTATGCAGCATACCACACCCATTGCATCATTGCCTGGGTGTGTCCTGAATGTTTCAGACATTTGTGTCGATTTTTATGACGCATTGCTACACAAATGTATATTGCGTGATGGATGCACTGCGCAGTAGCACTTTTGCAGTACAGTCAGTTCCACACAATGGCGTCGATGTATGGGTTCTGAACAGTGCAACTGGTGCAATGCACCACGTAACAGGGGCGATGCACGGGTTCTGACCTACGCAACAGGGCCAATCCACAGGATCTACAGTAAAAGCCTGGGTGCTGCTGAATCTAATACCTTAGGCCCACTTCCATTGATCCAGGACTGGGGTGGCACCACTAGGCAGGTCAGAGTGACAGATGGCAGTGTCTAGGTGGTGAAGCAGGGTGTTTGCTAGTCTTTCATGTGTCTGAGACTTCATGACAGGAGGCCAGGCAGATTGCCCTTGAAGTCAGTCTGGGTTCAAGGAATGCATGTGCAGTCCTTATCACCCAGCCAGGGGAACAGACGGCAGCATGGCAGCACAGTAAGGCAGTAATCAAGAGCTGAATAATCACACATCAGTTTTCACATGCATTACCAGGGTACACACCTGGATGTCCCCCACAGTGATATGTGCATATTGAATTTGCTCCTAAGGGTCTATGCCCACTCTATTTGATTCCCTAATCAGACCAATCTCTCTCTTCCTGTGATATGTCATGATCCCTTCCTTGGGATGTGTCAGGGATGCAATTCACACCTAGGGAAGCACAGAGACAGGCTGCCCCCCCATTCCAGTATATGTCCCACCAACCTAGCAGCTTTGCTGAAATGTCAAACTCTATCTGGTGAAATCCTCATGTTTAGACCAGGTAGCCATGTCTAATGCACTAAGATAGCCAAGGTTGTTCATGTAATGTAGCGGTTCAATCACTTCTGCACCCAGGGGTATATGTATGACCCCAGTTGCATGGTGCTTGCCCCACACAACACAGTACATGTGCAATGCAACTCCAATATGATATTTGTGAAGCCACCCAAGAGCACCATGGATAGCCCTGAGTGGCGGCAAACATCTAGAGTGATGCAATGCACCAGGAATTGCTGCTTTGCCTTACTCTGTGCCAGGGAGATGTTCCATGGCCGTTGCATGGGTGTGCCCATGCAACGTCCATGGTTTTAGACACATTTCCAGACTTACCACACCTGGTAAATCTGGGAATGCACCAGAAACATACACCTTCCCAGGAGAGGCGTAACAAGGAGTGATATCTTCGGTCATCCTTGTTACTTCCGTTTTCAATGTATGCTGCATTCTGCAGCACACGTGGATAGAGGAATATGCCTCTCAGGAATTGTATTTTGCTGCAAGTGCCCCTCAGGCACAATCCTGCATGCAAAACAAGCACCCTTGCACCATGGTGCAAGGGTGCCTGTGTTGGTGCTAGGCAGCCAAAATGGCACCAGCGCAGAGGACAAGGCAGGAATGTCCCGTAATTATTTTAAATACAGCACATTCCTGGCCTTTCCCTGTCATGCAGTGGAGCAAGGTGACTTGCTGCATTGTGTGACAAAATGTGTTGGAATTTTGTTAGGCCTTGCATTTGGTGGCTGGAGGCTTGGCAAAATCTTCTCCAGTGATCTGATGATGGACTCCCTCTTGAGTCTGCAGAACTGTATGACCTTCTCCTCCCTGAGGTCAATGAGGGATATGCGCTGCTGGAAAACACACTCACTCCTCATTTGCTGCCTATGTGGTGGTGGTGGTCTCCTAGGTACTCCGAGTTGCAGTATGACGACCTCCATGGCAAAGTTGAGCATGCCAAAGTGTTTTGTGTTGTTCCTGTTTATGTAACACAGCCACTGCATCGTTTCCTATGCCTGGTTTGATGATGCTCAGCAATTCCGGTGCATTTCTAGCTTTGTGTTGCGCTTCCACACAATGTGTGACGCAGTGCTACAGCTACAGTATTCATCTCTGCATCCCTGATACTTGCTGGAGGAATCACATTTTGCAGCCAGAACTAGTTCTTCCCGGTTTTTGGTTCCCGCCCCTCTGGTTTCATTGCAGGACGCCAACTCCCACATCGCGGGATTCTTCCTGACCCTCCAGACAGCTCCAAACTCTTCATCTATGCATCCCTGAAACTTTCTGAAGGAATTGCATTTTGCAGCCAGAAAGACTCTGGGGCATATTAGCAAGACCCACGTTAAAATTATCGCTGTTTTAGCGGCAGGAAACTGCTGCTAAAACGGCGATAATGGGCTTGCTAATATGCGTTATAGAATTCAATAGAAGCCCAGGTTAGATGTGCAGGACATCTAACCTGGGCTCTATTGGAATTCCATAACGCATATTAGCAAGCCCATTATCGCGTTTTAGCGGCAGTTTCCTGCCGCTAAAACGGCGATAATTTTAACGTGGGACTTGCTAATATGCCCCTCAGTTTTTACAGCCAGAACTACTCTGATGGAAGTGACCCGTATAGGGTCACTTGGGTTACTACACCACCTCTCGGCCTTACCTATATCAATGAAGAGTCGGTCAACCAGTAGAGAATGCAAACAAGCAGTTTATTATCTATACTCTGCAGAGGAGCCCAAATACAACATGCACCATGCAATGCTTGCTAATGGACTGACTCAATAATCATGCGCAGCATAGTATGATACACCAAACACGTCATAAACATCTAGAGCACGCCTACAAGAGAAAGTTACATGTTTAGGGATGCGTACTTTAGGGAGGCAGAAGGGCGTACATCACCAGCCCGAGGCAGGCACACGGTATCTCTTAGCCAAGGTCAGCCAGCTGCATCCCTGCTCCTCCCAACATAGGAGAGGTGCTGCAAATAGAATATTACTTACGCACACAGAAAGGCTTATTCATAAGTGAGGCAGCGCCCCTTATTGAATAAAGAAATGAAACTGGGCGTATACTTATCAGGTGAACAACAAGTGTCATGGCGCAGCTGTCTGGGCCTACCTCGTTCGCAGTTTAGAGCTCACCACGTGCTTAAACATAGCCATAATGTAAGATGGCGGCCAGTATACAAAATGGCTGCCACCTGTCCAAGACTAACCTGTTCTGTAAAACATAATCTTTCTTAATATAGCTCAGTGGGTTGTCAATATAGATGACTACCACTGCTATATTTAGCTATATAAGGCTAATCAAATAGCGTATCATAAGGGGCATAGCCCTATGATTATTTTGAAACCTACAGACCCTCCTTTTAGCGTTATAAGCTAAATATAGACGTACAGAGGCCATCAGGCAGCGTCTTTATAAGTCGTCAGCATGAGGAAACCGGGGGGGGGGTATGCAACTGTGCAGAACTAAGGCGAGATTCTGTTGAATTCGAATCTTTAGTCCTCGAAAATGCCTTCGTCGATATCCATCAGTTCTTGAAGTTCTTTCAGCATCATAATCGCATCCCTGGCTTTAGACTCACTTATTGGAACAGAGGGGGTGAGTTTTGCCATGCAATAAGTGCAACAGGATGGAAGACAATTCACACAAAGGCAACAAGTGTTGATGATCCCTGCAACTACTACTAAACCCATGAGAATCTTCTATCCCCATGCGGACATTAGGCCCCAGAACCACTGTGTCAGAGACCCTGTACCGTTATCTTCATGTATTTCAGAGGCTAACCTATGGAGTTTCTGAATAGCTGAATAAACGGTAGGGGCGTGGTCTGGTATGTAAACGCAGCAGCTGCTACCAATCACATGACAGGCTCCACCCCTGTCTGCAAGAATGACGTCAAGGACAATCCGGTTTTGAAGAGCAACGAGCCTGGTCGCCTGAAGCTCAGCTGTAATATTCGTGAGTATACCAGCAGTAGTGTTAATGACCGCTTCCACTACTCTAGTAAGATGGCGAATTCGCCTACTATTATACATAGGTCCCCATAGAGGCAACAATCCCTTCATAGCATCAGCAAATTGCTGCATCGTGGTATCTGTCTGATCAACATCTTCAGTGTTGATAATCCTCTTTACTCGTGACAATGAGGTGCCCCTTTGCTGCAACTTATGATCCTTATGATAATTGGATGGGGCTAAGTAAACTGGGGGTAGAAGGAAAGAAACATAACAGCGTCCTGCCCACCCCCTAGGGAGCCATACATGAGCATGTGTCCCACAGATAAAATATACATTTGGGGGTGTAAGCAAGGGTGGACTACAATGTAAACGTATAATTACAATGACTCTTCCCCACAGGAACACTCCCAAACCCTTCTACACAAAATGGGGCTGGTGTATCAATTATTGGAATGGGTAGGACCTCACTATCTGGGATATTTCTCTCATGAAAGGATCTAAAATACTCTGTTATATTAAACCCTTGGAACTCCATCATCTCATCTTTTACCCAAGAAATGTTTGCACTTTGCTCATAAACATTCATACATGCATCTGGATGCAAAGTACCTGCCTTCCCTCCTTTTCCGGGAGTGTATCCCTGGTGCATCACTATGTATTCTAACACTGCTTCATAATCTTCTTTAGTCAGTTGGGCAGTATCTGCAGGAGTAGTCCCTATCAGAACATGCATTGGATGCTTAATTTCTAAATAAAATATCACACCAAACAATATAATCATAACAACAAAAATGCAGAATAAAACCACAACTTTGGTTTTAGTGGTCCAACTAGGCCATCCAGGATCATTTTGACCTAAGGGCGGGGCCGCCAGAGGCTGCTCCTCTTGCGCGACAACTCGTCCAAACGGGAACATATCTAACACCTACTTTCTACAATAATGATGGAGTCACTTGCGACCTTCTTCAATCAATGATCAACTACACCAAAGTCCGTTCTAAGCCTCTTTGGTAGGCTTCTATTGTCCATCATACTGTAACAGGTGACTTCCTCCGCGTGGGGCCTCACAGTCTAGGCCTACTCAGTAATCCAATCCTTCTTTGTGTCGGTTGGGGTGCCCTCCTGGCAAACACCCACAGCTCACTCGAAAGTCTAAATGTTTCAAAGCAGTGCACCAGTGTCTCTCTTTTGTGGCAGGCACTACAGATATTGTGCTCTTACCATAAACTCAAATCCATAACTCTCTATTTCCCTCTGGTGCTCTTCTTTTGTCGTGGGCGTAGATCATATCTTACAGACCCAGGCACTGTTTGATCAGAAAAAAGCAACGAAGGCTCAGGCTCAACAAAGCTCCCAGACTCCAACACTCGTTGTTCAGTGTCAGAGGACTCTCGTGCTGCCCTTATTTCGGGAGGGACAGCTTCCAATAACACATCTTCGTTCTCTTTTTCTGTCTCCGTCCAAGTTAGCCGAGCATCCGAAAACAGGATGAACCTTGGTACGTGCTCACATTCATGATCTCCGATTCCTTCTTGGACCCATCGGTCATAAGGGAGTGGCAGCGGTATTCTTTTGGTATGGTGGGCATGTATCCAATTTTTCTCCCATCCACCTTCACCGCAGTCCTCGTTGCAAGGAGGACTTGCTTCGATTCATGCCAGCGGGGCTCCAGAGCCTTTGTCCTCGCAAAGTTTCGGATCAGAACCCAGTCACCGGGCTGCAACTTATGTCCGGGACTCTCTGGAAGTGGTCGCAGTGACTCTCCGATCTGCTGATGAATAGAACGAAGATTTTTAGTTAACTCATACAGGTAATCTATCATCATCGGATACTCGATCTCACTAAATGGTTTTGGCCTAGGGACACCCCATATATTGGCAGGGCGCCCGAAAACAACCTCATAGGGAGATAGACCAGTCCTCTTGTGTGCGGTCATTCTTGTGGACAAAAGGGCTAATGGTAACGCATCCGGCCCCTTCAGGCCTGTGCTCTCCTGGATCTTAGCTAGCTTCAACTTGAACGTTCCATTATATTTCTCCACAAGACCTGCAGATTGGGGGTGATTTGCTGCATGAAACTTCTGATTTATGTGCAACCCTTCACACACCAACTGCGTGACTCGGGCATTAAAATGGCTGCCGTTGTCACTCCAGATCACCCGAGGCAAACCGAAACGAGGGAAGAACTCTTTTATGAGTGCTTTCGCCATTGCGTTAGCAGTATTTTCCTTCACAGGGTACGCCTCCACCCACTTACTGAAAGCACACACGACCACTAGAACGTACTTCAAATTATTCACTCGTTTTAGCTCAATGAAGTACATTTGGAGAACCTCAAAGGGAAATGAGGGTGGTGCGAAATTCCCAGAAGGCACAGGAGTACCTTTCCCAGGATTATGCTTTAAGCAAATCATACAATGTTTCACTAAATGGGCAGCTACCTTGGGAATGAGATCATTTCACCACACTGGGTCTAACAATTTACAAATCCCTTTTGCGCTAATATGAGCAGGACCATGAGCCATAGTGACAACTGGGAAAACATATGCATTGGGCAAAAGCCATCTCCGGCTGTCAGACAAATCAGTCCAGCAC
Source organism: Calotriton arnoldi (assembly GCA_963921515.1). Lineage (NCBI taxonomy): Eukaryota > Metazoa > Chordata > Amphibia > Caudata > Salamandridae > Calotriton > Calotriton arnoldi. The sequence goes on along the minus strand of CAWUFW010004289.1, from coordinate 656,306 downwards.
CCATCCTCATCTAGAGTACCTGTCCTTTCCTGCCATACAGCCACTTCATCTGTTGTGGCCTCATTCTGTATGTCCTTAACACTACTTACAGTGTTCTCATGCATCGCATTATCAGGTACCCACCTAGCAGGTCCTGCCACAAACATCTTACTCATCTTCGATCTAGCAGTTTCTCTAGCTGTTTGATCCGCAAATGCATTGCCCCTACCCACGTCATCTGTAACTACCTTGTGGGCACTGCATTTTATTATTGCCAGCTTTTTGGGTAACATCAAAGCCGACAGCAATCTATGGATCAACGGGCCATGCTGTATCTTCAACCCATGGGATGTCAGGAACCCCCTATCCGCCCAGAGCCGCCCAAAATTATGAGCGACTCCAAACGCGTACTGGCTGTCGGTGTAAATATTAACAGCCATCTTCTCACTTAACTCACAAGCTCTCAACAGGGTTACTAACTCAGCAGCCTAGGCAGATTGATATGGGACGCGGGAAGTCTCTACGACTGTGCGCAATGTGGTGATCGCATATGCGGCAGAAGTAGTGCCATCTGGTAGCTTAAGGCAGGAGCCATCGACATATAGTTCCCCTTGGGGGTCAGATAAGGGAGCATCAGTCAGGTCTACACGTCGTTTCTTCCTCTGTTCTGTACATACAGTCATGCGCATCTGCATAATGACTCGTCGAAGGGAGGGGTAGTAATGTGGCTGGATTCAGAGTGACACATCGTTTAATGGTGACATGTGGAGCGAACAAAGTTAGCTCATATCCAGTCAGACGTGCACTAGTAAGGTGCTGCGTCTGCGTTCTATTCAATAAAGTGTCTACAGAATGGGGTACCATGACCGTTAGGTCAGTGTCAAGAACAAGCCCTGCCGATTGTCTGATTGCAATTGCCACCGCAGCAGCGCCTCTCAGACAGCTCGGGAGTGCTCTAGCCACATTGTCAAGGACTGCAGAAAAATAAGCACAGGGCCGATACCACCGAAAGCCTGTGTCAAGACACTCAACGCACAACCATCCACTTCATGTACATACAATACAAAGGGCTTCCTATAGTCAGGAGTACCAAGGACAGGAGCAGAACAAAGCGCATGCTTCAGTTGCTCGAAGGCATGCTGACACTCAAGCGTCCACGGCAAGGGTTCACACACACCTTTCGTAGTTAAATAAAGGAGGGGTTTCACAATCAGAGAATAGTTGGGGATCCAATGTCGACAGTATGATGTAATTCCAATGAAACCTCGCACTTCTCTCTGTGTCTTTGGCACGCCCATTTTATTGATTACAGAAATACGTTAAGGTGTCAATCTTCTACCCTCCTTCGATAGGAGGTGACCTAAATAGGTAACCTCCTGTCGACAATACTGAAACTTAGAAAGGGACGCTTTATGTCCATTTTGTGCCAGGTGCATTAACAATTTGACTGTGGCTTCCTTACATCCTTCTTCAGTATCAGAAGCCACAAGGAGATCGTCAACATATTGCAACAATACATTACCAACCGGAAGCACTAGCGAGTCCAATTGCGCTTTCAAGGCTTGACTATATATACTAGGACTTTCAGTATATCCTTGAGGAGCGCGACAGAACACAAAACTTCTGCCAGATAAATTGAACCCGAAAAGATACCTGGAATCTGGATGAATCAGAATACTAAAGAACGCATTCTTCAAATCAATCACAGAGAAATACAGAGCTGTAGGGGGATCATAGTCAAAATCGAAGTGATATCAGGAACAACAGGAAATTGTGGTACCACTATTTTATTAATTTCCCTAAGATCAATAATAAATCGGTACACATCAGAATGGGCATCAGGTGAATCTGTCGGGGCCTTTTTAAGAATCGGAAGAATAGGACTGTTGCACACATTAAAAACTGTTTCCTCAACCACACCAGACGCAATTAAATCATTTATGATTTTCAACAAAGCAGTCTCTCCTGTCTGTGATATTTTATACTGTGGAATACGAGGCAGAGAAACATTGTCCTTAACCTGAATAGACACTGGCGGTACCTGCAACAGTCCTACGTCCGTGTCACCTGTAGCCCACAGCATACTAGGCACGTCCTTGAACTCATCGGGGAGAGGGGCGTCTTTGGCAAAGTGTTGCTTCGCCTGTGCCACATCAGGTCCAATCATCATGTAAACACCGTCTGGGGAACAGAAAATGGTTGCATGCAGCCGTTTCAACAGATCAAGCCCCATTAAATTTTTCCCACAATTTGAAGTCAAAAGGAACGAGGATTTCACTGAAAACGGACCAATTGTCAAAGCAAGGGGCTTAGAGATGGGACTAACAACTGGCGTACCTGAAAATCCCACCGAAACATTATTCTTGCCAGACAGAGCTGCCCCAGGGAGCAGCGAACGGGAAACAGAGCTGTTCATAGCACCCGTGTCAATCAAAAACTTTTGAAAGGTACCAAGCAAACCCGCAGCAACATAGGGTCCGCGTTGATCTACATTCACCGAAACTGGTCCCCCACCCTGTCCGTCGCTGTCCTAGCTGTGAATGGACATCCCTGTTCCTTCATCTACATCATAATCCTTGTGACAATACTGTCGTCCTCTAGGATCATCAAAGTAATTCTGATCCTTTTCAACATTCTCAGTTCGTTCTGGTCTTCTCTCACCCTGACTTCCTGTTCCTCTACCACGTCCCCGAAAACCCCCTCTTCTAGGGATCCCACCAGCCTGTAGCAATTCAGGGCACTCATTTCGCCAATGCCCCTCCTTCCGACAATATGCTCATTGATTAGGTCCCACAGGTACATATGGAGCACTCGTTCCACCACCTCGCGGTACGGACCATCGCTGCTGCACTTGCGGCTGACCCCTTCCTCTTTCACTACTTCCCTGCACCTGCTGCAACAACACCTTTGTCTTCAATTCCTTCCCTTTCTTCTCTACAACCTGCCTCTGTTTGTTCTCTCGATGTTCATAATATTGAGCCATACTCAATATTCCCGAGGGAGTGGACGTGGACCAGGTACTTTCCGCTGCCTTCATCCGGGCTGCAATCTCAGGAAGCAAATTATTAACAAACCTGTCGACAAACAGCCGGACTCCACCATCCACTGACAAATCCTGACCACTGAAATCCAAAAACACCCCCTCGTACCTAGTAAAGAAATCTGACACACTCTCCTCTTTCTTTTGACAACATGCTGTAAGTTTATCCCAATCCACTTTCTTGGGAGCAATAAACGAATGCATGTACGTAATAATTCGGCCAGGTAAAGCTAACACTTCCGCTCTTGGCTTCTCACCTGGCTTACGTTCTTGATCCCACAGCTTTATCTGATCCCATGTTGCTCCTAAATCTACCACGTGATCCACCAAGTGCACCTGCCTCCATATATCAATCGGCACCAGGAACCCAAAAAACAACATAATGTCAGCTAACGTCATAACTGTCGAATCGGCCGCTTCTGTCAGTTCTTTATAATAAGCAGTCGGATTCTTTCTGGGCTCTGGCAACTGATTTTTAAGAGAAAGTACTTCGCTTCTCTTCCAGGGGTTATAAGCCCATTGTTCTTGAAACCGTGCCCCCTCCCGGGGCCGAACAATGTCACCCACTGCATTTATTTCTGCTGGTGTCTCGGGATGATATATGGGTGAACTTCTCTCATAGGGAACTGCGCTAATGCTGTGGAACCCTCTTTAAGCATCCTACCTCGATATTTTAACAAAGTAGTAACTTTATTCAACACAGTAGCAGGATCCATACCGGAACCATACACTTCATCTCATATCTCAGAAACCTCCCTTGGGACCTCAGCATTAAAGCGCTGCTCCCACAAACTCATCAGCATTGTACACATATGCTTAAGCGCAAGTTGTTGCATAAGCGGTTCATACTGTCTCATCACACTCCATACATCCTCAACCATATAGATCGGATTTCGAATCCACTGCGCAGCCTGATTCGCCACCATCTCCTTTTCTTGATTACTTACTGCAGAACGCACCAACACCCTACTCACGCGTTCTTGCACTTTCGCTCGACTTTCCGGGGACATTCCACTCACAGGCGTTCTGTCAAATTGCATCATGGGAAGTGAAACATCTGCCGGTGAAAGAGTGGATGAAGAGACAGGTACCATCAATGAACGATCTTGACTAGAGGGAGTAAAGAAAGTCGAACCAGAAAATGCAGGTGCCACAGACGGAGAGCTATTACCCTCCAACCCGGACATCGATAAAGCAGTATAATACCCAGAAGGCGTCAAATGTAGACCCGGAATGTTAGGAGGAGGAGGAGGACTGGTGGGGCCAAGAACCGGAGCTAGAGCCCTTGAAGCCGGGGCCTGGGAAGCTGGAACAATAGGATATATCCGTAGAGGAGCATAAGGTGGTGGGGGTTGGGTGTCTAACAAATCTTCAACAAAAGCATCACCTTCATTTTGAACGACATAACTCTTCTCAGCTTGCAGCCGAAACGCCCTATCTGCACACTCAACACCTTTGTTTACTGTCGCTTTATCATAAGCCTTGGCTTTCTGCGCGATCGTCAGCGCCTGTCTTTTCCTCGTATTTTTTTCCTCTCTAATTCGCCGCTGCTTTGCCTTCTTCTGCCAAACCCTCAACATATCAAACATTGACTGCCTACTCTTCTTAGCAAACAGCTTTCCTTCTAGAAAATTCAACTTTTGTTCATCGAACGAGCCAACAAGTGGCCACTGCAAATCAGCATTGTCCTTCGTATATTTATGCCATAAGGTGCTTGTTAGAAATGGGATCTCTAGTTGGCAAGGGCTTGCACCTTTGTCCAAGTAGGGACCCTTCTTCCTAGTCAGGGTAAGGGAGTTACACTCCTAAAATAACCCCTGCTCACCCCCTTGGTAGCTTGGCATGAGCAGTCAGGCTTATTCTAGAGGCAGTGTGTAAAGAATTTGCACATAACCAACAGTAATACAGTGTAAGCACTACAAACTGACACCACACCAGTTTAGAAAAATATCCAATATTTTTATATACTTTAAAACAAGACCAAATACGATAAAAATCCACAGTACAGTACTTTAAAAATTAAAAGTGATTATGTTGCAAGATAACTTCTTCTTTGCAGGAATAGTTCAAAAACAAAGTTCGTATGAGTCGGTAGCTCCGTCCGAGTCTACCGCGATGCTGAAAACCACAGAGTCTAACAAGTCCAGCCGACCGCGTCAATACGGGCCAGCAGAGTCGTGAACAGACTCGGTCACAGTACCTTTTCTCGTTGTGGCGGGCACGGAGTGTGCGAGCCGGTCGGCGTACGTCGCGGTTGCGGTGCAAGATGGAAGCGGTGCAGGGCGCGGTGTCCTCTCGATGCGGTGCAGGCAGCGGCTCGGTGACAATCGTGCAGACGGAGTCGGTGAGTCCAAGGCGTGCGGGACAGGGTGAGACGGTGCTCGATGCGGTGCTGGCAGGTTGCGATGCAGGCGACCAAGCCGGAGTGCGGGAGCTGGCGTCGGACAGCGGAGCGAGTCGGAGCGGTGCGTCGCAAAGCGTGCGAGCGGTGCCCCAACTGCGATGCGGTCACGATTGTTGAGCCAGTTGCAGCGACAGCGTCGGTCTGGTCCGGCTGGCACAGTGAAGCGATGCAATGCGAACTGCGGTGCCCACAGGTCACGGTGCAAGCAGCGGCTCGGTGGCGATGGCGTCGGACGTCGTCGTCGGTGAGACCAGGGTTGTAGTGCGAGATGCGGACGGTGCGGTCTGCGGTGCAAACAGGACACCGGGCCAGCGATGGAGTCGGTTGACGGAGTCGGTTGCGGTTCCCTTCCTCTGTGGCAACTGAAACAGCGGTTCCAGAAGCGGTACCCAGAGGGTTGTGAAGTCTTTGCAGTCCCTGAGACTTCTTAACAGGAGGCCTGCTCGGTTTCAGGCCCTTGGAGATTCTCAGCACAAGTAGTAGAAAGTTCAGTCCAGTCCTTTCACTGCCCAAGGCAGAAGCAGCAGCTGCAGGCCAACCCAACAAAGCAACAACACAGCAAAGGGGCAGTACTCCTCCTGGCAGCTCTTCCAGCTCTTCGTCTTGGCAGGTTCCTTGATTCCAGCGAGATCTAATTTTCTGGGGTTTGGGTCCCCCTTTTTATCCTCAATTTCTCTTTGTTCTCTGAAGGCAGAGAGGCCTTTGCCTAGTCCGAACCAGTTCTGGTCAGTCCTGGAGCACTTTGTTGACAAGTCTCCTTCTTTCCTTTCACAGTGCAGGCCAGGGACATCAGACGCACCACAGGAGGTGGAGCCAGCATTGTGGAGGGAAGGCCCAGCCCTATTCAGGTCCCAGGTGCATCTCCTCCCACCCATCTACATGTAGATCTTGGTATTCAGCCCTGTGCTGACTCACCCTGTCTCCTGGCATCCCCCAGCCCCTGTCACTCACACTCCAGACAAGGAATACACAACCTAGCAGAGGCAGGCTTGGATGGTTAGACAAGAAAATACCCACTTTCTAAAAGTGGTATTTTCAAACACAGAATGTTAAAATCAACTTTACTAAAAGATGCATTTTATAGTCCAGGCATACTAAACTCGAATTTCTACCATGTTCCCTGGGTCAGTTAGGATTATAAGCTGTAATAATCAAAACTGCCCATTCTGGCCTATGGGGAACAGGTAGCCTTGCAATAGTGAAAAACAAAATAGGCTGTAATTCACTATCAGGACATGCCACACACACCAGGGCATGTCCTACCTTTCACATACAATGCACCCTGCCCACAGGGGTACCTTGGGCCTACCTTAGGGGTGACTAACATGTAGAAAAGGGAAGGTTTAGGGACTTGCAAGTGTGTGCACTTGCCAAGTCGACATGGCAGCCCCAGGCTGCACACAGGCCCTGCAATGGCAGGCCAGAGTTACACTTTACGGGCTGTTTGCGTGGGTGGCACAATCCAGTGCTGCAGCCCACCAACAGCATTTGATCTATAGGCCCTGGCACTCTCAGTGCACTTTACAAGGGACTGACACATAAATCAAATAGGCCAATCATGGAAACACCAATCCATAACACGTTTTATACAGGAGCACTTGCACTTTCCCACTGGACAGCAGTGAGGAAAGTGCGCAGAATCATTACACCAGCAAAAACAGAGTCAAAACCAGGAGGTCAGAAAGCAAAAAGTCAGGGGAAACACGCCAAAAGATGCCAAGTCTAACAGTGCTAAACATAATAAGGCCAATACCGTGCTTTATGTACATATCAAAATTCGGGGTACCCTCTGGAGGAGCAGGTTGTCTTTCCTCCAGTCGATCACTTGAACAACAACATCGACATACAAAACATCCAAGTTTACTAAAACACGGCATCTTAATATAAGATACTTACACAATTCCCACTGCGCAAGCGCAAAGCAAATCCACTTCTCTGTCCGAAAATCGTACACAAAATACCCACAAAAATCAGCACGAACAGACCTCTTAAGGTATGCGATACAACACGGCCCAAACAGCCTTTCACTAAGCACCACCTAAGAATCTCTGTTACGTGTATGGATAGCCCAGCTCGACCCTGTTGTGATTAGACACGATCTAAAGCCTTTCCCGCATCTTGTAGCTCGTCGAGCCGTTAACGACTCTCAAACCACCACGAGATTCAGCCCCAGCACTCGTTCACACAATGCAGTTCAAACTCGCTATTAAAGCACAGCCCAAGTAGCTTGTTCACAATACTTAAGGGTACAACTCAAGGTTCTGCCTTGTCAAACGCGGTCCGGCACTGCCCGTGAGGTTCGCCACTAAGGCTCATCTCATCTGTGGCTCAAGACCACTGAGATACAGCTCGATGGGCGACCTCACCCTCACAGTCCACTTATGGAGCACAGACCGATCGGTTCTGTCTCCCTCAAGTCGGTAGTGTGGCTCCGTCCATGAAACACGCCACGAAGACCCTGCCCCTCCCGGTGCTACCCGAGAACCACTATGAGACGGGTCTCAAAAACCCGAATCACCCGGAGCAGTTCAAGTTCACACCGAAAGGCGGTCAATGGTCTGCCTCGCACGGTTCAGTCCAACACCACCTCAGGACTGGCTCCAGTACATTTTCAAGTACTAAAACGTACACAAAGTCACTCACCTGTCAAACGCAGGTTTCACACGTGATTCTCTACCGTCGACTCTCCAGACCAATCTGGTCAGCTCCAAGGTCTCGCCGTCTCTGGACCCCGGCGTATCACCACTAGGCAAGGCACCCTCGATCAGACGGGCGGGGCAAGCCACAGAAACAGAGCTCTATCTTGTGGGGGCTCCCGATCCGCCCGCTAGACCAGCCTGCACCCCGACCTCACGACCCGTTTACGGGTGTGATGGGTGATTAATCGCGGGGTCCTTGTTCGGGCGCCAAATGATGGAAGTGACCCGTATAGGGTCACTTGGGTTACTACACCACCTCTCGGCCTTACCTATATCAATGAAGAGTCGGTCAACCAGTAGAGAATGCAAACAAGCAGTTTATTATCTATACTCTGCAGAGGAGCCCAAATACAACATGCACCATGCAATGCTTGCTAATGGACTGACTCAATAATCATGCGCAGCATAGTATGATACATCAAACACGTCATAAACATCTAGAGCACGCCTACAAGGGAAAGTTACATGTTTAGGGATGCGTACTTTAGGGAGGCAGAGGAGCGTACATCACCAGCCCGAGGCAGGCACACGGTATCTCTTAGCCAAGGTCAGCCAGCTGCATCCCTGCTCCTCCCAACGTAGGAGAGGTGCTGCAAATAGAATATTACTTACGCACACAGAAAGGCTTATTCATAAGCGAGGCAGCGCCCCTTATTGAATAAAGAAACAAATCTGGGCGTATACTTATCAGGTGAACAACAAGTGTCATGGCGCAGCTGTCTGGGCCTACCTCGTTCGCAGTTTAGAGCTCACCACGTGCTTAAACATAGCCATAATGTAAGATGGCGGCCAGTATACAAAATGGCTGCCACCTGTCCAAGACTAACCTGTTCTGTAAAACATCATCTTTCTTAATATAGCTCAGTGGGTTGTCAATATAGATGACTACCACTGCTATATTTAGCTGTATAAGGCTAATCTAATAGTGTAACATAAGGGGCATAGCCCTATGATTATTTTGAAACCTACAACTCCTCCCAGCAGCCTCCGCCACTGAGAGGAGAGCCCGGACCTGTTCTTCCCGGTTTTTGGTTCTCGGCCCTCCAGCCTCATATCTGGACGCACGCGGGCGCCGCCCTGGCATATCCAGGGCCAAGGGCGGGCCCGTACGCACCCAAAAGAGCCTGGTGGAGGCTGGGCTGGGCAATTCCTATTTCACCTGTCCCCCAGCTTAAGGGACTGTGTCAGCCATTCCTGTCCCTGCACTGCCTGCTGTCCTTGTCCCTGTGCAGCCTGCTGTCCCTGTCCTTGTGTTGCCTGCTGTCCCTGCACTGCCAGCTGTCCCTGTTCTGCTGGCTGTTCCTGTGCTGCCTGCTGTCTCTTTCCCTGAGCTACCTGCTGTCCCTGTGCTGCTTGCTGTCCCTGCTGTCCCTTTCCCTGCACTGCCTGTTGTCCCTATCCCTGTGCTGCCTGCTGTCCCTGCACTGCCTGCTGTCCCTGCACTGCCTGCTGTCCCTGCCCCTGTCCTGTTTGCTGCTCCTGTGCTGCCTGCTGTTCCTCTCCCTGTGCTGCCTGCTGTCTCTGAACTGCCTGCTGTCCCTTCCCCTGTGCTGTCTGCTGCTCCTGCATTGCCTGCTATCCCTCTCCCTGCCTGCTGTCTCTGCACTGCCTGCTGTCCCTGCGCTGCCTGCAATCTCTGTCCCTGCTGTACCTGTCCCTGCGCTGCCTGCTGTCCCTTCCCCTGTGCTGTCTGCTGCTCCTGCGTTGCCTGCTATCCCTCTCCCTGCCTGCTGTCTCTGCGCTGCCTGCTTTCCCTGTTCTTGCGCTGCCTGCTGTTACTGTCCCTGCACTTTCTGCTGTCCCTGCACTGCCTGCTGTCCCTGTGCTGCTGGCTGACCCCCATCCACGCACTGCCCGTTCCAGGTCCTAGCCCTGCACCCAGTTCCACTAGGACCACCAATCAGAACGACTAAAGGAGGCCGCCACACAGCTATGCCTTGAACGCACACAGCAGGCACGCTGCCAATGCCCTGACAGTTGCAGAACGCCCAGCGCCAGGACCCCTTGCCCTCCCGCCACCTGATGGTACACCGTCAAGGAACTCCTGGACACAGATCCCGGACGCTGAAACAACAGCTGCATCTCCTCCTCCCCACGATCCACCAAAGGACCCTTTACCTGCCGGCACTTACACTTCTCCTGCAACACAACCTATGAAAGAGCCCTGACCACTCCTGTCCACAAGACCACGAACACCCTGGAACCGCTCCAATGTATCCTGCCGAACACCTGCTCTCTCTGCAAATACACCATGGAAATCTGGGTGTCTTCACCACCCCACCCTCTCCACGGACATTGCCTGCATCACTGAAACGTGGCTCAACCCCTCCTCGAACCCCAAATCACCACCACCACTCACGAAGGCTACAAGATGATACACTGAGACCACTGCAACAAACAAGGCGGAGGCATCGTCATCATCTTCAAGGAAACCATCAGATGCACCATCACCAGTGACGACCCCACACCTCTCATGGAACACCTCAACTTCCTACTTCAAACTGATGTGAAGGCCACAACAAGAGGCACCCTAAGCTAGAGACCCCCGGGACCCCAAACAACACCCTGCGGCGATGCCATCCCCAACCTCACCCCCGTGTAGCAATCATCTCTCACCACTATGTCCTACTTGGCGATCTCAACTTCCACATTGATGACCCCAACTATGCCAATTCCATCACCCTCCTGGAGAACCAGAACAACATCGGTCTCATCCAAGTGGTCATCGAACCCATGCACAAAGCCGGACACACACTCGACCCGATTTTTACCTCCAGCGACAGAAGCAAATTCAGCCACACCACAGACATCACCTGGACTGACCACACCATTGTACACTTCACCATCACTGACACCCAGCCCACCATTACCAGGCGTCAGATCTCTTCCCACCACAGCTGGAGCAAGGTCACCAAAACTCAGTGGTCACAGGCCCTCATCACCTCCCAATCTGAGGCCTCAACAGACCTCGACCAGGCCATCTAGAACTTCGCCGCCTGGATCACCAACAGTGCTGAGAAAATCACTTGACTGAAACCTACAAAATCTAACAAGACCTCCAAGTATGCCAGCTGGTACACCCCAGAACTCAGGACCACCAAGCGCAACTGCCAGCAACTGGAGAAACAATGGCACCCTACTAAAGCAGCTCACAAAACAGACCTCAGTAACTATCACTGGCACATCAAGGAAGCCAAGAAAGTAGCCATCACCACCTGCATCGACTCCATGGCCAAACACACGAGGAAACTCTTCAAAATAGTCAAAGAATTCTCCAACCCAACAGCCATAGAGAATACCATACACCCCTCCCAAGAACTCTGTGACACCATCTCAGATTACTTCCTCAGCAAGATCTCCAGCATCTACACTAATTTCAACCTCCAACCCACCACTCTCAACTCCATGATCTCAACCAACTAGGGAACATCAGCCAAAACATTGCCACCTGGTCTCCGCTCACTGCCCTGACCACCTCAACCATCATGTCTTTCATCCACTCTGGGGTGCCCACGACCCCTGCCCCACCACCTCTACAACCTCACAATGAACCCAATCAGCACACAACTCACCAGCATCCTCTACACCTACATCTCCACAGCAACATTCCTGGACAGATTTTAACACGTAGATGTCTGACCCCCCTAAAGAAAACCTCCTCTGACCCTGGCAATCTAAAATATTATCATCCAATCTTCCTGCTCCCCTACCCGGTCAAAGTACTCGAGAAAGCCATCAACCAGCAGCTCACCAAATTCCTGGAACATAACCACCTACTGGACACCTCACAATCAGGATTTGGTGCCAACCACAGAACTGAGACCGCGCTGATTGCTGCCACGAATGACATCAGAACACCCCTCGACCATGGAGAAACTGTGGCCCTAATCGTCCTCGACCTCTCTGTGGCATTCAACATTGTCTCCCACAATACTCTCATCACCAGACTCTTTAACATAGGCATACAGCAAGACACCCTCAAGTGGATTGCCTCCTTTCTTACAGGATGCAAACAGAGCATCCTACTGCCGCCCTTCACCTCCGCACACAAAGACATTATATGCGACGTACCACAAAGGTCATCCCTCAGCCCCACCCTGTTCAACATGACCCCCCCTTGCAGACGTCATCAGATACCACAGACTCAACTCAATCTCCTACGCAGGTGACACCTAACTGATCCTCTCGCTCACCGTGGACCCCCACAACACCAAAACCAACTTTTCCAACGCCATGACCAACATAGCCAAATGAACGAGAGACAACTGCCTCCAACTCAACTCTGCGAAAAACTAAAATACTTATCTTTGAGAAGAACACCTCCACATGGGACCACATCTGGTGGCCTGAAGAACTCGGACCTACACCCACACTGACCAACCATGCACGCAATCTCGGCATCATACTCGACAGTCAACTGACCATGAAATGACAAATCAGCGCAGTCGCCTCCTCCTGCTTCCACACACTTTGCATGCTCCGCAGAATCTTTATATGGATCTCAACCAACACCAGAAAGACTGTGACTCAGGCCCTAGTTATCAGCTGACTCAACCTCAGCAACGCCCTCTACGCTGGCATCTCCACCCAGCTCCTCAGAAGACTCCAGACCATACAGAATGCTGCAGCCTGGCTCCTCCTGGACCTCTCCAAACAACCCACATCATCCCCCACCTGAGAGACCTCCACTGGCTCGCCATCAAGAAGAGATGCAAGTTCAAGATCTTCACGCAGGCCTACAAAGTCCTCCATGACCTAGGACCTGCCTACATCAACCATCAACTGAACTTCCACTAACCCGCTAGACACCTGTGCCCCTCTTCACTCACCATCGCACACATCCCCAGCATCTGTCGCAGCGGTGGCCACTCCTTCTCCTACATCTCTGCCAAGACCTGGAACGATCTTCCCCTCCAGCTCCATACAACCTCCTCACTGGCAGACTTCAGAAAGAGACTCAAGACCTTGCTCTTCGATGGAGGCACAGCACCTAGATAACTCCTGAAGGGAAAAAGGCCCCCCCTAATTTACTTTTAGGTCCAAGAGGAGGGAGGGAAAAAGAAAAACCGAATAGGGTAAGAACCTCTATGCCGACCTATTTAATTTAACAAACGACCATTAAGGTTCTATAATGCCACAGCACCCACATTGTATTTAGCTATCTAGACATATATCATAACATTTTGTTTTTTTATTTTTTAAACATCAAGCTTTTTGTAAATAGCAAAACTTTTTATTGTACATTTAATTATTTTTGTATAGACACATATCTCTAAAAGTTATTACAAGGGTAAATACATTTATGACACATATGATATCTAAGTTTTCATAAATTAGTTCTTGTAAGTATCATTCCATAATATGTAACATTAGACATCCCAAAATGCAAGAAGGATTTTAAAAAAAAACTAACTCTCAACATTCATTACCAGTAAAAACTCTCATTCAAACCTCATTCTTACAGTTCCACACTAATCATACAGCATACGAAATAAAAGAGTTTCGACCCTGTGGAGGGTCCCAAAAACAATTTTTCAGAAGAGCATGTAGAGTGGTTTCCAAAGCACCCAGCTCAATGGATTAAGCTCCCAGGGACCACTTCTCAAAAGCAGTTATGGTCTACGCGCGTTTCAGTGGTATGACCACCTTCCTCAGGACCAAGATGTACTGAAACTCGTTAAAGAGACTTGGGATGTCTGAAAATAAAAACATTTTTGTAACTAATAGGGTAGTGGCAAAGTTAATGATTTCTCTATATAATTTAAAGTTTCTATACATCTGTACTCATACTGGTGCAATACTACAGAGTGGTGTCTATATGTGATGTCCCAAAGTACACAGTATAATATGTGACATGCTACAGATTGGAAAAAATGCCAAATTGTATAACGTGTAAAGAGAAAGAAAGTAAAGCTTTAGCCCAATGCAGAGAGCCTTTAGTGTTGGAAGAAGTACATTACAAGCAGTGGGAGCAGGTTACACCACTAGAAGATCTCAAAGCCCACAAAAGAGTCAACTGTATATAGGTGTGCATCTAAGCAATACCTCAAAATTTGTATTAAAGATGAAACGATTCAAATTATGTAACACCTGCAGGTCAACAGTTAAAAACCAGAATTCTGCGGGTACAAAATAGTCAAATATAATTTTAGAGGGAATCTAGTTGGCAATGGTGGTCAAATCTCTCTATTTAAAGGATAAATTACCCCAGATGAATCTGAAGCCTCTTTTCTATGGAAATGCACGAGATTCTAAAAATAGGATCTCTTCAAGTTAATCCATAGTTTGGTAAACATATGTTTGCTTCATCATATCTTCTTTTGAAGGCTATGAAGGTCCTTTTGAAATGCGATACTATTATGGGAGACAAAATTAGTCATCTTAGGATAGACCAATAATACTACTATTGACCTAGTATTACGATAGTAGTAATGGTCTATTACAAACTACAAGTTGTGAAATTAAAGCTTATAGATGGCTCAGAAAGTTTGAAGTCTCTTCACTTTTGACTGCTGTAATTTTAGGATCAGCACCGATAGATACTTGCAGAATTACAAAATATCGGAAAAACCGATACGCTGCACCTATAAACGGGGCTATACAGAGTTACCACATTAACTGCTAAAGATGTAACTAACATACTGTTAACCAGGGGTACTCCGCAAAAAGTAATTTTGTGCCGCTATGATATTGCTAGTATGTAGTTACACATAGTTCTGTTCATAATGACTGCAGTGTCATAATAAGATCAAAAAGCGGGAAAATTGTTAGCGTCACATAGATCAGCATACTGTTGTGCTAAAGAGACTATCTAAGGTTGCGATCTTTCGGGATGGCTAACAGTCTATGTAAAGGGCCCCAGGTGCAACTATCATCTCATAGTAGGATGAATAAAGGTGCTCACTATAATAGAGACAAATTGCCATTAACACTCACTCTCGGTGGTATATGAGTATACATAGTCCTTGATTCTAATAGGTGCAAAGTTAAAATTAGAACAGAGCCTGGAATTTAAGGCGAGCCACAGATAAGCATACTGTTGTGCTAAAAAACCTATCTGGAACTATGATCTTACAGGGTGGCTGGCTGTCTACATGCAGGGCCAAAGGCACAGCTATCATTGCGTGGTAGAGTGAATAACAATGCCCACAAAAAACAGGAACAATAAACCTGACTCTTGGTATATACTATGTAGTTAAAAACACATGTATCCCGGGTGGATAGTACCAGCTAGTGATGGAACAGGCAGTGATAAACTTACCTCAAATGCGTGTTGCCTGCTGATTCCGGTTCCATTCACGTCAGAAGTACGTGTGCGTGGAAAGGATTCTGTCTCCCTGCATTGTGTTTATAAAGTCTAGTTCATCGCGTCACCACGACTCTCGCGATATCTGACATAGCCTGAACGTTTACATCAAAATACGGCTGCCATGATAGAATGGATAGTGGTATTGGCCACATATAGTAATACTTTGCCTGCTCCGGAGTGTCTTAATAGACTTGCCCTAATGATTCCGGATATCATATAATAATCCTAGGATGCGGGGAGACAGAATCCTTTCCACGCACACGTACTTCTGACGTGAATGGAACCGGAATCAGCAGGCAACACGCATTTGAGGTAAGTTTATCACTGCCTCTTCCATCACTAGCCGGTACTATCCACCCGGGATACATGTATTTTTAACCACGTAGTATATACCAAGAGTCATGTTCATTGTTCCTGTTTTAAGTGGGCATTGTTATTCACTCTACCATGTAATGATAGCTGTGCCTTTGGCCCTGCATGTAGACTGCCAGCCACCCTGTAAGATCATAGTTCCAGATAGGTTTTTTAGCACAACAGTATGCTTATCTGTGGCTCGCCTTAAATTCCCGGCTCTGTTCTAATTTTAACTTTGCACTTATTAGAATCCAGGACTATGAATACTCATATACCACCGAGAGTGAGTGTTAATGTCAATTTGTCTCTATTATAGTGAGCACCTTTATTCATCCTACTATGAGATGATAGTTGCACCTAGGGCCCTTTACATAGACTGTTAGCCATCCCGAAAGATCGCAACCTTAGATAGTCTCTTTAGCACAACAGTATGCTGATCTATGTGACGCAAAAAAATCCCGCTTTTTGATCTTATTATGACACTGCAGTCATTATGAACAAAACTATGTGTAACTACATACTAGCAATATCATAGCGGCACAAAATTACTTTTTGCGGAGTACCCCTGGTTAACAGTATGTTAGTTACATCTTTAGCAGTTAATGTGGTAACTCCGTATAGCCCCGTTTATAGGTGCAGCATATCGGTTTTTCCGATATTTTGTAATTCTGCAAGTATCTATCGGTGCTGATCCTAAAATTACAGCAGTCAAAAGTGAAGAGACTTCGAACTTTCTGAGCCATCTATAAGCTTTAATTTCACAACTTGTAGTTTGTAATAGACCATTACTTCTATCGTAATACTCGGTCAATAGTAGTATTATTGGTCTAACCTAAGATGACTAATTTTGTCTCCCATAATAGTATCGCATTTCAAAAGGACCTTCATAGCCTTCAAAAGAAGATATGATGAAGCAAACATATGTTTACCAAACTACGGATTAACTTGAAGAGATCCTATTTTTAGAATCTCGTGCATTTCCATAGAAAAGAGGCTTCAGATTCATCTGGGGTAATTTATCCTTTAAATAGAGAGATTTGACCACCATTGCCAACTAGATTCCCTCTAAAATGATATTTGACTATTTTGTACCCGCAGAATCCTGGTTTTAAACTGTTGACCTGCAGGTGTTACATAATTTGGATCGTTTCATCTTTAATACAAATTTTAAGGTATTGCTTAGATGCACACCTATATACAGTTGACTCTTTTGTGGGCTTTGAGATCTTCTAGTGGTGTAACCTGCTCCCACTGCTTGTAATGTACTTCTTCCAACACTAAAGGCTCTCTGCATTGGGCTAAAGCTTTACTTTCTTTCTCTTTACACGTTATACAATTTGGCATTTTTTCCAATCTGTAGCATGTCACATATTATACTGTGTACTTTGGGACATCACCATATAGACACCACTCTGTAGTATTGCACCATTATGAGTACAGATGTATAGAAACTTTAAATTATATAGAGAAATCATTAACTTTGCCACTACCCTATTAGTTACAAAAATGTTTTTATTTTCAGACATCCCAAGTCTCTTTAATGAGTTTCAGTACATCTTGGTCCTGAGGAAGGTGGTCATACCACTGAAACGCGCGTAGACCATAACTGCTTTTGAGAAGTGGTCCCTGGGAGATTAATCCATTGAGCTGGGTGCTTTGGAAACCACTCTACATGCTCTTCTGAAAAATTGTTTTTGGGACCCTCCACAGGGTCGAAACTCTTTTATTTCGTATGCTGTATGATTAGTGTGGAACTGTAAGAATGTGGTTTGAATGAGAGTTTTCACTGGTAATGAATGTTGAGAGTTAGTTTTAAAAAAAAATCCTTCTTGCATTTTGGGATGTCTAATGTTACATATTATGGAATGATACTTACAAGAACTAATTTATGAAAACTTAGATATCATATGTGTCATAAATGTATGTACCCTTGTAATAACTTTTAGAGATATGTGTCTATACAAAAAGAATTTATAAAAATAATTAAATGTACAATAAAAAGTTTTGCTATTTACAAAAAGCTTGATGTTTAAAAAATAAAAAAACAAAATGTTATGATATATGTCTAGATAGCTAAATACAATGTGGTTGCTGTGGCATTATAGAAACTTAATGGTCGTTTGTTAAATTAAATAGGTCGGCATAGAGGTTCTTACCCTATGCAGCACCTAGATAACCCTAGCGGTGACAGTGTTGTGCTTTACAAATGCTGTTTGTTTTATTGATTTAAAAATACTACTGCGTTGCTGTTGCGTCAGATTTTGCAGGGGAATGCCTACATTGCATATAATTAATTTTGCGTGATGCAGCTACTTTCGACGTAGCATTTACCCCAGGCTGTACTTTGTTTCATCAGAGTGCTGCTTCTTCTGGAATCTATTTTCTTTACTGCTAACTGTGCCAACAGACGCACCTTCCTTACAGCTGGCTGTGTGCCTAGGATCCAACTTCCTTGCTGCATTGATGGCTCTGCCCTGGGATCCACTTTCCTTGCTGCTTGCTTTCCCCTCCTGAGACAAAGCCACCCAAGGCCTGAGACAACCTAAGGTGCAGGTGGTTATCAGTTAAGTCTGGACTACTGTGTTCTGCTGCAGTCTTCTCCTCCCCCCATCATGTTGTAACATTGACATGTGGCCCCTTTCATATGTTTGTGGTTCGATCAGCCCTATAAATACCATCAGTGCTTATTTCATTTCTATGATAAAGATGGATACGAGTAGGCTTATTTCATGAAATACAGATTACCTAGGTTTGCTAGTCAGTCAGGAATAGACCATATTCACCACATCTGCTACTGGGATCTATATGGAACCATGAGCTAACAGACTTTCCGGAGAGGAGGAAACAGTAAGGAGTTGGTGAGACATGGAAAAGCAGATCTGTGTCCTCTACTATACAAACAAGAGAATGTTGTTAGCATGAGCTTTCTTTGGGACAAGGCACATATAATCCCCCCTCCATGCCCACCTTCCACTCATTAATAGAATGAGCTGAGAACAGTGTCTGTGCAGGAATGGGGATTGCAAACCTCATAAGAATCATGTTAAGGTTATATGTGGCTCCATGCCTCATGTGTTTATACAGCCCTGGCTTTTTAGCCTCATGCTGGGAGTTCTGATCCCATACATACAAATTTTTAGCTTGAATACAAGTCCCAAAATGCAATTGACATTGGTTGAAAAATCAGGACTGGCTGAAGGTGTGAAACATGGTGTTGGACCACTTGGCAGCTATGGAAAGGACCATTAATATTGCACACACAATGCACAATCCAAACTGAACTGGCCATTTAGCTTCTACAGTAGTCTTACTTTTTGTCCCCCTGCCTTCAACAGCATTGTTCCAATCATCAGGATGTCCTCTCCTCTGCTTTTGACTCATTGCATTTCCCAAGTCACCAAGTATATATTGATCTCTGTAGAAAACCCTTTCCTTCTCCAACGAGACAGCTTGAAAAGGGAGAAGGAGAGCATATCTTTTGGTAGACTATAATCAGCATCAAAAGAATATGTATGTGTGTATGGATGGAATTTTGTTGGGATGCCTGAATGTTGTGTGATAACCATTGCACAGGCACCTAGGCTCAGTTTGCTTCCTCAAACTTTGGAAGGAGTGAAGGGTGAAAGGGTCAGGACATACCCGTTGTGCTTTCTGACACCTAGCATTGGGCATTCATGGATCTTGGCAGCCTCTTCTTTCACCACTGCGCACACAAGCTACTAGTTAGAGCAGAAGCACTTTCCCCACTCACTTGCAGATATTTGGCACCCAGAGTCCAGTGGTATCAGAAGAAGAGGTATTTGGTTCTGTATGAGAACCAGCAGCATTCACAACCCCATCCTGTGCAGCAACACCATAGGTGGCTGTTAATGACTGATAAAGAATGTGGGTTGGTGCACCCATTTTTTATCGTTTTCCTACTTCACTTACACCTCGCAGCTTCCAGAGGTGGAATATGTGTCAATCAGACACAACAGTCTAGGTTTTCATACTTCATACTTCTCTACAAGATTGTGTGAAGGGGACCCAGACAATGTATGAAGTTCACACAGCAACTCTTCTTAATGAAATAATGTATTCATTAAAAATAAGAGGATGGGGAGACAATTGTTCACAGTAGCATTGTGAAGCATTCATAACTGAGGGCTGTAATGTACAATATTTACACTTAATTGTCATAACAACTTTTTATGTGCTGCTCCATATCACATTTCTGTGGCTAAAGACTGCAAATAAAAGAGGTTATTTCACCTGGCACCTAGTATTGCACAATAGCAACATTATCTTTTTCACAATGGAATATCCAAACATCCAAATTGTAGAAATCCTAGATCCCCAAGCATTTAGGACAGCAAGAGATGTATTCCACTGTTTTGGTGCAGAAAGAATGGCAACAAAAAAGTATTCCTAGACACGCCTATTCTGTATTAATGACTAATGGAAATTAATATCAATATTTGAAAAAATATATTTAATTTTACCAAAATGGGGAGAGTGCTACATATCAAAAACCCCTTTCTCTATTTCTCTTTGTTTTTCAGCCATTGCACTTTGTAATAAATCGTGAAGGTGACCACATGTCTCTCAGGACCTTTGAGATCTGATGGGATTCTCGTCCTTCATGCTGATTCTTGTGCACGTAGGATGAGTTGACATGATACCCTACAGTTACTAATCCTAAATCTGCTTTGTTTCCTCCACAGAGATAAATTGTATATGTTTTCCTCAGCCTTACAAAGGGCAGCACATTTAAAATGCATTGGGGATGACCATAGTAATAATTTTGAACTTGTACTTAGAATAATCAACACAGTTGTTATAATCCTTTGGAACTATTAAGATATTTGGCCAGAAACACGTACCAATATATATTTGTTCCTGTTTATAATTGCTCAATGTACTTTTTCAAAAAAGCCTCTTTAGGCAGCAATAGTGGTGCTAGGCAAACGAAAACCAATGGCAGGGCAGAGTATTTGTAGGATTATTACACACAGTTAGAACCAGTACTGTGTGGCTATTGGCACACTTTAACATATAGACACGTGTTGATGTGAACAGATTATGCATCAAACTGAGAGTGTGCCCACAGGAGTAGAGGAGCTGTTAATCTTTTAACATCAAACCACAACCATATTTAATGGAGGCTAAACAAGAAAATAATTAATTGTGTATCAAACACAGAAAATTTTTACCTCCAGGTTTATTGCACTAGAATTGCTGAAAAGATGTATAGTGCATCTATGCAGCAACTAACATTCAAAGATTGTAATAACTCAGAAAAAATATTGAGCATATAAATTAGGACAGATAGCAAAACCACTCAACCACAATATTAAGGCCCTGATTACGAGTATAGCTGGTATATATGATAAACAACGATACCACTGGGTACGTTATTAATCAAGTGTGATAATTACCACCTATTACGAGTTGCTGGAGAATAGCTTGCAGATTCTGGTGTTTAACGCACAAAAATCTGCATGATATGTTAATTACAGTATGATTTTCCCCGTTAAATATCAGCAGGTTTGACCTGCTGAAATTTAATGATGGTTGACTAATTTAATGCATCCAATAGTTATCTGATGCATTATATACATGGCAACTCATAATTCCAACCTGTGCCTATATAGGGGTTTACGCACATGTTGGAATTAACCACCCAACTTATAATCAAGGCTTTAGACCCCTTTTCACTGTATCCATGCTACATGTCCACATATTCTCTTTATAGGAAGGAGCTCAATCCACATCAGAGCCCTTTTCAGAAAGTTTTACTGTGTTTTTCGCAATCCAGGGTGTCTATAATCTCTTTATCAATAGGCTTTTTTAGGAAATGGTGCTCAACCAGAAGGAGCGGCCTGTAATACATATCTGATCCTAGATTAATGCTGGAGAATTCGTCTCCAGACTATTTGTGTAGGTTTTTCAACATAATGTAAACCACATGGACATTCAATGCAATACATTTTTGCGCTTTATAATGTATGTGTAAAAACATCCAACCTTATTGTTAATCACAAATGATTTCAAATTAGAAGTAGAGTTTAATGCAGTGCAGCATCCACATTTTAAGTATTTCTTCGCGGGCAGAAGTCCAAGGCTTTCAAGATTTACAGTTTTAATCAATGCAATAAAAATTCCAACAGCCCATCCTAGAAATTAGTTGCTCTTCTGAAAGCAAAAATGGTCATCAACCAGAATGTTACCCTGCTACTTAATTTTGTCTTTTGTGGTATTTTATCCTAGTAGCCCAGGCAGTGTTAAAGCTCTGCAGAATGGTTTGGGGGCTTTCATTAAGATGATGAAAATCTTTATTTGACTGGCAGCTGTGAAATTTATTTCAAACAGCTTTTTAAGAATAGATTAACTACCCCAAAATGAACACGTAATATAAAAAAATACTTAAGGGACCATATGTATTATGCTCCTATTTAGCTATCAGAGGATTCTGAAAACACATAAGAGAAGACCAAACCTTCAAATCCTTCAAAACATCTTCATAGAAAAACTAATGAGTAAGCTCAATCTCTCCCTGTTAACTCCACTTCAGATGCCAACACCCTTCTAAACAACTTCAGCAAGTTTTAAGGAAGCTATGTGAACATCCATGCCCCACTTATGATATGCAAGTGAAAGCATAAGCCATCAGCACCCTGGTACTCTAAAGACCTTGCTGATAATAAATGATACATCTGTAAACAGGAAATGGAAGAAAAACAGACCTCTAGAAGATCTTTTGGTACTGAAGTCCCTACACTGAACACGCAGACAGCTCATCAAATTAGCCATGTCACCACGCTACTGGTAATGCACAAAAAGTCCTAAATAAATAAATGGTTACGATCACTAACTATCAAAGCAATACAGCTAACAGAATGTAAGGTTCCTCCCTGAAAACAGAGCAATAGGATTAACCCTATCAAACAGAGTTAATTTGAATACAAATCAGCATGAAACGCTATGGAAGTCACTACTCTCTTTTTGGAAATGATGAACAAGACAAAGACGTGTCTAAATCTAGCTATTCATGTTTATATTGGAACTGTGCAAATACCATGCTAACTCGATGGCACATGTTCAGATTTGGAGCTCATTCCTCCCAGTTGTTGGTAGTCTCAGGCTGTATCTGTGTATGGCTTCACACTGTTAGATAGGCCTTGTGAGAGATTGCATTGGAGAGAGTTGTGGGAATGCAAACTTCATCCCTATCCTGTCACTCTTTTCTCAAGGTTCATGGAAGTTAAGTCCTTACTGGTATTGATCTCAGGTGCCTTTTTGGTGCCTGAAAGAAAGTAGTGTGCTTGCCTTGGACGCTGCGATTCAGGTAAGACTTGGGAGTTGGAGGCAGTGTACTGGAGTGTTACTTTCTGAGGATATTTGGAAAGCATTAGGATAATAGTAATTTACATGCTAAGGAAAGGTTTGTTGCACTTGCCAAAGGAACTGTACATACCAGATCCATGTCTACATTTGGATGGCAATCATATTACATGATTGGGGTTGGGTATGTGAGGCTTTGCAGTAGAGCTTTAAAGACTAGAGGACCATTTCGACTCTGGCAGCTCTTACTCTGTTCCTCCAGCACATATTAAGAGATCACCTGCCTAACAGAGATCACTATGCATTCAGAGATGCTGACTCCTCTGAAGACAATGAAAGTTTGCTGAGGAGCCGCCATGTTTCATGCAGCCGCTCATCAAACTTTTTGTTTTACCCAAAGCAGGGATTTGCTTTTCTAAATAAATAAAAATGAATGACCCTGTGATTTCCTCTTAGAGTATTAGAGTTTCTGTTTGACTAGCAGGCTTTTCCTGGCCGTCCGAACAAAAAATAAATACATCAGATTATCATCAGTAAACAGGGGAATAAATAGGGTTATTTTTCTGAAGTACTTTCCCCGATGAACCCAGGTCTCTTAGGCTGTCAGTGAAAGGCTCCAGCTAGTGGAGCCAGTGGGCGGCAGGACTTCCGGAAACATGATAATCCGCCTGACTGAAATAAAATGGGTGGCCGGCAGTTTGGCAAAGTACCCTGTCTGCCAAACTCGAAATCAGACAATAAGACTATAGAGAAAGCTACATGAAACTGGTGTTTACAAGCTGCGAGAGGGAATATGGGACTACAGTTCTATTTACTGGCAATGTGGAATCTGGTATGGCAATGGTGTATGAGGAGGCGGACATGACAATGTTTCTTTACAGTATAGGGTAACGTAGAACTCGGAAACCTACGGAACATTACGGAAAAGGGCATGCTGTCTAAGAAATATTCTGCTTTCTTCTATTGCACATATATATTAGTCTGTTGTTCATCCAGTATTTTGTAATGGGTGCATACTTTTCTCATTGACAGCTTCACAATGTGCAAAGATTATCACCTTCACAAAACGTTGGTCCTAGACAAAAATCTCCCATAAAATGATTTGAAGAAATATTTTCCTAGAAAACTTATTTTGCAGGTGAATTCCCCTAATAAAAGTGGGTTGTTATGTGAACAGTTCCTGCTAGATATACTTTTGCAAGATTTGTACTTGATTATTTTAATACATAAACTTTGCAGGACAATGTCACAAATTCCACACCGCTCTTGCAGCCATTCAGGCTCCCTGCAAAATGGTTGAATTTTAGCAAATGTATGAGTTAAAAAGGTGCTTTAAAAGGCACTTTTGGCCTGTTTTTTTTCCTTGGAGAGGATAAAGTGGTAAAGCTCACTCATTGCAATGAGTATCTAGTATCAGGACATTAGTGTTATTCGTAGAAAAGGTAACATTTACTCTTACATTTAGTCATGCTTAATTTCCACATTCTGCAAACATGAATAGGAATGAAATGGGTATTTGCGTGTGAAACTTATTTTTTTTTCCATGTTAAATAAATGTTTCTCCTCAGAGAAATCCTTTCTGTTACGATGCACTAAAATTGGTGTGTTCCTTCCTGTTTTACATTATGGAAAAACACCTATTCCTGCCTTTCACAAAAGTGAATTTACCTATTTTTATATGGCAAGAAAGTACTTGTGGGAAATGTATGAATATCTACCACTGGGAGGGAAGATGGTGAGTTGATCCCGCTCTGGTGAGCACACCCTCAAGACCACTCCTGCAATGCCGCCTCACACACCCAGCATTTCGGTCGGCTCGGCTATCCCTCTTGGCAGTGTTTTCACTTACCAGCAGAATTTTGTTCTCCTGATTTGGATGCAGTGGCAGCTGTTTGGGTCTGTGCAGGGCCGTCTGCTACAGGCTGGGGTACAGTGGTTGAGCTGCGTCTGCCATCGCTACTCTCTCACTGACCGGGGTTGGAGAAAGTCAAACCCTGTCATGGCCCCTCCGCGTGTGAATGCTCACCGTGAGGGCCAGGGAGGCTGGGTCACAGCAACCTCCGCATCTGCGGCCGCTGAACCACCGGTAATAGCAGAAAGGGCAGAAGAAGGAGAAATTAGGGGCCGCCAACACGCAATGCAGAGAGCTCCTAGCTCACGGGTCGGACGACCCATCCTTAAGGTGCCACAGTCAGGCAGTGCGAGAGGTCTTCTGCATGCCTGTAACATGGAGAACACTGAACCTTCAATGGTGGATGCACTACTGAGCGCTGTGCAAGGGGTAAATGGATCAACAGGATCAGAGTTTCGCTCTTCCCCTCAACAGACAGCGCCAGATGGGGCAGATCTTTCACAAGGTAAAAACTCTTGTCAAGTTACTTATGCAAATTCGATATTGGCTTTTCTGGGGATTGTAAGTCAGAAGGATAATGCCCTAATCCCTCTATCAGGGTCCTCGCTGTCAGTGAAAGACTGTAATTCCTCTGTACTGGATGTTGTTGGGCCCTGTAAGATTCTAGGCTCCCCTGATTGAGTAGAGGATAATGGATTGAGGGAGGTGCAAGATTCAGGAGGAGTGGTTAGAATGGACACAGGTCGGGGGCGTGGCTAGTGCCCACGGATGATGGCGGCGATCCTTTGACTCTCCCGGGTCGGCGGCTGGTGAGACGGCGCAAATAACCTACTAATGGCACTGTAGGTTCTCCATTTTCATAGCACAAACTCCGCTTGCTTTGGTGCGTGCCCCGCTGTGAGCATTCTCTCGCTCGGCGGCGCGCAATGCTCCACTTTCATCACGCTCGTCATTAGGCGGCTCCTTTGATGTGATGCCCGCCATTTTAGGAACCTGCGACACTCGCCTCATCAAACGGCTGACACGAACGGCGCCGCATCTATTCATCAAGGTCACAACATGCTTCTGAGGTGAGAAGCTGTTTGTTGCAGGCTTATTTATCCCTGCTCTTCTCTACGTTATGTTCCTGTTCCTGCTTCCTCATAACTTAGCGTCTTGAATGACGTCTGCAGCCTCCTGTCAGCAATATCTTTGGGGCATGTTTTTCACAGACAAATTAGCCCCTTACTAGCCATATATCAAGCGCTAAGAGCTTTTAAGGACTTTTAAGGGCTTGCTCATGCTTCTATAAAAAAAAATTCTGAGGAAATAATCTTTCTTGAGCCCTCTAAAGCTACACTCAGCTTAAAAGGTACTCTTTCACTCCTTTTTATGTACCTGTTGTCTATATTGATGGCTGCTCCTCCTTTATCATTATATATTCGTTGACAACATTTTGGCACGTTACTCCAGCTCTTTCAGGCTTGAATTGGCTACAACGTACTTTTGCACTGAAAGTTTCAATCTGGTTCAAGTCTTTGTCTAAAGTGTTCGCGAATGGCAGACTCAATAGACTTATCGCCTAAGGGTGCTTCCTCATCAATCACCAGTATGCCTTCTACTGCGAACAAGACACTGAGCAAAAGATTGAAGAAAGATCCTCCTTCTCCTCCTAAACAACCTTCATCGGTATCCTTGGACCTCCTGCTGGAAGAAATAAGAGCTCTTCGCCCTTTTGTTGAGGAAACGAACTCTAAGATACAAGCTCTAACAGACAATTGGTCACAAATGGAGGAAAGGCTTACGATTGCGGAACAGAACATTCAATCCCTGGGATCTTCTAAAACTAAAGTAGAAGCTCTTCATTCTCAAGTGTCAATGCTTCAGAGGCAGGTTGAAAACCTCGAAAATAGAAACAGGTGAAATAATCTTCGCATTTATGGTCTGCCAGAGGGTTCAGAAGGATCAGACCCCATCGCCTTCTTCAAATCTTTCTTTCCAAAACTTCTCAACTTACCAGAAGATACTCCTCTCAACATCCAACGTGCCCACAGACTGGGCCCTCCATCTGCTACTTCTTCTTCCAATATGAGAAAACCAAGAGGAGTTATCTTGTACTTTCTAGAATACACAGATTTGCTCAGGGTTCTGGCGGCTGCTAGATCCATCAAACACATTTCTTGGTCAGGCAACTCATTATTTTTCTCACAGGACTATGAAAAGTCTACTGCTGATAGACGTAAAGAGTTCCTTGCTCTAAGACCACGTCTTCGCTCTATCGGTGCCCGTTTTGGCCTTTTTCACCCATGTCTTTTTAAAGTGACTTACAATAATAACACTACTACTTATGAAGACCCTTTAAGACTGAAAAGCTTTCTCAACTCCTGTGTCGCAGAGACTATGGACACTTCTTCTTCGCATATTAAGTAGTTTGCTCTGTTGTTTTTCAGGATTACAATTTGTCCTCTTAATTAATAAGTCCCTCTTGTTTAGTTATTGCTGATATTGCTGTTCATATTAAGAACTGTTGTTCGACGTTAATCTTTTTCTTCTCTCCTTACAGGTTTCGTCCTTTTGTCATGCGAATCATCTGTCGTCCCTGTTGTTTGTGCTGCAGCCTTCCCGCCTTCCCTCATGGAGTCTGGACGTGCCATCCTTCGATGTGGCCTCATCCTCCTCCACCTTTCATTTGTTTAGGAGTTTTTGTAGGTATGTTATTCCCCCTTTGTATTGCTTCTCTTTGTGATGCTTCTCTTTGTATTTGTATGTAGTTTTGTCTCTTCTTCTTGGTCTCTCTCTATTCCCTCTAATTGCAATACTCTTCTTTACCTACGTGATCTCTCTCTTTTTTCCTTCTCTCTTCTTTCCATTCTATTGAGTTTTATTGTATTTACTTGTTCACTGACATCGTATATTTTTCTGAATTTTGCTTGTATTATGGCTGTTTTATTGTATCATGCTCTTTTTGTCGATATTTTATGTTCCTAAAAGTTATCACATGGAATGTTAAAGGCTTGAATTCTCCTATTAAGAGGCAGCGAGTATTATCATACTTATCCAAACTTGATGCACATATCGTTTTGCTGCTAGAAACACATCTCTCGGATACTGAATCCTTAAAGCTTAAGAGAAACTGGGTTGGTGAAGTTTTTTTCTCTCTGGGGGATGGCAAACGTAATGGTGTTATAACTTTGTGTCATAAATCGCTACATGCCCAACTTATTTCACAGGATACGGACGACGAAGGTAGATGGTTATTTACTAATTTGCTGATTGGAGATGTCCCAATCTCCTTTTTTAATGTGTATGCCCCCACCCAAGCAGAGGCCTCCTCTTGGACCCAAATCTATCATTTAATTGCACAATCTCCAGCCACCAATTTAATTCTAGCTGGCGACTGTAATCTAGTACTGGATCCTTTTCTAGATAGGAAATCCAAAACATCCTACGTACCAACCAAAGCACACAAAGCTTTTGTACAATCAGTAAAAAATTTACTCCATACTGATGCGTGGAGATTATGTAATCCGGCATTGCTGGAATATACTTTTTACTCGGCACCCCACCACACCCAGTCCAGAATTGATTATATTTTCACTTCACATAGTTTATCCCAATCCCTACTCTCAGCTGACATAGGTCCCATCCTTATCTCCGACCATGCCCCTGTCTCCATTCAACTGGACGTCTTGTCCCACTCTGATCAACCCAAGAGATGGCGCTATAACAATTCCTTGCTTTTAGACTCTAAGTTTAATGCTTCCTTTATAGCCTTCTTTCAAGAGTATTTCCAATTTAATGACACTGGTACTTTACCTTTTCATATAATCTGGGACGCCTTCAAGGCCTCTGCACAGGATTTTATTATTAGCTACGTATCCAAGAAAAGGAAGATTTCTAGGCTAGTCAATGCTGAACTTCTCTCCAAGATAAAAAGATTGGAACATTCCTATTATACTTCTAAATCAAAAGAATATCTTGCAGATCTTATTAATGCTAAGATTAAGTTTGACAAGGACACAACTGATAACGCCTCTATACTTCTATTAAAAACGAGTGTAACATTTAATGGGGGACAAAACAAATAAGGTAAATTACTAGCTAACTACCTTAAGTCCAAACAAAACAAACTTCATATTGAATCCATTATTGACGATAATAACAATTTCAAACACAAAGACTCGGACATCTTACAAGAATTTGTTAAATTCTACGAACACTTGTATACACCAGAAAATGTACCTACAGAGGAGGATATATCTCTCTATCTCTCCTCCATTCACAAACCACCTAACCCCTTATCGAATATGAAATCTTTGGAAATTGATATCTCACAGACAGAACTGCTCACTGCGCTTAGGTCTCTTAAGAAGGATAAGGCTCCAGGTCCAGACGGTTTTACTGTTGAATTTTATGTACATTTTGCTCAAATAATTCTCCCAAAGTTGCTCACTCTCATTTCTTCTTTTACTGATCTGGGTAGCTCCTCAGGAACCTTTTTTAGAAGCCATGATTTGTCTCATCCCGAAAGAAGGGAAGGATTTACGCCACTGTAAGAATTACAGACCCATTTCCCTAGTGAATATAAATTACAAAAAATGTTCAAAAGCCTTAGCCCTTAGGATTGAATCGCTTCTACCTTCATTATTGGGCAAGGAACAATCAGGCTTTGTCAAGGGACGATCTATTACTGATAACACTCGTTTATTTTTCGATATAATTTCTAAATCATCAAGCTACACGGAGCCTCTTGCTGCCATCACCCTAGACGCTGAGAAAGCTTTTGATAGAGTATACTGGCCCTTCATCTTTCAAACGTTATCCTGGTTTGGCTTTGGCCCAAAAATCATATCCTTCATTTCCTTTCTCTACTCAAACCCTAAAGCGGTCATTTTTGCTAACGGTCTCACTTCCTCCTACTTTACTTTGCATAGAGGTGTGAGACAGGGATGCCCTGTCTCCCTTTCTTTTTAACTTAGCTTTAGAACCTTTCCTCTCCAAAATAAGACAAAATCAATCCATCACTGGCTTTATCTCAAACTCCCTTCAAATTAAATTGGCAGCCTATGTGGACGATATCCTTCTGTTTTTCTCCCAACCTTTTCTCACCCCTCCTGCTTTTTTGGAGGAAGTTCAATCATACGCAGGGGTCTCGGGCTACAAATTAAATAATGATAAATGTGAAATTTTACCCCTAAATAAATATACTTTCAAAGACAACTTTTCGATCTCTAACTTTACTTGGAATTCAAAACAGATTAAATATCTTGGTTTGTGGTTCACCCCGTCGAACAAAGCATCAATCTCTTTAAATTTTGACAAATGTGAAGAAAAATTGAATATTCTTACAACTAAGTGGCATCCCTTACATCTTTCCTGGTGGGGTCGCCTAGATACAATTAAAATGATGTTGACTCCAATCGTCCTTTACATCATTTCTAATATTCCTTTACCCATACCTATAAGATTGTTTCATAAAATCAATTCGATTCTCACATCCTTTTTGTGGTTCAATAAAAAACCTAGAATGTCTCTATTAAAACTAACGAAGCCAAAATCAGAAGGAGGTGTCAATTTCCCAGATTTTCCCAGATATCACAAAGCCTTCATATTAAGACACTTAACTAGATGGATATTTATTTTTATTTTTTTTAAGTTTTATATAGCGCTAGCTTGACCCGTGGGTATCAGAGCGCTTTACAAATACACAGGAGATAAAGGTTGCATTACATAGCATGATCTAAGGAAGCAAAAAAAAAGATATAAGCAAAAACATAATAATTAGGCAAACAGTGAGGGGGAGGGAGACAAAAAACGTAGGTGGTTGACACAGTCCAGTAACCCCCTATCCTTGATGGGCAAGTGAGAGGGGAGTCAACTAGGTTAATTAGAGTCTAGGTTAGTTGACATTGGTCGGTAAAGTATTTGTTGAGGAGATGGAGTTTCAGGTCCCTTTTGAAGCAGGAGAAGGAGGGGTTGCATCTGAGGTCTCTAGGGAGTGAGTTCCACATCCTGGGTACATTCCCAGAAAAGGATCGGCACAGAGTGGTTTTCCTTTTCAATTTCGGAGGGATGAGAAGAAGTCCTCTGAGCTTTCTAGCCAAGAACATACATTGCTTGATGGCTTGGGGTATTTTGGGCACCTCAGGCATAGTGGTACCGAAGTACAGACGCCCGTTGTAACCCAACTCCAAGGAAGATAAGCATGGATGCAATTAAATGAAAGGCTAATTGGCCCCACTGGAACGTGAGTGCATGACCACTAGAAGGGGCAGAGGACTCTGCAATGTATACAATAGAGGACTGAGCCACCAGACTGACTAAGCAGAGGATGGCATCTATCTTAGATGAAAGAACGTGTCCACTAGAGGAGCCAAAGCAAACCACTAAGTGAAAAGAAAAACTAAGATATTGATAAGAGTGCGATTGGACCAGTCCAAGCCCAACAAAATAAATTAAGTCCCCCACCGCCAGGTGGGAAAGAAAGACCAAGGGCTAAAAAAAGAGGAACAGATAACTCCGGCAAGGGAAAACAGAGTCTGAGGGAAAAGATGCGAAAACCTACACAAAATCACCCGACAGCAGTCAGAATGCCTTCTCGGAACCCCAAAGTACACTAAAAAAGGGTACGAAAGAATACATGAGGCTCCTGTCCTGATAAGAGCAACAGAAGGGCCAACAGACACAAACCCCCTTAACCTAAGCAGGGGAAGGCCCTATAAAATTAGGCATACACCAAACGAAGAAGTAGAGGTTCTATCATGGAGAACACTACATCCTGTGTCCTTTTCTCCCTTTCCTCTCGCTCTTTTTTTTTTTTTAGTTATTATTATTTCATTTTTTTTTATATCAGGAGACCGAAAAGGATTTACACTGTGCGGCCGAAAGGCCAACGTAACAAAATATATCCAAAGGGCATAGACATATGAAAAACGGAAAACCGTCCTAGCAATATACCTATGCAGGTAATGCATGCCGCAGCCAGATAATACACCGCAACGCTGAAGGCACGCTGAAAATGCCCCAAGTACAAGCGATAGAAAGTGAAAAGGGAGGGAAATGCCCGTCCAAGAACAGAGCGTGGCTAGAACACAAGACAACATTGCCTGTAAGAAGAATCTCAACAGGCACATATTCCCAAAGGGGAAAACGTGAAAGAGTGTGCTTGTCCAAAAGCGCATACAAATACCTAGACCTAGGAGGTCAAGAAGAAGGTATGACTGAGTATTACAGAATTACCCAACGAGATATCCAGGAGAAAGACTCCCACAAGACAGATGAGGGAAGCAATCCCCATCAGAAGAGCAACCATGGTACATGATATACATATAGAACAGAGGTTCATACAAGGATCTCTCAACAGCCGTGAGGCAAGGAGAACAGATCGCACAACAGCCGGAAGGCAAGGATAAAAGGTAAAGCAACGACAGGAAGGGAAGGATAACGACGCAATGGCCATGAGGTGGGGCAGAAGGAAAACAGGAAAACCTATGCCGTTCCACAATTGAATGCCAACCAGACGGACAGTGCCGAGCGTGCGCAGCGGTGAGGACGGGCAAATACCTGGGGTGTGCCGTATATTTCCCAACATCAGAGGAATTTTAACTCTTGGTTTGCGGGTGCCTGTACAACCAGAGGCACAAGGCAGCACCATTGAATCCCAAAGCTCAGGGACAACAAGTCTCCACGAAAATCGTCAATCCTACCTCTGACCAGGAGAGGTACATGACACAACTTTTGATTCCCCGTTGTGGGTTGATTTGGAGAGATCCTTTCTTTCTCCTTTCTCATTTCAGGAATATTTGTCTTTCACACGTAAACCACAGAAACTTTCCACACCTATTATTAGTCACTCTTATAAAGTTTTGAATTCTCTTTTACCCTTTATCCCTTCTGATATTAACTCTTTCCTCAACTCCTCTATTTGGCACAATAGATTCATACATATTAAAAATAAACCCATCTACTGGAAAACATGGAGAGACAAAGGTATCATATGGGTACATCAATTGTTTGATAATGATACTTTCCTTACATTTCCAATCATGTGCTCTCTTTTTCAGTTACCTTCCCATGCTTTAAATACATTTTTATCCCTGCGCTCTGCTATATTAGATGCTTATTCCCATTTCAAAGCCCTACCTCCTCCGTCTCCGCTACCAGATCCTACATGGCCCAATTTACTTCGTATCTCTTCCAAGGCTTCTACTTTTTACCTTCGTCTATCACTTTCCCCCATCGAAAGAAATAAAACGACCACAGAACTCTCCTGGGAAGCTGACCTGGACAGTACTTGCCCTATTCCCTTTTGGGATAGGATCTGGCTGAAAATTCGGAAATCATCCAGAGCAGCAAATGCTACCCAAACCCTTTTTTTCATTTATAATAGACTCCTTTTATCGCCAACCTCCTTACATAAAATGCACGCCAATGTTCCCGACACTTGCTGGTCCTGCTCGTTTAAACAAGCTGATTTAAAGCACCTATTGTTCACGTGTCCACAGGTATTACATTTCTGGACTCAAGTCTGGACACAAATTAGGTCAATTTTTCATGCTAATGTTCCTTTGACGCCTGGTAATATTTTTCTAGGCAGCCTTGCCACAGGTTGGAATATAAAGAAAGCACAATTACCAATTATTGACTTGTTGCTGGCAGCGGCTTTCCAGCAGATAACTAAAAATTGGAAAGATGCTTCCAAACTCTCCTACTTGGCTTGGTGGTATTCTGTTTGTCACAATCATAGACTAGACACAACTTTTGTATTTCCTATGTCTCTGGCCAAACAAAGACTACATTTATGGTCCCCCGTCACACAATTTTTGGACGAGAGTGCGAAGAAATCTTTTGCTCCTGCCCTGTACTCGCAAGAAGTTGTTAAGCCTCCTTGATTTTTTGTTATAATGTGTTTATTATTATCTGAATTTTATATAGCCATATTTGCCTCAGCTTTATGTTTATTATGGCTTAAGACTTCCTTTTTGTTTGCAGCCATTAATACGATTTGGAATGTTAAGTTCAGCCCTTATAATATTACCGATGTTCAACTCATTATATTTTTTTTGATGATATAATATGTGATATATTGCTATTTTGTTTTCTCTTTATTCTCAATAAACTCATCTTTTGAAACTTAAAAGAATGGACACAGGTCCAGCGGACTCACAGACGTGCATGGAAGGCATAGAAGGTCTGGGGTCTGGCGAGACATTTACTTGTCCTGATGCAAGCAGTATTGGTGGAATACAGAGTCATGTGGAAGGCCTGGAGTTGGTAACCGAGGTTACAGCTGGGGCCACAGCCTGACCAAACTAATTGCAAGAGCCTCCTAAGGAG
Organism: Calotriton arnoldi; assembly: GCA_963921515.1. Classification (NCBI taxonomy): domain Eukaryota; kingdom Metazoa; phylum Chordata; class Amphibia; order Caudata; family Salamandridae; genus Calotriton; species Calotriton arnoldi. The sequence continues at coordinate 622,031 of CAWUFW010004289.1, read as the reverse complement.
ATATCTCAGGGCACCCCACTTCGAGAGGATAAGATTGCTAGGAAAGGAGCTTCCCCTGAGAAGAGGCAAGCTAAAGTGAAAGTTGGGAAGGTTCGCTATGGCCCTAAAAAATCTCAAGATGTTCATTGCTCTGATTCCAATACATTCACTACACGCTCCAAAGGGGGGCTTAAGGATAGTCCCCTACGTAAGTGGGTTACCTCCAAGGGAAAGGTTAAGGCCTTGATTTCAAGGCAATCCGAGAGTGGTCCGGCTCTCCAATCCCACTCACCGTCATTAGGGGATGATACAAAAACATTAATAGACACTAGCTCTAATACTATCGTTACTCTGAGCCCTGTGCTTAGTTATGGGATTGATGGGCCTCTGGATTCCCCAGGTAGCTCATTTCTCCGGGCGACCCCTCCTGTAGCATCAGGAGTGGGTAAGTGGAACAGATTGGCCAAGATGACTTTTTGGGCGCTAAGGAGCCTTCACTATCGGCAATCCTTCAGTTTTTACAGATTCAATGAGCTGAGGCATTGGAGCACTATGCCCAAGTTAAAGAAGATAACATGGGAATGCAGCAAGTGCTAACGGAGGTAACCAGTAAGATGACAAACCTGACCCTAGATGTGGCAGAGCTTCAACAATGAGTTGCAGGGGCAGAGGAGGTCAGCTCAGCAACAGTAAAAGCAATTAAGGAGCAGGAACATCGACTCACATTCATCCAGAGTAAAGTCGAGGATCTGGAGAATAGGCAGCACCGAAATAATCTTAGACTATTTGACATACCAGAAGGGAAAGAAGGCAATGATCCCTGGTCCTATGTTGTAAGTGTACTTCAGAAAGCTCTCCCGGACTTGGCAGATTGGGGCATGGACTCTCAAATTCAGCATGCTGATAGACTTCCCATATTACTAAGCAAGCAGCACAGTCTAAGAACTCGCACCCTCGTCCTATTCTCATCTTTATTGGTAATTTCCTTTTGAGGCAGGTGATTTATTTCAAAGCTCGCCCAGCAGCTCCTCTAACAGTTGACTCTATGTCCATCTTTTTTCAATCTGATCTATGCAAGACCACAATGGACATGCACTGGAAGATGCGTCAGTTAATCGATCCATCAAAAGCTGCAGGGGCACAGGTGTTCCTACAACAGCCTGCGCGACTCAAGGTCATCAAGGATGGACAGTTACAGTTCTTTCTTACTGTATCGGAGGTCTCTCAAGCTCTTAGCCAGTGGCGACAAGGGCCTTCGCAGATTTCTTCTTAGCTCCATACTTGAATGACTCTTCAGGGTATACCTTCGTGATAAAAGTTATGTGAATCATTAGATTCAAAGTGTGGTGATTGTTCACTAAATTCTGAATTTATAAGTGGTGTTGGTGAGGCTGGGGGCGGTCTTGGGTAGTGTTCTCAGTGGGCTGTCAAAGCAGCTGACAGCAAAGGGGGTGGATGATTCCCTTTTCTAAGTACAGGGTGGGAAGGGTAGAGTCTGGGGGATAAGGGGTGGATGTGCTTACTGGTATGTGTGTCACATGGTAAGGGGTGGGGGTTGGGGTAATTTTAGAGTCAGAAAGTCTGGAAATAGTATTTAGTATATAATACACAAAAGGAGGGAGGGAGGCAGTGTGAAACAGTAGTCAGGCAGTAGTTTTGGAAACTGGATTAATATATTGACTAGTTCAAAATGTATGTGTTGGAATGTGGCAGGGTTAAATCAAGTCAGGAAGCAGCAATTAATACGGGAGGATCTGGTAGCATACAAGCCGCACATTGTAGGTATAACTGAAACTCATTTGGCGTATAAAGATCGGCAGGTCTTGAAACAATTGGGGTATGAAACTGTTATTTGAACGTCCCAAACAGTATCTATACGTGGGGTTGCTATAATGAAAACTAGGAAGCTGGTAGCCAAGACGCTTAGAACTGCTTCAGATAGCAGGGGGTGGTGGACAACAGCACAGCTTGTCATTAATGGGCAGACATATACTATTTGTGTGGTGTTTCGGCCCAACCTGGATGATCCTGTAGTTTTTGATCATTTAAATTTGGAATTGTTGGATTGGTCTGGAGACCAGGGGGCATATTAGCAAGGCGATTATCGCCACTTTAGCGGGACTTTTCCCGCTAAAGCGGCGATAATATTATCGCCTTATCAACAAGCTGTTGCTAACTGCTGTTAGCGACAGCTTGTAGGCGATAGCGACCGGGTTGGGTGCCGCTTTGCATGCCAGCAATATTTATCGCTAATTGCATGCAAAATAGGCGTTCCCCACCTAACAGCGACTGGAAACAGTCGCTGAGGTCGCTAACGCCTATCAGCGAGGCAGGGGCGGTGATTAGCGAACCAGCGCTAAACACGTTTAGCGCTGGTTTGCTAACACCTGGTCCCACCCTGACTTAGCCATGTAATCCAATGAGAGGTGGATTACATGGCTAAGTCCCCTCGCACTATCAGCAAGCAGAACTGGGGAACAGTGTGAATATCGCCTGTTTTCAGGCGATATTCACACTGTTCTCCAAGGTTTCTATCGCTTTGGAGATTAGCATTGCTGATTGCACGCTAACTCCGCGATAGAAACCGGCGATGCCTGGCGATAATTATCCAAGCGCTAATTGCGCTTTGCGATAATTATCGCCAGGCATTGCTAATATGCCCCCTGATTTTAATGGGGGATTTCAATTGCGTAGTGGACTATCGCATCAACACTACTAACCATCAAGTTAACATAGGATGGTGAAAACTTGTGCAGATATTTTGGAAATAATGAGATTGCATTGTTTAGTTGACACATGGAGAGCTCTGTTCCCTTTGGTACCAGGCTATACTTATTACTCCTCCTCTCATAGACAGTATTCTTGAATAGACATGATATTGGTGCAAGGACAGATGTTGGAAGGGGCATCTATTGAGATTTGTCCAAAGATTACTTCAGATCATAACCCTATTTTGTTTACTATGCAGCCAATGCCAGTAGAGGGAGGGGGTCGGTGCCCATTTTCATTTCCTCGATACCTGCTTGCCAATATGGAATATCAAGGATATATGAAGCGCTTACTTTTAGAATACATTCAAAACAATAAAGGCTCTGCTTCGGCCGCAACTGTTTGGCATTGTATGAAGGCACATATTAGGAGGGTGAACCTTCGGTTTATTTTGACTCAGAACAGACGTAAACACCACAAAGGGGCTCAATGTCGGCAGGATTGTTTGGATTTAGAATTACATCATGCTCGGGCAATTCTTTTTAAGGATCCACAAGAGCAGTTTCTATATTTAAGGTTAATTGAGAGGTGTCAAATGTTCAGTAGGGGATTAATCGAGAGGTGGCACCCAGTTATTGGAAGATAAAGTCTTTTCTGTATGAATACGGGGGAAAAGTGGGTCGCCTCCTGGCTCATCAGATCTCTGATAGAAGTGAAACAATATCATATATCGTATCATTGGGGAGGATGGGGCTGTACACATCCATCCTCAATCGGTAGCTGAGCAATTTACCTTGTTTTATCGGGAAAGTGGCTTGCCTCGACTTGACCCCCAGCAGCAGCGTATTCTACAGGATAAGATTAGCCTCTGGGAGATCGAGGCAGCTAGAAGTGCTTTACCCTCAGGGAAGGCAGCTGGAGAAGATGCAATATCTCTGGAATTTTTAAGGTATTTTAGGATTTGATGACTGCTATTAGTAATGGAGATGCTGCTCCGTCATCATGTGGACTGACTAATATTGTGGTTTTTCTTAAAAAAGATAAACCACCTGAGGATAGGAGTTCTTATCGACCAATCTCCTTGATAAATGCAGACGCCAAGGTCTTCTCTAAAATTCTAGCTTTGCGTCTTGCCCCAGTCATGCATAATCTGGTTTTAGAACAGCAGCACAGTTTTATGCCTGTAAGGGACTCTACGGCACATATTAACACAGCAATTACTGCATTTGATGTTTCTGGTAAAACTAAGCAAAATATTGGCATGATAATGCTGGACGCAGAGAAGGCCTTTGACCGGGTTACTTGGGAAACACTCTGGCTGATTAAGGATGTATGTGGGTTAGGTAGCCAGTTTATCACACTGGTGCAGAAGCTTCACAAGAACCCGGTCGCTAAGGCCTTGATGGGCAGCTACTCCTCCTCTTCTGCCTTTGTAATAGGAAGGGGCACACGTCAAGGGTGTCCACTGTCTCCTTTGCTGTTTGACCTCTATATTGAACCTTACCTAAGGCACCTTATTTTGAACAAGTGTATACAGCCTGTCAGATTAAATGGTATTGAACTTAAAATAATGGCGTATGCTGATGAAGTAGCAGTTTTTGCTACCAGTACAAGTGCTGCTGTCAACCTTATATCTAAGGAGGCTGAGCAATTTGGTGCTTTCTCTAGGTATAAACTAAATCTTTCTAGAATGCATGTTACCCTGAATTTTAAATTACCTTCTTTGAAGACATGCATGGTAGATACAGCAATATATCTTAGCATGCGTTTGTGTAGCCATGTGGAAAATATCATTGCACTTAACTATGAACCTCTTTTGAAAATAGTAATTGCGAAACTGCAACAATGGCATAAGCTTCCCTTGAGTATTTTAGGTTGATGTAATATTATTAAAATGAATATACTGCCAAAAAATCTCTACCTATTCCATTCAATACCACTACGAGTTCCTGACTCCTTTTATAAACACCTTGAAGGGGCAGTGAGTAGTTTTATATGGGGTTATTGGAGGCCTAGGCGCGCTATCGGTATCTTGAAGCTGCCTTAAAAGAAGGGTGGATTTAGGTTACCAGATTTTAAGTTATATTTCTGGGCATCATTCACTGGCCGTATTCGATGTTTATTGGTTGAAAACAAAGCTGGACTTACTTCACTAGGGTAACAATTAGCATTAGGTTTGGGCATTAGATATTCTTTGCATAGGTTGTTGGACCCTAACTACTTTAAGAGGGTTAGGTTCAAGGTAATTAGAGACATAGTTCGGATCTGGCGTGAAATTTGCATCAAATTCTCTATACCAGCAGTTCATTCCTATATTCCACTGTGGGGCAATTCATTATTCCCTGACATATTTCACGATAACGCTGGACAGTTCTGGGGTGAGCTGGGCGTAGTCAATTTGGGGCATCTTTATGATAGTCAGGGGTTCCGGACATTTGACGCATTACAGGATGCATATGGGCTCCAGCTGCGCTACTTTTTCAAGTATCTACAGGTGAGGAACTATATTGTAAATAGGCTTGATTTTAGCAATGATGCTCACCTGTTATTACCAAGTTACCAACTCAATTGCAAAACAACTACTGTTAGCATAAGCATAAGCATGATATATCAGAAATATATGTCTTATGCTCAGGGCGATAGCATGCAACTTGCCTTAAAAGTGAGTCAGTGTCTGGCAACAGCGGTTACGGCTGCCGAGATACAAGACACACTACCAATTTTAGATCAGTCAATTAAATTGGTTAGTCTTAAATTACAGCAATTTAGGACAATCAGAATCAGAATATACTTTATTGTTTTAGTTAATTAAAACCATAACAATATACCAATAAAACTAAGTGTGTTACAGCAATTAAAATATACATAATACATGTTTTGATGTACAATGATACAGTAAAATTGAACGAAGAGGTAGATAGTCAATTTTGTGAAACATGATCTTAAAGGTGCTGTTGTGCTTTCCCCTCAGTCTGTGTCTTAGTAATTACTCAATAATAATTAAGAACTTTACTGAGTTACAATTAAGCTGTGGGTCATTCGGATCGAGACATTTTAATATTGCAGATCTGCAAGTGCGGAAGCCCCTTGCATTAAATAGATTTTTTAATAGTAAAAGTTGGTATGTTCCTAAAACTGGGCAGATGTATATTAGGTGGATGAGGTCCTGCTTTGGCGCTCCACAAAGACTGCATGATTTTGGTCCCTTATATTGCCAGCTTGGTTGGTCTGCGTTGGACGGTAATGATCCAAGATGTATTGCTAGTAGCTTTGTTTTTAAATAGGGGGAGTAGGTCAAACCCAAGTATGTTGCAGGTTGCAGTTTTGTGTACGATTGCAGGATCATCCATGCATGGGCTCGCTTGCTTAATCTGATTTTATCTTCCGTTAGCATGTTCTTTCTTGCCGCTTTCTTCAATGTTTGTTGGAAAGAAAAGAATGGTGAATTCAGTTGCCAAAGGCCTGTAGTGTTTGTGAGCTTTAAGGATGACTGTAAATACTTGGTGTAGGCAGACTGGGGGTCATCTTCTTGTGCCCTCCAGAGCGCGTTATTGACTGGGTTTTGTCGGTTAGTCCAAATTTTGTACCATGTTTTTACAGTTACATATCTTCTGTCTAGGTACTGCTGCTGCAGTCCGAATTCCAACTGGACCTGCGCCAGTGAGGCGTTCTGAGGTAGAGAAAATACTGTTTTATATGTCCGTATTTGAAGGCTATCCAGGATCGCTGCGTCTTTCCCATTCTGGGTTTCACTTGCATAGGCCACAGTTGGCAGAAGTTTCGCTTTAATAACTGCTAATAGTGGTGCAAACGATGGACCTTTTAGGCTCTTTGCGATTGAACAGGACAATTTGCATGCTGTATTACACACCAAATCGTATTTCGAAATGGGGAGCAGTCGGAACCTCTGGGCGTTCACATTGCCCCAAATGCAGCCTTTATGCAGCATATAAAGTACACATGTTCGCGGACTGTCCCAAGCTTAAAGGATATTGGGATAGTCTATTTTAACTGAACTCAGCACATGTGGGGTTTGAAATTAATCTGAGTTATAGGAAAATTATGCTGGGTCATAAACCCGAGTTAACTCCCAGTCTCATCTCACTAATTATAATTATAATAGTTAGTGCTCGTCTATGTGTTGCCAGGGTATGGATAGATCCCACACCGTCCAAGGTGTTTGAATTCTGGGCAATGTTGCATCAAATTTATGAATGTGAAATTGCAGTTGCAAAAGCAAGGGGTCCTATGATCAACCAAGAAAGTTGAAAGGATATGGTCACATTGGCATTGGTCCTAGCCAGCCTTTTCTTTGTATGATAATGCTGCCTCAGTTCGGGATATTGTAGTTCGTTCATGGTCCCCTCCCCTCCCCCCTCTCTATCCTATCGTATGCATTATTATTTACTGTTTATGCAATTTATTGTATTGACTGTTCTGACTCTTGGTAAAATCAAATAAAAATTAATAAAAAGGAAAAATAATATCCACCACTGAAGAATTCCTGGTTGTTCCCATACTTTTAGAATCTCCCTGCCCAGAAAGGTCCATAATCCCACTTTTCAAGGTTTGATTTTTTTTAATTCCTCTTATGGTGTATATGACCCCGTCAGTGAGTAAGTCCACCAACTCCACCAGTTACACATCACTCATCTATCTCACTGATAGTGACACCTGCATCATGGGTACATCTATTAACGACCCAGTAGTGCTTGAGAGCCTCTTTTATTATGGTGGAGCAAACAAGAATTTGGGGCAGGCAAGGCCCTTTTACATCATGCAGCAGATGCGAGTCCAGTCTGCCACAAAAAAATGTTTGGTTGTCTTTTTTAAAATAGTTGTCTGCAAATGTTTGGTTGTCTTTTTTAAAATAGTTGTCTGCAAATGTTTGGTTGTCTTTTTTAAAATAGTTGTCTGTAAATGAAGATTTTGTGTTAATATGAAAGCACTGTATTAAGATATCAAATTAGCAACATGCATCTAAAAACGTTTCCCTTTTTTGCATTTCACTGTCAACTTCGCTGAAAATGCACAAACAGTAAATATTGCATTTTGTGCTATTACTTTTAGAACGACGTTATACGCTTTCATTGGACGTTCTGATAATTTGCATGCCAATTTAAGTGTTTTCTACGACCAACTGTTTTTTGTATCTTTATGTCTATCATTGCTGTTAATTCCATATTAGGGCCAGTGAAAATATGCTTACCTTTTAAGGTCATTTTACAAAGTCATTACGAGTGATTCTGTTTATCACCAGAATCAATGTAAGAAACAAACTGTTATAACATATTTTGGACTTGACATCTCATCTTCACTAACATGATCCTGTGACAAGATTACTATTGGTGTATTGCCAAAAAGTTTGACAAATAGGAATTCTGTGATCAGCTGATCTGATGATTGCTATATGCATTTTCTCATTTGTGACTTATGTTAATATGGCCAATAGTGTTAACGTCACCTGCCACTAATAGTTAGGGAGGGAATGTGTGGTAATTGATCTGCCTGGGAGTATTGTAATGTAAAAACAATTCAGGCTGTTTGAAGTATATTTTACAAGTGTGCAGTGGGCCTTTGGGACACCCAATTGAAAAACACAATTGTGCGGTTACCATGGGAACCCAATTAGAATAGATTGCTTGCATTTTTCAGACTTTCATCTTGCCAAAAATCTAATGTAGTTGAGAGGATTTTATATGAAATTGTATTCATACACTGACTTGTATAGTAATCATTTTGCCTTATTTCATGTGGATATTAGTGAGCAGTTTTGTATGCAGGACCTGTTAATGAGGTCTTGCATGAAATTGTTTCTAAAACCCCACTTTTAAGTATCAGTACTATATGTCTGTTTGTTCGCCCTGGTTATACATTTCAATTGTAAGTGTATCTCACAAAGGCAATTCCACACACTCATGCTTTGAGCTGTATGAGAATAATCACACAGCAGTGTGGGTTGTTTTATTGGTTTGTTGGCCAGAGAGAGCGTATATATCTGTCCATACTTTGTCTCTCACTTCGGGTAAACATTATCAGTTACGAGGAAGGTGAGCTGTCACAACAGCAATTGGCTTTGGTTCGACTTAAGCATCTACATTTTTAAGTTGTGTAAGTTCTTTAAATGTTGTTTCGTGTTATTTTCATTATAAGTGACTAATAATTAATTTTGAAGAAAATCCTCCTTCTTAAGTAATGATTCCAAAAGTTGTGCTTCGAATCATTCAGGGCCGTGGTTTGAATGTGAACTTGCTGCTTGACGGAAGGAAACACAGGTCTATACAACTAGGAGTGGTGTGAACTGCAAACCCAGAAAACTTCATTTTTGACATATTTACTCAGACAGATAAACAAGATACTAAGAAATGGCATCAATCAGTTAAATCTAATAGTGAAAATAAATAAGTGCATTTAGATAAGTTTACATAAAAAAAGATACGTTCCCAATGATGTCCTCATTTCTGTGCAAGGAAGAATCAATTGCTCCTCGAGACAGTCCATATTCGGACATCTGCTCACGAGCAGTTTACTGAGCCCCGGGACCCCCTGCCCAGAGGGGATACAAACTGCAACATGTCCCGACCACTCTAAAGGAACTCTTCATCCATCCTGCAGGAGCTGCTGTCTTGTATCATTTATCTTCTGACGTGAGAACACAGACCCTTGGGTGGTTCAAATCCAAATTGATGCCATTCCCTTGATAAACCGCCATAAAATGTATTGTCGTTGACTTTTAGTCAAAAGCTTATTTGAGAGAAATCATAAAATTGAGTGTCTCACCTGTGAACCTCTGGAGATTGAATATCTAGGGCCACATGCTGAACAGATGTAACTGCTCTATTCAGCATGGACCGGGAAAACTAGAATCATTCACTTCCACACTAATTTCAATAGGAAAATATACAAATAATGCGCTCTTTTGGTCATGGAATAACTTACAAATCTTTCGGCTTTAGAATATATTTTTATAGTACTCGCATTGAAATATTAACATACTTAAATAGAAATAAAATAATTGATGAATCCAAATTCAGTGAATAAGACATAAAAAAACTAAGAAATACATAGCATTTTATATAAAATTCAGGGGTTTTAATATGTGAAATGTGTGTCGGAAGACATCTCAAGTTGCAGACAAGAAAGTTCACAGCGGGGTATTTTTTTCATAATTGATGTATGTATTCGTGACAATCACTACGGGGCATATTATCAAGGGCTTTAGCGCCGCTTTAGCGGCACTTTTTGCCGCTAAAGCGGCGATAATTTTATCGCCCTATTAGCAAGCTGACGCTAACAGGGGTTAGCGACAGCTTTCAGGCGTTAGAGGCCGCGTTTTCCATCGCCTTGCATGTCAGCGATAATTATCGCTAATGACAAGCAAGGAAGGCGTTACCTACTAAAAGCGACTGAAAACAGTCGCTAATCCCACTACCCCCTATTAGCAAGGCAGGCGAAGCGATAAAATAATTCGCGCTAAGCGCGTTTATCGCTATATTTTATCACCTGCTAGTGAGGATGACTTACCTGTTTAAAGTATAGGAGGTGGATTCTAATGCTGAATCCACCTTAGCGATAATGCGAGAATATCGCTGCTTTTCCAGCGATATTCTCACATTTTGCCGCTATCGCTGGACATATTATCGCTATGGAGATAAACCTTACTAATAGGGTGTTATCTCAGCGATAATTTCCAGCGATAGGCGGCGTTAACAAAACTCCTTGCTAATATGCCCCTCCATTTTACTTCATATTTTGGAGTATAAACATGTAGAAGCTGAATACGCTTAATACGCATAATAAATATCATACAAGCATGACATAGACAAGAACAAGCCTTAGAACATTATGTAACCTAAAGCACAAGCACTTCCCCATGCCAGTTAACACACGAACAACAGACCTCAGCACGAAGAGATCTTGTGACAGAAGAAAGGCACTTCGTAGCTTCGACAACTTTAGTTTCCTTCACCTACGTGGAACATTTCTCGCCAGTATTTTATTAAACTTCAGCGGCATGTGCGTTTGCATTTGGAAGACAAGGAAATCAAATGTTGAATAGAAATGCAACTATGGTCTGATACTCATGTAAAGCGCTCTGATACCTCCGGGTCTAGCCAGCGCTATATAAAACCTTTAAAATAAAAATAAATAAATAAATGATAGCAGCAACAAACATACATCCCGCTCCCAAAACACACCATGCAAGGTTTATGCTGGAACGGTGATTTAAAAAAATAATGTGCAAGACGCCCACCTTTCATGATACAGTCTCAGATTATTAGATTTACTAATTTGGCCACAGAGGAACACTGGTGAAAAATGACACAAAACTTTGCAACGGTGAGGAAAATGCAGCAATGTTTGATGGGTCACAATCATTTAAAAATGTTTTATTACAAGCATAAAACTACCCAACATAGAATTGTGAGTTAAATGTGTTGTATATTTTTTTTCAAACTTTTTCTCGAACGAGTTCCTCATTTTTTTTTGGCTGATGTGCAAAAATCTGTTTGGAAAATGATCCAGCACAACAACTGTTCACTTCATCCCATGTATTGCAAGAAGAAAAAATGGATCAAAATCGATTTTCTCTCCCTCTTGCACCAGTGCAATTGTTACATGCATTAAGCAGACTTACCCTGTAATTAGTGTCCAATACCTTCAATCAGTGAAATCCCTGAAAATGATATAAGCGCAAGTTCATACACATGGCAGTTTGTGAAGACATATATGAGAATTGTAAGGAAATTGAGCAGATGTACTTTACACTTTACTCTTTCTTCTTGTCTGTGGAATGAAAGCCCTAACTATGTTGGATAGAAAGGCTTACCTTCTGTCTGCACCGCTGCATACAATGTAAAATACAAATCCATGGAATGTAACCACGTTTATCAGCCCTCTGCGACTGTGAATGAATTCTGTGAGATCAGATTTTGCATCAGTTGGTGTGTTGGGGGGATCCGCCAAGCAAATGGCATACACCAGTGTAATTCTGTGATCTCTTAACAGTGTTTCTTAAGTGGGTCCATGCTTGGGAGAGATCTTTCACAATTCGTACAGAGCCAGACCTGAAGATTTTCATATTTAGAGCCAATAGAGTTCTAAATTTGGCACATCTCTCAGAAATTGTGTTACTAGCTCCAGTCTCAATATTTTATTACTTGACCTGGATGGGACAGTGAGCACATATTTCAGTTATTCTGTTATGTTTGAAAATTAACCCTTCATCGTATGATCAAATGTCTGCCCAGCAAACTGTCGTTTTCAGTGATTTCATGTAGTAATCATTCAGAGATGCCTCAAATCAGCAGGTATCCGTTTGCTGATTACATTTTATAATTATAAACTGCACTAATGTCTGTATTTTTACATATTCAAATCAAGCTAAGCAGCTGTAGAATTGCAGTAAACAATAGTGATAACATCCAACTTACACACATCGTGCATCTTGTCCAGTGCCAAAATTGTCCTGTTTAAAAAATCTTTTTGTACATCACACATAGAAAGTTCCCTTCATGGCAGATGATGATACCATGCAACATGACTTCCTGATCTCTTGATCAACTAGGCACCAGCACAGGAGACCCATGCTCACATGGTCAAAGGAAAGCTCCATTATTATCTTGACAAATAATGCTGCTTTCAGCATCAATGATTGAAATGATCGATAAAAGGGCAGGTAATATTGCTTGCCTTTCTAGAACAGTGCAATAATTGCGCCATTTTACAAGATTTGGTGCTCATATGTAAGGCTCATGCTGTCACAGTACAGGGCCAGGGCTAGGAGCATTGCCAGACTCAAATGTATCTAAGGCTTCATATATTTAACCAACATTTGAGAAAGGTTACTCCTGAAAGAATCAGGAATCACATATAGAAGCCAATTCATCAAGGTAAATGCAGTCATAAATTCTTAGCAGATATAAGCGTATTTACTAGTGTGAATATCTTTGCAATGGGTGCAGAGTTATCCTCACCCATAAATTCCACTCAAGGGCTGGGATTCCAGGAAGTTTCAAGGTGCCTTTAGCCTTGAAGACTTGTGAACACTCACAAACACATACACTTGTGTGCAGTTCATTCACAAACTCCTATAATCCCCATTTAAAGTCTGGAAAGGGTTGAATTTTTACTCCTTTGTAAAGTCCGAATTTGTTTTCCATAGACACCAAAGTGGCAACCCAGTATCCCTAGGAACCTCCTAGTTTATACTCCAGCACAGTGATTATGTATATACTCTTTATAGTTCGGAAGGGGAGTGAAACACTCCAAATTAGAAAGGGTTTTGAGGAAGAGACTTATCAAGGGAGAAAACAATATTCCCCCTGGATCACAGTAGCCTTTAAACGTGTGCATTTGCACTGAGCATCCAAAGAGCTCTGTACAGTGGGAAAGTGATCCAAAATGGAAAATCACATGACTTTTCAGGAACACTCATGAAACCTACATCTGACACAGTTTTTCGCGCAGATTCTTGGAAATTTCTGAGAGTGCTGATATAAATCTTTGAGTGTAGATTTATTACTTTTTTTGTGAATCAGCCCCACAGTGTATCTGCACGAGATAGGCATTACTTGACATTAATTACTGAATCTTCTACCAGCTGAAATTTTGTTTTTTACCTTTCTAAAGGTTTGTTAAAGTTCTCTAGTATTCAAGTTGCTAACTATATCCTTAAGGCCTTCCTTTATGAGTGACAACTGTCCCTTTTAGATTTATCTGCTGGTTATTGCTTTTTAAATGATTTCTTTTCTTTTCTTTCATTCCTTTGAGGTATCTTTATAGTGTCTTTTAACAATCATGTAGCCTCAATGGTATTGTTAAAAAAAAAACATATGTTGGAGTGTGATGATGCAGCTCTTAAGTTAATGTAGATAGCCAATGCTAACAATATAATTATGTCTTCTATCACTCAAGCATTCACATTTAGTATCAAGGTGGTGAAGGCACACCATCATTATTACATCCTGTGTGATATTAATCTACATACAGTCTTGCTGTTATCACCTCTTTATCCAGTCTCTCTCACCTGACTATCTACTGGTTGTCTGCACCACACTAGGCAACTCATCACATACATCTATCATGCAAATCCTATCTTAAACCTCTATACTGTGAGATCTTCAAAGGCTGCGCCTCTTTCTCTGCCTGGAAGCAAGAATCTACTTCAAGGTGGCAGATATTACCTCCAAAGCTCTTTACCCTGATCTTCCATTTACGTGAAAGAGGAGCTATGCATTGCATTAGGAGAAAATCATCCATACTTGTTAAAATTCAGATTTTCTTCAATCAAGCTTTATCCTGTCAAACAACACATGCCCATCTACCAACAATGGAGTTCCTCTTTCCATTTAGTGGTGGGGAAACTGCAAGGATTCTGCCAGTGGATTCTCAGCCAGATCGCCTAGCAGACGCGCTCGACCCGGTGCTCTATCATAGGACCACTGAGTCAAAGTGGCAATAGCACCATTTTCCCCAATAAGGCAGTGTAAGAACTTAGGTTAATATTTGAGGGGGTGAAAGCCTCACTCAAATAATAAACACAATCCTTGTCAGGGTGAACCACAAAAATCACTATTTAAACCTGTGCTTACACCTCTGATAGCTTGGCACAAAGTAATTAGCCTTAACATAGAGGCTTAAAATATTTATGCAGCACACAAACAGTAATAAAGTGAAAACAGATAACTAGAAAAAATTCCAAACCAATTTAGAAAAATAGAGTACATTTTAATCAATAAAATGATACCATAATGACAAAAAAAATCCAATCAATAGAACTGGAGATATTCAATTTTAACGTTTTTAATTAAAATAGTGCCAAAAGCACAAGAAGCCAACTGTGGTTATCGCACTGGACTGTGACAAAGTTACCAGGATACTGGTGTCAGTAGGAAGGGGGTGTTTGGCTCCCAGAGACCTCAAAACCCACAGAGAACTGCAGCAATCAGCAGCCCCAGCACCGGGAGCCCTAATTGCAGAGTTGCTGCAAGCGGGTGGGGCTTCCTGTGACACGCTATAAAGCACATTCAACAGCCCTGCAACATGGGACACATCCGTGTGAAGCCCGGGCCTAGTGCTTCCCCGTCTGCACCCAGAAGAGGCTAGGCTAGGCCATCCCTCGAACCTCTAGTGCAGGATACTGCATGCACATTGCATTTAATCTTCCTTATTTGTTTGGGCACTAATCATGCCCCTCAAACTATGAAGCTTTGTACTGAGGGTGTGGGTGTGTTATCGAGAAATAAATAAAAAAGAGGACCCCTGAGTAAGGAATGAACAGGCAGACAAATCAGGGAAATAAATACATATATCTAAGGAACAAACTGACTGCCTTTAGAAGATTAATTGGCGCAATGTCTCACCATACTTTAAGGATGCTTACCACGTCATCCACGGAGTCTTTAATGTGTATGTATAAATCTATCGCACAAAAAATATTTTCTAATCAAACATAAAGGAAATCATCAAAACTTTCGTCCAGAAAAAGAATTTTTTTATATCAAAAATATAAATTATTTATTGTAAACATCATCATAGAAAAATACATGTATCTATGCATATCACAGTGCCAGACATAACAATATTACTAGAAGTAACCCAAAGGACAAAAAGGACGATATCCCATACAATTAAGCACCAGAACACTGACCCCACTAATGCTCGGATTTAAATACTCATACACCTCTCAACACATTCATTCAACACATACTCTCAACCATGCCAATAACCAGAAGATAAACAGCATGAATTGTATCGGATATGTCATCCTTTGGGCTATTTCTAGTATTGTTGATATGTCTGGCACTGTGATATGTATAGATACATGTATTTTTCTATGATGATGTTTACAATAAATAGTTTATATTTTTTATATAAAAAAATCTCTTTTTCTGGACGAAGGTATTGATGATTTTTTGTGCGATAGATATATACATACACATTAAAGACTGTGTGGATGACGTGGTAAGCATCCTTAAAGTATGGCGGGACATTCCGCCAATTAATCTTCTACAGGTAGTCAGTGTTCTGGTGCTTAATTGTATGGGATATCGTCCTTTTTGTCCTTTGGGTTACTTCTAGTAATATTGTTATGTCTGGCACGGTGATATGCATAGATACATGTATTTTTCTATGATGATGTTTACAATAAATAATTTATATTTTTGATATAAAAAAATTCTTTTTCTGGACGAAAGTTTTGATGATTTCCTTTATGTTTGATTAGAAAATATTTTTTGTGCGATAGATATATACATACACATTAAAGACTCCGTGGATGACGTGGTAAGCATCCTTAAAGTATGGTGAGACATTACGCCAATTAATCTTCTAAAGGCAGTCAGTTTGTTCCTTAGATATATGATTCTGTGTTATCGAGGTCATCACTACCCTTTGCATTTTCCCGATTGGTCATGGAGAAGCGGAAGGCTATGGCGGCAGCAAAAGGTCCCCCCACTGCAAAAGAGGGTTTTTGTTCGGCGGGTGAGACCTATGCCATGAACAGGATGGAGGATATCCTGGAAGAAATGGGCAAGATACTAAACACCCCAGTTCACTTGAACATTGCTGCTTTGTCTAAACCCCTGGCTTGCCCAGAAAAGAAAAAAGCGCCAAGAAGAGAGTCCCAGAGATGTTCATAAGGAAAGCATGTCCTTTTTTACCATCTGCTGATCTTTCTACAGATTCACATCAGTTCCCTAGTGACACGGTCCATCTTGCAGGGGATGATTTTGTGTCCACAGCATATCCTAATGTAATTTGTGAAAATAGGTTTGCTGTTCTATGCCCACAGGACAGTGACACAAGTGATAAAGAGACGGGGGCTTCTGTTATTGACAAACCTAGAGCACCTGTAGATTTAGCAAAACTATTAGAGGTGATTCGGGGGCTCAGGGATGAGTTCATGGCATTGAAAGAATTAGTAAAAGCCCTAGAAGTAAAAATTGATGAGATCAAGCCAACCAAGGGGGATCCAAAATCTGTCATGTTTGTTTCAACCCGGGGGGAACTAGAGACACAAGCAACCAAACAGCCATGTGCAAGGCAAGTCTGCCCTCCTACTAATTCCCAGGTTAATTTCCCACCCCAGGCACAGGTAACCCCCCACCATTCCAATTCAACCCTGCTTGTAAGGGTCATGTGGTACAACCAGTTTCTTGCCTCTCTTGCAGTGGTCCTTCGGAACTAATAAATTCTAATATGTCTGGGGATGTAGTTGGGGGGGGTACAGAAAAGAAGAAAGTATTGGCAGGAGATGGGGCTGCACACAAAACCCAGGGTGGGTCAGGGCTGGACAGTGGGATGACCCATATGATTCTAGCAACAGGGGGCATGCACTCTATACCCACCAAGTTTATCGCTTTCATAGTCCATGTCGCCCGCATTACCAAGTGAGAAGGAGTCTAGCTGACATGAGACCCCAGCAATATAATTCTAAACAGTCCCAGTTCTTCCTGGTACACATTCCAAAGGTGGCTCCTTGATGCTGGGAAGATCCGGATTCTATGGCAAAAAAATCATCCATTGGCTCAGTCATGTGAAGGGGTGTTACTCAATTATTAGGAGTGACATCTTATGAGTAGAGCATATTGAAAGCCCAGACCAGCCTGCTGATGCAGTAAGGGTGTTTCTGAGGGACTGTGGTCTGGTTGACGTGTTATTGTCCATGGGCACATGCAGGATGTTTCATACCCCCACCCGGATCCAGATCAGATATAGGGGCAATTACAACATGCCCGGTACAGTGATCTGGGAGACATTGATTGACTGAATACCATCTGCCCAGGGCCTAGGCACACAGGCAGTCCTGTGAATAGGTACAAAGCTATTGAGGAAGAGCCCCTGGGAAGCATGAATTTAGAAATAGAGCTAGTGGGACATAGTCCTGCGAATCTAATGGCATTGATTGGTAGGACAATGTGTGGGGGAGTTAGGTTTGCAATGCGCCCTGGTAGGCAGCAGAGATTCTTTGGGGGGATGAGGGACACTATGACAAGCCCAATAACTGAGCAAGCTAAGGGAATAAAAATCATGTCCTGGAATATAGCTGGGATAGGCACTAAGGTGGGGGACACTGACTGGGGGCTGTTTATAGAAAAGTATGATATCTGTCTCTTCCAGGAGACTTGGAGCATGGTACCTGTCAAAAACACAAAACAGGAACCGTTGGGTCTATAGAGTTGGTCAGAAGGTTGTACCCTTAATGACAAAGGAACGTCCCTTTTATAGGACGGTTTCACCCACTCAAGGGTGTCATGCTTCATCATTGGGGAACCTCCTCATATCATGATGCCTTGTCACGATACGGGCTATAACCCCCTTTCTAGGAGGGATGAGCTCAGGGATGTTTTCATCTGGTCTTTAAATCTCCTCTGCCCCCCTTTTGTGATACAGATTTGAGAGCAGCCACGGCTGCTGGCTTTTTATCCATAAAGAGCTGAAAGAATCCTTTCTAGTTTGGAGAAGCTACTTTGTTCCCAACTTGTGTTTACTGTTTCACTCACCTTTCCTCTCACTTACTCAATTGCCCCTTAGGCACTCTCAGCGCACACACGAATACAATGGCAGCCTTTCCGGACTTGCTTTTTATGACTCAGTAGTCCAGACAATTCTAACATCCCCTAGTCTATTAGATATCCCACTGCGAGTACAACGGGAAAAGAACACACATACAGGGGCCGATTCCGATCTCGGCCGGTAGGGCACCGAATCGGATTCGGCTTTACCGGATCCGATTCGGACGCCCTGTTTCCGACCGATTGGAACACCCGTCCGCGCGTGCAAGTACGATGCAGGCATACGCGAAATCCCCGACCGACTCGTTCCCGGCTCCGAACCGCTCCGACCGACTCGTACGGACTCGACTCGCACCACGCAATGGAGACGTTCCCCGACCGGGCAAGTACGATGCGCGCCTCGAACAGTCCGACCGACTCGCGCCGTCCGGCTCGAAAGAGCAGTCGGAGCCGGACTTCGGGGGTCCGTGTCGGACCCCCCTGTACGCGTAGCCGCGCGAGTCGCACACAGGGGGGACCCATGGGTCCCCCCTACACATGCATGTACGGCACGAGTCGCACCGACGCGTACCCGCTATAGGGGGCGCCCTTGTTCGCGACGCACCCATTGAGTCAATGGGAGCCCGTGTACGCGTCGTACGACCGGCTCCCATTGACTTCAATGGGAGTCCGACCGAATCGAGTCCGATAGCATGCGTCCGCATCGTACTCGTTCGGTCGGACTGCTAGAGTCCGGTTCGGTCGGATATCTCTCCGAATCCGACTCGGTCGGTGAGATTTCCGGCCCGAATCGGAATCGGCCCCAGAGACTTAGCCATATGGGGCATTCATGACAGAATATCTCCAAGGTAATTGCCCTACAGGTGTTATTGTCACAAATGCCCCCAGACACTTTTTAGAGGACAAAACCTTTAAGAAAGATTGGTCTTTGATCGCATGGCATTGTACCAGGGACTGGCTGATTTTAATTATCAGCACAGCCAAACGCATAGCTGATGCTATCTTGATTGAAATACAAGTGTTGGAGGCTAGCTTGGAAACCACCAAAGTAGCGACAATTTACAAGAAAAATATTGTTGAGACTATTAAAACCACTAAAGATTACAAGGATTCCTTACTCACCATGAAGTTTAACAAATTCAAGAAGGATCTTTCACACTTTGCCCTAAAGAAAGTGTATCCATATAGAGTGAGACCTACACTCCTCCTGAGTTTAAATGTAAGGGCCAATGCTATGGCTCTAATTACTCCTCCTCGGACACTGAGGAGTGGTCCAGTGATTCGGACTCCATCTAGGGACAATATCACCAGTTACCTCAGAAAAAAGGAAGAGGTAGATGGTGCGAACAATTATCTCAGCCACCTCAACACCAATGGTGGCCCCCACACTATGGGGTTATCCGGTGCCACAATTTCAACAACCTATGCCTGGCTTCCAACCTCCGCCTCCACCCTTACGGGATCTGTCTATTTTAGGACAAGGCCTAGGCAGATAGGGAGGTGAAAGAGGACAGCAACATCAACAACACAAACACTGGAGTTCACCGCTGCCACCACGACATACCTGGAGCAAGACAAAGATGACAGCACAACCGGGCACAAGCAGTGAAACAAATTAGTGGTAAATCTGAGTGATCGAGTATTGACTGAGGATGAACAACGAGTACTCAACAAGGGACTTGATTTTGTCCCCACTTATAAAGGTGATTCTTTTCAGATACACCAAGAACTAGCTCAGTTCTTCCGAAAGGTCAGGTTAAACTTCTTTTTTGCAGACAATACAGAGACAACACTGGATATGGCTCTTACTAACACCAATCTATGAAAAAAATCGAGCTTCAATCCACCTACTCACCTGATTCCCCCAGAAGTACTTAAATTTGAGAAGGCTGTTCTGGGAGTCCTGAAACTTGATATGGGCTCTAATACATAGCCATTCTACAACTTATCCAAAAAAGAACTATCAGCCCTACACATCCTGAGCATGGATGAATCCATTATGATCAAGCCTGCAGACAAAGGGGGAGCTACTGTCATCCTAAATACCACAACCTGCAGGACAGAATACCTGAGACAACTTGAGGTGAGA
Organism: Calotriton arnoldi; assembly: GCA_963921515.1. NCBI lineage: Eukaryota > Metazoa > Chordata > Amphibia > Caudata > Salamandridae > Calotriton > Calotriton arnoldi. The sequence goes on along the minus strand of CAWUFW010004289.1, from coordinate 601,736 downwards.
AGTGCCTACCGCCCATTGAAGAAGGATCCAATGAAGCGACTGACCATCACCATTAAGTATGTGGTAGAAGAAGCCAAGGATAATGGATGGAAAACCACCAAAGAAGCAGACTTTCTAATGACAAGTGACCCAGTCACCCCATGCTTTTATATACTCACCAAGATTCACAAATCCCAGAGACCACCACCTGGAAGACCTATTATCTCGGGCATTGGTTCAGTCCTAGAACCTTAGTCTCAATTCATTGACTTTTTTCTAAGACCTTTGGTAAAAAAGATACGTTCCTACTTGCAAAACACAAAGGATGTCCTTCGACACCTGAGGGATGTCACCCTCTCTGCAGAGACTGACTTTTTGGTATCCTTTGATGTCTAATCTTTGTACACATGCATCCCACAGGATCAAACTCTCTCAACGGTTGAGACTCTATTACTGGAGAGTAATTTGGATGCCATCACTTCTATTTCATTTCTAATGGAGTGCGTCAAACTAGCGATGAAAGAAAATTTCTTTTGCTTTGAGGAATGCCTGTACCTCCAAACGTCCGGGACTTCTATAGGCAGTACCTTCGCCCCCAGTCTGGCGAATTTGTACTTGTACACATTCGAAACAGGATTAGTCTTGGTACCTGGAAATCCTTACCGTACACAGATCCTATTGTGGAAGCTGTACATAGATGATATTTTTGCTATCTGGCATGGCGAATCCTCTTATATTAGCTTTTTTCATCAATGGTTAAAAACTCTGGATCCATATCTGAAATTCATTTGTAAATTCAGCAAGGAGAGCCTTTTTAGACCTCTGAATTTATCCATCAGCAGCTACTTTGGACATGGAAATTTACAGGAAACCCATGGCCCAGAATGCTTTGTTACCCTTCACGAGTTATCATTCCAGAACATTGCAGGACAATTTACCTTTTGGACAATTTTTACGACTTTGTCAGAATTACTCAGGCATGCCCAAATACAAAGAACATGCTAAAGTGCTGTCTACCTAATTGCTTGACAAACACTACCCACCAGCCCTTATAAAGAAATCAGTAAAGAGAGCTCAGAACAATAACAGAGACACGCTGCTCGAGGTCAAGCCACTGAAAGATGCCTCTGACTGGTTAGTGTGTGTGAATACTTTCTGTTCACTATCCAATCAGATAAAAAAAATCTGTCTGGAAAAACTGGCATATACGTAACAAAGGCAAAAGATGCTTACAAGGCCCACTCTTTGCGTTCAAGAGAAGTCAGAACTTGAAAGACAAACTGGTGCATACCAGACCCAGAGAGATGAACATCAACAGGCAAGATACACTCTTGGGGTTATCACCCATCAAGGGACACTTTCCATGTGGATCATATGGTGTTTGTGTACAAACTATGATTACATCAGAGATTGACATTGGGACAGGGAGACCCTGGCAACTAAGAGAGCACCCGAACTGCAATAGTGAAAAAACAATATATCTCATCTCCTGCCCCTGCCAACTCAAACATGTGGGCATGACCACACGCAAAATAAAGACCTGCCTCATGGAAAATGAAACACCAGTAGATGCAAAAAAAAATTGACCAATCACTTTCTCGAGAAATGACACCTACCAGAGGACCTAAAGCGGATGGTGCTTGACAAACCCATCTTCTCACCCACAGCTACCAACATCACTAGACTTCTCTTCAGCAGACAACAGAGGTGGGTGTTTAGGTTGCAGAGTGACAAGAAATGATTAAACAATGATATTC